>RXPK01000142.1:85328-702828 GCA_004143645.1 Protaetia brevitarsis
GTGCCGTAACATACCATTTATTCACACTGTGGCTCGTATAGGGTCTATTAAGCACTTATTTGCGATTAGAAATCGGAAGACATTTAATCAGCCGATTTTCTTTTAAGTTGGTCACATTGCAACAGAAATGGAGATGTTCAATATGAATTTTGTAAAGCAAGTTTGAGGTTATTATATTAAAATATTGTGAAGATTTGATATTTTTAATTAATCTTTGAAATAGTACACTATTATAAACATTTATATTAACGTTTTGAATTTATCTTTTCGAAGTGATAGTGATACGGTGTGCAGTAGAAACATTCTGTTGAAAATATCGTTCTCTGCGATAGTGATATTGCTTCTGTTGGAGATACTCAAACTGTGAACCATTCCCAGAAGTTCCAGGTAGATTCACATTATTATCCTGTGCAAACATATTTCAAACATCAATTTTATTTTTCATAGAAGAGGCAACGTAACCTTCAGCAACAGCCGTGCTTTTCTAGCCACCTAATCGTTTTATAGTTAAAATCACCTCCAGTATTTGCTATATGTGTCGCAACTGGATCTTTCCAAACAATGTCCTGTATAAAGATGAGGATCTGGTAAAATGAAGAAAACTGGCATTTGTTTAGGAACATTCCCATGGTGTTAATACGATAGGCCATGACGATAAGCTTAGAAAAAAACGTTTGGGAGTAACTGTTGGTAGGCCGCAGATTATTATATCTTTTTTTATAAGTTCGATGCAGTTTACATCAGTCACTGCGAACATTCTGGTACATTGTTTTTTGTTTTAGGTATGTTGACTATAATGGAATCGGAATTGTATTGAAGATCTTCCACACATATATTAATAATTAATTCTTCTCGCTACAGGCTCCATTAATATCCTATTATCCAAATAACCTAGAATATAAAGGAATTTACAAAAAAGTACGAAATAAAATCAACACTAACCTTTATGCTAGTTATATTTTATCATCGGCTTGTTTCAAAAATCTATGAATATCTTCTTCTTCTAAAATTTTAGATTTTTTTTGTTTGAAAACCTTTAGATAGCGCGTTTTAATAATGCTTGAAGTTTCATATATTTTGATATATCCAATTTCTATGTACATTTAAACACGATCTTAACATCGAATAAATCGACCATAATGATGACGATTTATAATCTTTACGTAGCATTTCAAAATAAGCAAGTAAAACATTCTCAGAAATATGAAGAATTTCCTTTTCTTTGCACCATTTTTCAAAATTTTTGTATCGCTTTTGATACATAGTGTACGATTTCTCGGAAGTAAATTATTAAGGTTTTTTCAGCAATTTGCCGTATTCAGGCGGAGTGCATGAAAAAGTTGTAGAACATATTAAATATTATAATATAGTACTTTAGTAATATAATATATGACAAATTCAAAAATGTGTCAATTTTAAATTAACTTGTCAATTTAAATCTTGTGCCAAACAAGGTGAAAACCGCCACAAAATTTCCCTAGATTATCAATTTTTCTCGTTTTGCTTTTACAAAAAGAGAAATTTAAAACTATTTGCAAAAAATAGCATAAAAGACACGGTTTCATTTGACGTTAAAGCACTCATTCAGTTAAGAAACTCGTGGCTACGCCACTCGTTTCTTAAACTCTGAATTCGTACTTTGAAACGTCAAAATGAAACTTGTCTTTTAATATACTATTTCGGAAAGAAATAAGATACGCCTGTCTCTGGTTAACTTTGGTTATGCAGTTTAATGATGGTGAGCAGAGATATTAGTTATACGATGCAATAATAATTAAGTTAATAGATTTTATGCAAGGTGTGGCATTTATCTGTGGACGGTCTATATAATTGCTAACCTATCAACTTAATTGAAATATGTTTAAAATAAAAGTGTTTCAGGATCAAATACTCTATATCACAAAATTATTTTTATCTGTACAGGGTGTTCAGTTTAGCCTGTGCGTTATACAACTTTGTTATTTTAAATAGAACTTTTCTGAGTGCAGCAGTTATAAAAACATCGAAATATACACTGAGAAAAAAAATTAATAATCATAAATAAAAATACAATATCAGCTGGATAGGGGACAAAAGCACAGATTACTTAGCACTAGTAAAAAAAGAGATCCTAAACACTGATACTAACAAGAAGCAATCTAAGTTACTTACGGTCTGCTTCATACCGGTAACTTATGATAATGAAACTGAAGTAGTTAAGCCAAAGAATATAAATGTAGTTGCAGTAAGCAAAGAATTGCCCTTGTCAAGTAGTAGGTGTATTGCTGTGAGTGAATTATTCTATAACAGCTATCACACCTTCATAATTAATACAAGCTATTTAGATTACTTGTGATAAGGAAACAGTATCATTAATGCACGTTCACTAAATACCTGATATATAGAAGGTAGGGTTTGCTATAAATATACAATATACTTACCTTAAATTTGTTGTTCAACTTATAGGTAGTGCAGGAAACGAGGAAGTTTAGTGAATATTTAATATAAATTTAAATAAAAAGCAGTATTATTAGTAATAGTTTTATTTTGTATAGGACAAACACAGTGACTACCTGACATGAATGAAAGATATTGGTTTCACTTTAACAACAGTTTTTTTTTAAAACAATTTACAACAGTAATGAAGCATAAAATATATTCTTAATAATGAAAAAATGAACAAAGCAATAATAAAAAGAGGTAATGGAAAGTGAAATCTGTACACTTGTGAAAATTTTAAACACTTTTTTGGACTAATTTTAATAGTCAGAGAGGTCCACACTGTTTTCATGTTATTTTGTCGAGAACTATAGAAGTTTAAAATTTGACGAGGCAAAGATAGTCAAGTATTGTCTATTGCTAAGGGGTTATTTTGTCAACTAACACGTGGAATTATGATATACTTCTAGTCACATTTTATTTGATCTAGACTAGACAAATTTACTAGCTGTTTAACTAAATGAATGCGATATATTGGATGATTTAACACCGTTTCTAAACACAACGTCTTTTAATAATGCAACTCTTTATTTCTTAGTGCTATAATATTCTCTCTTTAAGACGTTTATCCTCAATTATATAATATGACAAAACCCACCTCATTCAAAAGTTTTGGTTTCAACTAAACGTAAACCAATTTAAAATGATTTGTTGAGACCATTATAAAAATTAAGTGAATGTTATGCTATTTAGTGAATATAGATGTAGCAATAACTAATTGCGTAAATAGATGTTCCCAATACATCTTTAAGATGTTGACATTTTTTATGCCCACTGGAATTAACGTTTAATAACACGAGGTTACACTTTGCAAGTCAGTCACATTTGTGGTTTGTTGGATAGGTTAATACGGAGAATCAAACACGAAAACAGATACACGTGCAATGCAGGTGTGTGCGTATAATGCAATACTGTAATTAGAATAGGTGGGGTTTCTATATTTCTATCCGAGGGAAAAATTCTGATTGGTTGACGCTTCTGAATGTCTAGAAAAAATAGTCAATCCTCATAATCTGAACAAAGAATTCACACGAAATTCTAGTAATTTTCTGTTCTATTAAATACGCGTAGTCAACTCGTCTGGAAAGTTTTGGAAAATCAACACTAAAATATTTGACTAGCGCAAAATTAACGCCAACACCGTAATATTTTCAACAGTGTAACAAGAAGCAATCTAAGTTACTTACGGTCTGCTTCATACCGGTAACTTATGATAATTAAACTGAAGTAGTTAAGCCAAAGAATATAAATGTAGTTGCAGTAAGCAAAGATTTGCCCTTGTCAAATAGTAGGTGTATTGCTGTGAGTGAACTATTCTACAGCTATCACACCTTCATAATTGCTAAAAGCTATTTAGATTACTTGTGATAAGGAAAGAGTATCATTAATGCACGTTCACTAAATATCTGATATATAGAAGGTAATGGTTTGCTATAAATATACAATATACTTACCTTAAATTTGTTGTTCAACTATAGGTAGTGTAGGAAACGAGGAAGTTTAGTGAATATTTATTAAGTAGCTTACTGTGTACTCTGTGTGAATAACTGATAAAGTACAAAAAAAAGTTCTGCAAATCTTCGATTATTTATGCAACTGCAACTATAAGTACTGCGTACCGAGCAATGCGTAATTCAAAATTGTTTGCAAATAATTTTTAATTACTATTTCAGTGTGCTGTAGCTTCGATTGCATTAATAATTGAAGATTAAATTTGCATTTATTTTGCTAAAGATGGTACATAATACTTATTACTTAAGAAAAAAAGCAGTATTATTAGTAATAGTTTTATTTTGTATAGGACAAACACAGTGACTACCTGATATGAATGAAAGATATTGGTTTCACTTTAACAACAGTTTTTTTTTTTAACAATTTACAACGTAATGAATCATAAAATATATTCCTTAATAATGAAAAAATGAACAAGGCAATAATAAAAGATAAGGTAAATGGGGCCCCCTTGAAACGTTATTTACTTATTGAAATTATTGAAATCTAAACAAAGGACAAAGAGAAATATGGCTTTGAAATTACAACTAATAACAACAAGAAAAAATATCTAGGCGGTAAACTTGCGGTTTCTGTTGGTTCTTTGCACTGGGCGTTGTCGGCGGCGAGTTGATCCTCTGTCGGCGTACGTGAGGTTATGTCCGGTGATCGCCTCGAAAACGGCTACTTCGTCGGGGTATCCCTAACTGCAGGTGGCAGTTGGACTGTTAGATCACTCAGCTAGCGACGGCATCCAGATTTTAACTTCACCAGCGGGCGCAGATATCATCACAATGATGGGGAATTCAAATATCCCACCACGTGGTTTAAAACTGCAATCTTAAAACATCCGATTGCTTATAGGCTCGGTACTTCTTCTTTCGCTGGGATTCTTTATACGGATGGGCCCTTGAGTTACCCACCCGGTATTTTTAATATATTTGCGTTCCAACTGGCCTACAATGACCGTACTCCTTGGCCACCGTTTTTCGACGACATTTTCCCACGTTCGTAACTCTTACTTGACGCTAGCCCGCGCCTGCGCGTGTAGCTATCTCGGGGACTATTTCATTACTCCGCCGCATTAGCCAATCAGGAATAGTCAAAACAATTCACGGGGGCAGAAGCAAAACTCAATAATCATAGTTGTGGAAGTTGTTACCTATTTACGAAAACATGAGTTTAATAGCGATCAAACATTGTTGTTATCTCTACTAAGCATATGCTGTAGTTAGATACAGTACCAGTAGTCATAAGTAATACGTTACTTACCACAAATTTGTCAGGGACGCTGTGTAATAGCCGTTAATAAAAGCACTATTTACAGTAACAACTTGCATTCAGGAAACTGGGTTTAGTTGCAGGTATTAATTAACGAGAATAGTTCCAAGTAAAACTTTATCTATTGTAAATGTTTTTTTATCAAGTAAACACCATTTTTCTCAGTGTACTTTTTGTAATAATTTCAAAACCAATGGTGTCTTTAACGATTACAAGTGGGGAAAATGCCTTCTCTATATCTGCGCGTAATCTTAATACATGCGAAGAGTTGAAATGTTTGAAAATATTGTTGCACCGCTACGGAAAATGACAGCAAAAACTCCTATATAGCAAACGGAAAAATCAGCACGTAGATGTATACGGATATCAGTCATCAAGTATCGAATATTCGAATTAGATGTAAGCTGTGCGAGAAGGACCGATGGCAATTCACAAAGCCTTCAGTTCAGACGAGCAAAAATTCCTTTCAATTCAAATTTTCTAAGAACCTCACTTGAATAATACACGTCAACACGTGTTCTCGATTCGAAGGGAAATGAAATGAAACATTCTTTGCACTTCTACTATATAAGGAATGGATAAAATATATAGGAATGAATAAATATTTTTATTTATTATTCGGGTTTAATATCTATTATTATAAAATAAATAATAATGAATATTTGTAAATATACTTACTTAAATGTGACTTCGTTGAAATGAGACTATACTCATTTATTTATTTTAAGAAGAAGACACTCTTGAATAACAAACAAAAATAAGATCAAAGGCGGTGTTCGTTAAAATGTGGGTACTGAGGAAAATATATAATTAATTTCCAACCTAGTCTGTTAAGAAAAAAATTCCTTCTTTTCCAGAAAAATGTTTGTATCGATTCCTTATCATCTCGTTTATTTCAACCTTACGTTAAAAAAAAAAAAAGTATTTAAAGGACCACCTATTTCATAAAATTCTCTAAAGTTCCTATCCTTTGTATTAAAAACAGGATTTTAATAACCATAATGAAAAAGTTAAACGTGCTTTCCCCAAGAAATATCACAAGCATGTGTGCCTTACTCAAATCGAGGAAAGTTGTATGCTAACCTACAATATCCCTCCTTTTCTATCGTCCCCTTTAATAAATCAGACGTTAATACGATAAAAAAAACTTCGTAACTTTAATATTAAAAAACTGATTAACGCCTGCTTGTTCTTTTTTCTTCCTCCAGTAAATATATTGCAATTATTATATCGATTACTACAGAATCTCGATATGCGAAAATCCTAGAAAGGTTAATCTGTAAGAATTTGAGGATTAAACGACCTTTTTCCAGATTTAAGCGGATTAGAAGATTGAAATCTAGGCAGTTGCAATCAGTGTAATTCGATTTAGGGTCGCAATTACGATGCTAGCGAAAGGAACGGCTAATACTACTGCAATGTTAGACGATGAAGCAAGATTATAAGATGTTTCTCAGAGGAATAAGACAAGCAAATGAATTTATATAAAATTATAATATCTACAGTTATCTGTATTATCAACTGTAAATATTGTGATTGCGCTAGTGGAAAATAGATGGCGCTGTGGCTAGTTCCATTAACATCCAATAGATTATGATTGATTTTCTGTCATAGATATGGCGACGTCTTGAAATCAATGTTGCAAGGTCTACTGATTTTTCAGATTTTAACTATGATCTACTGAAATGTGCCATGAATCTGTTGAAAAATCTGTCCTTTATATCCTAATTAATAATAACTTCTGATTGATCAAATTCACATACAATATTAGATCTTACGTTAGTAATCTCTATAGAAAAAAGGTCATGTAAGTAGAAAAAACGGTTTTGTTCTCATAGATATTCGTAATTCTAAAATATAAATATCGAACTGGCAACATTGCTTGAAATATATATATATCCATAGAAGTGTAGTGACTCAAGTCCTAAAAATTTATAACAGCATACCTTATGAACTTAAGAAACATAAGCTTAAATTCTTTCAAAAAAGTGTAAAAGATATGCTTATTCAAAAATGTTTATACAACTCAAATGATTTCTTTTTGAAGCCTTGAAGTTTGTAATAGCAATTTCTGTCAGTTTGTCCAGTGTACTGTACTGTCAGCTTCAGTTTCCTATGACGTGTTTCATACTGTATGGTATTATGAAATAAAGATCTATTATTATTTTTATTATTAATAATATACAGAGTGTTACGTCAAATAACTCCTGCTGTGATTTATATAAAATTCCGAAATATGTCAATTGTCATTTGGTTGGTCTAATGAATGGTGATTATCAGACAAACTAGTGAAACTGTTGTGGTCACCGTCCTGAAGATGCCAACCGCAGAGTTTGGCGAAACGTCGACATCTACAAGGATAAGATCACGGCATCTCAGCCCGGAAACTTTTATATCCAGTAAGGATTACAATATTGATTTTATTAGATTTTTCACGTGTTTTAATCATCACTTATTTTTATTATTTTACGAGCACTAAGTGCCAGTAATTATGCACTAGCATTAATCAAGTATTATCTGTCGTTCCTTTTGTCAGGAAGTAGTTTTAAATAACAATTTACCTGTGCGTAGTGGCGTCCCTCAACGATCTGTTCTGGGACCTCTTTTATTTACTCTTTCTACATTCCAACTCCATAAGTGCCTTAAGCACTCCTCTTATCACCTCTACGTGGATGATACTCAAATATATTACTCTTATCACCGTGAAGACTTAATTGCTGCCAATACCGTCATGAACTCTGACCTTACCAATATTATCAAAATGTCTACCCAACACTTTTTACACATCAATACTAAGAAAACTGCTATTATCATTGTTTTTGGTAAGAATCTTGAAATTAATAATACTCCAAAGAAGTGTAGCAAAATCAGAAATCAGGGTTTATATATGGATTCTAAACTCGGATTTAAAGAACATGTAGGGCAATGTATTAGAACAGCTTATTCCAATTTGAAGAAGCTTTACACTCATAAAGAATATCTGTCGGTGGATACTACTAAGAAGCTTTTATATGACGCTGTAGTACTTTCGCACTTTAATCACTGCGATGTTGTCTATGGTATGGTCTAGAATACAAACCGATCCGAAGTTTTTAAAATTCTGTATTATTCGTTGTTAACTGTGTTTGGTGACGGCTTCTACTTTTGAAGGTGCCGGGCGGTAAAGGTATCACATGCTGTTGTTATCACTTTATTGCATTCTCCATAAATAATAAACAAATTTAAATAATCTTAGTACCTACGTATAATTTAAACGTGTCGGCATTGTTTATAATTGAAAACTAAGCGACATTTCATCAATGCAATTTTCATTCATCGAATGGTCATGACTTACTTAGATATTCTAAAGCAGGATGGCATTTTTAAAAAACTATATAAGCTACATGCATACATATTTTACTAATTATCTTAAAAAGTATCCATTTTAGATACGTAATAAATATGACTCTTTTTTTTTATTTTTGTAAGGGCAGTTTGATGAGAAAAAACAAAAATAGATAGGTGTATTAAAAAAAAAAAAGCTTTGACACTTTTTCAATTCGAAAGTTTAACCGTGTAATTGTATAATGTTTTCGAAAAATTAATTCGGTTTCGAATGCTACGCAATACGCTCAATAATTCTACAATTTTTTTTATTTTCCAAGTTAAATACCTTTACAGTTATAGGTTATAGAAATTCAAATGCACTCGTCTATCTGTCAAGAATTAAAAAAAAAAAAATTAAATATTTCAAACTCACTTTAAAATTGAAGGAGGAATTAAAAAAATGTAATAATATACAGGGTGTATCCGATATAGAGGTAAATATAATAATATGTAGCAGCTGTAATCATTTACGATCAAAAAGTCTTAATGCACAGGGGGTCTATCTGTAAGCATTAACGAGAAAAATTTTTTGTAAATGCCGTGGGCTAGAGCCGCACCTGTGCCCAACCTAAATGCTGTCCCGAGTATACCCCACATACCACTATCATTCAGCCATTACCGCTGTTAGTTTTGTGTGGATCGCCGCTTGGAGTGCAAGCCACTTCAAACATTTTATTTAAATTCTTCCCGTCTCGAAAAAAAGATCCTTTTCAGGACCGTCATGATTTCATATAAAGAAAATCGAAGCTTGATGCATCGGCAAAAGCGCGGGAATGTATAGATTCATTTTCGCGCGACATCATAATAAAAAGGCGTGTTTGCGAATTTTCTGTATCTACATTTATTTCTGTGTAATTCGATTCAATTCATTTTGCGTTATATGATTAAATAAATCCAAAAGAAATAACTCAGATTCATGTGGTACCGTTTATTAACAACTAACTCTCGATTCGACAAAGCAAAAGAAAAATATTTACGTTTTTTGTAACTACTGAAGTCGTATATCCGGTGAAACTCGAACGTCTTATCAGGATATTAAAAATAATACTTTGTAGACTTACGTAGAATGCTCTTAACAAATAAGGAATGTTTATTTTATAAAAAGAAGAAATTTAAAATGCCTCAGTTTTTCTATTTTTACAATGGCCTTTATTTATTCAGAATGACATTAAATGAACTTACGGCATACCATTAAGAATAATACTAAATGAGTGCAATGTATTTATACATAATACCACGTTTAGCAGGTGCTTAACCTGACGTTTCCTTGCATCAGGGCCGGACTAAAGAATTTTTGGCTCTAAATTTTACTTTTTTTTTTTATTTTTTAATGATGAAATCCGGTTTCGGTGGGTTTGTGCTTTATATGTCGTGTGGTTAACAGCCAAGCAAAATTTATTTGATACACCCTGTATAATAGGATATTCCATTTAAAATAACAAAATTGACATCCACATTCGGTACAATTGGATGCGTTAGATTATTAAAAATATTTTAATTCAATAGCCCTCATCGGCTTTAGTATACTGCGAAATTCTCAGAACTTTCCAATGTATACTCTTTCATATATCGATCGATGCAGTTCCTCGTGAGACGTCCTGTATTTAAATAAAAAAAAAAAAATTTTCAAGAAATTTTAGTAATTAGATATATCCAATGCTACTTTAATTTCAACAATAATTACTCTAGTATGTACGTATTAATTATAATTTCTATAAATATCCATTTCAACCAACAACCTAATTAAACAACTGTAAAACCTTTTTTTTCTCTCTCTCTCTCTCTTCCTTCCTTTAATTAAGTCCAAGCAATTTCTCGGAAAATCTTCCACCTGATAGAGAACGTCAATTAAGCCACTTCGTTCTTGTTTGGTTGCTTCCTTTATTACATCTATTTACCGTACCGAATGCAACCAGAAACGGCCGTTCTACGAAAGCTCTGGATCTCTAGGTAAGCAGCGAGTAAATTAGTCTTTTTCACGGCTAGAGTGCGCTCATTACGCACCGCCAACGGTGACGGCAAAAACTTCCCCCAATTTTCTGTCGGCCTTCCCTTCTCTAGTGAATTGGAAATCTGGATACTTACCTTAATTATCTTCGTTTTCAGAATAAAGTATTGTTTCGAATGATAATATTAACGGGAATTTCTGCGAAAATATCGTTATCCTTCTAAATGGAATCGAACAGAATGAAGACCTAGTTTTAGATATTCACAGATGGTCGCAGAATAATGTGGAAGTACTCCATCATGCTGGTAGTAAAACGGATTTCTACTCGAGTTTGCGAATTTGCATTTTTGAGAAGTCGGGATACGAATTCCCGTATAAAATGCAGATATGTTCTTCCGGATAGTGATCCATCAAAAGGAACGAGTTCCAACTACTTGTCTTCCAATTGTTTCTCCCACATATATTTAACCTCCGCTGATTCTGGAAATCGATATTTGCCTCACCAGTAGGGATTTTCTGCGACATAATAGTGCATATTATCTTTATTGACCCTCTCGAGTGGCCTATTATACAGGGTGTATCAAATAAAAAGTAAATTTTGCTTGGGTATTAACTACACGACATATAAAGCACAAACCCACCGAAACCGGATTTCATCATTAAGGAATAAAAAAAAAAAAGTAAAATTTAGAGCCAAAAATTCTTTAGTCCGGGCCTGATGCAAGGAAACGTCATGTTAAGCACCCGCTAAACGTGGTATTATGTATAAATACATTGCACTCATTTAGTATTATTCTTAATGGTATGCCGTAAGTTCATTTAACGTCATTCTGAATAAATAAAGGCCCTTGTAAAAATAGCAAAACTGAGGCATTTTAAATTTCTTCTTTTTATAAAATAAACATTCCTTTTTTGTTAAGAGCATTCTACGTAAGTCTACAAAGTATTATTTTTAATATCCTGATAAGACGTTCGAGTTTCACCGGATATGCGAGTATTCAGTAGTTACAAAAAACGTAAATATTTTTCTTTTGCTTTGCCGAATCGAGAGTTAGTTGTTAATAAACGGTACCACATGAATCTGAGTTATTTCTTTTGGATTTATTTAATCATATAACGCAAAATGAATTGAATCGAATTACACAGAAATAAATGTAGATACAGAAAATTTGCAAACACGCCTTTTTACTATGATGTCGCGCGAAAATGAATCTATACATTCCCGCGCTTTTGTCGATGCATCAAGCTTCGATTTTCTTTATATGAAATCATGATGGTCCTGAAAAGGATCGTTTTTTCGAGACGGGAAGAATTTAAATAAAATGTTCGAAGTGGCTTGCGCTCCAAGCGGCGATCCACACAAAAGTAACAGCGGTAATGGCTGAATGATAGTGGTATGTGGGGCTATACTCGGGATAGCATTTAGGTTGGGCACAGGTGCGGCTCTAGCCCACGGCATTTATAAAATATTTTTTTTCTCGTTAATGCTTACAGATAGACCCCCTGTACATTAAGACTTTTTTGATTGTATATGATTACAGCTGCTACATATTATTATATTTACCTCTATATCTGATACACCCTGTATTTAACCTCCGCTGATTCTGGAAATCGATATTTGCCTCACCAGTGGGGATTTTCAGCGACATAATAGCGCATATTAACTTTATTGACCCTCTCGAGTGGCCTATTATATAATGTAAAGACTGTTTCACTCGAATAGAATTCCTTCATGGCTCACAAATAGTCACAGATACGAAAAAAAGATTTTATAATTTTTTGCAGAGTCATGATTTCTCTATAACGTAAAATGATCCGCATCATTTGTACATGTTTCATAAATTCGGTACAGCATTCAATTTTGTAGTCTTTAATGGATGACCCCCATTATTAATTTGCTTTTTTTTCAGTAAATTTCGAACAAATAAGATGATTTGTACGTTAGGCCTAAACTAGTTTATTTTTGATTTTCCAAAAATTATGTTACCCAGTAAACAAAATTCAAATTTCGCGCAATTATGTTAAGTAACTTCAACTTAAATGCATTCAAAATAATTTGGAAATTCTGCCAGAAAATCTTTTATGTACATTTTCTAATTTTACACCATTTCTAAAGTATGATTCGATAATAAAAACATCATTATTTATTGTAAACATTTTTGAGTGTCATAATAAACCAATAAAATACACATGACGGATGTATGTTATTTGTCACTACCAACATGATATTTCGAATAAATAAAATCATGGCTTGCCAGAGAGTAAATTTAATTGCTCATATCTATTGTATATATATGTATGTCGTAGCAGGCGGTAGAGTTAATGAATCCCGGTAATTTTATAAAACATATTTTTGCAATTAGTGCCGTAACCATACCATTTATTCCACTAGTGCCGTAATAGGGTCTATTACAGCACTAGTTGCGTAATAGAAATGGAACATTTAAGCAGATTCATCTTAAGTTGGTCACATTGCAACAGAAATGGAGATGTCAATATGACATTTTGTAAGCAAGTTTGAGGTTATTATATTAAAATTCATTGTAAGATTTGATATTTTTAATTAATCTTTGAAATAGTACAACTATTATAAACATTAATATTAACGTTTGAATTATCTTTCGAAGTGATAGTGATACCGTGTGCAGTAGAAACATTCTGTTGAAAATTATCGTTCTCTGCGATAGTGATATTGCTTCTGTTGGAGTACTCAAACTGTGAACCATTCCCAGAAGTTCCAGGTAGATTCACATTATTTTCCTGTGCAAACATATTTCCAACATCAATTTTAGTTTTCATAGAAGAGGCAACGTAACCTTCAGCAACAGCCGTGCTTTTCCAGCCCCTAATCCTTTTATAGTTAAAATATCACCTCCAGTAATTGCTATATGTGTCGCACTGGATCTTCTAAACAATGTCTGTATAAGATGAGGATCTGGTAAATGAAGAAAACTGGCAATTTGTTTAGGAACATTTCCCATGGTGTTAATACCGATAGGGCTATTAATTAAGCAGCCATGACGCTAAGTTAGAAAAAAACGTTTGTGAGTAACTGTTTTAGGCCGCAGATGTATTATATTTTTTATAAGTTCGATGCAGTTTACATCAGTCACTCGCGAACATTCGGGTACATTGTGTTTTTGTTTTAGGTATGTTGACTATAATGGAATCGGAATTGTATTGAAGATCTTCCACACATATATTAATTAATTCTTCTCGCCTACAGGCTCCATTATATCCTATTATCGAATAACCTAGAATATAAAGAATTTCAAAAAAGTAACGAAATAAAATCAACACTAACCTTTATAGCTAAGTATATTTTATCATCGGCTTGTTTCAAAAATCTATGAATATCTTCTTCTAAAATTTTAGATTTTTTGTTTGATAACCTTTAGATAGCCGTTTTAATAATGCTTGAAGTTTCATATATTTTGATATATCCACATTTCTATGTACATTTAAACACGATCTTAACATCGAATAAATCGACCATAATGATGACGATTTATAATCTTTACGTAACATTTCAAAATAAGAAGTAAGACGTTCTCGCAGAATATGAAGAATTTCCTTTTCTTTGCACCATTTTTCAAAATTTTTGTATCGCTTTTGATACATAGTGTACGATTTCTCCGGAAGTAAATTATTAATGGTTTTTTCAGCAATTTGCCGTATTTCAGGCGGAGTGCATGAAAAAGTTGTAGAACTCATAATAAATATTATAATATAGTTACTTTAGTAATATAATATATAACAAATTTCAAAAAATTGCAAAAAATAGCATAAAAGACACGTTTCAATTTGAATTAAAGCACTTCATTCAGTTAAGAAACTCGTGGCTACGCCACTCGTTTCTTAACTCTGAATTCTACGTGTGAAACGTCAAAATGAAACTTGTCTTTTAATATACTATTATATAGAGTTTGGTGGGTTAATGATTCGCATTATGAATGTGGTGGGGGTAGATACTGATGAGTGACGATCGCGTACGAAAGTTAGGGCATTAGCTAAGGGATTAAAATGGCCACGAGGCGAAGTAAAAGACTTAGCATTTCTTACCTGTTTTAGCTGTCACGGGAAAATGTTGGTAAAATAATTAAAAATCTTATTTTTTTTGTATATAAATTTTATTTAATTTTTATACTGTTTTTTTTTTTTAAATCAATTTTTCTACAAATTAATTAGCATCTAAGATATTATATTTACACGTTGAACTATTGCACTAAACTTAATAATACAAATTATTAAAAATTAAATAACAACAATATTCAGATACGTACACACATTATTAAAAAAATAATCTAAATTATACATATAAATATTTTTACATATTTATTAAGCACGTTAAATTAAATAAACAAGCACTGGATATACATTTTTTTTTAAATCAATTTTTAATAAAAGAAAAAAAATTAAAATAATTCTATTTTAGCAACCATCGAATTTTCAATTTTTAACTTATACTTTGGTCACAAAAATAATTATATCATTACCATATTTACAACAACCTGTACGAGTGAGCTAAATCAGCTACGCTAGCAACGTGAATACTGCGAATTACCCCCACTCCAAAACCGCCCGAATTCGTGAACTTCGCTCCCTGCCAAAATTAACTGAAAAGGATTTTCTGGATGAAGAGGTTAAAGTAGGGTGGGCTTTACGACGCATTCAAAGCAGTAATTTCCTATTCTGACCGGTATTAAGGAAATCCCACGGCGTCAGGTCACGTTTATAAACGAATATTTGTGGAATGATGTTTTGCGAAAGTTTCATAGACGATCTGATTGTTACTATATGTAAAATTACCGAAATAATTTTTGTTTTCGCTACTGCCGAAATAACCAGGCACCAATACCCCAAAAGAGACACGGCTGGGGGTGAAATGATTCCTCTTACTCTCTCGAACCTTTAGTACCGACCTCGCTATCTACATTAATTAAATAATTGTATTTAGTGCTGCTTGGGGGTAGATGTAATTAAATAATACCTACACATTAAGGTAGCTAAATTTCATTAAATGACGAATTCCACCAAAATTATTCGCTATTTACATGGCACTAATTTAAACTCTGGAAATCCGTCTAAAAAATAAAGTGAAATTGAAATAAGAATATTTTACGTACACTGTAAAAAAAGTTGCAGTAAAATTACATGTAAAATCGTTGGTAACAAAGTTGCCTACAATTTTACAGGTAAATTTGCTTCATAAGGTAAAATTTCTATCATCTAGTAAATTTCACATGCTGATGTGTTTTTCAAAGATTCTACTGTAAAATTCGTATGTAATATTTATATGAACTCTATATTTACCGAACACTGAAGTAATTTTCATATGTATTTTTATAAAGAGAGCAAGCAACGTACCTAATTCTTTTATAGCACCTAATAGGTCATACTGAATCGCTCAACCAGGGATCAAGAATGAACACGCTTACACGAAACCTACGACTGTTTGTGACGTACATGATATCATTGAGCCAATAATAAGTTCGACAAACGAATAGAATTACCTACGCGCACAGATAAATAATCCAATAACCAATCACATTGCGGCGTATGAATTTCGTATTTTTCATGATATCTATAGTTTTACCCGAAAATTCAAGTAAAAACAAATAAATATAAGAGATCCTCATATTTTTGCAGCAAAATTAATAGTTCACTACTAAAATTACTTTTAAAGTGCACTAAATACCCCAAAAAAATGTCAATTTACACTTTTAAGTAAATTTTGAGAGTAAATACCAAAATTGTACATGTTTTTTCCTGTATTTTCCTTTTGAATTTTTGTTACATCTTAAACTTACATGAAAAAGCTATAAATTTTACCGAAATTTCTTTTTCCATGTTAAATATCCTAGAAAAAACATGTAAAACAAAATTTACATGATTTATTGTGGTAAATTCACAACTTTATTACATGTGATATTCCTGATTTACCATGGCAAAATTACTGTAATTTTTTACAGTGTAGTGTGTACGTCGGATTGAATAGCTGTAACTCGGTAAATAATAAAAATTAAACATAATTGTATAGACATTTTATGCTTCCATCAATTTTAAGAATCAAATATCGAAGTTTCTACAATTACTTTTGGACACATCCTATATATGTATATGCTTATACTATATGATGTGACTAAAATATAATTATCTAACACATGAATTATATTTGTAATTTAACTTATTGCGAAATTTTTCCATAAAATAAAATAAAAATCGTTATAACTTGGTAAATAATAAGAATCAATGGAAAGCGTATAGACATTTTCTGTTTAAAATCACCTGGCGAATTCGCAGTTGCAGTTTCCGCAGTTTTTTTAGGAACACCCTGTATACACTAAATTGAGATTTAAGACTACAGTATGACTTAAAAATAGATTTATTCAATATAATTTATCCTTATTTGAAATTATCATTCTGTCATAAAGCAAGCTACGAGTTTTTTCAACAAAAAAAATAAATGAATAAAATCGCTCTAACTCGGTAAATAATAAGTATTAAAGAAAAGTGTAAAGGCATTTTTTGTTTAAAATTAGCTGGAGAATTCGCAGGAGAAATTTCTGCGTATATTTCAGGAACAGCCTGTATATGTTTTTATGCTATATTTAGATGTAATACTAAAAGGGATGAGTTGGAAAGACGTTTATTCAATATATTTCACCTGTAGTTAAAATTATCATGCGATGTAATTTAAGAATCTGTTAAAAAAAAAGGAAAATCGCTATAACTCGGTAAATAATAAGTATTAAAAAATAGTGTAAAGACATTTTTTGTTTGAAATTAGCTGGAGAATTCGCAGGCGAAATTTCTGCATACATTTCAGAAACAGCTTGTATATGTTTTTACGGTATATTTAGGTTTAATACTGCAAAATGTGACTTGAAAAAACGTTTATTTAATATATTTTACCTTTAGTTAAAATTATCACGCGATGTAATTTAAGGAATCTGTCAAAAAAAATAAAAATCGCTATTACTCAGTAAATAATAAGTATTAAAAAATAGTGTAAAGACATTTTTTGTTTAAAATTAGCTGGAGAATTCGCAGGCGAAATTTCTGCACACATTTCAGAAACAGCTTGTATATGTTTTTACGGTATATTTAGGTGTAATACTGCAAAATGTGACTTGGAAAAACGTTTATTTAATATATTTTATCTCTAGTTGAAATTATCACGCGATGTAATTTCAGCAATCTGTCAAAAAAAGGAAAATCGCTATAACTCGGTAAATAATAAGTATTAAAAAATAGTGTAAAGACATTTTTTGTTTAAAATTAGATGGAGAATTCGCAGGCGAAATTTCTGCATAAATTTCAGAAACAACTTGTATATGTTTTTACGGTATATTTAGGTGTAATACTGCAAAATGTTACTTGAAAAGACGTTTATTCAATATATTTTACCTCTAGTTAAAATTATCATGCGACTTAATTTAAGGAATCTGTCAAACAAAAAGGAAAATTGCTATAACTCGGTAAATAATAAGAATTAAAAAATAGTGTAAAGGCATTTTTTGTTTAATATTAGCTGGAGAATTCGCAGGCGAAATTTCTGCATACATTTCAAAAACAGCTTGTATATGTTTTTACGGTATATTTAGGTGTAATACTGCAAAATGTTACTTGAAAAGACGTTTATTCAATATATTTTACCTCTAGTTAAAATTATCATGCGACTTAATTTAAGGAATCTGTCAAAAAAAAGGAAAATAGCTATAACTCGGTAAATAATAAGAATTAAAAAATAGTGTAAAGACATTTTTTGTTTAAAATTAGCTGGAGAATTCGTAGGCGAAATTTCTGCATATATTTCAAAAACAGCTTGTATATCTTTTTAAGCTATATTTAGGTGTAATACTGAAAAATGTGACTTGAAAAGACATATATTCAGTATATTTCACCTATAATTAAAATTATCATGTGATGTAATTTAAGGAATCTATCAAAAAACATAATAATAAAGTCGCTATGATTCAATAAATAATAAAAATCAAATAAAATTGTATAAGGATTTTACGCTACAAATAATCAGGGAACCTCGCTGACGGAGTTTCTACAGTTAATTTGGAAACACCTTGTATATGTACTACGTACATATGCTGCCAATACTTAAGTGTAATATTGCAAAATATTTTTCATTTATAAATTACCGTCATGCTGCCTATGTGCATTAAAATTACTATATCGTTTGTAAATCGATATAACTGAGTAAATAATCAAAATTGAAAAAAAGCCTATTAGCATCTTTTGTTTAGTTTAGAGTAATTTGTAGAATTCGTAATCAAAATTTCTGCAATTAATTTGGGAACATTTTGTATATTTGATAATTATGATATATTTAAATATCAAGTGTTAGTCTAATAATAAACTAAACTAAAAACAATTGAAATGTGTTACCTACGGAATAACTTTAATGTTAAAAAATAACTGTAAAGCATTTTATAATTTAACCAAGTTAAAGGTAGAAGTAGCTCTTTTTGTAAACTTTATTAAAAATTCACATTCAATCACATCGAACCGAAAAAGTTGAATACATATTACTTTATTTTTTTTTATTTCAAAACTAAATTTAGATTTAGAACCCTTTTTTCCACTTTTCAAGTTTTACACGGAATAAAATTAACCGAATTACCCCCACTATACAACGTTGCGGAAAACTTTTCGACGTATGTCAAAACACCGAAAATGAAGTAACCCTTAAACCGGTACAAAGTTTCTATATCAGAGCTGACGTTAACTGTGAAAAAAGTTTATACCTACTTCAACTCGCACAGTCTTACCAAACTACTTTTCCAATATCGTATTTTATATGTATAGGATGTCGTTGTAGACGTTAGAAAATATGTAAGACAGAATTTTATTGGCAGAATGGAGTGGGAGGAGTAAGTAATCGAACATCTTTTTGCAATACTTTCGCATCTTTGATGGAATTTTATGGAAAAATATATTTTGCAGGTTCTCAAAATAAAAAAAAAGACTTTAAATTATCATATACAATTTGGAAGCATGTGTTGAATGACAGGTGACACATATAGGAAAATCATCATCAATATACAGGATATTCCACGTAACTGGTTCATTAAAAGTTTATGATGTTCTATTATTTACTTATATTTGAGATTTTGACACCAGTATCTGTTCGATTGGAACTATAAATGTAAAATACCTTAACCAAAATATCACTTCCGGTTGACCGGAAATGGATGTCAACTTTCTTATTTTAAATAGAATGATATAATTTTTTATTCATTTTTGGATCCTACAACTATAAATACGTCAGTTTTCATTAGCTATTCCTATAGCTACATGTTGCCGTTTTTGAGTTATTTAAGTTTTTCTCTTTTTTTTTAGTCATAATCATTGCATCATTGAGAAATTAATATCTCGGTTAATACTGCAAGTAGAGACTCCAAATTTGCTATATTATGAATGTAGATATAACTCTAAGAAACGGTAAGCACACTTTACATTCTAACATACAGGGTGTTCAAAACTGAGGAACAAAGTGACATATTTTCAAATGCAGAAAACTCATTTTTTTTTAAATAGAACACCCTGTATTTTAATTCGGAATTAGGAAGTAAATATCATCCCCTATCACTTTATATGAGCATTCCCTATACCTATCTTTAATAGATTTTGAGATATGAGCGACTTTTTGTTAAACAGACTAAGCATTCTTTTTTTTAAATAGAACACCTGTATTTTAATTCGGAATTAAAAAGTAAATATCATCCCTATCACTTTATATCAGCATTCCCTATACCTATCTTTAATAGATTTTGAGATATGAACGACTTTTTGTTAAACAGACTAAGTAGCCCTATCTTTGCGTGTTTGTAGCTGGCTCTGAATGGGATTAATGTCAAATTCATTGACTAACCAAAAGTGTTTATGTATATCATTGTAATTACACTTTCGTACAACGCAATATTAATAGAAATGACTATTCGAACAGACATTCTTGTATGGTTATTCAAAAATAATACATGAATTTGACGTGAATCCATTTCAGAGCCAGCTACAAGCATTGAAAGATAGGGCTACTTAGTCTGTTTAACAAAAAGTCGCTCATATCTCAAAATCTATTAAAAGATAGGTATAGGGAATGCTCATATAAAGCGATAGAGGATGATATTTACTTCCTAATTCCGAATTAAAATACAGGGTGTTCTATTTAAAAAAAAATGAGTTTTCTGCATTTGAAAATATGTCACTTTGTTCTTCAGTTTTGAACACCCTGTATGTTAGAATGTAAAGTGTGCTTACCATTTCTTAGAGTAATATCTACATTCATAACATAGCAAATTTGGAGTCTCTACTTGCAGTATTAACCGAGATATTAATTTCTGAATGATGCAATGATTATGAGTAAAAAAAAAGAAAAACTTAAATAACTCAAAAACGGCAACATGTAGCTATAGGAATAGCTAATGAAAACTGACGTATTTATAGTTGTAGAATCCAAAAATGAATAAAAAAATTATATCATTCTATTTAAAATAAGAAAGTTGACATCCATTTCCGGTCAACCGGAAGTGATATTTTGGTTAAAGTATTTTACATTTATAGTTCCAATCGAACAGATACTGGTGCCAAAATCTCAAATATAAGTAAATAATAGAACATCATAAACTTTCAATGAACCAGTTACGTGGAATACCCTGTATAAATATAAATTAAATGGAAGAAATAAGATAAAATAATCAATATTATATTTCACATATTTATAAATAAATAATTTAAATATGCAATTTTAATCTAAATTTTTCTAAAATTCCATATACTTATTATAGTTGATCGAATCATTTCTTTCCAAGCTGTATATAAAAAAAAACATTCTATTTAATTAAAATCTTATTAATTCTAGAGGCATGTACATACATTATATACAGTTTTATTATCAATAATTATTAAACTTAACTACAGTTTCTCTCCACTAATACTCATCATATTGTAGTAGGAATGATCTGGGAATCTTTCCAATTCAATGTAGTCCGTTTCTGTCATCAATAACTTCTCTAAAAGCTCCACGCATTCGCTGAATGTCGGCCGTTGTTTCGGATCTTTATCCCAGCAGTAGTACATGATGTTGTAGAGTTCTCTACGGCAATGCTCTGGTTTATCCAGCCTGTGGCCGTCTCGGACCTAAGTGTTGATCATAAATTTATATGAAAATCCCCTCCTAAGGAGAGTTGAGTGATAGGCGAAAATTTTAATTTAAATTCAAATTTGAGACAATTATATTCGTACAATTTGAACAGAAAAAATATTCAGATAATTCGGAGATCTGTCCCGCTTTAATTTCAGCTTTAAATGAGAATTATTTCGACTGTCAACATCTGAGAACAGGTAAATTCCATTAGGATAGGTACGGCAAAGTAACAATAGGTGGCTGTTGTATGTTAAAAGTTCTTTTGCCGGAAAATTTGTTAGATAGGATTCCTAATAATGGAAAATGGTTTAAACTTAAATAGTATTTACTGTATGATATATGTAGAAAGTGTAAGATGTAAGTACCAAGTGGGATATAAACAAATTAGAGGACCCCAAAATAAAAGAAGAATTGCTAATCTTGGCTCTTGTCATTTAAATAAAAAAAAAAAATTCAGTTGAATAACTGCCTATGATTTTATCTGACACTCCAACATATCTAAACAAGATACAGTAGTCAGAAATGACCACTAATGACAATGAGTTGCTTATAAGATATGTGCTTCTTGTATATTCTACAACTTCTGGGGTACCACAAGGATCGAACCTGAGACCGATAGTTTTTATTATGTATATTTAATCGTCTTTTTTATTACAAATTTTACGATATTATTTTCTAGATTTTGCAAACTTTTTAGACACAGCTATTAATCTTTTATTTTAGAAGATTTTCGACAGGAAATAAGAGAAAAATAATATTGCTTATCTTGGCTCTTGTCATTTAAATAAGAAAAAAGAAATACAGTTGAATAACTGCCTATGATTTTATCTGACACTCCAACATATCTAAACAAGATACAGTAGTCAGAAATGACCACTAATGACAATGAGTTGCTTATAAGATATGTGCTTCTTGTATATTCTACAACTTCTGGGGTACCACAAGGATCGAACCTGAGACCGATAGTTTTTATTATGTATATTTAATCGTCTTTTTTATTACAAATTTTACGATATTATTTTCTAGATTTTGCAAACTTTTTAGACACAGCTATTAATCTTTTATTTTAGAAGATTTTCGACAGGAAATAAGAGAAAAATAATATTGCTAATCTTGGCTCTTGTCATTTAAATAAAAAAAAAAAATACAGTTGAATAACTGCCTATGATTTTATCTGACACTCCAACATATCTAAACAAGATACAGTAGTCAGAAAGGACCACTAATGACAATGAGTTGCTTATAAGATATGTGCTTCTTGTATATTCTACAACTTCTGGGGTACCACAAGGATCGAACCTGAGACCGATAGTTTTTATTATGTATATTTAATCGTTTTTTTTATTACAAATTTTACGATATTATTTTCTAGATTTTGCAAACTTTTTAGACACAGCTATTAATCTTTTTTTTAGAAGATTTTGACAGGAAATAAGAGAAAAATAATATTGCTTATCTTGGCTCTTGTCATTTAAATAAGAAAAAAGAAATACAGTTGAATAACTGCCTATGATTTTATCTGACACTCCAACATATCTAAACAAGATACAGTAGTCAGAAATGACCACTAATGACAATGAGTTGCTTATAAGATATGTGCTTCTTGTATATTCTACAACTTTCGGGGTACCACAAGGATCGAACCTGAGACCGATAGTTTTTATTATGTATATTTAATCGTCTTTTTTATTACAAATTTTACGATATTATTTTCTAAATTTTGCAAACTTTTTAGACACAGCTATTAATCTTTTATTTTAGAAGATTTTCGACAGGAAATAAGAGAAAAATAATATTGCTAATCTTGGCTCTTGTCATTTAAATAAAAAAAAAGAAATACAGTTGAATAACTGCCTATGATTTTATCTGACACTCCAACATATCTAAACAAGATACAGTAGTCAGAAATGACCACTAATGACAATGAGTTGCTTATAAGATATGTGCTTCTTGTATATTCTACAACTTCTGGGGTACCACAAGGATCGAACCTGAGACCGATAGTTTTTATTATGTATATTTAATCGTCTTTTTTATTACAAATTTTACGATATTATTTTCTAAATTTTGCAAACTTTTTACACACAGCTATTAATCTTTTATTTTAGAAGATTTTCGACAGGAAATAAGAGAAAAATAATATTGCTAATCTTGGCTCTTGTCATTTAAATAAAAAAAAAAAAATACAGTTGAATAACTGCCTATGATTTTATCTGACACTCCAACATATCTAAACAAGATACAGTAGTCAGAAATAACCACTAATGACAATGAGTTGCTTATAAGATATGTGCTTCTTGTATATTCTACAGCTTCTGTGGTACCACAAGGATCCAACCTGGGACCGATAGTTTTTATTATGTATATTTAATCGTCTTTTTTTATTACAAATTTTACGATATTATTTTCTAAATTTTGCAAACTTTTTAGACACAGCTATTAATCTTTTATTTTAGAAGATTTTCGACAGGAAATAAGAGAAAAATAATATTGCTAATCTTGGCTCTTGTCATTTAAATAAAAAAAAAAATACAGTTGAATAACTGCCTATGATTTTATCTGACACTCCAACATATCTAAACAAGATACAGTAGTCAGAAATGACCACTAATGACAATGAGTTGCTTATAAGATATGTGCTTCTTGTATATTCTACAGCTTCTGTGGTACCACAAGGATCCAACCTGGGACCGATAGTTTTTATTATGTATATTTAATCGTTTTTTTTATTACAAATTTTACGATATTATTTTCTAGATTTTGCAAACTTTTTAGACACAGCTATTAATCTTTTATTTTAGAAGATTTTCGACAGGAAATAAGAGAAAAATAATATTGCTTATCTTGGCTTTTGTCATTTAAATAAGAAAAAAGAAATACAGTTGAATAACTGCCTATGATTTTATCTGACACTCCAACATATCTAAACAAGATACAGTAGTCAGAAATGACCACTAATGACAATGAGTTGCTTATAAGATATGTGCTTCTTGTATATTCTACAGCTTCTGGGGTACCACAAGGATCGAACCTGGGACCGATACTTTTTATTATGTATATTTAATCGTCTTTTTTATTACAAATTCTACGATATTAATTTCTAAATTTTGCAATAAGGATGTAGACTTTTTAGACACAGCTATTAATCTTTTATTTTCCCTGTTCCTTTTATGACCACACTAAAAATCTTGGGTGTTTGTTATAACACCCATTTCCATTAAAATAATCCTGTGCTTCAACTCCACAGGTTTTATATCTTCTGTAAAAGATCGTAAAAAGCATATTGAATCCCACCACACCCCAAAACCAACCACCCTCTCACCTCATCCCGCCCGTAAGAAAGGCTGTTTAAAATTTATAGATCGTTACCTCGACACAACCAAGTTGTTATATACATACAAAGTTAAACGTTTCGCACTTCAGATAAGCTCGACCATAACACCTTAAATAATACACTACCATCAAGTCTTTTCTCGATACCTTTCTCATGACGTCCGCCGCAGACAATCCTGGATAAGGGGTGCTGCCCAGTGTTACCACCTCCCACATGAGGACGCCGAAACTCCACACGTCCGATTTCACCGAGAACACGTTGTCGTACAGCGATTCCGGCGCCATCCATCGTATCGGCAGTCGGCCCTCGCTCTTGCGTTCGTAGACGTAAGAAGCGATGACGTCACGGGCGAACCCGAAGTCCGCCACTTTGCAGGTGTGATCCTCGGAGATCAGGACGTTCCTGGCCGCTAGATCACGGTGTATTATCTGGAAATTGAAGCGATAGAGTGGAGATTAGTTCGCTAAAACAACAGGATATATGTACACAGAGATTCAAAATGATTGTCAAATCCGCTCCTATAGATAGTAACAGGGTGTGGGTATATGCCGCGTGTTTGTAATGAAGGTTTGAACTAAGTCAGTGTTGGAACATAAGAAAGTAAACGGATCTGTCATAAATAAGGAAACGTAACCTATATTTGAACTCGCATTATATAAACGACTATGGATTGATGTTTCTGCTTGTAAAAATGAAATGTAATTAATTTAACTTTACTAAATTATGATTTTACAATTCAGTACTAACTGGTGTTTAACTAAATTTATTTATTACTTTAAATTATAACATACAATTAGTATAATTATTAAGTGACAAAACTGCATCTCTCAGTTCTTCTATGGTATGCATGCGGTTTCTATAGATCCTATTTTTTAGATAGCCGAACATGAAGCAATCTAATGGGGTTAGATCAGGCGATCTTGGTGGCCATCTTTGTGCTCTAACGAACCTGTCAGCAAAAAACTGTTGAAGATATTGGCAGGTTTGTCGAGCAGTATGTGCTGGAGCATTATCGTGCTGAAAATAACCTGCTTCAAGCTCATTTTCTTGTAACTCTGCAATAAACAATTCCAACATCTGTTGGTAACGTTGGGCTGTTACAGTTTCCTCGAAGAAAATTGGCCCTATTATTCGTTGCCTGGACATAGCTAACCAAACTCCAACTTTTACGGGATGCAATTGCGTTTCTCGAAATTCGTGTGGATTTTCTGCAGACCAGATACAATAGTTTTGTAAATTGATATAGTCTGTTAGATAAAACCAGGCTTCATCCAAGAAAAATGATTTGTTTAGCAAGTCATCGTCCCTTAAATTGTTATTAAACCAATGACAATATTCCAATCGCCTATCGTGATCTAATGGTAATAATTCCTGTACCGTAGAAACTTTATAGGTATGAAAATGTAACTTTCTTTTAACAGCTCATTGCGCTGAAGTGTATGATGATAAGCCTATAAAATTATAAAATGTAATAAACTATTTCACTTAATGTTAATATTGATTTTTTTACCTGTTTGTTGAGCTATTACCACAGATAAATTCCCTTATTTTCTTACAGTATTCAGAAATACTATTGTTGGTGATATTAGATGTAAATATAAACGATTTGAAAAAAATTATAAGATAAATAATCGAAAGATACTACAACACGCACGCCAATGTCGCTAAATGTCAAGAAAATTCATTTAATGTATGAAATTTGTATGTAGCTAACTTCGCTCATTAAATTGGTAATAAGTATAGATAAATTTTTCCGGAAAACAGTATTTTTCTTACGACAATCATTTTGAATCACATGGTATGTATTTTTTTTTTTTAAACAGGAATCTCGTGCGTGGTAACATAAAATTTCTCAGTTTAAAGATGACGAACTGAAAAGAGCAAAACTGTCATACTGTTTTCTGGGTGAAAATAAAGTATTGTATATGTACGTAAAAAAGTATTATTATCGAGATTTGACAACATTGTATGTATTTTCCTATAAGTTTGTGTACTTTCCTCCTAGCTTGGAATGTACTATAGATACAGATCTACTTTCTCTCTAGGTTATATGGTATAGAAAGTAGGATAACGTTATGAATTAACAACTTGAATAAATGACGGTAGTATTCGATCATCCCAATAACATATTTATATAGGATTTATTATACTAAAAGATTTTTACGTAAAATCCGATATACATACACTATAGACCGTCTCATCTCGAAAAGGCAGTATAGCAAACTGTTTTTATTATTAAATTATTGTATTATATTAAAAAAAGGAATTATTAAAGTATCTTACGGAAATTTATTTTATTTAGCAGTATGTTTGAATACCGGATTTATACGAAAATATATAAATTGTTGCATTTTTTGTCGGATTAAATCAATTGAAATATAAAAAATTATATTCTATTTAAAATAACAGTGTTGACATTCATTTCCGGTCAACCGGAAGTGATATTTTGGTTAAGGTATTTTGCATTTATAGTTTCAATCGAACAGATACTGATGCCAAAATCTCAAATATAAGTAAATAATAGAACATCATAAACTTTTAATGAACCAGTTACGTGGAATACTCTGTATATTGCGCATGTGTAACAAATGTGTTGGTTCTATGTCGAGTGTGTGTGTAACGGCATATGTATATGCTACAATTAATTAATTTTTCATTATTTTAATTGTATTTATAATCTTTTAATGGTTGACGATTTAATAACAGTGATTTTTTGACGTATAATATTTTTTAATTTATATTTAAAAAGAGGAAGGGTCCCAGTACCGATTCCTGCGGCACTCCTCTATCTACCTTGACATATTCCTATCTGTCACCATGATAGATGGTAATTCCTTCTCCTCCCGTTAGACAGCACCTAAGCGATTTGCGTGCATATCTTCTGATCCAATAAAAACACATCCTTTCAAGCAGTAAGTCATGCACCACGCAGTTAAAGGCTTTTTTTTTAAAAAAACCGCAGCAAATGCATTTGAAGCGATAGGTTAAAATAGCTTTAATCACTTAACTAAGAAAGATTGACAATTAAATCTGTTGCAATGTTGCCAGATATATGTATGTTTTTGTAAATGACAATTTCCTTAATTAAGTAATTCTCTACAATATTACTATGACAAGTATTACTGCTCTATCGCTTCAAATAAGAACAAAAAACAACTGAAGTGGAGGATCTATACATTGCCTAACTCTGTATATATGTTTAAAAAAAATACAATAAAGAAATGACATTTTTTAAAAGATTTTTATACTACTTAATATACACAGCAAATAGTTCGTCATCCCAATGTCGGTTTACATTTCAGAATCGTTGTTGATTTTTGCACAAAGGGGGCACGCGGTGATTATCGTTTCTAAATTTAGATAATCTGTCTGGCAAAAAGAACGAGCAAGAGATAGTAGTATTACTCGTTATAACTCGCAAAGCACACGTGCCTCGGATCTATTTCACTTTGAACTGGAATATCACGCGTGGGTGCATGAATGGGGGAAAATATGTAATCCTTTGTGTATGTTTTGTTTACTTCTTCCATTCTTCGCGTACGTAAGTATATTTGTGGAAGAGTAGGTCGAGATTGATTTTTTCCTCTTTTTCGGGGTGGTGAATTAAAGGCTCGTGGATTCTCGTGCAATATCTATGGGGTATCCACGAAAGTTTGTTTTGAAATTGAGCGCCGTCCTGTTTCGGAATTCAAAATTTTCGATACAAAATCATAATTCTGGCTGAATGACGTGAAATGACGTTTAATAAACGTCCAATATGACGTAATAGAAGAGAAAAAATCAGTAACTGATGCCCGAGATAGCAAGAATGAAGTGCTTTAATATCAACAATCAGGTGGTAAAGATTTTTTACTGGGGTAAATCAGCGATATTATTTAGTACGGAAAATACAGACAGTTGCTTTTTTTTTTTTGCAGGAAAAGATCCTTCATGGCGAGTAGTACCGATTTGATTCATACGGACAAAAATCATTGATGTTGGTTAAAACATAAAATAGACAGATGGTAACTTGGTTAGTTATCACTAGATACCGGATTATATGCAAAGTGCATATATTTTATTTTTTGCATATCTTTAATTATAGTGTATATGTAGACGTATTACACTAACTGAAGTTAATTAGCGCTAATTAGTGATTGCATATTTAGGCATTTCTATGCATATTTTTACAAAAGTTGCATATATTGCATATTTAAGCTTTTTCTTATCCTTTCTATTAGTAAAAATTCCTAGTAATTCCTATTGTAGATCGACAACCGACAATTCTCAGAACGATAAATCTCTTGCATTGATTTCTCTAACACTTTTTTCCAAGAACTGCACGTATTTAATTTCGCCTAGCAGAAGGGATGTGGTAAATACGTTTTATTATTATTAATTCCCAAATAAACTATTCATTCATTGAATATTTTTGAGCGAAACAGCATGTAATTGTGTTACGTTTTTAAATACTGTGCGTACATACAATGAGTATAGCGAACAAAATTTCTTTATGGATTAAGCCATATCCTGAACTGGTAAAGGATGGCGACAAAATATTTTGTCGAGCCTGCAGTAAACTGGTAAGTTCAATTTTACTAAAAGCTTTACGATTGTTTTTAAATTCTTTAACTTTTGATATAAAATGACAATTGTTGTTGTAGGTGTCTTCTGAGAGAAAATACCTGATTGATCAACACGCTAAAACTCCATCACATATTGGAAAATGTGAAAAACTAAAGCGATCCGCATGTGTGCAACAATCTATACGTCAATGTGTAGCATCAACTTCACGAAACTCAGAACAAGAAGTATATAATACGGATCTGTGTAACGCATTAATTTCGTCTAACATACCATTAGCAAGATTAAACAATGTTAATTTGAAATCATTTCTGCAAAAATATTACAAACATAATATACCTGACGAAAGTACCTTACGAAAAAATTATGTCACATCTTGTTACCAGCAAACAATAGCAGAAATTCAACAATTGGTAGGGAATAATTTTATTTATATCATGGTAGATGAAAGTATGGATAAGTGTGGCCGTTATATTACCCATTTGTTAATAGGAATTCTTCATGAAGATATTGTAGGTAAATCATATTTAATTTATTGTAACGAACTTCAAAAAACAAATAATTTGACAATTGCCCAATTCGTTCAGGAAGGTTTATCAAATTTCTTTTTACCTGGACGTATACCTTGTGAAAAAATTTTACTAATGTTGTCCGACGCTGCACCATACATGATAAAAGCCGCGCAAAATTTAAAATTTTTTTTATAGTAACATTATTCATACCACTTGTTTAGCTCATGGGTTCAATCGTGTAGCCGAAGACATTAGGAATCAATTCCCTTTGATTAATAATTTAATTAGCAATGTCAAAAAAGTATTTTTAAAAGCACCTTTACGAATCCAATTTTATAAGGAGCGACTTCCCGGTGTTAAGTTACTTCCTGAACCGATTATTACGAGATGGGGAACATGGTTAGAGGCTGCAATTTTTTTCGCCGATAATTTTGAAGAAATAAAAAATGTAATTCTTGAAATCACTGCTGATTGCATTGCTCTAGAAAACTGTAAAAAGATAGTAACATCAACAGAATTGCTACAAAACCTTTTGTATATTAAGTCAAATTATAGCTTTGTTTCAAGTTCCATTCTTAAAGTAGAAACGCAAGGGATGTCGCTCTCGGAATCAGTCGAAATAGTAGACGAATTTGATATGCTATGTAAGAAGGTTAAGAGTACAATAGGTAATTCTATATACGATAAATTTAAAAAAGTGATAAATAAAAATGTGGGAAGAAAGTTAAGAAAATTTTGGAAGATGAAACAGTAAACGATTTCGACTTTAATTTTAGTTTAGAATGTATTGCAAGTTAAAAAATGCACCAATTACATCTGTGGATGTTGAAAGAATTTTTTTTCTATTTCGAAACATATGTATTCTTGATAGAAGACAAAACTTTCTTTTACACAATTTTGAAAAACATTTAATTGTAAATTGTTTTAGAAATATGTTGTGAAAAAATTTTGTGCAATAAAGTTAATGTTTAAAATTCTGTTCTTATTTATTTTATGTAAAAATTTTGCATATTATCGCAATTTTTTTGCATATATGCCCCAGGTTTATGCATATTTTCTCAAAAATCGATGCATATATATGCGCATATATTCCGCTTTTCTTTCCATATAATCCGGTCTCTAGTTATGACAATTGATATGTTTCGGAATTTTGTAATTGTAAATGTAAATCACAGCAGATATTTCAATTGAAATGTCCTGTATAATCCTACAACGTTAAAGTTGCATTCCACCTTTGCCAAGAAGTATTGCTACAAACGAATTGAAGAAATATATGTTCTATAAGATACATAATATACTTTACCGAACTTACCTCTTTTGCTATTGCGTCACGGTTCAAACGTTTCCTTTCAAAACCTTTTAGTGCCGTGAGCCGTTTCGCATTCAAAATCCTTTAAACTTCGCCAACATATCGCACACAGCGTAACCGGAAACCATGTAAAAGAAGGAACATAACGACCGCCCATTAAAAGGGAGCATCTGCCACTGCTGGGATGCTTTATGTAAAAGCCTCAAACTTGTATCAATAACGCAACAAGGTCGAGACTGGTAGGGACATTTCCTTGTCTCTATTTGCATGGGCGGATTTAATTCTCGCGTCGGAAATATTAATAAAATTTTCATCAATGTATATGTACAAGGTACAAAGTAAATTAAAGGGAAGGGAGGCCCTCGTATCTCGACTATCTCATGGCGAAGCGGAGAGCAGCAGCGTCTTGTGACAAAGGGAATTTTATAAGTACGCGATGGAAAAGGACGAGTAATTTCTCTGGTGCTTAAATGGAATAGAAATGTGGGCAGATATTTTAGCCTAAAGCGAGCACGTAATTTATAAGATAAATTTTGTCTTGAAGTTGCGTGGTAAAATTTTGTTTCTCTACTTTTACTAGATTTTCCGCTCAGCGAACGACATATATGTTAAATTGACAAAAGAGGTTTTGTTATCAAAATATTGCTGAGTTAATCAAAATTAACTATACTATAACGAAAAAAAATAAATATCTTACTGCAAATCTTAATATAATACGAATTACAATATTCTATTTATCTTTATAATAATTATTGTAACTTTATTTTTCAGAACTAAATAAAAATAATTAAGATAATTTGACCGTTGACTAATGACTAGAGACCGGATTATATACAAAGAAAAACTATGCGCATATATATGCATCGATTTTTGAGAAAATATGCATAAACCTGGAGCATATATGCAAAAAAAATTTTTAGCCGATTTAAATTTGAAATAGATTTTTCCATAAAAAACACAAAAGAACTTATAGATAAACTCTACAACTTTCAAATTTCCTCTGGAGATAAATTAATATCTTTTGATGTAACATCTCTGTGTTCCAAATGTTTCTATTGACATCACTTTGCAAAATCTTGAATCTTTCTTAATTTTAACAACGTTGCTTTTGAGAAAATTCTTGAATACATTAATTAACGAAACTGTGTATGGAACAAAATATCTTTAGATTCAATAATAGTTTTATAAACAAACATTTGGAACTGCAATGGGTAACCCGCTCTCTCCTTTTTTAGCAAACCTCTTCCTAAATTATTTTGAAAAAGATATTATAAGTAAATTTCTTTCTTTCCCTAAATTGTGGATTAGATATGTAGATGATATTTTGCTGTAATACCATTTGATTTTGATATAGATTTTTTCCTTAATTTCATTAATAATCAGTATCCGTCAATAAAATTTACGTTGAAATTGAGGTATCAACACAGTTTACCATTTCTTGATTTATTACTTATGATTAAAGATAATACATTCCACTTTGATATACATAGAAAAGCCACACACACAAACAAATTATTACACAACTTTATCTTATACAAGCTATAAACAAAAATACACAACATTCTTTTTCTTAATAACTAGATTATTTGAACATACCGCTTTCGGAAGATAATTTTAAAAAGAATTAAAATATATATCATATATAGCAGAAATTAATGGTTACAAGAAAAGTGTGATAGATAAATTAAAAATAAGTTAGAAAATAGAGGTTATTAAGAAATATAACTACACTTATTCCAGTGAAAATAGTGGAGAAAAAGGTTTTGCAGATTTAACTTTAATAAATTATGGGTTAACCAGATATTAAACTTGTTGTAAAAAATACAATCTTAGTCCGTTTTTTTCAAAAATTCTAATACTTTAAGAAATAAATTAAAATTTAATATTGAAATTATTGATTTTAAAAAATGTTCTGGATTTATAGATCAAATGCGGTGTTTGTAATAAAGTATATATTGGCCAAACAAAGAGGAATGCGGAGATTAGATTTAAAGAGCATTTAATATCATATTAAGAATCACAATGCCGATAAATCCGCTTTGGCGTATCATTTTATTAATACAGGACATACTTTTTCAATTGATGATTTTAGAATTAATTAAGTCTTTAAATTGTAAGAATCTTATATGTGGGAAGCTATTTATATGAAAAAACATATTAATAGCTTGCTCAATACTGATTTAACACCCTCAATTACAAATATTTAGAATTTATTGAATATAGTAGTCCTGTTGATTAATTTTTGTAGCCTAGGATATACTTACTATATTTACGCAATTAGTATTTGACAATACACTTGTACACCTGAAGATGTTAGCTTAGCTAACGAAATGTACATTGTGTTTTTCAAGATTAAAGAATTTGTGAGACCGAAGTTTATTGGTATTTCCTGTTAATTATCAATATATCTCACAGTGCTCGATTTATCCTCTATTTAATTGATTAACTTTATTGCACAAAATTTTTTCACATATTTCTAAAACAATTTATAATTAACTGCTTTTCAAAATTGTGTAAAAGAAAATTTTGTCTTCTATCAGAATACATATGTTTCGAAATAGAAAAACTTCTTTCAACATCCACAGATGTAATTGGTGCATTTTTTAACTTTGCAATACATTCTAAACTAAAATTAAAGTCGAAATCGTTTACTGTTTCACCTTCCAAAATTTTCCAAAACTTTCTTCAATTTCAAATACTCCGCATTTTTAATTATCACTTTTTTAAATTTATCGTATATAGAATTACTAATTGTACCCTTAACCTTGTTACATAGCATATCAAATTCGTCTACTATTTCGACTGATTCCGAGAGCGACATCCCTTGCGTTTCTAGTTTACGAATGGAACTTGAAACAAAGCTATAATTTGACTTAATATACAAAAGGTTTTGTAGCAATTCTGTTGATGTTACTATCACTTTACAGTTTTCTAGAGCAATGCAATCTGCAGTGATTTCAAGAATTACACTTTTTATTCCTACAAAATAGCAGCCTCTAACCATGTACCCCATCTCGTAATAATCGGTTCAGGAGGCAACTTAACACGGGAAGTCGCTCCTTATAAAATTGGATTCGTAAAGGTGCTTTTAAAAATACTTTTTTGACATTGCTAATTAAATCATTAATCAAAGGGAATTGATTCCTAATGTCTTCGGCTACACGATTGAACCCATGAGCTAAACAAGTGGTATGAATAATGTTACTATTATAAAATTGTAAATTTTGCGCGCTTTTATCATGTATGGTTGCAGCGTCAAACAACATTTAGTAAAATTTTTTCAACAAGGTATAACTTCCAGGTAAAAAGAAATTTGATAGACCTTCTTGAACGAATTGGGCAATTGTCACATTATTTGTTTTTTGAAGTTCTTTACAATAAATTAAATATGATTTACTTACCATATCTTCATGAAGAATTCCTATTAACAAATGGGCAAGATAACGGCCACACTTATCCGTACTTTCATCCACCATGATTTAAATAAAATTATTCCCTACCAATTGTTGAATTTCCTGCTATTGTTTGCTGGTCACAAGATGTGACAATAATTTTTTCGTAAGGTACTTTCGTCAGTATATTATAGTTTGCAATATTTTTTTACAGAAATGATTTCAAATTAACATTGTTTAATCTTGCTAATGGTATGTTAGACGAAATTAATGCGTTACACAGATCCGTATTATATTCTTCTTCTTCTGAGTTTCGTGAAGTTGATGCTATACATTGACGTATAGATTGCTGCACACATGCGGATCGCTTTAGTTTTTCACATTTTCCAAGATGTGATGGAGTTAAAAGTTAAAGAATTTAAAAACAATTGTAAAGCTTTTAGTAAAATTAAACTTAGCAGTTTACTGCAGGCTCGACAAAATATTTTGTCGCCATCCTTTACCAGTTCAGGATATGGCTTAATCCATACCAAGAAATTTTGTTCGCTATACTCATTGTATGTAGGTACGCACAGTATTTAAAAACGTAACACAATTACATGCTGTTTCGCTCAAAGATATTCAATGAATGAATAGTTTATTTGGAAATTAATAATAATAAAACGTATTTACCACATCTCCTCTGTTAGGCGAAATTAAACACGTGCAGTTCTTGGAAAAAAGTATTAGAGAAACCAATGTAAAAGATTTATCGTTCTGAGAATTGTCGGTTGTCGATCTACATTAGGAATTACTTAGGAATTTTTACTAATAGAAAGAATAAGAAAAAGCTTAAATATGCAATATATGCAACTTTTGTAAAATATGCATAGAAATGCCTAATATGTAATATATGCAATCACTAATTAGCGCTAATTAACTTCAATTAGTGTAATACGTCTACATATAGACTATAATTAAAGATATGCAAAAAATAAAATATATGCACTTTGCATATAATCCGGTCTCTACCAATGACATTTTATCCGCTGAGGGGCACGAAACACTTGTAGATGCACCTGTCAAGACACTTTGCCAGCTGCTTGCTAACGAATCGATTGTTGTCTTGCCTAAACAACGCACCCCTTCTCGGATCGTTTAATGTTGGATAAAATGTTAAATTAATATGTCAATTCAACGTTATACAATGTTTAATGTTTATTTATTTTTCTGTGATGCGGCAGCTGCGTAGAAAACGTCAACACAAATAGAAGTATACATAATATACAGGGTGAGTCAGTAGTCCGATATCGATCGATATTGACTTTAACATCTCTCATAAAAGATTTTTAAATATGGGATCCAGCATGACGGAAAGAAGTGCACGTTCTAAAAATATTTTCACGTTCACGGAGTGTATCAATTTTCCAGGACCGTACTCAACTTAATTTTTTCAAATGAAATCGTACTCATTTTTTTAGTAGGTATACTGATTTGTTGTAGTGAATGTTACAAATACATATGTTCGTTTCAAATTTCGAATGCGAGGTTGCCAAGTTGTTTGACTTTTTACGTAAAATTTTCAAAATGCACGTGTTCAATTGTGCATTGTATATAAATATCTCATTTGTGTGATAATTTCTAAAAATGTTGAATTATCTGAGAAAGTATAAGTTTTAGATATACCCTACTCCTAACAAAAATGAGAGATCATAAAAAAGTGCATATGATTAAATAAACGTATTAAATAAAAGTATATAGGGCGAATTTACAAAAGTTAGATGATAAATGACGATTACTTCGCAATTCTGAACATTCAAAAGCTAATACAGTAAAATTTTGGGCAAAAATCTGATAAAGAAAATGAATGAAAATGCTTCTTTAATCTAACCGCATAAAATGGTTTGTTCCGGTAATAAAATCTGCTGCTTCGACTGTATTAAACCTGATATTAATATTGTTAAACCGAGTAAAAACCTGCCGTTTTCTGAGTGCGATATAAAAACATTTTTAGCCTTACCCCATTCGCAGACAAATAAGCCATCCCTTTGGCCACTTGATAGGCGAAAAGCGTCAAATCCCTCGACGTCAAAGATTTGCTCTGCCCATGCATATTGTTGTAACATCTCTCCGCCCTAGAGTTCCTCAAGTAACTCTGCAGCTTGCCCTTGCTGACGAACTCCATGATGACGAAGATCGGATCTTTTTCGGTACACGAACCCAATAACCTCACAACGTTGGGATGGGGCTCCAGCATCTTCATGACTTGCAGTTCGGATATGAGGTCTGCGCGTTCTTTTTCCGTTGCGTTTTCTTTCAGCGTTTTGACGGCCACCACGTGACCACCTTCCTTACCTTTGAGTAAACAAAATTTTACAGATTTGAATGTGGAAATACGGAAAATTAAAAAAAGCAGCTTAATGATTTTTTTTTTTCCGATTTGATGTATTTACGATGTTGGAAGGTTTCACCTACCGTCAATGTCCACAGCTTCGCATTTCCAAACCTGGCCAAAAGCGCCCTCTCCCAAGATGTTGAAAAACTTCAATCTGTGCCTAGGAAACTCCCATCTATCCTCTTTAACGTTAGAAGATTGATTCACAGCCTGAAAGGCATCGGCGAAATATTAATTATTGTTACAAGAAACTGCTCTTTTAAGTATTTTTTTGATCGCCTCCTCTAAACAAGTACATGCATACATACATATTTAAGATTTTTGTTTTCAAGGAAACGTGATAAATTATTAACATCAGGGTGTTTCGTTTTAGTGGTAATGAAACAATATTGAGGGAGTGAGAAATCTTACTTTTCTATTCATTTGACTTTTAAAAATGATTGCTCTCTTTCGCAATGATTTTCTTTTGTGTTCTAATTTTTATTACGGAACACTCTGTATTATCACATGGAAGCAAATCGAATAATTAATATTTATTAAGTATATGATCACCCCAAACGAAAAAAGATGTTTTTGCCGTTGTAAAAACAAATAAGACTCGTGATAAACCATAAAGTAACAGAAATAAAAAATATTAGAAATTTTTATATACATACAGGTGTATTTTGTTTCAGCAATTAGTCAAATATTTTCCGAAAGAACGTTGAAAATTATATATTTTTGTCGTTCCTTCTATTTTTTTTCTTCTAAGGATTGACCGCCTCTTTGTTCAAATTTTACGAAACACTCTGTATAAACTCGAATTAAATAATAAATATTTATATGATTACCCCAAAAGAAAAAAATACGTTTTTGATATTGCCAAAATATTAAAAAATCGTAAAAGACGCTAATTAGAAATAATATTTGCGATTGCCCATTTTTTTTACAAATTTTATAAACCACTCTGTATAAACACGAATTGAATGAAAAAAAATGACCAAATCAACAAAGAAATCATCAAAAAAAAAAAAGAAAGACGTTTTTGACATTTCAAAAACATTAGAAAATCGTGAAAAACAGTATTAGAAATAATAAACCCAAAAAAATATAATATATACTTATATACAGGGTGTTCATGCCAGCGGTAGTGAAATAATATTTTTTGAAACAACATTGAAAACTATATATGTATATATAGTTTTTGTTCCTTTTGTTGTTAAATCTTCTATTTTTTTTTTTTAAATTGCCAACTTTTTAACAAATTTTACGAAACACTCTGTATAAATACAAATTCAATAATAAATATTTATATTACCACCCCAAAAGAATAAAGACGTTTTTGACATTACAAAGACATCAAAAAATCGTGAGACACTATTAGAAATAATAAATATAAAAAATTATTTATATACAGGGTGTTCACACCAGCAGTAGTAAAGTAATATTTTTTTAAAGAAAATTGAAAATTATATATTTTTTTTGCATCTTTCACTGTTAAACTTTCTATTTTTTTTTTAAACGATTGCCCACTTTTTTTACAAACTGTACAAAACACTCTGTATAAACACGAATTGAATAATGAATATTTAAATGATCACCCCAAAAGAAGAAAGATATTTTTGAGTATTACAAAAACATTGAAAAATCGTGAAACTATAAGAAATAATGAATATAAAAAATTATTTATATACAGGATGTTCACATCAGCGGTAGTGAAATAATATTTTTTGAAAAACATTGAAAACTATATATATTTTTTTGTACCTTTCATTGTTCAACTTATTTTTTTTAAACGATTGCCCAGTTTTTTTTTTTAATTACAAAACACTCTGTATAAACGCGAATTGAATAATAAATATTTATATGATCACCCCAAAAAAAGAAAGATGTTTTTGACATCGTAAAAATATTAGAAAATCGTGAAAAAAAAAACACTATTAGAAATAGTAAATACAAGACATTATTTATATACAGGGTGTTCATATCAGCGGGGGTCAAATAATATTTTTTGAAACAACATGGAAAATCATATAATATATATTTTTTGTTCCTTCAAATTGTTAAACCTTCTTTTTAAACGATTGTCCACTTTTCTTAACAAATTTTACGAAACACTCTGTATAAACGCAAAATTGAATAATAACTATTTGATCACCCGAAACAAAGATATGATAGATGTTTTGACATCGCAAAAATATTAGACAATTGTGAAAAAAAAATACTATTAGAAATTATTTATATACAGGGTATTTCATATCATTGGTAATGAAGTAATATTTTCTGAAAGAACATGGAAAATTGCATTGTTATAGATCTATTTTTTTTTAACGATTGCCCACTTTTTTACAAATGTTACAAAACGCTCTGTTATAAACGCAAATTATATAGTAAATATTTATATAATCACCCCAAATCCAGAAGCCCCTCGTAGAAAACATAAAAAAAACAAATGAATTAATAAAAATCATTAATATTCAAAGTCGTATCGACAATATTTAAAATAATCTTGAAATTTTTAATATTATCAGACCTATTTTTTTTAAATAATTATACCTTTTGTAATATGTTTCTAATAATTTAAAATTAAAAACAGTTTTTTTTTTACTAAAAACACCCCGTATATTACACAAAGACATATTGAATAATAAATATTAATAAATAAACATTACATGTTGAAATACATGAAATGGATAAAACATGTACCTTTTTATAAAATACATTTTCGCCTTGTCAAATATACATTTTTTTCTTAAATGAATGAATCCCAGAGGCACCATAAATATATAAAGAAGCAAATTTCATAACGTCTTTGGAGTAGTAAAACAAGCACGCTGAGGAATAATTAGGCAAAAAACAACACCGGGTTTTTTACGAGAAATTACGCGCAGTTTAAGAATGGTTCGACTTGGAAAAACAAATCAGCACCTATACATACAAATTACCATTTAGAAATGTTGGGGAATATTTAGATGTAAGCTCAAGACGATCTTCGATTGTTTTTCTTACAATCTTGTCTTTTTTTTTATTGCTAATAATTAATAACAAAATGGTTTCAGTATTACACAAGCAATTATGCTAATTTTGCAAAACATCACGATGTTGTGTGGCGTTTTATTATATTCTTTTTAGTTTGTACTACCACTTATATAATCATACAACAATAATTGTTATGCAGCTAGTTTAACTCATTAATGTCCAGCCACAAAAAAAAATTATATGTATGCTTTATTTACGATAAAATTAAGAGAAAAATACAGAATGTTAATAATAATGGTTCGTTAATGATACTTTGGCAGAATATATGAATTAAAACTAATTATGTGTGAAACTTAGCTCCATAAAAATTATTTAAAAAAAAAGAAGTGATTAAAAAATATTCTGTTAATGATTCATTTCTAATACTTTGGTCATTCATTAATGAGGCAAAATGCGTAAAGATATTGTAGTTCCTTTTAAAAGTTTTTAATTAAGGAACGAAAAATATTTTTGTATTGGTACCATGTCATTTCATAAATGAATGAAATTACAGAAACAGTAAAGGTCCTAAATATGATCCTTGCTGATGCAACCCGAAAAGAAGAAAAAGTACTTTTTCCCAAACGTATTAGTATTTGTACAAAAGATTTTTGTTTCTGATCATCAACCAGATATACAGGGTGTATCAGATATAGAGGTAAATACAATAATATGTAGCAGCTGTAATCATATACAATCAAAAAGTCTTAATGCACAGGGGGTCTATCTGTAAGCATTAACGAGAAAAAAAATATTTTATAAATGCCGTGGGCTAGAGCCGCACCTGTGCCCAACCTAAATGCTGTCCCGAGTATACCCCCACATACCACTATCATTCAGCCATTACCGCTTAGTTAGTTTTGTGTGGATCGCCGCTTGGAGTGCAAGCCACTTCGAACATTTTATTTAAATTCTTCCCGTCTCGAAAAAACGATCCTTTTCAGGACCGTCATGATTTCATATAAAGAAAATCGACCTTGATGCATCGGCAAAAGCGCGGGAATGTATAGATTCATTTTCGCTCGATATCATAGTACAAAGGCGTGTTTGCAAATTTTCTGTATCTACATTTATTTCTGTGTAATTCGATTCAATTCATTTTGCGTTATATGATTAAATAAATCCAAAAGAAATAACTCAGATTCATGTGGTACCGTTTATTATTAACAACTAACTCTCGATTCGACAAAGCAAAAGAAAAATATTTACGTTTTTTGTAACTACTGAATACTCGCATATCCGGTGAAACTCGAACGTCTTATCAGGATATTAAAAATAATACTTTGTAGACTTACGTAGAATGTTCTTAACAAAAAAGGAATGTTTATTTTATAAAAAGAAGAAATTTAAAATGCCTCAGTTTTGCTATTTTTACAAGGGCCTTTATTTATTCAGAATGACGTTAAATGAACTTACAGCATACCATTAAGAATAATACTAAATGAGTGCAATGTATTTATACATAATACCACGTTTAGCGGGTGCTTAACATGACGTTTCCTTGCATCAGGCCCGGACTAAAGAATTTTTGGCTCTAATTTTTTTTTATTCTTTAATGATGAAATCCGGTTTCGGTGGGTTTGTGCTTTATATGTCGTGTAGTTAACACCCAAGCAAAATTTACTTTTTTATTTGATACACCGTGTATACTTATTTTGACTGAATTTTTTTCCACATTTTTACAGCATTAAAACGAAATCAGAAGCTCACTCACCTGAGGATGATTCTGCTCTCCCTCCCACGGAACGTAACGATTGCTAGCAGCCCTGGGACCTCGCCATTGCTGCATCGCCAAACCCGGATCTTCATGGATCAAAACATTGGGAGAAGATTCTTTCCGCTACAAATAACATTCAGAAAAAAACCGCCTTTAACACCTACACACGACCTACCATATCCTCTTTGACATCCTTAGACCTTCCCAAGCAAATTTTCTTCCTGAACATCAAAGCGATGATCCCCACCGCGAGGAATATGGCGAACACCGAGCCGACGACTGCCACGAAAGTTACCGTCAAATCGGGAGCTTGCTTCACCTTTTGATCCATCGGAGCTTCTGATGTTGTAGCCGTTAGAGGGGCTTCTGGAATCGTTTCCTTATCCTCGTGGATAATCGGAGGTGGTACATAGTTAAAACGCTTGTCGTAAGGTGGGGCGGGAGTTAGAAAGGTCGTAGTGAGGTTTTCCTTCTTGGGGATAGTCTTTTCGGTAATGGAAGTCGTTTGGTAAGCAGTGAAAACTGGCAAGGAGGGTGGACGAGGTCTTGGGAAAGGGTTGAAAGGACTGGGTATGCGAGGTTTTTTTCCACTGCCGATTTTGTCGACTACCTCGACGTAAAGTTCTAATTTTGCCAATTGGCCATCGGAAGCTGTTACGTAGAAGTCATATGTTTGGCCGGCCTAAGGAAAAGTAATGATAATAATAATAATAATGTATATTTATCCAAACGACCAAGAGTACAAGAAAATACAGAACAAGTACATGTGGTATAGGATAAGTCAAAGAATCTAAACCAAGAAAATGATAATACAAAATAGCAATTAATACTAGAGGTTTAAGCATTACAAAATAAAAGTGATATGAAAATTAGGATGATTTAAAATACTCATTCAAGGAATAATAGCACTTACTAACTAAAAATCTCTTAGTGCATTTTTAAAAGAATTAATATTATTGAGTAACTTAATTTCAGGTTTTAATGAATTATATAATTTAACACCAATATAAAGAGGATTGCTTTCGTAAGTAACAAGTTTATATTTTGGAATAATAAAATCATCATCAGCATTACGTGTAAAGTAGTTATGAAAAATCCTTATTTTGTTTCAAATTAGGTTCGATGTTTTTAATAAGTATTAGTATTTCATAAATAAATAAGATCGGTAAGGGCATAATACCTAAACTTTTAAACAAAGTACGACATGACTGACCACGTGGCACTCTCGACATTATGTGAATAGCTCTTTTTTGTAGCGAATACTTTGAGAATAGCCCCCCCAGAATATAAGACCGTACCTCACCCAAGTTTCGAAACATGTGTAGTAATACGTTTTAGTGATATGTATGTTTGTTACTTCCATTAATCACGTAGCAGGCTTGTGATAATTTGGAGCATAAAATATCAATGTGTGTTGACCAACCTAAGTCATTATCGATATGTAGACCCAGTAACTTGATGGAGGTAACCTGTCGAATTGATTGCCCATCAACTCGCAGTAGTTGGCTACAGTCAGTATCTCTTCTTTTTGGAATAAACATCATCATAGCAGTCCTATCGATGTTTATTCGCAAGTTATTGACGGTAAACCACTGCACAAATATGTTTACCATACTTTGCATATATTTCCTTAATTCCTCAATATTAGCAGCTGCATGTAAGTAACTAATATCATCTGCATACATTACGAGATTATCGTCATTAATTACACATGGTAGATCGTTAACAAACAGTAGGAAGAGCAGTGGCCCCAATATCGAGCCCTGCGGCACCCCTGACTTCACACTAAGTTCAGATGAAACAACGCCATCCACTATGACTATCTGTTTTCTGTTGACTAGATACGATGTAAGCCAACATTTTTTTTTTAGATAGATAGATGTAAATGATGAGGAAAATCAAGAAAAACCATGATTTAGTACTGCTTCTTTAAGTTAGCAGCTACAACTTGCTTCTGCTACTCATGCAATAACAATTTGCTTCGTAGCAATCCGTATCACTATGATTTAATGTAAACTCCAAAGCCTGATACGTAATAAATAAATCAATCAAAAGGTATCAGTGCTACCAAAACGAGATTATTATTACTACCTCTTAAAATGGTGTGCATATTTTAAATCTTCACTTCATACTAGCATCTTACCTTTCCTTTGAGCGATTCCTTCAAATAAACGACACCAGATTTCCGGTCAATTCGAAACGGGACGCTTTTTGTCGGTTCCTTAGGTTCCAACCCAAAATCCAGCGGGTCATTTTCAGCATCCTCGACGTAAGCCACTGTCACCCTGGAGTTGACCGGCATATCTTCCTCTAAAGTCAAATATCTGTCGCTATCCACGTGCAGAGAAGGTGGTGAGTTCATGATATCGTTGCATCGTACTGAAATAAGGAAATCTATGCGTTAAAAAAAAAGGTTGTGGTGCGAGAAGAAAAATGATCGATCTTTCAGTAGAAAGTCTATTGAGCTTCTGATGGTTTGTGATTGACATTGAGGGATTTTGAGCAACTTCCGAACATGTAAATCAAAATAAAATCACCTTCATCAGATCGGCATGATTTTGCGTGTGACCATGGAATATTTTTTTGCAGCCTTGACAAGTCCAAACAAGTGATGATATTGGGGGTTTTAATTCTGCAATTCTTTTCTACGTTTAGTGGCATCTGAACATTTAGTTCAAAGCCAAATTATAATTAATTACTTAAATAATGTATTCTAAATTGGTTCAAGTAAAGAGTTAATCTTTAATGTTGGCAAAGATCTGTGGTAACTACTAACATGTATTGGTCTTGAAGAAACCTTTGCAAAAATATTTTTTGGAAAGTGTATAGTCAACGGGACACACTCTCTTTTAACCCTGCAACACTGCCTGTACATAAAAGAGACGTAATGTTAGCATTCCAGAGTTTATAAAAAGACACTGCATAAATTTTAAACCTGTAATTCTTCCTATCACCTTTAATTACAACTACTTGAATCGTTTTTATCAGACAGATCTCAATTTGTAAAATATAATAATAGTTCTTCCAATATTACAAATATCAAGCATAGTGTGAGGCAGGGATCCGTTCTTGGACCATGTCTGTTTTTAGTTTACATCAATGACCTAGAGCATTGTGATATTAACACCGATTTTTTTCTATTCGCTGATGATACCGCAGCTATTAACTCTGACTTCTCAGAAGTGGGTCTCAGTGCCAGTACTGAGAACATGGATACTGCTATAAATAATTGGTTTTTAGCCAATAAATTGTGTGTGAATCCAACCAAACTGCAGAGGCAGATACTGTCACTGAGACCAACTGGGAATCACCTAATTAAACCTGTAAAGCTACTCGGTGTATTGTTGTCTCCGAAGTTAACTTGGGAGAATCATATCGATGATCCGTGTACAAGACTCTCAAGCAAAATTTTCTTGATTAGAACTTTAAAGAATAAACTATCCCCTAATTATTTAATAACAGTATATTTTTCATTTTTTCATGCAGTTATGAGCTATGCCATTTTAGTTTGGGGTCATTCCAGTCATTTATTCAAAGTATTCAAATTGCAAAGAAGATGTATCAGATTGGTTGCGAATTTGGAGTATAGAGCTGATTGCAGCGAAACTTTTATTAAACTTAAAGTTTTAACTACACCAGGTGTATATATATCTTGGAATGTATCACTTTTATAAAAGATAATTTTGATAATTACACTCTTAATAGTGATTTCCATAATTACCCTACTAGATTTAACGAAAATATTAGATTACACCAACTTAAGATTGAAAAGAAGTCAAAATAGCATCAATTATTTTGCCATCAAATTTTTCAATGTCATACCCAGCTCCCTCGAAAAATTACCATTAAGGGGGCGTTTACAAACCTCTTTCGCGCCAACATAATGGCAGTATAACATGGGTTACTTTGTTCAAGTTATTTTCGCAACATAGGCGGTTTTTCTGGAAAACAAGGGCATTTACACACTCTCCATGAATATGCGGAGTGAAACGATACATTTTCCATTGCATACTTAAAATATATTGTTTAATAACAGAAAGTGAAACATGCATGAATAGGCGATGTAGAAAATTAACAAAAAATTTAAATGTGGAGCTGTAAATGTAGATAAAATTGCATGGCTTCAATCGGGAATTGTTGTAGAAATAAAATAAACATAAGAGTAGCTAATTAAACAATCTAATTATGATAAACAACTTGAAAAACAAAATTGGGATACACAGAAGAGAAGTTTACAGATATCTGCTACAACAGATATTACTTTAGTTTGGCATTCGTGACATAGATGGCACACCAAAAAGTATGGTTTTAATGTCATTAATTAGAAATACTTCATGCTTTTATATGTTTCTGTAGCGCAATTCTCTGACGGAATGTATTCTTTTGTAGTAGTTTGTTCATTTCTTCTTATAAACTATGCAAAGGATATTAGATATTAGAGGAATTACAGCGTAATGTATTATTCAATTAAAATAGAAATTGGAGTTTTATTGCAAAAAAAATGCGGGGTTTTATTTTATTTTTTGTAATTTTGCAGTGGAAAAAACAATATTATGTTAAAAGTTTATTTTAAAATCCTACTATTTCGTCTTGAATCTCAAAGAGTAAAATGTGTATTTCACAGTGTAACAATAAGACATAATTGTTGGCACCTCTGATGTTTGTGGACACGCTTTCGTGACTACAAAACGAAGTGAACTTAGGGGCATCTTCTAGCGATAGGGAAATAAATAATCTTAAATATTATATTATATGTATCCATAATAGATATTATTTTATTAATGTGATGTTTGCTTTGACGTTGAAATATTTAAAAGAATCATGACTAGTAGTGGAAGTTATAAGCAAATAGCTTTATAAGTTTTACAGAGACATAGAAGTTAACTGCATAATGTATTATAAATAAACAGAAAAGGTTTTATTCACTGCTTTAATAATTTAATTTGTTTAATTATACATTTTACTACTTCTAACAAAATTCTCCGTTCAAATTTTTTAGGTTTCCAATATCCTAATTGATATGTAATACTTGTTGGTACAAAAAAAATCATGGAAAACATTCATTGTTAAAATATATTGGCCTTGTCACATTTGTTTTTTAATAATCTATTAAAGCGTTTAAATTGCAAGGCTTCGGAATGTATTTTCAGAGTATTCGAGCAGTTTTCCATAAATTTGTCTATATAAATATCCTACTGTTTTACATTTCTCTGTTCACTGTAAGAGCACTATAATACAAAATGGAAAATGAATATATTTGATATGGAAAACATATGTAGAGAATTTACCACATTTTATTTATCAGAAAGAAAACAAAACTACATCTTGTTTGTTTAGAATTATTGAAGCATGTTTCCACAGCACAATGTATTGCAGTCTTTGATCACTTTTTATTCATTGTAAGAAGTTATTTTTGCACACTTTAGAGCAAATAAAAGCAAAACTGTATGCTACGATGAAACAATCTAATGTCTTTCGCAATAACTATACACACCACACAGAAATACACACGAACTAGTTATCTAATAAACAGTATACAAAATTAAAAAGATAAAATAATCTGAATAAAACAAATTTCGTTTATTTATAAAACATAAACAATAACATTACGCCATCTTGAAAAGATTATGTGCACAAAATATTCGATACCACGAAAGTCCGTCAACTGTAACTAGTATAATAATAACAATAAAATCACTAGTATCCCGGTATTTCAATTCAAACGCATAAGAGAAAGTGAATACGCACGCCGCGATGTATTAGGCAAGCGCCCCAAACGTATAATCATAAATCATAATTGAAGGAATTTCCCAAGAATATGTTTACCAGATATTTACGGTCGAAACACGCACCATCTCTTTTCAGAACTACCCATCACTTTCTAAATTGTCACTTAAAACTTTTTCCCAACAATAGTAAGCGAATGGTACTAGTAGCGCCATCTCATGTTCAATATATTCGACAGAGAGTTGCATTAGAGTGATTTAGTTCGTGTTACGAAAATAGAGGGATGTGTACACCCCCTTAATGTCTTTCAAAAATATTATGAAAAAATACTTAATTTCGAAAAGCTTTTATTCAGTTGAAGAATTTTTGAATAATAATTTTAGCGATATGATTTAATTTGATTTAAATCCATCTTTGTTACTATTAATATTTATATTGTTTGATTCCTTTTTGTCGTGACGTATGTAAACACTTCCTGTACTAGCATTAATAAACTTAATTATTATTATATCATACAAGATGGTAACGACTGCTGTTACCAACTGATGCCTGCTGATTAGTCACCCTGTCCTTGAATCACAGCAGTATTTAAGAAAACCGGTGAGATTAATAGATTATATTTACGTATTTGATATTTGGATATATCATTGATGTAAGTTAGAAGTTTAATTAAGTAAGTGTAAAACTAAAAATTTCTTAATATTGCTTCAGTGGAAACAGGGCTTTAAATGGACAGAATTTATATAACAAAAACATATCTGATATCATTAACCCTTATTCAGAATTCCACCGTACTTTCTACCTCGCTATTATACCAAGAAGAAATACATACAAACACCAAAAATCCTCACTATTGTACGTGGTATACAAATAACAGGAAGTGCACTTGAATAAACTTCAAAACCTGCAGCGGTCATCCTATTGATTCTATCTATACGTGGATAAAATAACTGTAGGGTCGAAAAGGATCTTTTGTGGACATATCCAGTGGATATTGCCTTATAAATGGGGTCTTGTTCGTCTGTCGCAGCTGTCAATTCGTGGTAGCAGCTTAGCAACGCTAGAAGTTCGATATTAAACGGTTTTCCATTGGCGTGCGTCGACTTGGCAGCGTTTATGTCGATTTGTAATAGCCTAATGGTATTGTACCGTTGGTTATTACGTTTTCTGACGGTATAAATGTGTTTGCTTGTCCCTGAATGGCGATATTGAAGTCGCTAAGGGGAATCTTCTTCTTTAGTTCTATTATTATATTTCTTAGGTTTAATTAGAAGTGAATGCAACGCCATCTGTTCGATTTATATTAGTATATTACATGTGATAATATATTTCATATAATGAAATAATACATAATTTTTGTATGTGTTTTATTAATAATTATAATTCATATCTACTAATAAATCATTTTGTCATTTCGATGACTTTACTCCAATAAAATGACACTTGTTCGAGTCAAGTTAGTAACATACATCACGAATAAGTGAAAGTAAGTATTTCAAGTTGCTACCAAAAATGTCATTATATAAATAGTTTGAGTATAATCATATACACTATAATAGTTTATACACAGATACATTCAGTACATCGTATAAATTATAGAGAATGTCTGATATAAGTTAAAATATGACATAAATGTGAATTTTTACAATATATATTGTTTAAACCTTCTATACGTTTAATTAAACCTGGTTGTATTTGCTATCAGAAATATAGTGTTTTGAAAAATGTTTATTACGTCATTTTTGCGCGGGAATTAGTTGAATGACTCATACACAGAGATTCAAAATGATTGTCAATTCCGCTCCTATAGATAGTAACAGGGTGTAAGTATATGCCGCGTGTTTGTAATGAAGGTTTGAACTAAGTCAGTGTTGGAACATAAGAAAGTAAACGGATCTGTCATAAATAAGGAAAACGTAACCTATATTTGAACTCGCATTATATAAACGACTATGGATTGGTGTTTCTGCTTGTAAAAATGAAATGTAATTAATTTAACTTTACTAAATTATGATTTTACAATTCAGTACTAACTGGTGTTTAACTAAATTTATTTATTACTTTAAATTATAACATACAATTAGTATAATTACCAAGTGACAAAATTGCATCTCTCAGTTCTTCTATGGTATGCATGCGGTTTCTATAGATCCTATTTTTTAGATAGCCGAACATGAAGTAATCTAATGGGGTTAGATCAGGCGATCTTAGTGGCCATCTTTGTGGTCTAACGAACCTGTCAGCAAAAAACTGTTGAAGATATTGGCAGGTTTGTCGAGCAGTATGTGCTGGAGCATTATCGTGCTGAAAATAACCTGCTTCAAGCTCATTTTCTTGTAACTCTGCAATAAACAATTCCAACATCTGTTGGTAACGTTGGGCTGTTACAGTTTCCTCGAAGAAAATTGGCCCTATTATTCGTTGCCTCGACATAGCTAACCAAACTCCAGCTTTTACGGGATGCAATTGCGTTTCTCGAAATTCGTGTGGATTTTCTGCAGACCAGATACAATAGTTTTGTAAATTGATATAGTCTGTTAGATAAAACCAGGCTTCATCCGAGAAAAATGATTTGTTTAGCAAGTCATCGTCCCTTAAATTGTTATAAACCAATGACAATATTCCAATCGCCTATCGTGATCTAATGGTAATAATTCCTGTACCGTAGAAACTTTATAGGGATGAAAATGTAACTTTCTTTGACAGCTCATTGCGTTGAAGTGTATGATAAGCCTATAAAATTATAAAATGTAATAAACTATTTCACTTAATGTTAATATTGATTTTTTACCTGTTTGTTGAGCTATTACCACAGATAAATTCCTTATTTTTACAGTATTCAGACAAATACTATGTTGGTGATATTAGATGTAAATATAAACGATTTGAAAAAAATTATAAGATAAATAATCGAAAGATACTACAACACGCACGCCAATGTCGCTAAATGTCAAGAAAATTCATTTAATGTATGAAATTTGTATGTAGCTAACTTCACTCATTAAATTGGTAATAAGTGTAGATAAATTTTTCCGGAAAACAGTTTTTTCTTACGACAATCATTTTGAATCTCATAGTACACCACGAATAAGTAAGAAAGTAAGTATTTGAAGTCGCTACCAAAAATGTCATTATATAAATAGTTTGATTATAATCATATTTTTATACACTATAATAGGCTATACACAAATACACATATCAGATCGAGAATGATTAATGCTACACTACTTTCCGCGATGCGTAAATCAATATTTTCATCCAATCATTGTAATGAAATTAGTAATACAGCGTTTCCTGAAATTTTGCTGTCAAAATTGACATATGTTCTACATAGCCGTGCGTTTCGTGTTTGAATTTTGCTTATTTATTCATTCCGTATTATTGTTTGTTCCTTTTCACATACAGTCTTCATTTCGCATCGAGAGCGTAACGTGTTTTTTTTTTTTGGCAAAATGCCATTTACACTGGACCGAGATAAATTTATTTTGGAGGCATACAGCCGAAGCGCAGATTGATAATGAAACACTCCTTGGACACATCAATCGGGTTATCCATCGCTTCAGAGGAACTGCGAAGTGTTTTGAAGGGAAAATCACCACATACTAACTGTCAAACTGATTAGTGCGTGCATGCACTGTGACCAACGATTAAAAAAATAAGCGTGGCTTTACTCTAATCAGGAAAGCTTAAGTGGGATACATATTAGCGGAGAATTCTTTAAAGTTAGGATTTATAAAACGTGTTAAAACAGATGTCAGTATACATAAAATCATATTTTTAGGATGTTCGGTTGTACACAACTTCAATCCTATGTTGTGTAACGCTTAAACGTCATTCATTTGAAACGGTTGAAGGTCGATTGAGACGTAAATTCCATACGATCAATTTGTCGATCTTTACATCTGCTTTCTTATTCGTATATGTATGTACACTAGCGACACTTTCTAATTGTACGACCTACAGGGTAAAATAGAGCCCATATCTTTAACGTGGATAGTAGACGGATTTATGCAGTAACTGGCCGCTTCGAAATATGTAAACACAGATGTGCGGTCTCTCTGTCGGTTATTTTAAAAAAGCTTAGACTGGATTTATTAATGTGCGAAGTTGAATGCATCTCTTATGTATTTGTTATCTTTGTGTAGGAATAAATTTATTTGATGTTTGAAGTATTTCGAATAGCTGTAGTGTTATTAAATGGTTTTAAAAGGTATTTTCATTTTACAGTTGAACTATGACTAGGAACTAAACCAAAGGCATGTTAATTATACAATAAATAGCAATATCAATGGGTTATTACTTTTATTCATTTTATACGTATGCAAATAATAATGAAACTATCAAAATGGATCGCATGAAGACATTTAAAGTATTTAGCTATACTGAAATCAGTAAAGCACACCTCCGTTATGATGAAACACTTTTTCAATATTACTGAACACATGAAAAAAGTGTTTCATTCAATCTAGTTAATGCATTAACTAGATTGCGACAGCCCCTATGCAAGATATTAAAACAATATAGTAATAAGGATTATTACTACTTCCACTTTTCGTGAAGTGGGTGTTGCGCCAATTAATTCATTAAATGCAGAGAAATTTGTAGTAATTCGTTATTGACAGAATGCATGTTTTGTTTTCCCTGCAGCGTTACCCAAATATGCTTATATTTTTTAATCTAATTAATGCCATGATGATTCATATCATTTTTTTAACTCGCTCCGGCTTCCTTCTTTAACATTAAATAATAAAGGAGATATGGCGAGGATGCATTCAAAACCATGATTTTATATCAGATTATCAGATATTAGAAGGAAAAGCTCTACACTCGTCAGAAATATTTTATTAGTTATAGTAATGGTATGTTTCCATTAATATTATAATAGCAAGATAAATAATATTTCGATTATAAATTCCTAGTTTCAAAGATTTTACCTCAAAAGTCTCACAATATTTTTTCAAAAGAAATACAAAATTTGAATTAGTGCTAAATTGAACAGTAGTGATAGCTATAAATACAAAATGCAGGTTTAAATTAGTAATTAATGATTAGTTTATATAAATATTAATTATTCATTATGTTAATATCGAAAAAAGGAGCCGGGGCGAATTAAAAATAGTTATGAAAACAATCATTGTGAATCAATTGGATTAAAAACACAAACATATTTGGTAAAGCTGTAGGGATTTGTAAAGAAAACAAAACATCTGTTTGTATACAATATTATATTTAAGGTAAGTAAATGAAAAAAATCGAATTGTGCTAACCGAGGTAGGTCGGCAGGCATAAGTATGCGCCTTTGATGTATTTAATTCTCTCTATTTTATAAGATCAATGTTTTTTTCTATGTTTATTTACTGCATTCTTCCTTACATTTAAAGTAGATTTACTACAAAAAACACCGAGACCGCAATCTGTGTTTACATATTTCGAAGACGGCAGTGAATGCATAAGTCGTCTACTACCCATGCTACACATTTAGGCTCTGTTTTATGCTGTAGGTCGTACAATTAGAAAGTGTCGCTAGTGTACGTATAAACTTATATACTTATGAGCCCAGATTTATAGTTCCGAGACTTTTCCACAACTTTCACTTTACAACATTTAAAGTAGCACAAAATTTTTGTCATTACCAGCAAGTAGAAACAAGTGGTTTTATCTTATGAGGAAATAGATTTGAATATGTAAATTTATATGCAAATTCGGGAGGGTAATAAAACAATTTTTGCATACACGAAAATAATCTAAAATGAAATGATTCCATTCACCGTTATTATTAACATTGTTGTGTTCACAATGCGGAGTGTTTTTAGAGTACCCGAGATAATCAGAAGTACATTAAAACAAAAAGTATATGTGGGAAACATAAAATTCCCCGCAATGTGTTTTCTAGGAATACGAATTTTGCGGGAATATAAACGGACGTGTGCAACGTCGTAAAATGGAATTAAAGCATTTTTTTTGTTGGGTTTTATACTGGAATCGGGTTTATTAATCCAAATATTATTGCTTTTCCATTGTTTGTGCTAAAAGGATCACTACTATAGGGATGTGGCAATTGTCGCAGTGACTAATAAATTGTAAAGTTTTCGATGCGTTGAGAAATTTTGAAAATTGGGTAATATAAATGATAGAACGTTAATAATTTTTTTGCCTTAAAATACATACTATAGAGATTCAAAAAGATTGTCAATTCCGCTCCTATAGATAGTAACAGGGTGTAGGTATATGCCGCGTGTTTGTAATGAAGGTTTGAACTAAGTCAGTGTTGGAACACAAGAAAGTAAACGGATCTGTCATAAATAAGGAAAACGTAACCTATATTTGAACTCGCATTATATAAACGACTATGAATTGGTGTTTCTGCTTGTAAAAATGAAATGTAATTAATTTAACTTTACTAAATTATGATTTTACAATTCAGTACTAACTGGTGTTTAACTAAATTTATTTATTACTTTAAATTATAACATACAATTAGTATAATTATTAAGTGACAAAACTGCATCTCTCAGTTCTTCTATGGTATGCATGCGATTTCCATAGATCCTATTTTTTAGATAGCCGAACATGAAGTAATCTAATGGGGTTAGATTAGGCGATCTTGGTGGCCATCTTTGTGCTCTAACGAACCTGTCAACAAAAAACTGTTGAAGATATTGGCAGGTTTGTTGAGCGGTATGTGCTGGAGCATTATCGTGCTGAAAATAACCTGCTTCAAGCTCATTTTCTTGTAACTCTGCAATAAACAATTCCAACATCTGTTGGTAACGCTGGGCTGTTACAGTTTCCTCGAAGAAAATTATTCGTTGCCTGGACATAGCTAACCAAACTCCAACTTTTACGGGATGCAATTGCGTTTCTCGAAATTCATGTGGATTTTCTGCAAACCAGATACCATAGTTTTGTGAATTGATATAGCCTCTTAGATAAAACCAGGCTGCATCTGAGAAAAATGATTTGTTTAGCAAGTCATCGTCCCTTAAATTGTTATTAAACCAATGACAATATTCCAATCGCCTATGGTAATCTAATGGTAATAATTCCTGTACTGTAGAAATTTTATAGGGATGAAAATGTAACTTTCTTTTGACAGCTCGTTGCGCTGAAGTGTATGATAAGCCTATAAAATTATAAAATGTAATAAACTATTTCACTTAATGTTAATATTGATTTTTTACCTGTTTGTTGAGCTAATTACCACAGATAAATTCCCTTATTTCTTAAAGTTATTCAGAAATACTATTGTTGGTGATATTAGGTGTAAATATAAACGATTTGAAAAAAATTATAAGATAAATAATCGAAAGATACTACAACACGAACGCCAATGTCGCTAAATGTCAAGAAAATTCATTTAATGTATGAAATTTGTAGTAGCTAACTTCGCTCATTAAATTGGTAATAAGTATAGATCAATTTTTTCGGAAAACAGTTTTTTTGTTACGACAATCATTTTGAATCTCATAGTATGTATCGATATTCCAGCTCTGCAGAATCTGTATACCTATTAACCTTCATATTAACTCTCAAGTATTAAAATATATCTCTTATATATGCATTTTTATTTTAATTGAATTCGAACCCCACAAAATATCGTAATAGGAACAGTGGCTTCGATATTTTTTCTGAATATTATTAGATTGCCTGCATTGTGTAAATATTGAGATTGAGGTTAGGTTATATTGAATATTTTTGTTACAATTATTCCATTTCAAGTATAATAAATATGTTTACAAATGCATAATTTTCCATTTGTAATAATGCCATAAATAACAATGCATTAAGGAATAAGGTAAGTGTAATTTATTTATCCATACATTACTAATTGTAAATAACAAGCGACCTTGTATATAGTAAAAGAATAAAAACTGTTTTTTTCTTCAAGAAATATAATTCGAGTCAAGATCATATATACCAACATTGTACAGACGGGTATTTTAAATTTAAAAACTAATTTCAACGCGGGGTTATCCAATAAATTAAATTACAATAATAATTTCTGATGTCATTGAAAAAACACATAACCTCACTTTGTTTTTTCAGACACTCGACGCGATACGAAAACTGGTTTTTCCAAATATATCAACTTTTAATTCCTTTACGAATCTCAAGGCCTTTAGATCGTTATAATTAAGACACGCCTTACGCTGTGCAAGAGTCAACAGTCCGAATTTAATCTGACGAAAGACTAATTCGCTTTTCCTTCCTTGCACGAAATATAAATGAAAACCCATTCATGAAGTAGAAGCGGCTTTATACACGCTCAATAGAGTCGTTTAACTTTTCGACGAGATATAAATGGATATAATTAAAACGGGACAGCAAGGGAAATGAATCAGATGAGAAATAAAATAAAAAACTGTGAAAACATAGTGCAATGTTTGTATAAGGTTAAACAGCCACCTGTAGCGTACTTTATTAGCTGTGACAGTATTTTTTTTATTAGGTACTTTTAAAAGGTGATCACTATTATGGACTAGCACTCATTTCCGTATTGTTGTTTATTTAGATTACAGATAATTGTAATAGGCAATTACAGAAAATTAGAAATATTTCTGGTAGAACATTATTATTTAGTCACTCGCGTGAGGTCCATGTCATTTTGGGATGGAAATTTATGTAAATTAAGCTAATTGCTATAGGTTATTACAGTAAATCTTCCATGCCTAATTAGTTTTTATTTAATTTAACCACAAAGCCAAATATGAAATTGTTATTTTATACAAATTGTTATAATTTATTACAAAAAAGTAAATTACGATAATTTGAAGTTATTATATACAGGCTGACACATTTTAGTGCGTGGAAGCTTGATATATCTGACATTATACAAGTTATCAAACAAAATTATTAAGAAAAAGCGTGAGTATCTTTAAACTTCATATTTTAAAATTAAATACACATATACAGAGTGTTTTATAACGTTGTGCCAGATCTAAGTTATATTTTTTCAAATGGAATGCTATACTTATTTTACGTATTTTATTTCTGCTTTCTTTTGCGAGCCTCCTCATTTGGAGTTTGTCATATCTATGTTATGACCATTCTTATGCATAATTTAAAGTAATGGAATTTGTTATTGATACGCATATAATAAACTATACTTAAATTTAGTTAAACACCAGTATAAACTGACATATAAAAATGAATCTGTAATAGGTACTATGAGATTCAAAAAGATTGTCAATTCCGCTCCTATAGATAGTAACAGGATATAGGTATATGCCGCGTGTTTGTAATGAAGGTTTGAACTAAGTCAGTGTTGGAACATAAGAAAGTAAAGGATCTGTCATAATAAGGAAAACGTAACTATATTTGAACTCGCATTATATAAACGACTATGGATTGGTGTTTCTGCTTGTAAAAATGAAATTGTAATTAATTTAACTTTACTAAATTATGATTTTACAATTCAGTACTAACTGGTGTTTAAGTCAATTTATTTATTACTTTAAATTATAACATACAATTAGTATAATTATTAGTGACAAAACTGCATCTCTCAGTTCTTCTATGCTATGCATGCGGTTTCTATAGATCCTATTTTTTATATAGCCGAACATGAAGTAATCTAATGGGGTTAGATCAGGCGATCTTGGTGCCATCTTTGTGCTCTAACGAACCTGTCAGCAAAAAACTGTTGAAGATATTGGCAGGTTTGTCGAGCGAGTATGTTGTTGGCATATATCGTGCTGAAAATAACCTGCTTCAAGCTCATTTTCTTGTAACTCTGCAATAAACAATTCCAACATTTGTTGGTAACGTTGGGCTGTTATAGTTTCCTCGAAGAAAATTGGCCCTATTATTCGTTGCCTGGACATAGCTAACCAAACTCCAACTTTTACGGGATGCAATTGCGTTTCTCGAAATTCGTGTGGATTTTCTGCAGACCAGATACAATAGTTTTGTAAATTGATATAGTCTGTTAGATAAAACCATGTTTCATCCGAGAAAATTGATTTGTTTAGCAAGTCATCGTCCCTTAAATTGTTATTAAACCAATGACAATATTCCAATCGCCTATCGTGATCTAATGGTAATAATTCCTGTACCGTAGAAACTTTATAGGGATGAAAATGTAACTTTCTTTTGACACCTCATTGCGCTGAAGTGTATGATAAGCCTATAAAATTATAAAATGTAATAAACTATTTCACTTAATGTTAATATTGATTTTTTACCTGTTTGTTGAGCTGATTACCACAGATAAATTCCCTTATTTTCTTATAGTATTCAGAAATACTATTATTGGTGATATTAGATGTAAATATAAACGATTTGAAAAAAATTATAAGATAAATAATCGAAAGATACTACAACACGCACGCCAATGTCGCTAAATGTCAAGAAAATTCATTTAATGTATGAAATTCGTATGTAGCTAACTTCGCTCATTAAATTGGTAATAAGTATAGATAATTTTTTCCGGAAAACAGTTTTTTTATTACGACAATCATTTTGAATCTCATAGTATATTACAAATTATAAATTTACAAATTAAAATGTGACAAAAGTGCAGCTCTTGCGCATTTTTCCCGAATCAGTTTGAAATTTCACTACCTGATGTGGTGCAATCTAAAAAAAATACAGTGATATGTAGGTAGCTAGATACGTTTCATATTAAATATTTCACAATATTACTAGATTATGTCCAGCGCAAAATTTCCAAGAAAAACCATGCGGTTAACCTCATTTTTAAATCTTAATATGGCATTCATTTGAAATATTATTCGAAGAATTTTTGCGCACAATAACTTTTCATTTCTCTGGCAGTGTATTCGTTTCTTTGTATGTATAATCAAAGAATCGATGAGACATTAACTGGGCATGCAATCATACGTAAACATATTAATATGCTACCGCAATAATTTTTGTAAGTTTATAAATATTTTTGTAACCATACATCGATCGCATCAAACTTACAATTAGTGAAACTAAATGCGACACGCATAATCAAAATAAGCAATAATTACTTCTCGATAAAGTGTCAGCAACTGAGTATTCAAATCAAGATTGGAGTTGTAACAAAAACATATTTTTATGAGTTTATAATTAACAGTAAAATATTCATGACAACTTTCTTAATGTTAATTTAATGTTTAAAGACTATTGCTCCTATTTAAAATGAAAATAGTGTTCAATGAACTGAGATACGGTTAACCGAATCATTTTTTTCTTTTTCTGTAATGGGTAATATTGAGTATAGGTAGGTATATAATTATACAAGAAGATAAAACACCTCTTCACGCCTCTTCTGCGTCATGTCATGTTCATTTACAAATGTCGCTGGCTTCGATGAAATTTGCATAACACGTTTTTACTTTCGAAGGCGATGGATAACCCACATTAGGAGGAATGATCGTCAAAAGGCGATTTTAATAATATATATCGCGAGGTAGAACTGTGAGTCATTTCACTTGCAAATGTTGAAATGATCTAATTAAAAATATCGCAGCAAATATACAATAAAAGAACAAATTCGAATCTATAATCAACTTTCTATTTATTATTAGGTTATATATAAATATATATTGTATAATTTGCATTTAAGTAACGCTGGTCATCAACATATATTTTCATGCCTAAACTACTTTGCTGATTCTGTTGTTTAGTATCAACTTTATTTTCTAAAAAAAACGACAATGGTTTGATTAGATCTTGTGTCGTTGTGGGTTGTGGGAATAATATGAAAAACATTGGAAAAAGTATGTCATTTTAATTACAAGAAATAAAAAATAAAAGTTAGTTAGTACTTAGAAAACTATTGCAAGATTATTATTTAGAACAAAATGTTTATTACTTTAATGATTGGAAATATCACTGACTTTTAATATTAGCATATTTTGAAGTGTGAAGCAAATATAAGGTAAATTTGATTATTGTAAATTGTTGTTTTGTAACCAATCCCTTTCATTCAATTTTCATTTGCTTAATAACGCAGCTACTGACTTTTAACATTAGCATAAAGTGTATATACTTAATAGCAAAAATGTGATTGTTTTGGATTCTTGTTTTTGTAATTACATTTGTTTTATATATAAAATTTTTATTTACTTATTAGAATTACCCAAGTAACGCCGCCACTGACTTTTGATGTAAGCAAAACCTAAAATGAATATAAATAAATGTTATTGCTGTAAATTGTTGTCCTAATAAGCAATCTGTTTCATTCAATTTTTATTTACTTATTAGGATTTCAAAAGTACCGCCGCCACTGACTTTTGACATTGGTATAGCATAAAGTGTATATACTTATATAGCAAATAAATGTGATTATTTTGGATTGTTGTTTTTGTAATTAATCTGTTTTATATATACAATTTTTATTTACTTATTAGAATTGTCCAAGTATGGCCGCCACTGACTTTTGACGTAAGTAAAACATAAAATAAAGTATAAATGAATTTTATTGTTGTAAATTGTTGTCTTTATAAACAATCCGTTCCATTCAATTTTTATTTACTTATTAGGATTGCAAAAGTACCGCCGCCACTGACTTTTGACATTGGTATAGCATAAAGCGAATATACTTTGCTAATAAATGCGATTATTTTGGATTGTTGTTTTTGTAATTAATCTGTTTTATATATACAATTTTTATTTACTTATTAGAATTGTCCAAGTATGGCCGCCACTGACTTTTGACGTAAGTAAAACATAAAATAAACTATAAATGAATTTTATTGTTGTAAATTGTTGTCTTTATAAACAATCCGTTCCATTCAATTTTTATTTACTTATTAGGATTGCAAAAGTACCGCCGCCACTGACTTTTGACATTGGTATAGCATAAAGTGAACATACTTTGCAAATAAATGCGATTATTTTGGATTGTTATTTTTGTAATTAATATACAATTAATATACAATTTTTATTTACTTATTAGAATTGTCCAAGTACCGCCGCCATTGTCTTTTGACGTAAGTAAAACATAAAATAAACTATAAATGAATATTATTGCTGTAAATTGTTGTCTTTATAAGCAATCCGTTTCATTCAATTTTTATTTACTTATTAGAATTGCAAAAGTACCGCCGCCACTGACTTTTGACGTAAGTAAAACATAAAATAAACTATAAATGAATATTATTGTTGTAAATTGTTGTCTTTATAAGCAATCCGTTTCATTAAATTTTATTTACTTATTAGAATTGCAAAAGCACCGCCGCCACTGACTTTTGACATTGGTATAGCATAAAGTGAACATACTTTGCAAATAAATGCGATTATTTTGGATTGTTATTTTTGTAATTAATATACAATTAATGACAATTTTTATTTACTTATTAGAATTGTCCAAGTACCGCCGACACTGACTTTTGACGTAAGTAAAACATAAAATAAACTATAAATAAATTTTATTGTTGTAAATTGTTGTTACTTATGAGAGTTGCAAAAATGCTGCTGTCAGTGGCTTTTAACATTATCCTTAAAGTACAGGTATGTATAATAAAGTAAAATAAATTTTGAGGACCATATCCTATTTTCTTTTTAAAAAAAGCTTTATTTTTCTTAAATTTCTAATTAATTAAGAATGGAAAACATTACCGTTACTGACTTTTCACATTAGCGTTAAAATAGGCGCTATTTAACCTAAAAATCAGTTTATTAACGTGTTTTATAAAAACTTAGAGATATAAACGATCCAAAAATATCTTATCCTATTGCATATACAGAAAACATTGCCTTTTAGATCAGACAGAATATTAAAAAAGAGCACAAATGAACTATACAACGAATTTAGTGAAGCTACAGAAGCTATAATTGACTTTCTAAATGCCTTTTTTCGTAATATCGACTCGAGACATTCTCCTCTAATTAAGGTAACATCGACAATCACCTGGTGTACGTTGTACATACATCAAATAAAGTATAATAAGCGAGTAGTATCCTGCATTCGTGCACGACGAACACCGTCCTAAAAAAAAAGAGAAAGCGGCAAAGACAGCTTACCCTCTGAGGCTATCCACAAGAAGCAACAGCAACAAATCAAGATAATCCAACTGTTATTATTCATTGTAACGTCCATATTATTTGGAATTTATCAAAAGCACATGCGAGTCATTCTACGAAGCACTTTTTTTTCTCTTCGGTAAACACACATTAACAAGCACTAGAGGAACACCTCGCTCCTATACGCCTGTCGAACTCACTTCTTCCTGCTAGTAGTATTTAAAAAACGAGACGACAAACATACACACACACAAACACTGTTTTTTCGAGTTATTTCACACGTATAATCATTCTCTGCTTGAAATTTGTCGCTTGATGCAGGATAGGGTGGCCGAAAATTTCGCACGTCCAGAATTCCTCACGGGAGGCATAGTTTTTGCTTCGTTTTCGTGCAACAAACGCAGAAGTAAACGACAAACCGCACTTCGACCGCGCTATGGCGACCGTACTGATCGCCTAAGTGGCTGGCAAACGGTGAGCAAGGTGATGTTCGCTATAACACGCAGATATCTCCCGTTTAGAAAGTACGGAATTACGTCGTGTTTTATACTATGAATATAAAATCGTGTATAAACTGGTCAATCGTCGATTTCGACGCGGTAGATATACAGCACACACATGTTTGTTAGTTTCCCCGGCGTTGTGAGTTTGACGTAGGAATCTAAAACGGTTTAAAGTCGGCAGTTGGGATTTGAAATCAATGGAACGCGTTCAGCTAAATTTCGGGTTAAGAATTCCAAACGAGAACCACCGATTTGAAGAATAACGTAATGCATCCCTGAATTTAAAATACAGACACATTTTTTTTTTTTTAGCAAATGATAAGGAAGTACTGAAAGTGAGTGTCTTTAAAAAGTGCAGTTTCTAGGTTATATGCGAAACGATTTTAACGGATTTAACGTGTGGTAGTGGTGATATGTTATTAAATTAAATTACCAAGGTCAAACCAGGCATTTTCTTTTAATCTGTTTATTTTTATTTATCATAACATTTTTTATTTTGTTGTAGTATTGTGTAAGTATTTTCCGTAGTTTTATTTTTTGTTGGTAGTACCCCACATAGCCAATTTTAAATTGCACACAATTATTCTCAGTAACTTCAACGTTGGAATATAAAATTATCTACTATTTTGTACTACATCAATAGTTATTTTAATGCCTTTACCTTGAAGTTAGTGAATATACAGGCGGGAAATTTAAATTTGGCTATTAGGGACTTGTTAGTATTTTCAATAGGTTAGCTGCAGTTTGGTTTCTTTTCTAAGAATTGTTGGCTTTATTTTATTTTATTAGATTAGCAGTTTGGTATAGAATTGTTTTAGATTTTTCTTTTTATTATCGTGCCGCACAAAATTTAAGTATGTTATAAAATATAAATATTATATCTTTGCCGTCAATAAGCAAATCTGGCAACCTCATCATCATTATTTCTTTAGTTAATAAATATTTTATGTTGGGAATAATAAATGGAGTAGATTGTATGTACACTGAAAGGATATGTTTGGTTAGTTTGCGGGTAATTTAAGTAAACATGTAATGTTATTTTTAGAAAATGGATTGATGTATGTTGAAATATGAGGTTATCTAAAGGAATGACTACAAAATATACACCATAATTGCAAAATTTGCCGAAAACATTTTGATGCAAACGAGCTTAATAGCTCCCAGTTATGAATCTAAACAGCAAAATGAATTTCCTAAATTGTGAACATAATACTGGCTTAAAGACCAATATATTGAAAAAAAAGGTTGATTAAAACAATCGGCTAAGATTACATCAAACAATTAAATAGATTAATAGAATGTTAACTAGCTAAGATAAGCACCACATTCTACAAAGTATAACCTGATGGGTTCTTTTTGTTTATAAGTGTGTATTGTGTAAGAATAAATTTATTATTAAAGCAATAAATATATATAAACACAACGACTTTTATTATTCCTCCGTGTTACTAATTAATAACCCAGTGAACCAAATTTAAATTTCCCGCAATTGTATTTAGTAACTTCAACTTAAAGGTATTCAAATAACTATTAATCTAATACAAAATCGTAGGTAATTTCATGCTTTAATGTTGAAGTTACTAAAAATAATTGCGGGAAATTTGAATTTGATTCACTGGAAACTTCACGTATACTTGTCAGAGTGACAGGAACCTTACCTTTGGTCTGCTTTTGGTTTAAAATTGCTTGGGTCTTCGAAAAATGAAATTAAGTATAAATTAAATGACTATAATTGCATAAATTAAACATTTGGCCAACATTAAAATGTGAAAATCTCAACGTTATAAGTGATTGGAGGTTAAACGAAGAACATCTTACGATGATTTAGCCTTTTTGACATATATGAGTTTAATATGTATATAGGTATAATTTGTATAATGCCAATAAATGATATTATTATTATAACTAACCTCGTAGATTGATAAAGATAATTGTAATAATCACAAAAATCCTAATACGAGCAATGATACGTACAGAAATAGGTAATTTGCTATTTTATTTTAAAATGCACAGCTTCCCAGACAACACACTTGCATCCATAAGATATTCGAAGGATGAATTCATGCATTTATTTAATATGTATTTTTGATTTTACGTTGAAATAACAACAATTGTTTTGCATATCTGCTTTTTTAATTACGTATTTTATTAGAATTGTTCAAATTATTAGCACCTCTTTGCATTTTGTTAATTACATTTTGCTCAGAAAATTTCATTAGATTAATTAGTATGAGGTTTGACTGGCTTTCCATAGATGGCGCTTTTTGCCATGCTAAAATGCTAATTTATTTGAAACTGGCGCTAATATACACCTTTACCTGTTGGTATCATCATGGTTATCATATTACAATGTCACATCTTTATAGAATTATTTTATTATCTACAGAATTTTCCCTGATCAGCACAATGCCACAGAATATCTAATGACATTATGCTGCTACAATTTTATATGATATGCAGGTACCAAAAGGGCAAACTTAGAGCAGGATAGGTATTTTTCGCTGTAAGTACAAAAGTAATTCGTAAAACTTAGATTGATTAATTTTCGTATAAGAAAAATGTTTTTTTTTGCAGCATTTTTATTTTAACAATAACGAACATTATTTGAACTCCCTTAATGAGAGTTAGTTAGCTTATTCTCTGTTCTTGCTCGAATCACTGTAGATGGTCTTTATATCTAATAAAAAAAAAAATGATAAGTAAGGTTAATAATGAATTGCAAATATATTTTAACTTTCAATGGTTAATAGAAAACAGAAAATGGTTCATCTAAAGAGGATTTAATCGGAATTTATAATTTAAAGTTTGTGTGGAAATAATTCGATAAATAGAAGCGAATTTGAAAATTTTATTTTTAAAACCTTGAAATTTAGTATTTGACAAATAAAATATCATTAACCCTATTTTTATTTCAGGAAAAAAGAAAAAAAAAACATTCTAATGCAATTGACTTTATTAAATATTACATTTACAATAATAATAATAATAATAATAAATTAGAATTAACATCATCAACTATCTAAGTACGTAAGTATATATTATATCAATAATATTACATATATCTCATATATCAACACAGTTAATACTATATATAAACTACTGTATCATGAAATTTAAATATCAACAGACGTAGAATAAACGAGAGAAAATCTTTTTTCACTTTTATTTACTCCCACAGAAGTATAAAGTATCCGACTAATTTTTCTTCTTAAGTCTAAATACGCTAGCAGTGGAGCTTTCAGTTCTATTTTCTTTTTGTTTCGTTTTTTTTTTTGATTTCTCACGTTTACAAAGGAGAAGGATAGAATATGTAATTATATTGCTTTATTATAGTAATGACTGTTTTATAATACGATGCAATATATTTTATAAATTGTCCAAAGAAAGTACAGGCTTTTATCGACAAATTATTTTTCACCTCCTGTAAATGAATTTTTTTTTTCTCAAATTGGTAAATTCGACATTTAAAACTATATTAACTTTTGACATGTTCATACTGTCATTATTGCAGGTTAGGTTTATATGACATTGACATTTTGTAAACATCAGAAAGTTAAACTCTACAAATCTAAATTTCCTAAACGTAAATTAATATTAATCGTGTACTTTTAATTTTAAATTCACCTTGGACAATTTATAGAATACATTTTTATTTATATATATATGTATGTAGTAGAATATTGTTGAGACTGTTTCGTTTCACACAGATTCACTTCGACAAAGAGCTTAGAATATAGATAGAATACATTCATGATAAATTATAATTGAATAGAGGAAATAAATGTGTACCATTTTCTTTTTTTTAATACTAACTTTCTTAGTTTTAATAGAATATTATTTATGTAAAAAAATAACAAATGTTACAAGATATATATCTATAAAAACACTAATTTCAAAATTATCTAATAATAATAAAATTATTAAATATTAAATAAAAATTGATTCTTAACAAACAATAAGATTAAAACTCTCAAATTCAATCATAACATGGATAAATAGAAATTCATATACGTTAAAATATAAATAACAAAATCTACAGTGTATCAAAAAAAGTAAAATCGAATTATATGACTTACTGTTGTTGTATCTTCTTTCCACGACAAGTTGTTCTGATGCATCCCTTTTCCCGATAAAATTTTCAAAATTAAATGATGCGAAAACATGCAAAATCGGAAATAAATATTTATTGCGATAAAATAATATTTACAATAAAAAAAAAAGGAACATACAGGAAGTCAAGTATATAATAAGAAATAATAATATATTTACAACAACAACTGAATTAAATGCGAATAAAAACAATTTTTATGAATTGTAAACAAATAATTTACAATTCAACGAGATGTATAAGCGATGTTAAGTCACTCACCATCACAAATCAGAAGTAATAAGGCTTAAGGATCAGTTTATTAATTAATGTGCCTCTTTTTATATATTAAATATACAGTACGTTTCAAAAGTAAAATATCTTATATTGCGTCTACAGGGTTGTTCAAAAGTTTTTATTTATTTGTATTTATAGCTGTAATAAATTTTTAATTGTAAGTTATAAAAACAGCATTATCAAATTTATTTTACATTCCAAAGCATATTGTAGTAACCAGTCTTGTTTTGGCTTAATAATAAAAATTAATTTGAAAATTTGAAATTTTTTATATGATAACGAAAACATTTAAGTATAAGCAACTTGATTTGATATGGGAGTTTTTGTAATCCGTTTTTTTTTTTAATAATATTTTATATTTTTACCTGTAAGAACTTAAATAATTAAAATTTCTACACAAGTAAGCTAATATAGATGCTAATGAATGCTGTTTAAGATTGCAAAAAGGTAAGCCTTGGAATAAACTAAATCAATTTTTATTTGATTTTCCCTATATAAAAAGAAATGCAATCAGCGCGAAATAAATATGTAATTTTTATAACATCTTTACTTCAAATTCCGCTCTCAAAAGTTTCAATTTTTAGTTTTTGACAAAACACCGAATTATAGACTTATAATATGCCATATTTTGATTCAATTATTTGCGAAAAACAGGCATTGAAGCAAATGATGAATGATGGCAACACCGCATTTTTTTTCAATTTTAGTAATCCTCTCGTATAATTTTTAGCTACTTATCATTGCAAAACTGTGTACTTTTAAATACTGCAACAAGTATAATATAACCTATGTGCATTTATAGATATCAGTAAATAAGTATAAAAAATTGAATATCGTACATATATAAATGGCAACACCGCTTGTTTTTTTTTTTTAATTTATAAGTGATTTTCCGAAACTTTGTATCATCCTTGACAAAAACTTAAATTTAACAACTACAACACAGAAATAACATTTATTTTACGATTTTGGGACAGCATAAGCATTTGTTTAGAAAAAAATCAAATTATAAACACTAATCTCCAAAAGTAATTGATCAGAAAACATTTTTTTGAACGGTACTGTATTTTTGTTAAGATAATCGTCTATTTGACTTTTTTTTTATTGATAAAAACACGTGTAAAAATGTGTTAAATTTAAAAATCTGTTTAAAAAGATTGTAATAACACCAAATTTTGTAATTTCCAATTTTTTGACAAGTGATAGTTGCAGATTTTCGCAGTTTTCATGTATATAGATAGCATTAAATACAGCATAAAAAAAGTTATTTATTTTCATTTAGATATTAGCGAATAAAAAGCAACATAGCAACATATATAATATGACTAGAATGCTTTTAAATAATAATAAGTAATATTTTTTACCAAATTTTTTACACTACTTTAAAGAAGATTTACTTATATTTATACCAACCACTTACAATACAGACCTAGCAATTACTTATTAAGTTTTGGAATAATGTGCGTATTTTAATATAAAAATCAAATTATATACACTTATCTCCAAAAGTAATTTAACACAAAAAAATGTTTTGAATTGTACTGTATATTGTTAAGATCGTCCATAAATTTGATTTCTTTTTGATAAAGACAAATGCAAAAATGTACAAATCCTAAATATATTTGTTTAAAAAAAATTATAATAATACTTAATTTTGTAATTTCTAATTTTTTAACAAGCGATGGATGCAGACTTTGCGTTTTAGTGCATATAACATTAACTATAGTATAAAAAAAGGTATTTTTGATTAGATATTAGTGAAAAAAGACAACATAGCAAATATAAAAATTGACAAGAATGCTTTTAAATAATATTTTGTTGCCAAATTTCCACTAGTCGAAAGAAGATTTACTTATATTATACCACTTACAATACAGACGTAGCAATTCTTTTTTCTGTTTAATTTAAAATCAATTCACATAACACTGATCTCCAAAAGTAATTTAACAAAAAAAATGTTTTGAATTGTACTGTATATTGTTAAGATCGTCCATAAATTTGATTTCTTTTTGATAAAGACAAATGCAAAAAAGTACGAATCTTAAAAATATTTGTTTTAAAAAAATTATACTAACACTAAATTTTGTAATTTCTATTTTTTTTTTAACAAGCGATGGCTGCAGACTTTTGCAGTTTTAGTGCATATAGCATTAACTATAATATAAAAAAGCTATTTTTGTTTATATATTAGTGAAAAAAGACAACATAGCAAATATATAAAATGACAAGAATGCTTTTAAATAATATTTGGTTGCCAAAATTTTCCACTACTCGAAAGAAGATTTACTTATATTTATATTGCTTACAATACAGACGTAGCAATTACTTTTTCTGTTTTAATTTAAAAATCAAATTACATACACTGATCTCCAAAAGTAATTTAACAAAAAAAAAAAATGTTTTGAATCGTACTGTATATTATTAATCAACAATCGTGAAACTTGAATATCTAAAAAAAAAACAAATGTAAACATGGAAAAAAACATATTTGTGTAAATCATATGCAGCGTTTACCAATTTTTCGTTTTTCAAAATTTTTGACCACTGATGTAGCTGTCAGTGGTCAAAAATTCCTCCGCATCTTTAATATATATATATTTTTTAAACACAACGTTAAACGTGATAAAAGTGCTTATTATTTCCTTTCTTGATATAATTTGAATAGATGAATCATTTTATATATACATTGATTTCCAAAAGTAAGAGAACAATCTTTCGAATCGTACTGTATATTATTAATCAATAATGCTGAATCGAATTTCTCAATAAAACCAAATACAAACAAAAACGAAAAAGAAATTGAAACATCTTCGCTTAAATTATATGCAACGCTGCCAAGTTTTCTATTTTCAAAATTTTTGACAATTGACAGCTGAAAACGTGCGTATCTTTAATACATTATTTTTTTAAAAACACAACGTTAAATGTGACACAAGCACTTATTTCCCTTCTTGATATTAGTGAAAAAGAGGCAAAAAAATCGCAAATATATAAGTGGCAACACCGCTTTTTTTAAAACTTTCCCCGGCATTACATCATTTTACTTTCTCCTTAACATTAACACGAACAGCAATGTAAATAATCGATTAAGATGTTTCCTTCGACGCGTTAAAATAAAAACAGCTCTCAACAAATCAATCGAATTCAGTTAAAAGCGACAACGCAAGCTCTAAATAGCATCGTTAAACATTTTCAATAGAAGAAATAATAATTTCACTATATCTTTCTTACGGGTGTTTATTATTTCTCTCTTCTAGTTTTACTCGGGGATGCGGAAAGAGACCTTCTTGACCAGTTTCTAGCCGGATATATTCGTGAGATCGCTAAGGAAACCCTCTGGGGTGAGGATGTGAGAGGAGCCAACTATAACTTCCCAGTTCTTGACGGCGTTGGTGACTTCGTACGCGCAACGGATTTCGGAGAAGGACACGCCTCCGACGATGAATACTATGATGCGTGGCACGTTCTTTATCGTTTGCTGTCCTTTGTCCTTGTGCCAATGGCCGTACCTTACACTTTAATGGGGGAAAATTAAAAAATATTCTATTTTAGAAACGTGTAACGATATTTTTACCTCGTAGGAGCGTGATAACCGGTCGTTTGAGCCCGATTAGCCAAGAATGGGAAGTGTTTCTGGTCTAATTTGTCTTCGATACAATCCTCCATTATATCTTTGATCACCGGAGTCCATCTGGACATTTGATAAGTTTGTTCCGTGATTCTTTCCTTTCGTGGTACTGTGTATGGCTTTTTACGGTTACCACCCTAATAAGTAAGGAATATTATCAATAAAAATGGTTATGAAAGGCCACAAAATGAAACTACCATCTAATTCAAAATGATTGTCGTAAGAAAAAAACTGTTTTCCGGAAAAATTTATCTAAACTTATTACCAATTTAATGAGCGAAGTTAGCTACATACAAATTTCATACATTAAATGAACTTTCTTGACATTTAGCGACATTGGCGTGCGTGTTGTAGTATCTTTCGATTATTTATCTTATAATTTTTTTCAAATCGTTTATATTTACATCTAATATCACCAACAATAGTATTTCTGAATACTGTAAGAAAATAAGGGAATTTATCTGTGGTAATAGCTCAACAAACAGGTAAAAAATCAATATTAACACAGAGTGAAATAGTTTATTACATTTTATAATTTTATAGGCTTATCATACACTTCAGCACAATGAGTTGTCAAAAGAAAGTTACATTTTCATCCCTATAAAGTTTCTACGGTACAGGAATTATTACCATTAGATCACGATAGGCGATTGGAATATTGTCATTGGTTTAATAACAATTTAAGGGACGATGACTTGCTAAACAAATCATTTTTCTCGGATGAAGCCTGGTTTTATCTAACAGACTATATCAATTTACAAAACTATTGTATCTGGTCTGCAGAAAATCCACACGAATTTCGAGAAAACGCAATTGCATCCGTAAAAGTTTGGGAGTTTGGTTAGCTATAATGTCCAGGCAAACGAATAATAGGGACAATTTTCTTCGAGGAAACTGTAACAGCCCAACGTTACCAACAGATGTTGGAATTGTTTATTGCAGAGTTACAAGAAAATGAGCTTGAAGCAAGTTATTTTCAGCACGATAATGCTCCAGCACATACCGCTCGACAAACCTGCCAATATCTTCAACAGTTTTTTTGCTGACAGGGTCGTTAGAGCACAAAGATGGCCACCAAGATCGCCTGATCTAACCCCATTAGATTACTCATGTTCGGCTATCTAAACTATAGGATCTATAGAAACCGCATGCATACCATAGAAGAACTGAGAGATGCAGTTTCGTCACTTAATAATTATACTAATTGTATGTTAAATTTAAAGTAATAAATAAATTTAGTAAACACCAGTAGTACTGAATTGTAAAATCATAATTTTAGTAAAGTTAATTATATTACATTTCATTTTTACAAGCAGAAACACCAATCCATAGTTGTTTATTAATGCGAGTTCAAATATAGGTTACGTTTTCCTTATTTTATGACAGATCCGTTTACTTTCTTATGTTCCCAACACTGACTTAGTTCAAAACCTTCATTACAAACACGCGGCATATACCTACACCCTGTTACTATCTATAGGAGCGGAATTGACAATCATTTTGAATCTCTGTGTATATAACAAGAAGCATAAGCTCAAGTTAATAAATAAATACATAAAAGAATTTCTTGAATAAAGTTCGCAGTTGAATATTTAATTGACGATAACGAAAAGATTATATTCTTCAGATTATCAAATTAATATAAAATTATCATTTATTTAATTAATAGATATAAAAAAAAGCATTTAATTGCAATGAAGAGTTACTCGAAATTATACAAGTGTGTAAATTTTAAAAATGAGAAAAAAAAATAGAAAAAATGTAAAAAGTAATATAATAAGAGTCTGAAGATGAGACCAAGTTTGGTCAAAACGTTGTTGCAAGAATTGTGTTTTATAAAATAAAAGAATCTAGCTTAAAATAGTCGCATTTTTTTTTTCTCGCCAGTTAAATAAACATTTATAGAAGAGAAATAATGCTTCAACAATAACAATATATAAGATAAGATTAGCTTTATTTCCCATGTAATCTCTATTACATACAGAAAAGCCAACAGAACAAAGAAAAAAAAAAGTGGGAACCAAGAAAAATAACAAATAAAATACTGACAACGACTTTAATATTTATAGATCACGTAAATGACTATGAGTATGCAAGGCGATTATCAAAGCAAATTTAAGAAGAAAAAATCAACAATTGATGCGACATATAATATTAAATAGATTACTGCGAAAACAAATATGTAAATATAGCACGGAATTGGAAATGTTGTTCCTAATAATAAAACAGTAAAGTTCTAGCGCAAAATCCTATGTAGTTTAAAAACAGTGACTCAAAATTCACGTTTTTTATCCCCACCATCAACCACCTACATAAATAGACGACTGCTTAGACAGGTATATAAACAGGTAAATTACTCTCTACCTGTCTAAGCAAAGATTGTTAATGGTTAGGGCCGCGACAAAACGTATTAATCTATTTCAGCTGAGGCGGCGTGCATTATTTCGGATATATTTACCTACATAGATAGACGATTGCTTAGATAGGTATACAAACAGGTAAACTACTATCTACTTGTCTCAGCATTCGTTTAAATAGTGGATGCAAAGATCGTTAATGGTTAGGGCCGTGAAAGCGTATTAATCTATTTCGGCTGACGCGACGTGTATTATTTTGGATATATTCACCTACATAGGTATACAAACAGGTGAGCTACTATCTACCTGTCTCAGCAGTCGTTTAAGCAGTAGACGCAAAAAGTGTTAACGGTTAGGGCCGGGAAAGCGTATTAATCTATTTCGGCTGACACGGCGTGCATTATTTCGGATATATTACCAGAGTGAATTTACGTTTGAGGATACTTAAATTTCATAGAAACGCGAATAAAATAGGGTTTAGTTTATAGGGGAACGAGAATTAGGTTCGAATCGGGTGATTTAGAAAAGCGAGAAGATGTAGGGGGACAAAATTATCCCACGGAATTAGAACGTGTTATTTATTTTTAGGAAGCTTTAGAAATTTCTATCCATTTTAATCCAAAAGTTTAAATTAGGGGGGAGGGAAGGGGAGGGGGCATTGTAATAATTTTCAAGCAAATTAACAGTTGCGGTAATCTGCCGATGGACTAATTGTATTAGCGGGGGATGAGAGAATGTTTATGCATATAACGTGCGAATTGTATCTGATAGTTTATCAACATTAGAGGCGCTGGGGAATTTAAAAAATATGGGCGATTCGTTATTAGATACTTGGGATATGTTGTGCGAAGGTGAGTAAAAACTTTTTTGGGCTAAGGCTCACGAGGGTACAATCGGTAATGAGAGGGCGGATCTATTAGCGAAAGAGGCGGTGTCTAGGTAGGATTAGGTATGCATTAATTTGGGCTAGCGTGGTCAAAAAAAAGGCATTTAAGGATAAACTCTATTACGTTTGGCAGAATACATTGGATACCACTTTAAATGGGAGGTTGACTAGGAAATTTATCTGTAACATTACACGTTTTAGGGAAATGAGGATTAGTTTGTCGTAACAGGGGGTGAAGTTAATAACGGGTCACGGTAATTTGGATCATATTTATATATTATTGTGAGGGTTAATGATTCGCATTATGAATGTAATGGGGAAATATAGTGGTAATGAGAGGACACTTCAATTAATGAAAGAGGTGATGGCTAGGGTGGATAGCACGATAATTAGATATGGGTTAATTTCAGCTAGAGTAGACGAAAAAGGGAAGTTTAGGGAGAAACTCGATAATGATTGGCAGAGTACATGGGATACCACTATAACTGGGAAATGGATTAGGAAATTTATCGGCAACATTACACGTTTTAGGGAAATTAAGATTAATTTGTCATATCAGGCAGAAGAGTTAATAATGGGTCACAGTAATTTTTGAATCATAGTTATGTAGAATTGGGAGGGTTAATGATTCGCATTGTGAATGTGGCGGGGTAGATACAGCGGAGCATGTTTTATTTGAATGTCCATTCACCGATAAGTGGCTGTCGCGTACGAGAGCTAAGACATTATTTAAGGGGTTAAATTGGCCGCAACGCGAAATAGATATTAGAGATGAATCAGTCGAATGGTGGGATTTTTTTTTTAATAATGCTGTTAAAGAATTAGATAATAGTTATAATTGGTGTTAAATTATAGCCATTAGCATAGCTGGGGTGTAGTACCTTTTTAGACGCAGCACGGGGTTTGGGATGAATTGTAATTACTTAGCTTTTTATAAATGAAGTGTGGAGAGAGGTGGGGGCACTTCATGGAAAAGGATAATATCGAGCACATAGGTGCTAAAAAAAAAAAGTAATAAAATTGCGATACGTACATCACTGATCACATTAACGCCCAAGTACTGCAAATTCGCAATCGTCTGTTTGTCCTTGATCTGAGCGTGCGTGGCCAACTTCGAGAGATTCTCCTCCGTAATGCCATTCTTCGTCATCGCGTACAAAGCTATGATCCTCATCTTATCGTATTCGTTGGTGATCTTCGGATCGAGAAGAATGGGTACGATGTTTCGCATGTGATCTTTGATCTTTTCACCTTCGGCGTCGGTACCCATAGCTAGATCCTTCACAAAAACATTACAATTAGCATTATCATATACAGTGTGTTCATGATGAAAGCAAAACAAATTTGTTTAAAATTCAGGTAATTATTTTGCGGGAAATCGCCCAGACACATAGATTACTATTTTTAGTTTAGCGAATTTTTTAGAGTGTTCTAAAGAAGAACATATGCAGCCATTGTTTTTTTTTTTTAACTACTTATTATTATTATGCAAGTACTAGCTACTCAGTGCCTACTGAGATCTAATTCATTTTGAAACACTATGTAAATTATTTTATTTATATTTTAGCAATTACCTGTTCGACTTTACACAACTTATCGACGTATCCCTGATAGGCCTTCATGCAATCTTCGGCCAAGTGCAAATGCGTCGCGTACTTCGACAATTCCTTCTGATATTGCGGCATCTTCTTGATCATCTGCGACAGATCCTTCATCGACTGCTTATCGCTTTGGGTCATGCGTTTGGAGTCAGTAAATTTCTTCAGATTCTTCGTCACACTTTGCGAAACGACAGCGATGTGTTGGTGACGCAATTCGACCCATAACTCATCGTTCTCATCTAACAAAACCTCTTTCACCGCACCAGCCGATGCTTCGTACCTGCCAAACGCAAATTCTCTCACATAGTGATACAAGATTTATTTAACTACGCTAAAATACTTGTAAACGTCATTCTCGATCGGAAGCAAATCGTAGGCCATAGCCTGGAATGTCAATTCGTGCAGTAGAGGGGAGACGCAGTCGAAACCTCGATCCAAGATTAGAAGCTGTGACCTAGCCTTTTCCGGTCCTTCGCCCATGGTTGGTTCATCGGCTTTATAGGCGTCTAATTTCTGTTGGATCAATTGGGCCAGCTCAACATTTCGTTCCCAATCGCTGTGGGGTGAAAAAAAAGAAAGAAAGGTAGGTTTGGACAAAATTGCAGATTCTAAAATCTACCTTCTGTAGCGAACGGAAGGATATTCCCCTAATGTAGCGCAAAGGGTGGCTATTTGCTCGGCCATCCTTTCCATATTCGCGCTACGTAAATCAGTAAACGTGGGACAATAACTGCATTGGAATGTGTCGGGGGAATCTAAGGAGAAAACCTGCAAAATTTGCGCAAGTCAAAAAAAGGTTTATGTTTGAAAATGACGCATGTATTTAATAGATATAAATCTAATAAAATGCTATGCTATAATAGGATTTAATGATGCAGTACCAACAATAATTATGTTTTCTAGATACAATCCATTTAACGGGCAATAGTACAAAATTATTAATTGTTTTGTTATAAACAGAATATGATATTTCATTACACGATGTTGAAGTCTTGTCCTAACAATGGAATAAAATTCCATTGAGGATAATCAATTTTATTCGAAATCATGTTAAATATGTTTGAAATTGAAATACCATTATTCTTCAATTTTTAATCTTACGTGACATTTCTCAGAATGTACAAAATAGTACAGGAAGTTTACCATTTTTTTTTTTAGTGTTGACCCTCATTTCGAAGAATGCAGCAAAATGTTATTAAAATTAGTTGTTTAGAATTAAAAAATGCTCCCAATAAATAAAAACACGGCCTGCTACCTTCAAAAAATCGTAAAATTATGTAACTCAACGTTAAGATTTCGATAATACTATTTCTGATAAGGTAAATATTTTGCAATGATAATATAAATATTCAAAAACTCTCTTTCAAAGTGCAAAATTTTTATGTCAAATTCACGATGAGGTACCAGAAATAAGGCTGATAAGTATTTCTGATACCTTGTCGTGAATTTGAAATAAAAATTTTGCACTTTGAAAGAGAGTTTTTGAATATTCATAACGTTATTGCAAAATTTTTACTTTATCGAAAATAATATTATCAAATCTTAAAAAGTATTCCTAAATCAATCATTTTCTCCCAATTTGATGGAATATGAAAGAAATCTCCTTGTAGTTAGTTGAAATAAGTAATAATGCAAATATAAAAAAAAAAAAAACAAATATTATACAGGGGTTAATACAAAATTTACGTTTTTTTTTTTAAAGTAGCAGCCCGTGACTTTATATTTGGGTACATGTTTTAATTCTAAGCAACTAATTTTAATAGTATTTTATTGTATTCTTCGAAATGAGATACTGTATTCTATATATTTCTATATTTCTTGATCTGTCCTGTAAACCAATTCACTTTAAGACAGTCTAAGGTGCCCAGTCTGGATGATTATTAAACAATTATGCAATTACAACACTTTTTGGACCACACTGTATATGTCAGTATATTGTCGTGATTCATTTATGCTTGTTTAAGTGTAATTCAATTTATGTATATATAAAGAAAAACGTCCTTATATTCACAAAAAGTGTTTAATATATTTTAAGACTACATAGTTCGGCTTTGACATGGCATCTTCAGATCTTAAAAACGTCGAAATTTAAAATTAAAAAGTCAAATATAAATGAAATAATAACGAATTTTAAACACTCTTGTATATCGCTACAACATGATTTTTTTCTGAGGTATCATCTATCTTTCGATGAATGAATACCCAATTATAAATATTTACAACTTTATCAAAAATATTTATTGCTACTAAACAAACGCATCAAATAAAAAAAAAATAGATGCGTACACCCATTAATCAGCTACTTACTGCTAAAAATGTAAAAGGAATACAGGGTGTTCCATTAAAAAAATGCCATATGTTTTTTTGAGCGCCCAGTATATTTCAAAATAATTTTCAGTTGAACTCTTCAATATCTAGTTTCACCATGTGTTTCACCGCAATAACATCTCACTTCCATAGCAAATAAACAATTGAACAGCGAAGTTCAACTGCAGGACCCTAAATATGTATTATCTCAATTTTTAAAATCATAGCCGCAGTGTTGTAACAATATATTTGTCAAAAATAATGCAAAATTATGTCGAATTCAAATTACTAATAACTAGATAAACATTAAACTGGCATTTAATGCTTTTGATTATATTGACAGAAACATCGTTTTCCATTCAAGAGAAAAAAGCTATCACTTGCAACCAAAAAAGAAACACTGTTCATCAAGTAGACATATTTTTCAACGTCATGCACGTTAAAGATAGCTGTATTATTCTTATGGTTGCGAATAAAAATTATAATCAACATACCAGTGAACCAAATTCAAATTTCCCGCAATTATTTTTAGTAACTTCAACATTAAAGCATGAAATTACATAGGATTTTGTATTAGATTAATAGTTATTTGAATACCTTTAAGTTGAAGTTACTAAAAATTTGGTTCACTAGGATTAATATTTCTCACATCTTACAACTATATCCCACCATTTTTGATCTAGAGACATTTAGTTCCTTATCAACCCATTATTCATTCAATCGAATCATGTGAACATGTTTCATCTATTATTAAAAATCCCATATTACGTAATAAAACAAAACAAGGATACAAACAATAATTATTGTCGGCACTGTATACACTATAAACGCTTACACATCAATAAAAGAAAAAATGACAACTATATTATAGAAAGCGACAAAGCAAACTTTTAATAAGCGATAAATAAAAATTAAATACATTAATCAAAAAAAAAATAGTGTGCATGCGCTACTTGTACACAAATAACAACACACACCTGGGATTCGTACGGCAAAAAGGCTATGTTGATCTCCTTCAAAGTTTTAATTTTCTTTGCAGCACACGATTTGCACAATTCATTGAACAGTTCCTCCGGACACACTAATAAAGCGAAATTTTTAAAGTTTTAAAACGGATTGAAAAAAAATTTTTTCAAATAAAGTAGTTTAAAACAAAATTAATAAAATATTACTAAAGTCTATTAATAATAATAATATTATTAATTGTTAAACCTTATTGATTTAGTAGATTTGATACGCCACTGGTAGAAATTGCGTCATGTCTTTTTTTTTTTATAATTATTGAGAGCTCTGTATAATAGTATAAAGAAGTTAGCAGTAACTAACAGGACAATGAAGTTTTTACTTCTTTTAAAAGCAGGATTTAGATGTTTATATTACAGTTTATAACGAACAAAATTTTAAAAATAAAAATAAAAAACTACATTATTTGAAAAATCAAAATTCCCTAAATACAAAATAAAATCATTATCAATATAAGAATTTGACGCTGCAGAATTTTCTTTCATATCATATGCCACTTACGTAATAATTTTAAAGGATATACTACATACATGAATATAAGGTACATTCAAGTGTATGGTTAGAACGAACACCAAACGAATATATAAAATGACCGATAGAAAAAATCAGGTTTTAAAAACAAAATTCACGAGCTAAATAACGTAAGAACCCAATTTTTTACATCAGTCAATTAGTGTAATATTTAGTATATATATAAGCAACCCGTATGTAAAGCCAACAACCGCAAAAAAACACACAAAACAGGCTCCTAAACGTGTGTACCTGAGCTTCGAACGGTATGAAAGCTATGTTGATCTCTTTTAACGTTCTAATAGAACTTGCCGCTCTGGCTTTACACAATTTTGTAAATAAATTATCTGGACATGCTGTGAAAGATTCAAAAATTAAGTTTTTATGTTCGAAATCCTGTTGTTTGGTGTTTTCATGTGCTTTCATCTGCTCATTTAAAACTAAAACATAGGCAACACTTGTAAATGTATAATATTTTAGAGAAATTTACATTTATAAAACCAATTTATAAATTACAAATTGATTTAAGATTTATTTAGATGGAAACACATGAAAAACTAGCTACAAATCCGGGATTGCTAGGTTTTTTTTTTTATATATATAAACGTCATTATAAATACTGAAATTAATTTATCTTCAACAATATTAACCTAAAAAGTGCTAAGGAAAAAATACGTAATTTACTAACCTTCCGTGAAGAATACATGTGCAGCTCTGTACATACATTTTCCATCGAAATCAGCAATTAAAGCGTGCACAGACTTCTCGGAGGGTGTTATCAAGTAAACTGCCTCCATCGTATTCAACGGTTCCCTTTTCTTGTTTATATCCTCAACCACTTTGATAAAATTTATTAATTCATCGATCAAATACATCTTCAGTGATTTAAGTTTATGGGACTAACATTTTGTTATTATATAATTATATATTTAAATCGTTTCTGCGTTTTACAACAAATTAAATAAAAAATAAAAAAAAGGCTGAAGAAAAACACAACATAACCTCAAAAATATATCGATAATGTTGAATGAATTGTAGTGACAATCAAGAGTAACAGGAAATATTGATAAAAATCACGAACGAAATTTACAACAACACAATTTTAAATGCTAAATATTTCTTAATTACATCGCCCGTTATTCACTAAAATAAAAACAGTATTTTAAACTAACATAACTCTGCATGAAAACAATAACAACTTTAGATGTGTTTTAATTATAAATTTTATTCCAATATTTTTAGCACCACGTTTTCTACTATCCAACTTGCTCAAACCTACAATGTTATTTAGAAGACGATTGGAAATGTGTTGTATATTAGAGATCCATGGTGTTTATTGATTCCTAACCTAGACTGACATCTTTTATCGATTTTTTTTGCTTTATTGCATTTATATATGCTTCTAAATGAGTGATCTCTCCAAATCTGATGTGCAGAAATTTAATTACAAGCGAATTAATACATTAAAAACAGAGAATATCAATAGTAAGCACTTTTCTTTATTTCCTGCGCAAACTAAACTAAAGATTTGTTCGGTAAGAATGAAAGAATGTGACACTACAAATGTTTGATTTTGGTTATGTGCTACTTGGTACTATTAAAATACACATTAATTAGTGAAAGAAACACTATCAAAGCCGAATCACAATTATCTTATAAGAATTTCCTAACCTATAAATTTAGAGGAAAAATAAATTATTATTCAAAATCTAACATCGACCCTCATTTCCAAAACCAACATCAAAACCAGATATGTTACTTTATTAAAATTATTTTCTCTTAGTCCCACAAACTTAAGAAAAGATTAATAATACTTATTTCGTACATGTAATGCCCTCAGCTGAAATGTCATGCATTTTACAACACGCAGACACCATGCGCATAGCTAATTGATCCACAACTAGGACCCTCCATTCGACTCCGTGCCCCGCAGCGGGGCCGTTTTTCTTGGGCGCCTTGTGTTTGATCACCTCATTCATAATTTCTACAAGAAGAAATCGTAAAATACATTTAATTCGATTTTGACGTGATTGACGTCATCAACCCCCATCCCCACTACAGCTTATAATAAAAAAAAAAACAAAAATCAATACGTTTTAACAATAAATAAATCGAATTTGTTTTAATTTTTGGCATAAATGTAGCAAGGAATGATGTAGGAATAACGTCTTGAGTGGGAATTAAAATGAATTTAATATGCACTGTCAAACTGCGAAATTATGTTTCGTATAATCATCGGGCGATTTAGGTTTTGATGTACACGGGTTAATTGTTGAATAATTGCGAAAAGGGAATCACTTACTTTGCCCGACTTGGTTTTTTAGAGCCATCGTTGGGGTAAATCACGTCTTCACCCTTTAATTTTCACAAAACTACCGATTATAAGGACCTACGCCAAATCTAAACCACGGCCCACTGTTTTGTACATAAAGTGATTCATCCATTCCATAGGCGTGTGGCGCTTCAAACGCTGCTTCGATTACTTAAATTTATAATTAATTTACACCTTAATAAGCAGTAAGAGCGAATAAAAATAATAATTTACGTCCAACATTCACTAAAATTAGGAAAAAAACTACAAACCATAACTTTTAATGTTTTATACTACGGCATCAAATTAAAGTTTGGAGAGCGTTTTGATATTCGCGCCAGATTTCTAATACGCATCACCAACCGTACAAATACTTGGATATTAAAAATTAAATCCCCAAATTACCCCAAAAACACTTGGGAATCTGTAACGTTTACAAATATGATTTAATTTGTGATTTAATTATTAACGATGTATAAAAAAAAGTTCAAAGCACACCATAAAACGACAAAAATCGCCTTAGTAATTAATAGCATTCCTTCATTAATTAATCGACTCGGCATTATCTGAAACCTTTAACGCGTATTTACTTAAGAAGTAAGATAAGGCTCGGAATAAAATCGGAGGAAGAGACTATTATGGGTAGCGAACCAGTCGGCCTGGATATCGGTGAAAGTAGCGCTTTAATCACCAAGATAATTGTCGAAATGAAACAGACGTTTAATTCCGACAAGAAAGAAACGACTCCAGGTGAGGAAGACGATTCGAACTCCGCAAATCCCGACGATTCCAAAGTTGTGAAAAATGATATTGAAGGATTAAATGATACTAGAATTGACGTTATATCGCCTAGTATTACCCCCGAAAACATAGCGGTAGAAGAAGAGATCTTACAAGAAAATAATATTGCAGAAGAAGCGAATCAACCAGAAGAAATCAAAGAAACAGTTTTGAGCCCAGAGGAGTCGCGGGAATCAAATGAAAGCGAGGACAAACCTAGGATTGTAATGCATTTCCGAAAGCCCAAAAATGATGCTAACATGACTAAAAAGAGATCTTTCCGTAATAAAGTGCAAGAAACGCAATTGAAACGATCGGCACGTAGGACAAAGAGTAAAGACGGAGAGTCGGTGTTACAAAGCGCAATAGCACGTAAAGAGAAATCCTACAACGAAGGAATTAAGCCACAGAGACTGACCAGGCAGTTGAAGTTAACGCCGAAGATATTGGAGAATCTAAATCAAAATCAACTCAAGGAAACAATCAAGAATAAATCAACGAGGATGGCTGAGAAACAATCTGATAATAATGACAGGTGTGTCAATATGAGTGAGGGTGTTGCTGCACAGACGGCTGGTGAAAATTGCAGGAAACACAAACTGAAGTGTACGGGTGGTGAAAAACAATCAAAGAGGACAAATAAAAGACTGAAAAGTTCTCAATCCGATTCCGATATCGATCAGTGTGAGAAAATAGTGAAAGAAAATAGTAACAGCAGTGGTGATCAAGGAAAAAGTGACACTAAGCTTGGTATCGAGGAGAGACGAAGATCACAACGGAGGTCCACTAGGTGAGGTTATGTTTTTGTGTAATTGTTTTTAAACTGAGGTTATGTAAAGTGGGTGCTTTTTCATAGGGACATTTTTGATATATTTGGGAAAATATAAATAATGGTTTGTCTGGGGATAAAATTTGCTGAATTTAAAGACAAATAAAATAGATTAAAAAAAATTAAAATATTTTTCCTTCGTATGTTGATCTTTCATTCATAGTTAGATAAAATTATTAAAATAAAAAGTACTTCCTAATTAGTGTGATACTCTAATTTATTTACTACATTTTAAATTACTTATTCTACTGCCAGTTTCGGCATATAATTTGCCTTCTTCAGGTGTATAAATAGAAATAACTGTAAATACAAAATAATTGGGTTAGCTTAAAACAATTCTTAAAAATATTTGAAAATTTAAACTACAAATTAGCCAAAGGCTCTGCTCCGATAAGCCATTGAAAAGTGCCCCTAAAGCTATCGGGCTGAAATTAAAGGAAATGAGTACTACTGTCACACATACTGTAAATACCAAAAATTAGCTCAATCGAGGCACCCCATTCGAGATATTAGCATAAGGGTGGAAAAATTCAATATTTTTTTTCTCAGGAATTACTTAAGTTATCACGTTCAAAAAAATTATGTAAGTAAACACTGATTATGGGCATTCTATAAAAAATCAAGAACTAATTCCCTCCACTCAGTTCAAAGTTATTATTATTTTCCCCTTTTTAGGGGTGGTTTTTTTGAGTTTGGTTCAAGGTGCCAACTTGGCTTTTTATTATATTAGACCGTATGCATTTCAGTTTATTAATATATTTTTTTAAATTTTTTCTGTGTGGTAGAACATGTAAATAAAAAATCAAAACACTTTGAATGATTTCAGTAGGAGCAATTTGTTATTAGTTATTTTAGGATTAAAATTATTATTCATCGATTAATTTCAGGATTATTTGTATAAATGTTTCAGCCCTATTAGTTATAAAAGCACCGAAATATACAAAATGTATTGTAACAATAAAATAATATTTAATTCCGTACACGCAGTTCAAAGTTATTATTATTTTCCCTTTTTGAGGGGTGATTATTTTGAGTTGCGTTTAAGGTGCCAATTTGACTTTTTATTATATGTACATGAGTGTACAATTATATTTGGGTTTATTATATATTTCGTCAAGTTCTTTCAATGAAGTAATACAAATAAAAAATAAAACCTCTTTGATCTTAGCAGCAGCATTGGGTTATTGATTATTTTAAGGATAAAATTCAAATTATTCATCGATCCAATTTAGGATTATTTATATGTATGTACATTTCAGCCCTAGTATCTATAAAAGCATCGACATATAAAAAAAAATATTGTAACAATAAAATAATATTTAATTCCACACACGCTGTTCGAAGTTATTTTCTCCTTTTGGGGGATGTTTTTTCAAGTTGGATGTAACGATTCGACTTGATTTTTTGTTACCTATAAATCTATGCGTTTTGGTACAATATATATGTTTTTATATGATATAACATATTAACATAAATCAATCAAATCTCTGTTAGATATTTATTGTTCTAATAACAACATAATTCTATCACATTTGTTATTGCACAAGCTATGTATTTATATTGTTATGATTTTCTTAATGTTGAACAGAACCGCTATTCGTATTTTACTTTTGTTCTTACTGCCAAATAGATATATACATTTATTATTCATATTTCTTTAATCAAAGTTCTGAGACGTGCATAATTTGTTTTAATATGACAATTATTTGATTGTGAGAGTTTGGAGACTGTTGTTTAATGTAATTTCTTTATGTAGAATAAACAGCAGTGCTGTAGAAAGTAAGTTAAAATATTTTCTCACGTAATGTGTAATATGTTTTAATCGCGGTGGTTTGATAATAAAAATATCTGGAAGAATAAAACTTCAACAAATAAATAAACGATGAAGATGATAGAAATACTTATTTGGAGCTATTCATTCTTCCCAGAAGAATCAGCGAAAGTTGCAAATCAAGAGCATATTTCTCAGTTCATATGACATCACAAGAATATGTTAGGAAAAAAGTATATAGTAAACCTAAATGCAGGCATTACTATACAGCAAAAAGTCAAGTTGGAACCTTAAATTCCAAAAACCACCCCCCAAAGGGAACTTTGACCTTCGTGTACGGAGCTAAATATTATTTTATATTGATTATGAATACATACATGTTAATAATAAATGTAACAACAGATAATATATTACTTATTATTATTTATTCTTACAGAATTCTTTTTATAGCTCAGTGCTTTCATAACTACTAGGGCTGAAGTGTACAACATATAAATAATCCTGAAACCGCTCGATGATTTTCCTTTTTTATTTGCATGTTCTACCACACAGAAAGAACTGAAAAAAATATATAATAAACCTAAATGCATACGGTCCAATATAACAAAAAGCCAAAGTTGGCACCTTGAACCAAACTCAAAAAAAACCACCTCTACAAAGGGGAAAATAATAATAACTTTGAACTGAGTGGAGGGAATTAGTTCTTGATTTTTTATAGAATGCCCATAATCAGTGTTTACTTACATAATTTTTTTGAACGTGATAGCTTAAGTAATTCCTGAGAAAAAAAATATTGAATTTTACCACCCTTATGCTAATATCTCGAATGGGGTGGAATCGATTGAGCTAATTTTTGGTATTTATAGTATGTGTGACAGTAGTACTCATTTGCTTTAATTTCAGCCCGATAGCTTTAGGGCCATTTTTCAATGGCTTATCGGAGCAGAGCCTTTGAAGAATTTTTCCTTGTTTTGATTTATTATGGTTTCAGGTTTGAAATACTGAAAAAAATAACCTAAGGTTTTTTGTTATTAATTTAACTATACATTATTGCAAGTAGTTGTTATAATAAGAGGTTTCTACTTTTTAAACCCATTATCAGTTTTATTTTTCTTTAAATAGGGCTCTGCATATTTTTTATATTCTTTCTTTTACATACAAAGAATAAAGTTTTTAATTTGATGATTTCAACGAAGGAATAATGTTAAATATTTCTCATATTTCTCTCTCCGCAATATTTTAAGTGAATTCAATGTGAAGATATTAAAATAACTATTAATGTAATGCAAAATGGTAGGTAATTTCGTGTTTCATCGTTGAAGTCACTAAAAATAATTGCGGGAAATTTAAATTTAATTATTTAGGCAGAATTGTATTACTAGTGATAACATATTTCTTTTTATTTATTTTTTTTACTATATTACTTCTATTCCACACAGCGACCACAACAAAATTTTAATTTGCCTTTTAAATATAATTAATCTTATTTTTTTTCTTGAATTTGCCGACAGAATAACACTTACAACAGTTCTGAGTAAGAACAATGTTTTTCTTTAACACATGGCTTCCCTTTTACCTATTCAAATGTAAACTAACAAGCAATTAAATATTTTGTCTCATGTTTATGTGTTTTTCCCTGACAATTCAGAGATTATACTTCGCAACAAAAAAAACCTTAATTTTCTTCTTAGCATTTTAAAGACTGTAGTTGGAAAAAAAACACCAATTTCGGATTTTCTTAAAATTGTTATTAATACAACTTTTAGAATTTTAGTTTTTAGCGCCCAACGTGGGCCTCTTTAAATACCTATATTCTCCGTATTATAAAAAAAATAATTATACTATTTTACACTCGTTTTAAAACAGTAAATATAAGGAGAGGAAACATTAGAAATATCAAATGTCGCAGACGTCAAAGTACAAGAAGCTTCTTTAGCGGAAGAGGAATCGATGTTCCCAGCACATCCAGAATGCTCTTCCGTGGGTGCAGAACTGATAGCTTCCAAATTGTGCTTATGTACGAAGCAGTCGAATATTTATTCGTCGGAGAACGAAAAAGGTTCCAATCTCTCATCCTCATTCAAAGCATGATGAATGAAAGCAATTTTCGCTAATATTTAGAAACTTTTTGTACGCCGTCGATAGCGTGGGAGAGAAACTTGTCGGGTGCAATAACTTGGTCGACAGCAACGAGAAGCGATGTTTCGTATGTCCACTAGGGTGCCCTTTGGGGTATTTTGCGAGGTCCATCGGAATAGGATGCTGAGGCATAATTGTTGTCCCACGTGTGGGGTATTTTGCACGCAGGTGTTTATCTTTTGTTTCCATCTACAAGCGCTGAATTTATTATCGTTTATAATGTATTAGGGCAGATTTGTGGAATGTGAAAGGAAACACCATTACCATCGAACTGTCAAATAGTGGTCGGTGATGCGCAGTGTTGCCCACACTGTGGTCAAAACACGCCGGAACACGACGTCATAATTACGATGTATTCGACTATCGACGGTTTCCTAAAAAACAAGGATACTATTTCCAGTAAGGGTACATTCTTTGTCTATACGTGTGTCCCACATTTATTTTCTCGATAAAGATAAAACGTTGCAGTAAAATCCAGTGGAAATGAGACGACATTGTACACTTCTCACAGGAAAAATCGGGACACCACAATTCATGAATTTTAAATTCTTGATTGTAAATGCAAATTCGAAGGACGTACTCTCACTTATCGTATCATAAATCACTTATTATGTATATAATGACTGATCAAAGGTAACGACTAGAAATTTAAACAGAAAAAATAAAATATATAGAGAAAAAGGTTCATGGTATAGAATAACAAATGGAGTTTCGGTGCGGCCCGGTAGAAAACAAACAAAAAAATAACAACAAAAAAGAACTCTTGAATAACACGGTTCAATTTAGAAATATATATGCAATTTAACTTGTTTGACTGTTATGTGAGATAATTTTTTTAAGAAACATGTGGTGATGGGATTTTATTATTTAAAATTATGTTACTCTGATGGCTGTTCTATGATATTAGTTACTTACTTGATTATGCTCGCCAGTATTAGTTTAGCAATAGCTGACATAGCTGAGACTCCTCAGTCTTGGGATAATGTGATTTTCACATAGGTATTTATTGACTAAAACTACTTATTCTTGTATTATATTGTTGTTTAATATTCTAAATATTGTTTATAAATAAAGTTTTCTTCTGTCTATAAAAAATTACCAAACGAGATTTAAGATTATTTATAAAATTTTTAAATAAAGCAATTAAGTTTGCAAAGAATTATTTATTTATAAACCTCCATTTATTGTTATTTTCAGGAATATATCTTAGCTGATCGCATGTGTATATGACGTCGTTGATCTATTTTCTTGAAATATGGCCAACACTGAGTCCTTTACGAACTGTCTCTATGTAGCACAGGTTTAATTAACAATTATTATAATATCATGGATTATAATACATAAAAAACATTATAAGAAAGCAAATTGTTCGTCAATCTCAGTTAGTGCTAAAATATTTATTGTTGAATTTGATACATTTATACTTTTTCGTTGCTACTGCCGAAGCTGTGTTACAGACCAAAAGTGTTAGCTATATTTCAATAAAATAAACGACATTGAATTACACAGGCGATAGTTAGGATATATTTCTTGAAAAATACAATAAACGGAGGGTTAATAAATAAATACTTTCTTTGCGAAATTAATTGCTTTAAAAATTTTGTAAAATAATCTTAACCTATTTTTGGGCAATTTTTTAATACACAGAAAAATATTTTGTAGTAATACAATATTTTAAGAATACTAAACAATAATAATGAGTACATCAATAATAGTGTAATTAATCAATGTGAAAATCACATTGTTCAAAACTCAGGAGGCTGATTGACATATTGTCTAGTGCTAAAGTATTACTTGCCAAGGCATAAATCAAACTAAGTAACTAATATCCATAGTAATAGGCAATATAATACTGAAAAAGAATTAACATCTACAGCCAAAATAAGAAATATTATATTCTAATGTGCCATCTACTCAAGAGGCCTTTTAGTTGTTATGTATTTTTTTTGCATTAAATATTTATGTAATTGTATAAAAACACTTTCACTAATATAACTATATTTCTATTTAATTTTTAGTCGTACCTTTGATCGCATAATACACAAAAAAGTGATTATGGCTTTATAAGTGCATATATCCTCTGAAAGCTGCATTACACACAAGAAATTAAAAAATTCGATTGCTGGTGTACCAATTTTCTTGAGAAGTGTACATTAAATTCTGCATTTAAACACCCCGAATAAAAGCCCTTACCCCCCTCTCTTTTTTATCTCTACTAGTTTCCGAGTAAATGCGTGAGAAAATGGATGTGGGACACACATGTATTTTACTTTATTAATATTTACATTTAATTCGACTTTCATACGAACAGTTCTCCAGCTAAGATGACATTTCCTTCGCACAACGATTATAACACGATACCCCGTTCCGTCAGCCCCTTGATGCCCGCCGGTGCTTTCGAAATACCTGCGGAAAGCAACTCTCTATACGATAACTGTGATATCGATACGATTTTCGATGTGATAAAGCGAGAAGATTATAAAACGTTAGCCAGTATTTTAGGTGAGAGGAACAAGATAGATTTGGCGCCCGAGCAGGGGCTATAAGCGTGCGGCACATTTTGCAGGTTCTAAAGCTATTTCCATGATCTCGACGCTAATCGACGACCAGAACACTAATATAATCCAATATTGCGCAAAGAACGGTTACTTGCCGGCCGTACATATGCTCCTGGCCGTCGGTACGGACCTGGATCTGTTGGACAAGGATCAGAATACTCCGTTGATGGCGGCCGTTGTGGCTTTTAAGAACGATGTAGTGAGATATTTGATAAAAGCTGGAGTTAATATCTCGATTAAGGTAAGAAAAATGTTATGTATATAAAACCGATTTTTTACGAATATAAAATGTTCTACCACCATTTTTTTCCTCCCTGAAATACCATTATTTTCTTTTAAATAACAAATTAATTCCATCTTTCATATTCTTTTTTTTTTATTAACAAACAGGGCACAGATGGCATGACAGCCCTCCATCTGGCGGCAGAATATGGCAATCTCGAAGCTTGCGAATTACTAGTAAGTTCAGCGATTAACAAACTGGAGTACGTCAATTCGGCAGACGATGGAGGTTGGACAGCGTTGGTTTGGGCGTGCGAGAACAATCACGCGAATGTCGCCAAATATTTACTGAGGAAAGGGGCCGATCCTTCTCTGAGAGACTTGAAACAGAACGTCGCTTTACACTGGGCCGCCTTCAGCGGTTGTCAAGAGAACGTAGAGCTCTTGTTGAATTACGGAACTGACGTTAATGTCGTCAACGCACAAGGTGACACCCCGTTGTAAGTTTTTTCTTTAACATTTTTTTTTTAATTTCCTCAAATTACAAATGTTATTTTGCGATTTAACGTTGAATTTTGGCGCCCACTCTGGGCGGCGAAAATCAAAATTAGGAGAATTGTCGAACATTACTCATCAGTTTGAATCCTCTTTCTTTAATTACGAATAGCTTCTAGGATTTTTGGATTTCGCGCCCTACGTGGGGAGAATTCAAACTGATGAGTAATGTTTGACAATTCTCCTAATGTCAAACATTACTCATCAGTTTGAATCCTCTTTCTTTAATTACGAATAACTTCTAGATTTTTTGAATTTCGCGCCCAACGTGGGGCACGAAAGACGCGATATGCTGAACTGCCTTTGTTTCGCATTTTTGCTTTTAAATTCTTGGATTCCCAAAATTTATTTAACAAATTAACAAGTATTACAAACTAACAATAGGTATTAACATAATATATAGGGTGTCACAAAAAGTCGTCTACAAGTGGGTAAATTTTTAATTTATTTCATTAAAACTTGTTTAATTTCACTTATTTATTGACAGTAATCTTTTTTTTCATACTAAAATTTTACATTTTAGATCTAATGAAAATTTTTAATTCAAATTGTGTAATCCAATATTGACACCTAATATTTGATATTTGACTATCACAATATTTCTCCAGTAGGCTTCAAAATAAGTATAGTGTTCTTCAGTCCAATTCTCGAATTGCGGCTTTATTTTCCAAATCTAATTTGAATTTGCGCCCACGTGGGGGCCAAAATCTAAATAACAAAGTTGTTATGTTCTTCTCCTCTCATTTCTAATGTTTTTTTTTTCTTCAGTTATAAGGTAGTTGGATTTTTGAATTTCGGCGCCCTACGTGGGCCCGAATCGATCGTTTTCGTTTTTACTTGTAATCCCTTAATTCTCAAATTTTATTTAACACTACAACTTTTACTAAACGAATATTTTTCGCCGTCTGATGACATTTTTATAGCTCCATCGGATTTTGGCGCCCGACGTGGGGCGAACATACAAATGGCAACGTTTCCAATTTCTGTTCTCTTCCAAAATTACGACGAAATTTTAGGATTTTTGGATTTAAAATTGGGAAAACAGGAAAGCTATTAAGTATTGTTCATCTCACTTTTTATTTTTCCAGTCATGGGGAAGTTTCAGGATATTTAATTTGGGCGCCTAACGTGGGGCCGATCTGACCTTTCATCAATTTTACTTTTAATTCCTTCATTTCTTAAATTTTATGTAACAGTACAACCAAAATATACTAAACATTTTTATCGTCCTATTGAATTTTGGGGCCCGACGTGGGGTCAAATTACAAATTGTTAAATACAATCTTCCACTTCTCCAAATCACGGGAATCTTCTAGGATTTTTTTTGGTATTGGCGTGCCTGAAGCCAGAATCCAAACAGAAAATTTAAGTTCTACATATCCCGTTGTTGGGGAATTTTTGGATTTCGGCGCCCAACGTGGGGTAGAAGTGTTTTTACTTTTAATTTCTTTATTTAATGGTACAATTTTTTTTTTCACGATTGATACAATTTTTATCGCTTCATTGGATTTGGCACCCGACGTGGGGTCAAAAGTCAAACAGGAATTTTTAAGATTTTTTGAATTTCGGCGCCCAACGTGACGGCAAAATGTTTTTGTTTTTAATTTATTACCAGTACAACATAAATTTTCCCGCGATTGATACAATTTTTGTCTCTACATTAAATTTGGCACTCGACTGGGGGCCAAAAGTGAAACAGGAGCATTGTTATTATATACTATTCATCCTGTTTTTTTTTTTTTTTTTTTTTTTTTTTCATTTTGACGCCCAACATGGCAAAATGTCTTCGCTTTTAATTTCTTTATTAAACAGTATAACATAATTTTTGATCCAATTTTTGTCGCTCCACTTTGGATTTGGCGCCCAACATGGGGACAAAAGTCAAATCGAAACGTTGTTAAGTGCTACTCATCTCGTTTCTGGGAGTTCTTGAATTTCGGCGCCAAACGTTTTTTTTTTTTTTTTTTTTTGTTTTTAATTTCTTATTTAACAGTACAACCAAATTTTTCCACGATTGATAATTTTTGTCGCTCTATTAGATTTGGCGCCCGAGGGGGGACACGAATTGGGGATGGTTGTTAATCCGGATGTTACTAGGTGCTCCTTTGAAAGTTGCCCCTGATTGGGCGCTAAAATTAAATTCTACTTTAAGTGAATGTTATTCCAAATTCGATATTGTAAGTAAAATATATTATGATAGGCACATAGCGGCCCGTCAGGGAAAATACAACACCGTCATAATCCTACTAGTCCGGGGAGCTAACGCCAACATTTTAAACAAACTGCAAGAGAGCGCGTTAGATTGTTCCCAACAATACGAAGACTGTTACAAACTCATACTGCTGAACGTTACGATACAAGCCATCCAATCGCAATACAATCGAAAGATAGTATTATCCAAGTAAGTCTCGATCGCTCTCATTGTAACCGTGATATTTTATGACATCGTCATTCTCCAGCGACATCACGAACGGAAAGGAATTGAACCCGATCCAGTGCGTTAACGTCCTAGACTCTGAACCGTTTCCCACTAACTACATCTACGTCACCGATTATTGCATCACGTCTGATATTAACATCGACTACAAAATAACTAGCCTGCACTCTTGTACCTGCAACGATAATTGTACCGTCACCGATTGTTCTTGCGTAAGGAATTCCTTGACGAATTGGTACGACGAGGATGGAAGATTGCTGCCGCATTTAGATTTTGCCGGTACGTTGAAGAAAATTTTCATTTAAGGGGAGGTTTACATACACCCTAAAAAAAAAATGGTAGTAAAATTACCACAAAAATAGATGGCAACTGGGCTACCGCCTATTTTTGGGGTAAATTTACACCTATAGGGGATTTTTCACATACTGGTGGAATATTCCTTGAAAGTGTGGTAATTTTCACTGGTAAATTTACACCTCTAAAGTATCTAATATTCCCTAATGGAATGGGATAATTTCAGGTAGATTTACCACACCTTCAAGGAATATTCCACCAGTATGTGAAAGATCCCCTATAGGTGTAAATTTACCCAAAAATAGGCGGTACCTAGCCAGTTGCCATCTATTTTGGGGTAATTTTACCACATTTTTTTTAATGTATAGATAATAACAACAAAGAAATTAGAAATAATTGATTATTAAGTTGTTTTATCATTCAGAAATATTAAGTTTCAGTTATCTAATAACATGTTTTTATGTCATTAGAACTTAATGCAGATTCTCCACTTAAATATTCAAAATATACCATTTATAATATTAGATTTAATTTTAATTAATTTCTGAAAGATATATAATTAGTTGGATTACAGAGAGTTACAATAAATTTTTTAAATTCAATAAGCAAGTTTTAAAGAGTTAAACATTTTCGGAGAAAGGTCGATAAGAAAAGCCAATAGTTACTAAGAATTGGTTGTATTCATAATACAAAGATCTAGTTGAATGTAACCATAAAATAAATTTTGACTAACAAATACATTAAAAAATCTTATCAATTTTGAGTTTGGATTTGGAGCTTTTTTATTTTGCTGCCCTGTTCAGGGTATATTTTTAAAAAATACCTCTGCGGAACTTCTAATGTGTTAGAAGCCTCTTTCGCGTACTGCAAATGAAAATTAAAATATGCCGCATCATTTTTAATGCAGAACGAAATAAAATCTGTTGGGTCTAATAACTGTCTTTCTACCATTAAAGAATGCGACTTCACATTTCCTAGAAAAGAAAAATAATGTTAAAAACATATGAAATAAATATATATTTTTATTAATACCTTCTTCCAAGCATATTATCAACGGTGTATTCACCTCAATTCTTCAAGTTTAGATTTATCCTGAAAAATTTTAATAATTTAGCATTTAAAAATATATTTGTATGTAGATAATAGTCTGCGAATCGAAGCTTCTTTATGTGAAACCGGGGTTTGGATGCAGTGATTAATCGTCTTTAAAAATTGTAACCGTAAAACCGGTTTTTCAAAATCAAAACCGGTTTTTAAAAGCAGATTATTGCGCCTTAAATAGGTTTTTCGAATTTAAATACATAGCACTTTTAAAAAGTAATACCTATTGTTTTTAGTTTGAAATTGGTTTTGAAAATCGATTTAAAAAACCGATTTTACTAAAAATCGATTAACCGGTTTTTGATAATCTGGCGATTCCCGCAATACTAGTATATACGTAAATAATGTTTGTGGATTAACTATTTGAACTCAAATTTGTCGTCCTGCGGTCTTGCACATTTGCATGTATAAGTGCTTAATACCTACTTTACTTTTGTCATTAAATCCTAGAGTAAAACGAAAATAGTCTCTTCCTTACTTTACTTGTATCATCACTTAACAACGAAAACATAGCCTCCAATAAGGCAAGACACTAGTCGTTTTAAATTTCCAAATGTTTAATGAAGAGAAAAAAAAATTGACTCCTTCAAAACGAAGGACTTTCTGTTGTTTAAATTGAAAAGTTTGATACGTAGTTTCCTGCGTGTCACTTGGCACGTTGAAAACTTTAAATAAATGTATCATATCTTGTAGCAACAATACCGCCAAATGCTATTGAGGTTAAGTTCCCAGTATATCATATTAGATATCCATACGCAGGTGTATATCTATTATTTATGTGTGCTGTCATAGCTAAGTACATGGTAATCATCTCAATACATAATGAATGTAAAATGAACTTACCTCAATCTTTATTTGCAAGACAAAATGAAAAACACACCATTTACATTTATGCGTTGAAGTCATCAGTGTAGATGCCGCACTTGTATTCAAACTGCGTACCTCAAACGCTTGCGCGTTGTATAGTCGACGGCTATGTAATGCATTCTCGTAACGGGTTTAATTTTTGATCAAACGACACAATGTAATGCAATGTTAAAAAAAAAAACATTTTGTGTTCCAATCAAATAACAGATGCATATATATAATCAGAATTTCATGTCCCTTGTATTGTCCATATTGTATTTTTACCAACATAAGGGGTAATATTCGCGAAATATGTTATTTTTCCTTGCTCTAAGCAAATTTCCCAAGTGGGGGAAAATTACTTTCATTTATTGAAAGTATTTTTCCATCAAAGTCGGTTTACCCAGGCCAAAATTACACCTAAATTGTTGCAAAAAACCAAAAATCTGATTTTTTACCAGTCAAATACATGTAACTCGCTCTTAAAATGCTTTGTTTTGTATCCTTCTGATTTAGACGCTCCGTTGGTGTTCGAATGCAACCAAGTGTGTTCGTGCAACGCCCTAACCTGCAACAATCGCGTCGTGCAAAGGGGCCTGAGTCAGCGGTTTCAACTATTCCGTACCGAAAAGAAAGGTTGGGGTATGAGGACCTTGAATGCGGTGGTTCGTGGGAGTTTCGTCTGCGAGTACATAGGAGAGGTTGTCAGTGACGTCGAAGCCGACCAACGGGAAGACGATAGCTATTTCTTCGGGCTGGACAATCATGTTAGTTTCGAAATTAATTTCTTGACGAGCTGAAGTTGAAAGTTTTGTTCGCAATTTTAGGATGAATGCTATTCGATCGATTCCAGGAAATATGGAAACTTCGGCAGATTCATAAACCACAGTTGTAGTCCGAATCTGACACCGATAAAGGTCTTTACGAATCATCAGGATCTGAGGTTTCCGAGGATAGCGTTCTTTGCCAATCGGGATATTCTAGCAGAAGAGGAATTGTGGTAAGTTCCTAATAATTACATGTCCTACAATATTAGTTTTTTTTTTGCATGTTTATATTCAAATTTTGATTTTATCCCCACGTTGGGCGCCAAAATCTGCTATAACAGTTAGGGGCTCCATTCCTACAATTCCTTAGATTTATTTTATACTTTATTTAAAAAAAAAATACGTACTGCATCAACTTATTCTTCTTACATACAATAAAAGATTGGCAAGAATAATTATTATTTTTACTACTAGACATATATAAATGTTACACTTTTCGATGCTTTGTTGATGCCGATTTTACATATTCTTACATTCCTCCTATTTCCAATATTCTATTTTTCTCTTGGCGTGTTCATGTTAAAATTCCGATGTTGTCCCCACGTTGGGCGCTAAAATCTGCAGTGCCAGTTAGGGGCTTCATTCCTATAATTCCTCAGATTATTTTATACTTTATTTATTGAAAAAAAAATATGTACTGGCATCAACTTATTGTTCTTAACATACAATAAAAGATTGGCAAGAATAATTATTATTTTTACTACTAGACGATATTTAAAGTTTACACCTTTCTATGCTTTAGTGATGCTGATTTTACATATTATTTTTCTTAAAATTGCTACTATTTCCAGATATTTATTTTCCTTCGGAGTGTTTATGTTGAAATTTCGATGTGTCCCACGTTGGGCGCTAAAATCTGCAGTGCCAGTTAGGGGCTTCATTCACTATAATAAAATTAGATTTATTTATACTTTATTTATTGAACAAAAAAAAATACTACTGGCATCAACTTATTCTTTCTAACATTACAAAAAAAGATTGGCAAGAATAATTATTTTTTTACTACTAGACGATATTTAAAGTTTACCATCTCTATGCTTTAGTGGATGCTGATTTTACATATATTTTCTTACATTCCTCCTATTTCCAGATATTCTATTTTTCTTCTGAAGATATATTATGTGAATTTCGATGTTGTCCCCACGTGTGGGCGCTAAAATCTGCAGTGCCAGTTAAGGGGCTTCATATATAGAAATTCCTCAGATTTAATTTTATACTTTATTTTGAAAAAAAAAACACGTACTGGCATCAACTTATTGTTCTTAACATACAATAAAAGATTGGCAAGAATAATTATTATTTTTACTACTAGACGATATTTAAAGTTTACACCTCTCTATGCTTTAGTGATGCTGATTTTACATATTATTTTTCTTAAATTGCTCCTATTTCCAGATATTTTATTTTTCTTCTGAGGTGTTTATGTTGAAATTTCGATGTTGTCCCCACGTTGGGCGCTAAAATCTGCAGTGCCAGTTAGGGGCTTCATTCCTATAATTCCTTAGATTTATTTATACTTTATTTATTGAACAAAAAAAAATACGTACTGGCATCAACTTATTCTTCTTAACGTACAATAAAAGATTGGCAAGAATAATTATTATTTTACTACTAGACGATATTTAAAGTTTACACCTCTATGCTTTAGTGATGCTGATTTTACATATTATTTTCCTTAAATTGCTCCTATTTCCAGATATTTTATTTTTCTTCTGAGGTGTTTATGTTGAAATTTCGATGTTGTCCCCACGTTGGGCGCTAAAATCTGCAGTGCCAGTTAGGGGCTTCATTCCTATAATTCCTTAGATTTATTTATACTTTATTTATTGAACAAAAAAAAATACGTACTGGCATCAACTTATTCTTCTTAACGTACAATAAAAGATTGGCAAGAATAATTATTATTTTTACTACTAGACGATATTTAAAGTTTACGCCTCTATGCTTTAGTGATGCTGATTTTACATATTATTTTCCTTAAATTGCTCCTATTTCCAGATATTTTATTTTTCTTCTGAGGTGTTTATGTTGAAATTTCGATGTTGTCCCCACGTTGGGCGCTAAAATCTGCAGTGCCAGTTAGGGGCTTCATTCCTATAATTCCTCAGATTTATTTTATACTTTATTTATTGAAAAAAAAATACGTACTGGCATCAACTTATTGTTTTTAACATACAATAAAAGATTGGCAAGAATAATTATTATTTTTACTACTAGACGATATTTAAAGTTTACACCTCTCTATGCTTTAGTGATGCTGATTTTACATATTATTTTTCTTAAATTGCTCCTATTTCCAGATATTTTGTTTTTCTTCGGAGTGTTTATGTTGAAATTTCGATGTTGTCCCCACGTTGGGCGCTAAAATCTGCAGTGCCAGTTAGGGGCTTCATTCCTATAATTCCTTAGATTTATTTGTACTTTATTTATTAAAAAAAAAAAAACGTACTGGCATCAACTTATTCTTCTTAACGTACAATAAAAGATTGGCAAGAATAATTATTATTTTTACTACTAGACGATATTTAAAGTTTACACCTCTATGCTTTAGTGATGCTGATTTTACATATTATTTTCCTTAAATTGCTCCTATTTCCAGATATTTTATTTTTCTTCTGAGGTGTTTATGTTGAAATTTCGATGTTGTCCCCACGTTGGGCGCTAAAATCTGCAGTGCCAGTTAGTCATTCCTATAATTCCTCTGATTTTTTTTATACTTTATTTATTGAAAAAAAAATACGTACTGGCATCAACTTATTGTTCTTAATATATAATAAAAGATTGGCAAGAATAATTATTATCTTTACTACTAGACGATATTTAAAGTTTACACTTCTCTATGCTTTAGTGATGCTGATTTTACATATTATTTTCCTTAAATTGCTCCTATTTCCAGATATTTTATTTTTTCTTCTGAGGTGTTTATGTTGAAATTTCGATTTTCGACGTATTGCTATCAGCTTGTTGTTTTTAACAAACAATAAAAGATTGGCCATAATTATTATTAACTTTACCACTAGAAAAGCTAATCACAGAAGCGATATTTACACTTTACACTTTTTGATAGTTTATTGATGCGAATTTTATATATTATTCTTCTTGCATTGCTCCTATTTACAGATATTTTATTTTTCTCTTGGCGTGTTTATGTTGAAATTTCGTTGTTGTCCCCACGTTGGGCGCCAAAATCTGCAATTCTAATTAGGGGCTATATTCCTATAATTCTTTAAATTATTTATACTTTATTTATTAAAAAAGAAACACGTATTCCCATCAGCTTGTTCTTCTTCATATACAATAAAAGATTGACAACAATAATTATTGATTTATGTTGAAATTTCGTTGTTGTCCCCACGTTGGGCGCCAAAATCTGCAATTCTAATTAGGGGCTTCATTCCTATAATTCCTTAGATTTATTTATACTTTATTTATTAAAAAAGAAAGTATTCTCATCAGCTTTTTCTTCTTCATATACAATAAAAGATTGGCAACAATAATTATTATCCTTACTACTAAAAAAGCTAACCACAGAAACGATATTTAAAGATTACACTTCCCAATGCTTTATTGATGCTGATTTTACATATTTTTCTTCTTACATTGCTCCTATTTCCAGATATTCCATTTTCCTTTTGATGTGTTGATGTTCCCCACGTTGGGCGCCAAAGTCTACAATCTTGTTTAGGCAATCTGCTCCTATAATTCTCTAGATTTCTCCAAACTTTCGCTACTTTTATCAATAATAATACAAACTAAGTTGTTTGTTTGAAACTTTCAATAATAAGAATTAATTGCATTCAACGACCAAACATTATTACTATCGCTGGGTTCCTAGAATTTTGATGCCCGACTAGAGGATAGAATCCAATAATGGGAAAAGTTGTCGACCCGGTATCCATCAAATTGACTTCCCATTCCTAATGTTCCGTTTCTCCAATTTTATTGTGGAGAAGCTAAGATTTTTAGATTTCCGCGCCCAACGTGGTGTCGAACTGATTTTTTTTTTTTTTGGGTATTTAGAATACCTTGAGTGCAGATTTTAGTTGCTTAACGTTTATTAGTTTATATCACTTAACATTTTGTATAAAAAGCAAAAGGCCCAATACTGCTCCTTGAGGAACTCCAATCGTACTTGTTTTTGATAATTACATTCATTGCTGTAATTTTAAAATTTTATAATTTAAAATATTAGATCTAAAAATATCTCTTCGCTATTATTAATATTACATAAGTAGTCAATATTATGCCGGTTCCAGACCACATAATTTTGAACGAACAAATTTAGAGATATTTATCGATTTTACAACACATTTTTATATGAATTCTAGCCATATTATCATTATTTTAACACATTTATATCAAAAAACCATGTTTTTATAAATTTTTGCTCGTACAAATCAAAAAATCAACATAAAAATCTATTTTTCTGAGTAACCACCAAATTGTGAACGACTAAAAAGAGACATATTTTCTAAATTTAGTGCTGTTTATATTCATTTTTAACACATTTACTGATTGAATTATTCTTACCTTAAAGCCATGTCTCCTCGTTCACACATCATGATTACAGAAAAACTGGTTTATCATATTGTGTATTATTTAAAACATTTGCTAAAACAGGACCAGCAGCTGCTGCTAATATAGGTATTAAAAAATTTATAAAACCACCACGTATTTCACCACCTTCAACAATTTTTGATTTATCTTCCAAAATAATTGATGAACCTTTTTTTAATTTTAATATTCATTTATCTACATTAAAAATAAAACTAATACATAATACTTAATTAGTTTAAAAAATTATTAAATATATTTTACTTTCATATAACTCTTTAATTGATAAAAAATATTTAAATAATTAACAATAATATTAATTTTGCAAAGAACAGAAAAAATTAAACCAATACGTATGTATTTAATACAATTTATTTTATACCGTATCTCTTAAAAATGTTACTAAAACTAATCGCGCCATCTATCGTTTAGCAGACGAATATTTATTATATGTATTTATATCTACTAATGTGTCGAAGTTAGGTATCTGCTAGATGGTTTGTGTCTATTTGGTTGTTTAGCAGGACCATGGCAAATCAAATATCAAATTAAGGTCAAACATAACTTGTAAAAAAAGTACAAATTTTATCTATTATTTTTCCTTTAAAAGAATGGTCCGTCTGAAGAAAACACATTGCAAAATGACGTACTTGGTGTGTGTGACAATTGACAACGGAAGGACAGTAGAATGCCAAATTCATATTGAAAAAATTAAAAATCTAAAAGTACTTGTATTAGATTTCGAAAATCAACATTCAAACTTGTTTTACTTAAAAGATATCGACATACTAAATCAACAACCACTAGTATTAATTCTTCAATACAATCTTGCAAATTCTACTGGGATAATCCGCATCCAATTTGGTAATCCGATGGAGAAAGAAGAATTTTACAACAATGCATTCCTAGATAGGTAAGAAAAAAAATGTACTAACAGTTATGATTTTATAAGTGTCTCACAAACTACGAAAGAATAATTCATTCAAAAATTATTGTGGGTTTAAAGTAGTATTATTTTAAGAATTTATAATTTACATATATAACTTTGTGTAATGATAATTTAAATTATTTTGATAGGTTGTCCGATTCTGGTAAAGAATCAACCTCAAGTGATTCACCTTCACCACCTGCAGGCCCTGCAGGTGATTTATAAGTATTGATTACTGATATAATGTATTACTGTTAATTTTAAAATATATTCAATATATCTATGCATAATAGTTATTTTTTTTCCATCTGAAAAACACAAATTATATGATTTTACAATCCTTTATTTAGTGTTGTGTCTGATGATGTGATGATACTGAAATTATGAAGTTTAAACAGAGTATAACTACATGTTAACATGTATAATGGTTTTAGAGGTTCACAATATGATAAACCAGTTTTTTCTGTAATCATGATGTGTGAACGAGGAGACATGGCTTTAAGGTAAGAATAATTCAATCAGTAAATGTGTTAAAAATGAATATAAACAGCACTAAATTTAGAGAATATGTCTCTTTTTAGTCGTTCACAATTTGGTGGTTACTCAGAAAAATAGATTTTTTATGTTGATTTTTTGATTTGTACGAGCAAAAATTTATAAAAACATGGTTTTGATATAAATGTGTTTAAAATAATGATAATATGGCTAGAATTCATATAAAATGTGTTGTAAAATCGATAAATATCTCTAAATTTGTTCGTTCAAAATTATGTGGTCTGGAACCGGCATAATATAGACTACTTACATATTATCTTTAAATTGTTTGTACTAAATTTGTTTCATTGAATCCAAAAAATTGTCATTCCTATAAAGAATATCGTATTTTATTAATTAAGATTTAACAACTTCATCCAAGTGTATGTAGATTTATCCCTCATCCATCGTTGTTATTATCAATTTTCCAGCTTCGATTACGGTGACAAGTTTTGGAGCGTCAAGTGCAAATTCTTCCCATGCGAATGCAGAAGTCTCCAGTGCAGATATTCCAAAGATGTTTTACAAATGGCCGCCGGCGATTACGAACTCTCATCCAAAGATTAGGTGATAAACATTAAAATAGCGAGCAAAAACTTTTTTTTTTTCGTTTCAATTACAGACTGGGATAGTGTAATAATGTAGGGATCACTTTTTTTTTATTATTATTTTGATACGACATAGTGCTGTTACTCGATAAGGAAAATTCGATTGATTATATGTACAAAAATATGGATTGTTTTTTTTTTTTTTATTTAATTGAATAATGTTAAATTATTAATTATTAGAGAGACTGTACGAAAATGACTGATTATATATTTTTCATTTTATTTAAAATGGTGATAGTTTATTTTTTTGTCTTTAGTTTTAATTACAAAGTTTTTGCGAGAGCATTAGTAATTTTTCAATTATTTTTTTTTGTATTTATGCAGTGGTACTTCAGAATTCAAAATTTTAATCTCTTTGAAGACAGACAGAACTTAGAAAAAATATTTAAATAGCATGTCCGCTTTAGCCAAAATTCTATTAAAATTTCTCTTCCAAAAATTTCTTTTTAGATTATTACCTAAATCATAGAAAACGTTGCCATTTCAGATTGTTCAAATTCCAAGGTTTTCCACTGTATATACGTATAAAAGAAATCAACTGTTATTCCGTTGTTTATGATCCTCTTGCGATAGATATTGATTTGTACTTTAATTATTTTCTAATTTATTTACATCACAATGATTATTTATATCATCCTTTGTAGTTTTTTTAGTGTTTGCAAATAAAATTCCACTCGAAAAAAAACGTGTATCATTTATTATTTTCCCTTGCAATTCCTCAATTCCCACTTTCTTTCATTTCCCCCTTCCATCTTTTTAGGTGATTTTACACCAGTTTGAATGCAATCAACGCTCTTTTTTTATATATATAATATATAGTTGTTATTTCATCTATCGGTTTATTTGTTCACATATGCAATAAGAGCAGATATTCTTAGGTTAAAAGTTTATCCAATTATAATAAATCATGTGCAAATAAATGTTCGCAATTCCGCGACAATAAAAATATGCTAAAGTGCGCTGACCGCATCTATTATTAGCGTAGAATGTAGAAAAATATTTATTACTACTATAGCGCGTCCACAGCCTCGTGCAAGTATGGGCTCTTATGGGCAATTGGTATTTTTGTATTTTATTTCACTAATTTGTATAAATGCGTCTTTTTTTGTGTGTAACGAATTATGTTTCTTGCTAACAGATTTAATCCTAATCAGTTCAGTTATCCTGAAGAAGCTTGAACAGCGAAACGCCGAGCGAAAGTTTTGACACACGGCGAAACCCGCAAGAAGCTGTTAGTTATATTTAATCCTAATCGTTTTGTGTTTACATATTTTGAGTAATATGCCATTGGAGTTATTGGAGGTTATTCTGGTGTATTTCTTTTTAATAATTTCTATAACTATTCACTAAATTATAGTGTAATTTCATGCTTTAATGTTTGACGTAAAAAAAAAACACAGAGCCAAACTGATTTTTAATTAGTTTTATAACAATTAAGACATTGTTTGTGTCATTTCTAAATAAGTGTATACCCAATCCTATCTTCTGCACCATTTTCTAAAAACAGAGTCAAACTCATTTCTTACTTATTTTTTAAAAAATAAAGTTAACACCATCTTGTGAATTTTATAACAATTAAGCCAACCCATCTTCTGTATCATTTTCTAAAAATAGAGTCAAACTCATTTCTTACTTATTTTTTTTAAAATAAAGTTACCATGTTGTGAGTTTTATAACAATCAAGCCAACCCATCTTTTGTGTTATTTTTTAAAAATATATCGAATCTTATCTTCTGCACCATTTTCTAAGAATGGAGTCAAACTCATTTACTACTTAAATTTGTAAAAATCAAGTTAACATCTTGTTGTGAGTCTTGCAGTAATCAAGCCAACTCATATTCTGCGTCACTTTCTAAAAATATAGCCAACCCTATCACCTGCGTCATTTTCTAAAAATAGAGTCAAACTCATTTATCACTTAATTCCGTAAAAATTAAGCTAACATCACGTTGAGTCTTATAGTAATCATGTCAACCCCATCGTCTTGTATCGTTTTCTAAAAATACAGCTAATTCTTCAACTTTTAATGCACCATTTCGTAAAAATGAAGTCAAACTCATTTCTTACTTAATTGATTTTGTAAAAATCAAGCGAACACTATATTGTGAGCCTTATAACAATCAAGCCAACTCCATCATCTGTATTGTTTTCTAAAAATATAGTCAGCCCTATCTGCTGTACTATTTTCTAAAAATAGAGTCAAACTCATTAACTACCTACTTGAATTTATAAAAATCAAGCTAACATCATATTGTGAGTCTTATATCAATCAACCCAACCCCTTTACCTATGTCATTTTCTTGTAAATTAGCCAATTCTACTTCACCTTTTTCTAAAAATAGAGTCAAACTCATTTCTTACTTCATTTTATAAAATTAACTAAATATTAAACAAACCCCATGTTGTTAGTTTTATAACAGTCAACTCAATCTCATGGCCTGTGTCATTTTCTAGAACTATAATCAATCCTACCTTCTGCACTATTTTCTTAGAATAGAGTCAAACTCATTTCTTACTTAATTTTATAAAAAATAAACCACATGTTGGTTTTGTAACAGTCAAGTCAATCTTATCGCCTGTGTCATTTTCTAGAACTATAATCAATCCTACCTTCTGCATCATTTTCTAAAAATAGAGTCAAACTCATTTCTTACTTAATTTTGTAAAAAAAAACAACTAACTCCAGTTGTTAGTTTTGTTAACAATTATATCAATGCTATTATATGCCATTTTCCAAAAATCTACCCAATTCTACCTTCTGCGCCATTTTCTAAAAATAGAGTCAAAATGGAAGTCTATTTCAAGGAGATGATAACGGGAATGAAACTCCAATTCCACCTTGATTTTCTTAGATATTCTAAGTAAAAAAATCACTTTGACTCTATTTTTAGAAAATTATGAGGATTGGTTTGAATTCTATAGAAAAATGAAGTTAACTCTTTTTTTTCAGTCAATTTTCTAAACTAAAAATTAGAGTCAAACTCACTTCTACTAGAGTTTCTAAAAATCACGTCAATTCCATGTTTGACTCTCTATTTCTAGAAGATAATGACGGAAGCGAACTCTACTTTTTCTAAATTTTTAGAAAACTTAAGTAAAATGTTAGTTTAATTCTATTTTTAAAAAAACAATCAGGAAGTTTAGGTTGATTTGATTTTTAGAAAGTTGGTTAAACGTGGATTTAACTCTATTTTTAGAAAATGATATGATTAACGTCGCTTTTATTCCTAGAAAGTTAGATAGACATTTAAACATAGAAAACGATTTAAAAAATAAGTTTGACTCTATTTTTAGAAAACAAGACTTGCTTTTGTCTTCGAAAGGTGGAGTTGGCTTCATATTTAGAAAAACGACTAAGAGCAAGAAGACTTTATCTGTAGAAAATTCAGGTGAAGTTGCGAAATGAATTTGGCTCTATTTTTAGAAAAATTTACTCGAGGTAAGGTTAGTTTGAATTTTTTTGTGAATAAAGGATGAAATGAATTAAACTTAAACTTTCAGCAGGTAAAAATATCACTAGATCCAGCATTGTAAATCGAAAGAGATTTGACAACAGTGAGCGTATCTCCCATAATCTGTTCATTGATTGGTAAGTGGGTTTGGACGGTCTATAGAATATAAAATAAAAGTAACGTAATAGTTTTGTTATTCACTTACGGTCAGAAGAAGAAGAAAATTTTACTTAGAATACTTACCTTAAAAATACTAAAATAGGGAGGAATGAAACAACCTTGAAAGTTTTCCAATATTTTTTTTATTCGCAAAATGTAAATACATACATCGTTTTAAATATATCAAATCATATAATATACAAATATTTAAAAAATGTTCATATAATATTACAACTTACACGATACCACAGAAATTCGCATTTTCGTTTAATAAAATCAGAAGAGAGCAGGTTACAACAAGACTAGTCCTGACGTATATAAGAAGGAATAGAATTAGTGAATAAGGAATACTTTTTTTGCGATTATTGCTTTATTATTTGAATCAAGTGGCAAATACTGCATTTTGAGCTATATATTTCGGTATCCTGCTTTCGATGAATTCCTTAGGGGGGTAATAATTAATAACAATAATAATAAGGGGAAAAAAGTTATTTTACATTATTTAATTTGTTCATATATATTTAGGTAATAATTTGTCTTTTATAGGTAAAACTTACGATAGTATAATTTTATTCCTAAATGTATATTAATTACAATTACGCATATGTATGTAGGAAATTTTTATTATGTCTTTATTTAAAATGCATTCTTCTCTTCATGGCGTTGATATTTTTATTTTTGGTAAAGTTGCGTAAGTATATACAGGGTGTAACAGCAGTGACTCTGTGGTCTCTGGTAATCAAATGATAACGATTTTGAAATATTAGGATATATGTATGTAGGCGGATTAGATCCAAAATTAAAAAAATAATACACAACTTACAGGATGTTCCAAAACTTCGCAGTATGTCTTTTCTTAATGGAACACCCTGTATTTTATGCCATTTCTTTTAAGCGCACACTAAAAACTAGATCAAATTCATTTAAGGTTCGCTGTGGCCAATTTTTTTACTTTATGAGACATTTCAACTTGTTTAAAAATGCAATGTTGCCAAAAAAAAGTCTAATATACGAAAATTAACGTAAGGTAATAACAATTTACTGAAACTACATTAGAAACCCAAACAACTTAAAAACTAGTTGAGATAGGTATAGACAGATAGATAGATAGATTTTATTGGCTGCGTGATTGACACATACCGTAAAGTGGGGCAATTCCGATCAGTTTTATGTACTATTTCTGAGCTGCAATTATTATTATTGATCGAAAAAAATTGTATATAATCATACATCTTTTAGCTACACATACCATCATGTATATTAACCCAACGTATTAAAACTATTTTTTTTAATACATCAAGCGTGATACGGTTTTGCCCTATAATTGGGGGCAATTCCAATCACCCATCTATTTTCTTATAAAAACCGATTTGAAAGCTACACGAGGTAAATCCAATAACAAAAATTTGAATTTAAAAAAAGGAAACTTACGGAAATAACAGAAAATATGTGTTATAGAAATGGCAAACAGATAAATAATGACATAAACTATAATAATTCAATAAACTAAAACAAAATTTCATTCAACGCGCTTCCCTCTCAGTTCAAAAACGTAGCTTCCCCTTCTATGACCAGTTGGATAATTTGTTTTTTTGGAAATTTCCTAAATTTCGTCAACTTGGAGAAATACAAAAGTCATCTTTTCTCTTCCTTAGAAACTACCGGTTCTTTAAAGTATTCTGAAGTAATAATAATAATAATAATAATAATTCATGCCTTCGCATCCCCCAACAGCTTTCGCCAATTACAGGATAATGAATATGTCACCCCATTATTTTCTGATGCTTTCATAATGGATGAAGTGTTCTATTTTACTGTCCTGATAGCACTTTGGAGGTATTTGGGGTTATATTGCTGTCTCCCGCCAGGCCATACTTTTTGTTTATAGTTTCTCACCATAATTTTCAATAAAACCAACGTAGAAACATGAGTATGTCATATTTCTACGATGTTCTATGAGCACGTTCTTTGTTCTTTTACTTTTCAAACTGATCGGTATTACCCCATGAGGTGTTAATTTTCCCCTTACTCTTTTGTTATTCCAACACTTTCATAAAGTCAAAAAAAGAAACGGTGAAGAATGAATGACAATTGATTCTTTTCACCCTTATCCCTTTTCGAAAATTCGCTTAGTCCTAGTGGGATTCCCCAGTAGTAGTTTGTTTCCGTCTGTATGAAATATTACTCGTTGTCATTCCATCGGAAATTATTTTTTTAACACAGGAAACTTTAATGCAATACTTAAAAAGCCAGTTAGTTATCTATGTTATAAACAAAGTTTATTAAATGACTGTGTTGCAAAACTTTCTTATCCTTTCCATTGATGCCAGACTAAATAATTGCCGTAAAATCAGGATTGATCGATTTTACCCCATGCGATCGAATTTGCCCCACTCTACGGTACCTAAAGTTTCATTTTTTTGAAAGTCTAAAATGTGGGTGTGCAATATTTTTTTTGTGTGGCATTGTGAATATTTTGACGTGGATAAGAAGTTAAATTGTCTTTGCAGTAAATCAAGCACTGAAGAATAAAATGATTTTATATTTAATTTTTTTTAAAAAGTGGTCTACAGAAGTCATTCTGTTTTGTATTGATAATTGTTGTTCTTATAGCTCTTTTGTATAATTAAAATTTCGTTTTGATAAGCTGAACCACTCCATAGCAGTGTTCCGTACCTCATAACAGAGTGGAATAGAGCACCATAAACAGTGCTTCAGAATTAACAATTGTTTTTAAGTTTCTTAATATAAATATCGTCATTGACAAGCGACGTGTTAAGCCCTCTATGTCACCTTGCTGTCTAGTATCAAACCAACTGAGTCATTGTTAGGCGATTCCCTGTGAGGATTTAAAGTGAAAGTTAAAGTTTGACTTTTGTCCTTATTTTAGACATAATTTTAAACTATTAAAATATCTCGTTGATTGGGATATAGAATTGTTGAACATATCTTTTAGTAATACCATATTTTTATTACTTATCCAGATTGTAGTATCGTCGGCATATTCAATGTTTTTATAAGCGATGTGCTCAACAATATCGTTTACGTGTAAAATGAAAAGGATGGGCCCTAGGACTGAGCCTTGTGGGACACCGTAATTATTTTGCTTTATCGACGAGATTTCATCGCCATTGTGAACATATCGAGACGTATTAACTAAAAAGCTGTTGACAAATGATAAAGCAGGTTCCCTAATGCCATAATGTTTCAATTGTATGGGAGACGCAGTGGAACGCCTTTGTCAGATCTAAGAAGCACCCCATAGCACTAGATTATTTGACTGAAGTTCATCCGAAAATCATGCTGTAGTAGATATGGAGTCCTAATACTGGTTTAAAGACAATAAAAATAAAAATTTCTATCTATCAACGTCAAGATATACACACTGGGAGTTCCATTTAAAATATCAAAGTTACGCACGAGTGAAAAATTCACAAACTTTCCCCTAGGTACTTGAACATCCTGTAGACTACTGGACAACGTTGAATGTCGCATTCAATCAGCCAAAGGATCTGCTATTTAGGGTTTTCATTTCACTTCTCTAAATGAATTCGTTTTCCAGATTTTTTTTTGGCGGTATTGCATTTTTAAACAAATTGAAATATCTCACAGGCTATACAAATTAGGCGTGGGAGGGGGGAACCTTAAATAAAATTGGTGTAATTTATAATGTACGCTTAAAAAAAAATGCCATAAAATATAGAGTGTTCCATTAAGAAAGAAAAACATAACTTTGATGTACTGTTTAGTTTTGGAACACCCTGTAGTCGCAAATTATTTTTAAATTGCAGATCTAATCCTATATACGACTTTTCGAAAATTGTTATCATTTGACTACTAGCATTGTTTATATACATACTAGTTAGTCAACCTTATGGACAAAATAGTTAAAGGATTTTTGAACATTTTGGAAAAAAAGCGGTAGATGGTAGCACGCCGTTGATGTCCGTCTCGATTTAAATATAAACTTTACAGTTAGACTACTACATACAAGATGGCTCTCTTACGTGTCGGTAAAATATTATTTAATTGCAATTGCTTACTCGTAAGTTGTAGGCAGATTGTAGGTGAGGCCCGGGGAAAAGGAAGGGTGGATAGGCGATGACGCTGTGATGACGCGTCACCCGATAATTCTCGTGTTTACATTGAAATGTTTGTTTTATTAGGAAGAATAAATATTTAGTTTGATAATATATAATCGCTATTTTTTTACCATTTTACTTTACTTTTTTTTTAGTTTCTAATTTAATGTTATGCTCTATACATGTGTGTAGTTCTAAGTTTTGTGTTATATTTATATAAAATTTTTTATTTGATTTACTTGCGTTTACTATTGCATAATAGTAGAAATTCGTTTTTCATTATAAAAATAAACATGTAGTTTGGGAGTACAAATCGCCATTTATATTTACATATATGCACCACGTTACTTATTAGGTTTGTTTGTTTGTCTGATCTAAGAAGATCCATGGAATTTTACGCGTTTGTTTGCATTTTAGAGCATGATTTGTGCGTGTTTGTTTGTATAGAGCAAGTAAATCCAGATCACAAAGAGGTTCCTGTTCCTGCTGACGATCCGACGTCCAAGCAATTACGAGCAATTTGTGCAACATAACCTAATCGCGCTAACACCGTGTTGTAAACTGTCGTTTGTAAATGTAATCCGATTTATACCTGCATCAAATATGCACGATATGGATAATATAATGATACCAATGTGATTGATGCAAACAACGATCATTATATTTTAAAAACTTCACTTGGTAGGTAAATAAATACTAGTATATGATGCATTTTTATTGTAGTCTAGATTCATTAGTTTGAAAAATTACTTTTACTTTTCCTATTCATAATACCTGTGACAATAAGTAAATAATAAAATTAAGGTTATATTGCAATCGAGCGCGTTTGTTTGTACCATCTTTAAATCCAACTCTGAGACGCTCTCAAGTTACTCTGATGACGTCAGCAGATACTGCTCCAAGCAGACAAACAAACAAAGCTATTAAAAACAGCATACATGATGACGCGTTCGCGCTCTTTCTCTTGATTGGCTGAAAAGTTACGATGTAACCTTGTATATACGGATGTTGCCCCAAAGGTTACCTCGTAACTTTTCAGCCGCTCAAGAGAAAGAGCGCGAATATGTCATCATGTATGGTGTTTTTAATAAGTAAAGTGGTGCATATATGTAAAAATAAATGGCGATTTGTACCCCCAAACTACATATTTTTATCAATTATATAAAAACGAATTTCTATTATTATGTAATAGTAAACATAAGTAAATCAAGTAAAAAATGTTTTGTAAATATAAGAAAAACTATATAAATTTCCCGCCTTTACACCAGTTTGAAGTTAGCGACCAGTACCGCTATACACGGAGAAAGCGAAGATAGCAATAGGAGAGAGGAGGAGAAGAAGGTTTTCGTATATACGTTCGAACGAAAACCCGCGTTTTATTAAATTTTAAATATAAAAAGGCCATCGAACTACAGATTATGTATTATCAAACTGAATACTTATTCTTCTTAATAAAACAAACATTTTCTGATTATTATATAATCATAAATATAAGTAAATTAAGTTAACAAAACAACTTATTAATTTAAAAACTGAGAAAATAAAAATTGAAAGTAGATTTATGTTTTTTTTTTCTCGGCAAATTTTCGTCCTTTTAGATTTAACTTTTCTCTTTTTAGTGATTTTTGTTTTAAGTTTAAATATTTTATTCTTAAAAGAAAAAAACCTCAATTTAGAAAATTGTTCAATTAATGTTTTGTCAGCAAGAACGTGCCTTGCAATATACTTTCAATTTCTTTATATTTATAATAGAATACCTCAGAATTCTAATCTTCTAATGTAAACAAACACGAGAATTATCGCGAGGTGCCTCATCACAGCGTCACATGCATCCACCCTCGCTTTTCCCCAGGCCACACGATTCGCCAATGCCAGTAAATCACCGATACGGATTCCGTCGTTTCCGCATAATGGATAAAACACAGATATCTGTCTCTCACTCTGACCGAGATACCTGTTATATTTATCACGTTTTCAAATCAATTTACATTCATCGATAGAGTGCACCACTACCCTGAGCAATACTTTATTTTTCCGAAAATGCATTACGTTGACCTAGTTAGTCATATTTATATTTAAACAATGCTACTAGAGATTATGGCGTTACTGCTGTGACACCCTGTATGTAAAAATAATCAAATTTTAACAATTTAAATAAGACTTTACTCGTTTATTTATTTATTAATCTGTGGTTTTGTTAAGTGTTGTATGAGCAATTAATTGAAATAAATAAAACCCATATATATATAACATCATAAAAAAATAACTTAAACATACTTACAACCTTTCTTAGAAAATCTCAAATCTGTAGTAATATTTTCAACATGTGAGTTATTATATTCCTTTTAACTCATGCATCGTTATGGATAATTCCCTCATAATTAAAAAATAAAAAGAAAAGAAAAACGTCAACCCACCCTTAATGCCTAAATATATTTTGTCCGTAACTCACTTATTATATTGTACATACGTAAGCCTATAATTTATTTATTAAGCTAAAGTCTCGATAACACGATAAAAATTAACAATCTTGTCTTTCGAAATAAGAAAATCGTCTACTCCTGGAAGCCCCAAAAAGGTGTGTTGTGTGTGTGTGTGATCAAATAGCGAATTCATTCAACGCGTGATAATATTATTAATAAATATCCATTTTCCCCGATTAAATCATCCACGCGATTAAAATCGGAAGGAGTCTTTTTTATTATTTAAAAAGAGAATTTATCACAAAATTTAATTTTAAAACATCAATCTTTGGTATCGATTTCGTAAAAACGTGTTTTGATTGTTTCTGGGAAAGATATATAAAGTTAGTGTAAATGTACTTCAGAAGTAGGATTAAATGAATCGTCAATAATATTTAATTTTGGGCACTATTTTGGTGGTTTTTTGCTACCAATCATTGATACAGGATAGTACAATTGTAAATAATGTTTTATTCTTAAAAAAAAACCTTCTTTGCAGTTGAATCTGATTATCTAATAGTCTCACATTAATTAGCTATCAAATAGTGTCCATCACTAATTAATATTGCGATATACTTTAAGAGAAGTGGATAGTATTTTCGCGTTATTGGAAAACGCTGTGTTGTAGGATCCTATTTCTTCAAACACTTTCGTTCAGATTTTATTGAAATTTTCAAAATAAAATATTTTCACCAAGATAGCTTTAACATAAATAGGACCAGCTATATAAAACAAAACAATTCTAATCTTAGGTTCAATAAAACGTCGATCTACGTGCAAACTGTTTCAATGTGAATCCAACTTTCTTCAACTAAACACGCGTTCTACAGCATTCCATGTGAAAATTGTAATGGCATCTACATAGGTCAAACAAAACAATAGATACTTAAAAAACAGATTACAAGGTTAGAAATCGTCCAGCAACCTCATAGCCTTAAAAAAAAAAAAAACATGAAACTAATTTAAAACATAAATTCAATCGCGAAAACATTAAAATTTTAAGAAAAGAAAATAATTATTACTTAACTGATTCACATAAAAGAAGAAGAAGAAGAAAATAAGCAGTGTAAATGACAAAACAGATATGCCTAAATACAACCGATAGAATAAACCCACTTTCATCGTTAATCACACCCGCAAACGACTATAGCATAAAGCTGGCAATGCAGTCATTGAACTAGCTCGGATATATCATGGACTATCTATCGGTCAGATATATTGTAGTAATTTAGTATAGGTTGGTATGACATGAAGTTAGGTATCGACAAAGCAGCGATGTATTTTAATGTTATATTCTATGGTTATGTTATTGTATCTTGTGTGTGAAGATGTCCGTTGTTTATATATATCTCAGAGAATAAAGGCATTAAAATTTTAGTGTGTTTTATGTGGCCATCCTACAATATCAAATTTATCAAAAATTTATTATTCCATAACTAATTAAAAACATTTTTCAAACCTTTTCCTTCATCCATTCATTTGAAAATTATTTAAAACTTTCCCTTCACTAGTGTAAAACATTCCCTTCACGACTATAGCATAAAGCTGGCAATGCAGTCATTGAACTAGCTCGGATATATCATGGACTATCTATCGGTCAGATATATTGTAGTAATTTAGTATAGGTTGGTATGACATGAAGTTAGGTATCGACAAAGCAGCGATGTATTTTAATGTTATATTCTATGGTTATGTTATTGTGTCTTGTGTGTGAAGATGTCCGTTGTTTATATATATCTCAGAGAATAAAGGCATTAAAATTTTAGTGTGTTTTATGTGGCCATCCTACAATATCAAATTTATCAAAAATTTATTATTCCATAACTAATTAAAAACATTTTTCAAACCTTTTCCTTCATCCATTCATTTGAAAATTATTTAAAACTTTCCCTTCACTAGTGTAAAACATTCCCTTCACGACTATAGCATAAAGCTGGCAATGCAGTCATTGAACTAGCTCGGATATATCATGGACTATCTATCGGTCAGATATATTGTAGTAATTTAGTATAGGTTGGTATGACATGAAGTTAGGTATCGACAAAGCAGCGATGTATTTTAATGTTATATTCTATGGTTATGTTATTGTATCTTGTGTGTGAAGATGTCCGTTGTTTATATATATCTCAGAGAATAAGAGCCATTAAAATTTTAGTGTGTTTATGTGGCCATCCTACAATATCAAATTTATCAAAAATTTATTATTCCATAACTAATTAAAAACATTTTTCAAACCTTTTCCTTCATCCATTCATTTGAAAATTATTTAAAACTTTCCCTTCACTAGTGTAAAACATTCCCTTCACGACTATAGCATAAAGCTGGCAATGCAGTCATTGAACTAGCTCGGATATATCATGGAACTATCTATCGGTCAGATATATTGTAGTAATTAGTATAGGTTGGTATGACATGAAGTTAGGTATCGACAAAGCAGCGATGTATTTTAATGTTATATTCTATGGTTATGTTATTGTGTTTTGTCTGTGAAGATGTCCGTTGTTTATATATATCTCAGAGAATAAAGGCATTAAAATTTTAGTGTGTTTTATGTGGCCATCCTACAATATCAAATTTATCAAAAATTTATTATTCCATAACTAATTAAAAACATTTTCAAACCTTTTCCTTCATCCATTCAGTATGAAAATTATTTAAAACTTTCCCTCACTAGTGTAAAACATTCCCTTCACGACTATAGCATAAAGCTGGCAATGCAGTCATTGAACTAGCTCGATATATCATGGACTAATCTATCGGTCAGATATATTGTAGTAATTTAGTATAGGGTTGGTATGACATGAAGTTAGGTATCGACAAAGCAGCGATGTATTTTAATGTTATATTCTATGGTTATGTTATTGTATCTTGTGTGTGAAGATGTCCGTTGTTTATATATATCTCAGAGAATAAAGGCATTAAAATTTTAGTGTGTTTTATGTGGCATCCTACAATATCAAATTTATCAAAAATTTATTATTCCATAACTAATTAAAAACATTTTCAAACCTTTTCTTCATCCATTCATTTGAAAATTATTTAAAACTTTCCCTTCACTAGTGTAAAACATTCCCTTCACGACTATAGCAATAAAGCTGGCAATGCAGTCATTGAACTAGCTCGGATATATCATGGACTATCTATCGGTCAGATTATATTGTAGTAATTTAGTATAGGTTGGTATGACATGAAGTTTAGGTATCGACAAAGCAGCGATTGTATTTTAATGTTATAGTTCTATTGTTATGTTATTGTGTCTTGTGTGTGAAGATGTCCGTTGTTTATATATATCTCAGAAGAATAAAGGCATTAAAAATTTTAGTGTGTTTTATGTGGCCATCCTACAATATCAAATTATCAAAAATTTATATATTCCATAACTAATTAAAAAACATTTTTTCAAACCTTTTCCTTCATCCATTCATTTGAAAATTATTTAAAACTTTCCCTTCACTAGTGTTAAAACATTCCCTTCACGACTATAGCATAAAGCGTGGCAATGCAGTCATTGAACTAGCTCGGATATATCATGGACTATCTATCGGTCAGATATATTGTAGTAATTTAGTATAGGTTTGGTATGACATGAAGTTAGGTATCGACAAAGCAGCGATGTGATTTTAATGGTTATATTCTATGGTTATGTTATTGTGTTTTGTCTGTGAAGATGTCCGTTGTTTATATATATCTCAGAGAATAAAGGCATTAAAATTTTAGTGTGTTTTATGTGGCCATCCTACAATATCAAATTTATAAAAAAATTATTATTGCATAACTAATGAAAAACATTTTTCAAACCTTTTCCTCCATCCATTCATTTGAAAATTATTTAAAACTTTCCCTTCACTATTTTAAAACATTCCCTTCACGACTATAGCATAAAGCTGGCAATGCAGTCTTTGAACTAGCTCGGATAGTTCATGGACTATTAGTCAGATATATCAAATTTATCAAAAATTTATTATTCGATAATTAATAAAAAACATTTTTCAAAGCTTGCCCCCCATACATTCATTTGAAAATTATTTAAACCTTTCTCTTCACTAGTTTAAAACATTTCCTACACGGCTATAGCAGAAAGCTGGCAATGCAGTCTTTGAACTAGCTCGGATTGTTCATGGACTATCAGTCAGATATATCAAATTTATCAAAAATTTATTATTCGATAATTAATTAAAAACATTTTTCAAACCTTGCTCCCCATCCATTCATTTGAAAATTATTTAAAGCTTTCTCTTCACTAGTTTAAAAGATTCCTTTCACGGCTATAGCATAAAGCTGGCAATGCAGTCTTTGAACTAGCTCGGATAGTTCATGGATTGTCGGTCAGATATATCAAATTTATCAAAAATCTATTATTCGATAATTAATTGAAAACACTTTCTTTTAAACCTTTCCTCTCACTCATTCGAAAATATCTTTTTAAAATAAAATCATTTGCTCATCCGCATCTTTAAATTTGTCTAGGTACAACATATATAAAAATGTCCTCTACTGGTTTAATAAGAAGGACAAAATAAAAGTATTATAGTCACACGCGTCTATTTTTAAATTTTCAATTTTGCCTCAGTCAGATGACGGCCAAATTAGGGCAGAGATGATCACGTAGATAATAAAATTGTTCATAGAGGGCGCTATTTTATAACAAAAAGATTCGAAATGGAAATTTCTAGTGCGAATTCACTCGAAACATCAGGAAGAAGGTAGATTTCTCCAGAATCGTTTTTTGCATTGGAAAGTGGTATTAGAAAAAGCCAAAGCGAGAGGTACGAGCAAACTCGAACAGTGAAAATAAATAGTAGTGGAAATATATGAGTGAAAATAAATAGTAGTACTTATGTAGACTACAAGTGTGGAAATAAATACTTTTTATTAAATATATTGCCTGTGTGATTATTTAAACCCCAAAAACCTTACAGTATAGTATTAAATTTGCGTTTAATCGTTACTAATACTCGCTTGGTGATTAATTGTATTATTTTTTTTTTAAATAACGTGGTATTTCTTTTATTATTTTTCGCTATCCACTTCCCTTAACAGTATTGTGAAGAATTAGAATACTTGTCTTTTTATTTTTACATTAAGTCCATGTATGATGATAAACGTGATATTTTTTTCACAATTACGATTAAATCTTTTCGGCATTCTACAGCGATTAAGATAATTCCTTTTTATTATCATCATCTACAATAGGAAATGCTATCATCTTATTTATATGTGCAGTGTATCATCATTTTGTCTTTAATGCCTACCAAACAAGTGTGTACAAAGGCACGATGCTATATTTTCAATCGATTGCATAATTCCTATAATTTAATATAAAGAAGTGTTATTTTTATTTTTTATGAGCCACCTTATATATATATTTGTATATACTATTATATTTTATTAAATATCCTCAATTTCTATTCGGTACGATATGCATCTAAGACAATTGCTCATGTCAATACTATTTGTAAGTTGTGTTTTTTAAGTTTATCGATTATTTTTATCCACAAAAATCAATCAAAAAAAAAAAGAATTAATCTAAATAAATAATAAAAATAGTACAATTACTTACTACAGCCTGTTTGAATTGTACTTTTTTTTTTTAAATAAAGAGTTGTCGACACAATTAAATTTCTCATAGTACGTCGTTGAGCATCGATTACATATTTATTATGTACTTTTCAAAAGGTCTTTTAACATCGCGTTTATTAAAATATTTTGGCGCGTAAAAACTATTTAAATGCAAAATCTTGTGTGTCTGTTCATTATTAAATCAGTCCTTTTTTGTTTTAAATTACTTGTTAAATAGGTATTTAGTACTTAAAAGAAATTTAATAATAGTTATGTTATTAAGTATATATAGTTTAAGAAAAAAATTATATGTTTTCTTCTATTCGGTTCGATTAAATATTATTAATTACAACATGTTTCGACGTTTTATCATCTTCAGGTATTAAAATCGTCGAAAAGAACATAAATAAAAATAAATTATGTTTTTTCTTTCTTGAGATAGCGGCTTTTTTTACACAATTTAATGAAAAATTTACTAATCAAACCATTTTTTTTACGTTTTTCGACAATTTTTTTTATTGTCTTCTTCAAAAAATGCCTTTTCACATTCTTTACAACAAAAATAAATATTTTATGATCCGTTATTGACGCATATTTAGTAATCCTTAGCTTTATTTACACATATATAGCGTTTAAATATCAAGCCAGCTTGAAAATTGATGGAAAATTCTTATGGATTTATTTAAAATCATGAAGTCATATTATTATTTTTTTTTGTGTAGAATTTAAAACTGAAATAAATAAAATACAGCATATTCCATTTAAAATAACGGAGCAAGTATGTGTTTATATACTTTAGGAGCACTCTGTATAGTCAGGTATATTTTTAGGTTATGTAAGATTGAATTACATAGAAATGATTTTTTTTTTCTAAAATGAAAAATATGTAATCAAAAAATTAAAAATTTTGGACGCAGATTCGATTCAGAACGATTTTTAGTACCTAAAGATGGTGAAACGCCTAAACATGTTGCACTGAAAATAATATCTAAAAACTGAACGGAAAAAGCATTCATTTTTTCTTGAATGAATTCCGTGCTATTGTCTGTTCTGAAAACATCGGCATATATGTTAATTATATTTATATGGTGTTAATATTATAATAAATATATGTATTAGTAAGAGATCTGGAAACTATAATAATTAATTAATATACAATAACATAAAAAATAAACTGGTATCAACATATTTAGAATAGGTAACACGGAAATTTTAAATAGAGGATTTAAAAAAGGTCAACTCATCCAAATGCATCGAAATAATAATAATAATAATAATAATAATAATAATATTAGTAACAAGAAAACAGGCAAGAGTTATTTAAAAAAAAAACGGCTAAAAATATACAGTGCCGTCATTAATAAATCAACAAAATTCAAAACCTTAAAAATTAAAAAAAAATTCTTTGTCCAAAAGCATTCTCTAAAATCTCTAAATCATTTTAAAAATAAATACGTAGATGAGTCAACTATCATTAAACCTACGATTGGCAAAACAATATGATAAAACCATATTAATTATATAATGGAATGCTGTCATTTTTTTTTCTTCTAAAGATACTTACTGGGTACTCTGCCTCACTAACAATTTTCTTCTATCACTGCTTAATGATAGTTGAAACCCTATTTAGGCGCAAATTAGTATACCATATAGAGAATTAAAAAAAAAAAAAACTATACGCTTTAAATTATACAGGATGAATCATTTATGTATATAGCAAATTTTGTTTTTAATTGAATTATATGTTTACTCTTTACTTAGAAACTATTTAATAGATGATAGTTTCTACGAAAGTGCATAAATTTAAACTGCAAGTGATAATCCCCTACTTTTTTTTTTAATTGACAGCTGTCAATGTCAAAATTAATTAGCACTTACTCATAATTTTTTTTAGTGTATTTTAGCATATCCCTTTAAAGAAAAATACAAAATAATAAAGTTTCATATATGTTATTAATCAATATTTCTTTTTGATTTGACAGCTGTCACATTTTCTCAACCAACTGTTGTAAAACTTCACACAATATTTAATGTTAGTTAGCATCGAATTCCGAAAATATTGAATATTTAACTAATTAATATCGGTAAGTAGTTACTTTGATTAATTGACAGCTGTCAATATTAACATTAAATTTTGCTGATAGTTTATAAAGTATTCTGCAAGTCTTTCAAATGATTTAATTTAAAATGACATTATAACTTCAAATATCCATGCAATTTTTTGTAAATAGAATAATTAGGTTTAGTTTGTATATTAGTGTAATGTTATAAATACTTTATTTGACAGCTCTCAGTATCACATACCATTTTGTAAATTTAAATAAAATTTCTAAACAAGAGGTATTATCTAACCTATGTTTATTACGTGATCTGCAATATTATACTGCCTTTTCTTTTTTGACATCTGTCAATGTCAAACTTTGTAGATGCGCTCTAACTAAATGTTAAACATAAACATGCTGAATTTGTGTTAAGAAATATCTGAAGTGGTTGAGATCAGCTTCAATATCTAGTTTTCTTTTTATTTGACAGCTGTCAAACATATATCATTTTGGAAATTTAAATAAAATTTTAAAACAAAAAGTATTACTTGATGTATGTTTATTATGTGATCTGCAATATTGTACTGCCTTTTCTTTTTTGACAGCTGTCAATGTCAAACCCTGTAGATTCACCCTAACTATTACCCTTAAATATAAACATGCTGATTTTGTGTTAAGAAATATCTAAAGTAGCTGAGATCAGCTTCAATATTAGTTTTTTTTATTTGACAGCTGTCAATCATATATCATTTTGGAAATTTAAATAGATTTTTAAAATAAGAAGTATTACTTGATCTATGTTTATTATGTGATCTGCAATATTATACTGCCTTTTCTTTTTTGACAGCTGTCAATGTCAAACTTTGTAGATGCACTATAACTAAATGTTAAATATAAACATGCCGAATTTGTGTTAAGAAATTTCCGAAGTGGTTGAAATCAGCTTCAATATCTAGTTTTTTTTAGTTTGACAGCTGCCAATTATATATCATTCTGAAAATTTAAATAAAATTTCAAAACAAAAGGTATTACCTGATCTATGTTGATTATGTGATTTGCAATATTATACTGCCTTTTCTTTTGACAGCTGTCAATGTTAAACCTTGTAGATGCACCCTAACTAGCCGTTAAATATAAACATGCCGAATGTGTGTTAAGAAATATCTAAAGTGGCTGAGATCAGCTTCAATATCTAGTTGTTTTTTTAATTGACAGCTGTCAGTCATAGATCATTTTGGAAATTTAAATAAAATTTCAAAACAAGAAGTATTACCTGATCTACATTTATAATGTGATCTGCAATATTATACTGCCTTTTCTTTTTTTGACAGCTGTCAATGTCAAACCTTGTAGATGCACCTTAACTAACCGTTAAATATAAACATGCTGAATTTGTGTTAAGAAAAATCTGAAGTGGCTGAGATCAGCTTTAATATTTAGTTTTTTTATTTATTTGACAGCTGTCAAATATATATCATTTTGGAAATTTAAATAAAATTTAAAAACAAGGGGTATTACCTGACCTATGTTTATTATGTGATTTGTAATATTACACTACGTTTTCTATTTTTGACAGCTGTCAATATCAAACTTTGTAGATGCACTCTAACTAAATGTTGAACACAAATATGCCGAATTTGTGTTAAGAAATATCTGAAGTGGCTGAAATCAACTTTAATATCTAGTTTTTCTTTTATTTGACAGCTGTCAATCATATATCATTTGGAATTTTAAATAAAATTTCAAAACAAGAAGTATTACCTGATCTATGGTTATTTATGTGATCTGCAATATTATACTGCCTTTCTTTTTTGACAGCTGTCAATGTCAAACCTTGTAGATGCACCCTAACTAACCGTTAAATATAAACATGCTGAATTTGTGTTAAGAAATATCTAAAGTGGCTGAGATCAGCTTCAATATTTAGTTTTTTATTTATTTGACAGCTGTCAATCATATATCATTTTGGAAATTTTAATAAAATTTCAAAACAAGAAGTATTACCTGATCTACATTTATAATGTGATCTGCAATATTATACTGCCTTTTCTTTTTTTGACAGCTGTCAATGTCAAACCTTGTAGATGCACCCTAACTAACCGTTAAATATAAACATGCTGAATTTGTGTTAAGAAATATCTGAAGTGGCTGAGATCAGCTTCAATATTTAGTTTTTTATTTATTTGACAGCTGTCAATCATATATCATTTTGGAAATTTAAATAAAATTTCAAAACAAGGGGTATTACCTGACCTATGTTTATTACGTGATCTGTAATATTACACTACGTTTTTTTTTTGACAGCTGTCAATGTCAAACTTTGTAGATGCACTCTAACTAAATGTTAAACACAAATATGCCGAATTTATGTTAAGAAATATCTGAAGTGGCTGAAATCAGCTTCAATATCTAGTTTTTTTATTTTTATTTGACAGCTGTCAATCATATATCATTCTGGAAATTTAAATAAAATTTCAAAACAAGAAGTATTACCTGATCTATGGTTATTATGTGATCTGCAATATTATACTGCCTTTTCTTTTTTGACAGCTGTCAATGTCAAACCTTGTAGATGCACCCTAACTAACCGTTAAATATAAACATGCTGAATTTGTGTTAAGAAATATCTAAAGTGGCTGAGATCAGCTTCAATATTTAGTTTTTTATTTATTTGACAGCTGTCAATCATATATCATTTTGGAAATTTTAATAAAATTTCAAAACAAGAAGTATTACCTGATCTACATTTATAATGTGATCTGCAATATTATACTGCCTTTTCTTTTTTTGACAGCTGTCAATGTCAAACCTTGTAGATGCACCCTAACTAACCGTTAAATATAAACATGCTGAATTTGTGTTAAGAAATATCTGAAGTGGCTGAGATCAGCTTCAATATTTAGTTTTTTATTTATTTGACAGCTGTCAATCATATATCATTTTGGAAATTTAAATAAAATTTCAAAACAAGGGGTATTACCTGACCTATGTTTATTACGTGATCTGTAATATTACACTACGTTTTTTTTTGACAGCTGTCAATGTCAAACTTTGTAGATGCACTCTAACTAAATGTTAAACACAAATATGCCGAATTTATGTTAAGAAATATCTGAAGTGGCTGAAATCAGCTTCAATATCTAGTTTTTTTATTTTTATTTGACAGCTGTCAATCATATATCATTTTGGAAATTTAAATAAAATTTCAAAACAAGAGGTATTACCTGACCTATGTTTATTATGTGATCTGTAATATTACACTACGTTTTCTTTTTTTGACAGCTGTCAATGTCAAACTTTGTAGATGATGTAATCTAATTAAATGTTAAACTAAACATAAACTGAATTTGTAAAAAAAAAACATACGAGGAGGCGGTGCAACTTCAATATCTAGATTTTTTATTTGACAGCTGTCAATGTCAATTTTTTTTCTCGTGTAAATGATCATCCTGTACAGCTACCTTTAGAGTTCTTGGCTACCTGATGATTTAAAATCGTGTAAAAAAATAAAATAAATTACGTTGCATGTATAATTTGACGTATGATATAAATAAAAATTAAAACATAAATAATTAAATAATAATAATAGTTAAAAATAAATACCACGCAGCTGCCGATAATATCGATTCTGATTCGGCCGATCCAATCACTTATTTCATAATAGTGTTAAAATTACGATAAAAATAATAATATTAAAAAAAAAAGTTTCATTCTATCACATACGACGTAACCGGGTTGAATTCCCTCAGATGGCTCTCGTTTTTCGCCCGCGCGTATCCCCACAATTTCATAGCCTGCTCGCAGTTCTCCTCGATATTTTGCACTTCCGAGAAGTTTAGATCCATGCGCCAGTGGAAGGGGGCGCTCTTAGAGTCCCTGAAGGTGCTGGACACGCCCCCGGCGTTGGCTTTGGTGTGCGAGTCCAGAAAGTTGACGACGTTCCTGTGGAAGGGCAAACCGAAGAAGTCAAACAAATCCTGGACGTGTTTGTAGGGATCTAAGGAGAGATCTTCGTATCGGATGGCCCTAAGAGAAAACAAGAATAATAACAATAATAGTTGCAGCTCTCATTTCCGTTTATTTCAACACTTAATAAAGGAAATAAACGGAGGCGTTCGAAATGAGTTATACTATGTGATTCAAAATGATTGTCGTAAGAAAAAAACTGTTTTCCGGAAAAATTTATCTATACTTATTACCAATTTAATGAGCGAAGTTAGCTACATACAAATTTCATACATTAAATGAATTTTCTTGACATTTAGCGACATTGGCGTGCGTGTTGTAGTATCTTTCGATTATTTATATCTTATAATTTCTTTCAAATCGTTTATATTTACATCTAATATCACCAACAATAGTATTTCTGAATAATGTAAGAAAATAAGGGAATTTATCTGTAGTAATAGCTCAACAAACAGGTAAAAAATCAATATTAACATTAAGTGAAATAGTTTATTACATTTTATAATTTTATAGGCTTATCATATACTTCAGCGCAATGAGCTGTCAAAAGAAAGTTACATTTTCATCCCTATAAAGTTTCTACGGTACAGGAATTATTACCATTAGATCACGATAGGCAATTGGAATATTGTCATTGGTTTAATAACATTTAAGGGACGATTACTTGCTAAACAAATCATTTTTCTCAGATGAAGCCTGGTTTTATCTAACAGACTATATCTGTTTACAAAACTATTGTATCTGGTCTGCAGAAAATCCACACGAATTTCGAGAAACGCAATTGCATACCGTAAAAGTTGGAGTTTGGTTAGCTATGTCCAGGCAACGAATAATAGAGCCAATTTTCTTCGAGGAAACTGTAACAGCCCAACGTTACCAACAGATGTTGTAATTGTTTATTGCAGAGTTACAAGAAAATGAGCTTAAAGCAGGTTATTTTTAGCACGATAATGCTCCAGCACATACTGCTCGACAAACCTGCCAATATCTTCAACAGTTTTTTACTGACAGGTTCGTTAGAGCACAAAGATGGCCACCAAGATCGCCTGATCTAACCCCACTAGATTACTTCATGTTCGGCTATCTAAAAAATAGGATCTATAGAAACCGCATGCATACCATAGAAGAACTGAGAGATGCAGTTTGTCACTTAATAATTATACTAATTGTATGTTATAATTTAAAGTAATAAATAAATTTAGGTTAAACACCAGTTAATACTGAATTGTAAAATCATAATTTAGTAAAGTTAAATTAATTACATTTCATTTTTACAAGCAGAAACACCAATCCATAGTCGTTTATATAATGCGAGTTCAAATATAGGTTACGTTTTCCTTATTTATGACAGATCCGTTTACTTTCTTATGTTCCAACACTGACTTAGTTCAAACCTTCATCACAAACACGCGGCATATACCTACACCCTGTTACTATCTATAGGAGCGGATTTGACAATCATTTTGAATCTCTGTGTATAGTTCATTTATTATAGCAGGCGAGGTACTACGTGAGTCAGTTTGCTATGACGTCACGACCGTGTTGCAAATTTTCTGTTCGTCAAAACGTAAACAAACCGTTAGGTTATTTAACTGTCAAACACTTTTGACAAGTGAATAAACAAACTCTTAAAAATAACATTTACCGTTAATATTAGTGATGATTCTTTTTGAAAATCAGGATTTAAAGTATGTTAATCATGATGGCAGTGGAAAAAATAACAAAAAAGCACAAGTGAGTACAATAAATTTAATCGTTTAAAGTATTCACAGTAACGATTAGTATGCAAGTTTCTTCTCTATCCAAAACCAGTCTCTCTGATTTACTACTTCTGAATTTCGTTTCCAATATGTCGTACACCAAGTACATCAAATTTCCAGACTAATTTAATTCAATCCGCTTTATACAATTGTATGCATCCTCCGATCTGCCATATTTCATCCATCGTTTCGTAACAAACTTCCTTTTCTTTGAGAACAAATAATATCTACCACAACAATGTGTTTCAACCATAGAAATGTCTTTTTCTTTAAGAGCACTGTTCAAAATGTTTAGTGTGTTATGTTAGTCTGAAAAATGTATGTGAAAGAATCACTTCTATAAATAATATTTGTATATACTCACTGTTTTTGTTGTTAACACAATTTATGGTGTTTCCAATAGCACATTGACAATGAGTAATATAATCAATTTTTACAACATTTATTTCGTATGCATTTTCGTTTTGGGTTAGTGGATGTAATTCCTTGTTTACCCGTGGGTGAAATTTTGCTTATGTTTGCAACATGAATGTTTAGAACACTCGTTACTCTCTAAAAACGAAATACTGTAAAGAATATGACATTAAAAATACATGGATTTTATACATACTTCTCGCACGAAAGTTAACGGGAGTAATGGCCAGTTGTTCTCACGTTCTGCGTCGAAATACACGATTAACGAAACTCTCAACTCCTTCGATTGTTTTCACAATGATTTCGGTATGATTTAGTTGTAATAACTACTAATTTTAAATAAATATATAGCAAGTATAAACGCAAATTCCCACACTTTACTGCAAATGCAGAATATAACCCTTTGACAGTTGACAGCTATAACTAAATTGGTGGGAATACATTGGGAAGATGTGACAAGCATGCAATTTGAAAAGCAGTAGGCACCAACATAGTATCTTTAATTGAACATGTTAGTTGGTTATTTTAATAATATGGTATTGCATGGCCCGAATTTGCAAGTAATGACGTACCTCGTCTGTTATAGTAAATGAACTATATAAACGTTTCTGATAAATAAAAATTAAAAATGTAACGTATTCACATCCGTACTATTGAAAATACAAAAGAAAAAAAATTATTATGAAGTACTGCCTCTTCTGATAGCAACATTCGGCGTTACCACAAAATTTCGACAAGGCAATCGACAATCACATGGTAGACAGGTTTTATAGATTTACCACACCAATTAATCAGATAAACATAAGTAAGCGGCATTATCAGAATGTCAATCAAGTTTTGATGAACATGTACTGCCGAAAATAGTCGTAAAACTAACAATTCCTTTTTGAATGCAGATATTATTCCTGATTTTTTTATTTTTAACAGGCTTACGTATTAAACCATAATAATTCTTAAATAAATAACTGCAAATCCAGCACCCATAAATATGCTTCATTATCATTTATCACTATAAACTCGAAATTCCGTAAAGCAGCCAAATGGTTGACTAACTAATACACAAAAAACAAACCAATTTTGAAATCTGATTAAACAAACAAAGAACATTAAAATGGATTACAGAAAACATTACTAATTATAAACCCATTAAGCACTCTAAAAGAGAAGAATTTATCAAGTTGGTATATATTTACATTTACTCTAAATTATCAAGATCCATCAACGAAGTAATCTTTGTATCTTATAGGATTTCAGATATGCAAGCTTAGAAAACTGGCATTTAGATTCGAAACATCTTTATGCAGGCAGGATGTGTATCCTCAAACTAAAGGGTTATAAAAAAGGCAACTTATAACATATAAACTATTTTCTATTATATTTGTAGTGTAACGAACATTTTTAAATTCTAAAACATTCGCGCCTAAATGGGGGCGTGGCTATCAAAGCGTTTCCGCACATGAGGATGTTTTAGTCAGTTGATATAAAGGCCGTTTTACACCTAACTATTTATTGGCCAATTTAAAATTTTACGTGTATAACACGGATGAAATACGTGTTATACAACGTGTGTATAAATTCTCGCAAAAGCTACACGTAGCGACATACTTCCTTCGTTTCTGAATCGAAAATCTAAATGGTAAAATATGGTACTATGCTTCATGCGTCTTCAGGAGCCACTTGAAAGTAACATACATTTGGCAACACTGTAGTCGCATACTGCCGTAATGGTAGTTACAATACTTGTCAAAATTGACAGACCAGAATTACAAATGACAAATTGGATAACACAAATGATACATAGGGAAAAGCAATAAGAAAGATTTATTAAAACAGAATTAGTAGTTTTGATTTTTCAAACGCATCTCTTGTAATAAATTAGTGACACTATTACCCACGCATATGTTCAAATTGATATCCGTCTGTTTGTAAACACATTTGCAATCTACGAGGTGTTGTCTGTATTACTTGTTCAAGCCTTTCCGGTGTAATTTCTAATACTGCCGCGTTAATTCGTCCTATAACTTCGTCAGCGTCTTGTGGAGGTGTTGCGTAAACTTTCACCTTTATGAAACCCCAAACAAAAAACTCTAAAGGATTTAGGTCGGGAGACCTTGCAGGCCATAAGATAGGACCACGGCGACCAATCCACCTGTTAGGGAAGTGTTCATCCAACCACTCTCTCACATTACGAGAAAAATGTGCCGGAGCTCCATCATGCATGTAAAACATGTTACGGCGTATATTCAATGGCATCTCGTCAATAACTTGTTCTAATACATTTAAATACCCGTTGGCATCAAGTGGATTTGGCAGACAGATTGGCCCAACGACACGGTACCCAGCCAAACATTAACTGAAAACTTTCTTTGGTGACCGTATTCCCGAAACGCATGAGGATTTTCATCTGCCCAATGGTGAAAATTATGGGTATTGAGTACACCATCTCTGGTAAACATAGACTCGTCGGTCCAAAGAACACCTCTTAAAAAGTCGCCATCTTCTTGAATTCTATTTAAGATACTATGACAAAAGTTTAAACGGTGTATGTTATCGTTTTTATAGAGCGGTTGCACCTTAGTTATATGGTATGGATAAAGAAGGTTTTCACGTAGAACCAAATGAACGGTCTTATTACTGCGGATATTGAATGTGGACGCCAACTGTCGAGTACTGACGGAGCGATCTTCATGTACTGAGTCTAGAATTTCCTCTTCCAGTTGTAATGTACGCCGTTGTATAGGTCGACCAGCGTTGGCATTTGTTTTCTTAAACGAACCAGTTTCACGTAGATGTTGGTCCAGCCGTCGAAATACGTTTCCAGTATGTCTCCGGTTTGGAAAACGTACGCGATATTCCTGTTCTGCCATGTTAGCATTTCCATTACAAAAACCGTATACCATATACATATCGGCATATTCATTAAATGTAAAAACCATTGTAAATAAACAAAACAATAATACTAGAACGATAAAAACACTGAAACACAAAAACTAATCAAGAGAATACAAGTAATCACGAAAAAGAGCAGAGCTTGCATAAAATTGAACACTTCAGATTAATGTCAAAATTTGACAGTAATGGTTTTGATTGAAATCAAATTAGAATACAACGTCATTGTCCTGCAATGTTGCCAAATGTGTTTTTCATGAGAGGATGCTTATGAAGAAATGTTGAAACCAGGCTCTAAAATCAAAAAGAAACTGTTTACGAAAAAACAGGAATAAGAAATCGTCTAAATTCAAAATTGCAGCTATCTATACCGACAAATAACGAACACAAACACTTATTAAGGAACTAAAAAACTGAACTTCAAGAACCTCGTGAAGACTTATGAAGCATAGTACAATATTTTACCATTTAGATTTTCGATTCAACGAATGAAGTATGTCGCTACGTGCAGCTTTTGCGACAATTTATCCACACGTTGTATACGTAAAATTGTAAATAGGCCAATAAATTGCACAATAAATAGCTAGGTGTAAAACGGCCTTAATAGTTTTAATATGAATATTCGAAATATATATTAATCTCTATATAACAAGAACAACCTAAACGTTAAAATAGAAAAAAAATACTTTACTTCCAAATATAAACCATTTTTGCACAGTTAATTATTTAGTTATCGGATGAGAAAATTCACTTTTTTTTTGCACAGTGACTTTTATTTATCTGTAAATAAATAAAGGTAAGTATTATTCGTGGATGACGAATAAGCTGTAAATAAAAGTAAGTAAAAATCTGTAAATAAAAGTTAATGCCTTCAATTTGTCATAAAAAAATCTACTTTCTTTCAACTATAAACAATTTTTACACAGTATGTATTAACGCTAATTTTATATGTTAACTATAAGTTAAGTATTATTCGAATAGCACGAATTATTAGTTATTATTCGTGAATAGCGAATAAATCTGTAAATAAAAGTTAATACCTAGTTTTTTCATATTTATAGGAAATATTTACTTAATTTCAACTATAAAAACCATTATTGCATAGTAACTTTTATATATTTGTGGACTACAAATAAAGATAACCATCATTCGTGAACATTAAATTAATCTGTAAATAAAAGTGATTACATATTTGCGAATTTTCCTTGAGTAAATTTACCTTCTTTCAACTATAAGCAATTTTTACACAATAACTTTTATTCATCTGTAACTAAATAAAGGTAAGTATTATTCGTGGGTGACGAATAAAACTAATTATTATTTATTGTTCGTAAACAGCAAATAAATCTGTAAATAAAAGTGAATAATAATGCCTCCAATTTGTCATAAGAACTCTAATTTCATTCAACTATAAGCAATTTTTGCAAAGTAACTTTCATTTATCTGTTAGGTATAAATAAATACACAGAGATTCAAAATGATTGTCAATTCCGCTCCTATAGATAGTAACAGCGTGTAGGTATATGCCGCGTGTTTGTAATGAAGGTTTGAACTAAGTCAGTGTTGGAACATAAAAAAGTAAACGGATCTGTCATAAATAAGAAAAACGTAACCTATATTTGAACTCGCATTATATAAACGACTATGGATTGGTGTTTCTACTTGTAAAAATGAAATGTAATTAATTTAACTTTACTAAATTATGATTTTACAATTCAGTACTAACTGGTGTTTAACTAAATTTATTTATTACTTTAAATTATAACATACAATTAGTATAATTATTAAGTGACAAAACTGCATCTCTCAGTTCTTCTATGGTATGCATGCGGTTTCTATAGATCCTATTTTTTAGATAGCCGGACATGAAGTAATCTAATGGGGTTAGATCAGGCGATCTTGGTGGCCATCTTTGTGCTCTAACGAACCTGTCAGCAAAAAAACTGTTGAAGATATTGGCAGGTTTGTCGAGCAGTATATGCTGGAGCATTATCGTGCTGAAAATAACCTGCTTCAAGCTCATTTTCTTGTAACTCTGCAATAAACAATTCCAACATCTGTTGGTAACGTTGGGCTGTTATAGTTTCATCGAAGAAAATTGGCCCTATTATTCGTTGCCTGGACATAGCTAACCAAACTCCAACTTTTACGGGATGCAATTGCGTTTCTCGAAATTCGTGTGGATTTTCTGCAGACCAGATACAATAGTTTTTGTAAATTGATATAGTCTGTTAGATAAAACCAGGTTTCATCCGAGAAAAATGATTTGTTTAGCAAGTCATCGTCCCTTAAATTGTTATATTAAACCAATGACAATATTCCAATCGCCTATCGTGATCTAATGGTAATAATGCCTGTACCGTAGAAACTTTATAGGGATGAAAATGTAACTTTCTTTTGACAGCTCATTGCGCTGAAGTGCATGATAAACCTATAAAATTATAAAATGTAATAAACTATTTCACTTAATGTTAATATTGATTTTTTACCTGTTTGTTGAGCTATTACCACAGATAAATTCCCTTATTTTCTTACAGTATTCAGAAATACTATTGTTGGTGATATTAGATGTAAATATAAACGATTTGAAAAAAATTATAAGATAAATAATCGAAAGATACTACGACACGCACGCCAATGTCGCTAAATGTCAAGAAAATTCATTTAATGTATGAAATTTGTATGTAGCTAACTTCGCTCATTAAATTGGTAATAAGTATAGATAATTTTTTTTCCGGAAAACAGTTTTTTTCTTACGACAATCATTTTGAATCACATGGTATAAGTATTTTTCGTGGGTGACGAGAATATAACTGTTACAAGTTAATATTCACAATTTTTCATAAAGAAAATTTCTTACTTTCAAATATAAACCATTTTTACACAACAATTCTTATTTATCCGTGGGTGATACAAAAAAAAAAGTGGTAGGTGACGAATAAAAGTAAATATTTCTTCAAAATTCAATTTATATGTAACATATCTCATTTTCGGTTTACATAAAAAAAAATTGTATTTAAGGCAACATTACCTAAATAACAAGAAGAAATTGAAAAGTTGACTCTAACAGAAAGGATTAAATTTATGCAAATTTACATTAATCAAAATACGTAAAAATCCGCGTACTTCAAATTGGCATATTGATAAAAAAATAAATAAATAAAACAGGAAATTTCAAGCAATTTCATTCCTATGACATTAAACTAAATTTCTTGCAACAATAAGTTTAACAGTTAAAGAAATGTAATGTGATTGTTGCTTTACAGGTCATTTTTTGATATAACAAACAACAGTGAAAAAACTAACTAACTTATTCTATCCGATTTCAACAAAATACTTAAATACATACCCCATATATTGTATTAAAAATATTTGCAATATTCAATAAGGCATAAATGCTTGTTTAAACACAATTTTCTCCCGTATTTACTGCTACCTTAAACATTATTTTTTTACGTAACTATGTACACATACTATGTAAGTAGGAAGCAGAACAATTGGAATTCTTAGGAACAGTACAATTTTGACAATCCTTGTGGCGTATACCAAGTGTGGGTCTTGGTGTCAAATAGCGGTACATTCGCTATCTCGTTTTTTTTCTTTCTTATTTCTTACCTTGCATGAAACTTTCTTTTTATAGGTACAAACATGGAACAGATGCGAAAGTCCCAGTCAATCGATTTAAAGTAAACTATATCTCTAGCTGGCCGTAATTAACGATAGAAAAATAAAAAGAGGACAGTTTGCTGTTGAAATTTTTAAAGGTTAAACGTTTTATTGTCGTAAAAAATTATCAATTAACATACACCTACCTACCTAGCACATTGCGAAAGACGATTTAGAAACATAACCTAAAAATGTCACGAATTGATAAATAAAAAAAACTCTTTTATCACGCAGAATATTAAAATCTTCTGCATACAACACAGCCGTTTTCTTGCAATTTAAACCGCAAACATTCAAACGTGGGTCAATGTTATCTGCGTGAGTAACAAACAGCGGGTTTCTTACGCGTTTTGTTATCGTCAATTTAACACGGTGAATGTTATCGCTAACATAAATTTATCGAGTGCTTGGCTATTGTTACTAATCGGTAAACGATGTAAATGATTTTATTTTAACCTCGAGATTAAACGCAACATCGTACACTTCGACTTATAATTCAATTAATTACAAAACGATAAAAATACAACGGCCATTAAAAAATTTAATATTGAAAGGTTAGTAAAAAAAAAATTTACTGACGGAAGCTGAAAATAACCGGATGCAAGCTTGCTTGGGTAACATTTGTAAATACGCGAGTGAAAGATAACCTAAAAATTTTCATTATTTTGTGAGTTATGTAAATATCCTAAACAAATTTGCATGCATATCGGGTACAATTTTTTTTTCTATAACTGTCTAACGGAAAAGGATGTATTAGTAGATCAGTAGTTATTGTGATTTATTTCAAACGATATTACCGACAAAAATATGTCAGGAAGTCCTTGATTCTAGTTTATAAATATTTATCTTATCTATTTGCAAACATACAAAAACTACATTGTATGTAGTAAGTGCTTTAAGCGTTCCCATTAATTAAAGGAAAAAATATTTCTGGGTACGATTTGAATTCAAACAAGCAATTCCACAAATAAATGATTTACAATTTCCTTTAAAAAAAGCAATAATACCAAATGTCGGAATTAATTACTGTTGTGCTTGCAATTTAAGGGAAGATGCATTTATAAATTCAAGGTTTCTTAACAATTACGGTATAAATTACTCATTTAATTGCTGAATTAGGTAATGAAAACATCCTATATGATAATGTAAATAGCGTCAAACTCAAGGTTTCCATTATTTTCCAAGTAAACACATGCATAGCATAGCTGTTGCTGTTAACCACGCATGAGATCATTTTGAAAACAATATCCCTATATATCAAATTATAATTGAAGGTTCCAGGACTTATAAAAATCGAATGATAGTGTGCAACATGCATATCTTAATAGGTTATTTGTAATTAATTTAAAATATTTTAGCATATCTCACAATTTCAGTTATTTTATCCTTGCAATTAGATAGCTTTTAATATAGATTTATAAAATGTCCAACATCAGAATTAAAATTTGGATTTATATCTTTTTCTTGGTTTTCTGTTACATATTAAATAAAATTATATAAATATGACATGATTGAAACATGTAATTTATTTTATTTTTTTCTAATTTTGTATAATTTTAATTGTGTAATTCAATGTTATTAAGTAACTCCATTATATTTTGTGTTTTGGATCTTTAAAAATATCAAATGTAGATACTCTACTTTTTTTTATCAAAATTAATAATATTTTTTTAAAAAAATTTATATTAATTTTTATTCTTTACTAAATGTCTTCGGAAATGTCAAACTTTAATTATTTTAGTATCGCAGTTGGGTTATGTTGGGTATTGTGCTGATATTTTTTTCTTTTCTTATCTTGATGTTTTTAGAAATGTCAATGTCAAAACAGCATACTGTGAGATTCAAAATGATTGTCAATTCCGCTCCTATAGATAGTAGCAGGGTGTAGGTATATGCCGCGTGTTTGTAATGAAGGTTTGAACTAAGTCAGTGTTGGAACATAAGAAAGTAAACGGATCTGTCATAAATAAGGAAAACGTAACCTATATTTGAACTCGCATTATATAAACGACTATGGATTGGTGTTTCTGCTTGTAAAAATGAAATGTAATTAATTTAACTTTACTAAATTATGATTTTATAATTCAGTACTAACTGGTGTTTAACTAAATTTATTTATTACTTTAAATTATAACATACAATTAGTATAATTATTAAGTGACAAAACTGCATCTCTCAGTTCTTCTATGGTATGCATACGGTTTCTGTAGATCCTATTTTTTAGATAGCCGAACATGTAATCAAATGGGGTTAGATCAGGCGATCTTGGTGGCCATCTTTGTGCTCTAACGAACCTGTCAGCAAAAAACTGTTGAAGATATTGACAGGTTTGTCGAGCAGTATGTGCTGGAGTATTATCGTGCTGAAAATAACCTGCTTCAAGCTCATTTATCTTGTAACCTCTGCAATAAACAAATTCCAACATCTGTTTGGTAACGTTGGGCTATTACAGTTTCCTCGAAGAAAATTGCCCTATATTTGTTGCCTGGACATAGCTAACCAAACTCCAACTTTTACGGGATGCAATTGCGTTTCTCGAAATTCGTGTGGATTTTCTGCAGACCAGATACAATAGTTTTGTAAATTGATATAGTCTGTTAGATAAAATCAGGCTTCATCCGAGAAAAATGATTTGTTTAGCAAGTCATCGTCCCTTAAATTGTTATTAAACCAATGACAATATTCCAATCGCCTATCGTGATCTAATGGTAATAATTCCTGTACCGTAGAAACTTTATAAGGATGAAAATGTAACTTTCTTTTGACAGCTCATTGCGCTGAAGTGCATGATAAGCCTATAAAATTATAAAATGTAATAAACTATTTCACTTAACGTTAATATTGATTTTTTACCTGTTTGTTGAGCTATTACCGCAGATAAATTCCCTTATTTTCTTACAGTATTCAGAAATACTATTGTTGTGATATTAGATGTAAATATAAACGATTTGAAAAAAATTGTAAGATAAATAATCGAAAGATACTACAACACGCACGCCAATGTCGCTAAATGTCAAGAAAATTCATTTAATGTATGAAATTTGTATGTAGCTAACTTCGCTCATTAAATTGGTAATAAGTATAGATAAATTTTTCCCGAAAACAGTTTTTTTTTCTTACGACAATCATTTTGAATTACATGGTATTTTAATGGGTTATTTTTAATTAATTTAAAATATTTTAGCATATCTCACAATTTCAGTTATTTTATCCTCGCGATTAGATAGCTTTTAATATAAATTTATAAAATGTCATACATCACACTTAAAATTGGAAGATTTATATCTTTTTCGTGGTTTTTTGTTACATATTAAAGAAAATTATATAAATATGACATGATTGAAACATGTAATTTATATTATTTTTTTCTAATTTTGTATAATTTTAATTAATTCAATGTTATTTCTGTTTTGGATCTTCAGAAATATCAAATGTAGATACTCTACTTCTTTTATCAAAATTAATATAAATTTTATTCTTTAGTGAATGTCTTCAAAAATGTCAAACTTTAATTATTTTAGTATCCCAGTTGGGTTATGCTGGGTATAGTGCTGATATTTTTTTCTTTTCTTATCTTGATGTTTTTAGAAATGTCAATGTCAAAACAGCATATGTCAATACACTTCAGATAATTTTTTTGTTTTCAGAAATCCCATTATCATACAGAATTACAATTTTAATACTCCAATATAAGTTTTATTTATTATTATTTTACCTTTTCAATCTTTGCAAAAATGTTAATATTGAATAATGGACTTAACGAATAATGTCATCTGTTACAGTTTTAATACCTTGATATCAAAAAATCAGTCATTCAAAAAATATCAATGGCAAAAAATATCACAATCTCAACAGTTCTATTAAAATATCCTTTTTAGAAATGTCAAACTTCATCTGTCTCAATTTCAACATCTTGATATAAATTTTAAAATGTCAATGTCAAATGTCACAATTTAGGAGTGATAAATTTACATTCCTTCCATTTACAATTATTTTTCTCAACTCATTGTCGTAAAATAACGGATACACCTAGTCCTAATTTTTTTATCTGGACCGTACAAAAATTATAGAAAATGCTACAAATTCCACTCACCGAAACCTGTCGGGATATTTTTTCTGGAGATAGGTGGCCGCACTGTAATCGGAAACCATATCTGCACACAATAAATTTGGCTGATCGCAGTCTGAGACACCAGGACACCAATCCCTATGCTTCCTAGATTGTAAAGTACCCCTCGGATCCCGAATCAATAATAACACTTTAACATTCAACCTGAACATAAAATGAAACAAAAAAATGTTTACACAATTATAAAATGCAAGAGCGGGTGTCAATTCGCATGAATTTTATTAGTTAATTGAGAAATTGTTTGAGCCCAAATTTAATTTTTTTATATATATTAATGAATATATTTTATAATAAAATTAACTTTACAATAAATTCACTGAAGGATATACTAATAAGCATAGAAACCAAAGAGTAATATTTGTTTGCCAAAATGTGAATAATTGACAGTTATGATGACAATTTTTAGTAAAGTCAAAGCAGTCTAGATTTTTAAAGGAAAAAACGCTAAAATTTTGGTATCCATAACCAAAGAAATACACAATTATATTTTCTCGGACTCATCAAATAATTATATTAAATCAAAATACGGAGGATGTTCCAAATCAATTTTCAAATTTCATCTTATTTCGATTAAAACTTAGAACTATCAGCATAAGTTATATTTAATTGAAACCTAAATAATCTAAATTTGTTCAGTTTGAATCAATTTAACGAATTTTGTACATACTTTTTATCCTCGAGCAACGCCTCAGCCAACTTTGCCCTCAATCGCACCACCTTCATCGATTGAAAAGGATACAACTTGCAAAATTCACTCAGAAACGTGGAATTCCAACAATATTTCGGATATTGTTCACAGGCGCTCCACAAACGTGTGTTATGCGTAAATAAATAAACGTGCTGCTTGCCATACTGAATGTAACTCTTCATATTGTGGTAATCACACTGGAGAAGGTATTTTAAGTTATTAATAGCGGAATTCGACCAAGGGGGCCCGCGAATCTGCATGATCCCGTAATCCAACAGCGGTTCGTAGTGATAGTAATTGCCTGGTAACGCGTTCAAGACATCCCCGAGAAATGTCGACCCCGATCTCCAGGTGGTTACGATAATCGAACGAACGGGTTGTCCACTGCTGGCTAGCGTAAAATCTTCCAATTGCAAATTCCCAGGAAAAGGGAAATCTTTGAATTTACGCGATAACACATTGCGTTGCTGTTTGATGATCTCTTCTATCGATGCGGGTGCTGTCGTGATGTTGGTATCGACGAATTCCTCGTCCTGTATAGGTTCGGTGTATTTTATCGTTCTGGTGTAGTCCCGTTCGTCCCAGATATTCACCCAGAATAATATCACGATACAAATCAAGAGCACCGCCGTTAGATGCTTGAAACCGATTGTAGTAACCATATTTTTACGTGCAACCCCTTCTCAGCGACATCTATGCTCCTGGTGCATAACGCGGACGATGGGGCCCCAGTTTCGCTTTAGCCACTTTAATATATATTATATATTTTTTCAAGGAAGAACATCCACTTCAGACCCCGTTATATTCTCGAAGAGCACACCGCACATCTTTCTGCAGCGCTAATAACACGCGCCTACCGATGTTCGCATCGTCGTATTTCGCGTTAGTGTGCGTGATTCTTTATAAAGTCGAACTCGGAATTCTCTTTCCCTCTCCCACCATGATAATCTCGTGTAAGGTCGACGCCGTGAATAATTTCGATTGATTGATACACCGAGGCTCATGAATTTATGACCGATTGACGCGAATAATTAAAAAAAAATGTATTGTCTACCCTGCTATGAAGTTGACATTTGGCATTTTAAAAACAATCAGAGGTTAGAATAATTTATTTGGGACATTATACAGACTGGAACAAATTTTATTTGCGGAACGAAAGGTGTTTGCAATGGATTTTCCACACATGCCTGCATATGCAGTTTAAATTACAGTACATATTTATTTATGTGCATTATTAAAACGAACTCTAATTAGAATTGCATACACCTAACCTAACAAAGTGAAAATATCGTACTATAGATAATTTTTTACTTTACTGTTTTAATTCAGCATAAAAAAAAATGAGTAATATTTGAATTCTATTTATGCAATTATGTAAATCGTAGGTTTGTTCGTTGGTGTTATATTTTAGTGTAGAAAGCGTAGCACCAACAAACAAACGTCATGTTTTATCAATTATCAATATATAATATAAGTATATGTAATTCATTCGTGCATTTAGACGACATATCAATTTGTTCCAATTTTAACTAATACTACTTAATACATCGATTTTAAGAATTTAAATGTGATATAAATGTCGTTACAATTTAAATTCATTACGGTTTCAAGGGCGGGTAATAAAAAAAAAATCAAAATTTTAATGCTGTACCCTTGTTTATAAGTTATAACTTTAAAATTATATAAACAAAGACTTTACATAGATAGGGTGCATTTATATAAAAAAGAAACTTTTCACAGCACTGATTTTGAGAAGTAGAAGCAAAACTTTGCAACGAAAATCCCCAAGACAAATAAATAACACGATAACAATATTTATACAGCGTATTGCAAGAACAAACCGAATGTTACACTTTGAAGATTTGTCGAATTTCACAGTTTCACGTGAATCTCCATCCTAAGGTGCCTTCTGCTTTCCTTATAAGTATATGTATTAAATCCTCACATTCCTCAGGCATAATTATACTATTCTAGGGTATGGGATTTTTAACATTGTCAACATATTATTTGCTGATAACATTATTTCAAACAAACCTACTGTCAACTGCAACTTATACCAAAGTAAAATGACCAAAACAATGCCATACATAGAATACTGGAAAATTTAAACGTCTAATGTAGTGTCTGTAGGAATATTTATTGTTGCTAAATGTACGTAGATATTATGAGCTAATTCTGTCGTTAATTACATTCTAGTTTGGATGAAGTATATAATATATATAATTTCCTAGTTCTCATTTTTTTTATTTTTATAGTTTCCTATTTGTTTTATTTTCTCAACTTCTGGTAAGATAGTTCTAATTATAGGTTAGACCATAGTAGCAACATTTAAATTTCCCACAATTATTCTTAGCGACTTCAACAGAAAGACATCAAACTAACTACTAATCTAATACAAAATCATTTGTAATTTCGTGTTTCAATGTTGAAGTTACTAAAAATATTTGCGGGAAATTTAAATTTTGCTACTAGTAGACTTTTGTTGCAATTATATGATTTTTAGATTTAGGGTATATTTTTGTTTAATTTCTTTTTTAGGTACTAATTAAATCTTGCTATGAATAAATAATAGAAACTGCAATATCTTGTTTATTATACAGTGTGAAGAAAAAGTATGACAATAAATCCGATAAATTATTATTTCCTTTTGTTGGGAATAATCCAAAAATATCTCAATTATTATTTTTTAATTCTGGAAACTATTGGTACTTATTTATTTTTCAGTATTTTATTTTGCTTATTTTTTTTTTTATATAAGTTGTTAAAAAAATGACTGTTGTAATTAATATTAAATATTAGAAAAATGTAAATTAATTAAAGAAAAAAAAAAATTATTTATATAATAAGCTTTTCTTGAAGATTGCCGCAATATTTATGAAATTATTCAAAATTTGCCAATAAAAGGGTCAAAGTTTATCCTTTACTCTTGGCCCACATGTGTTTCAGTACTTATCAAATATAATTAAAAAAAAATAATTAAGGTGATAAAGATAAAGACATTTTTATATTTTTATTATATTTAATAAATAGGCTATAAAAAAATAAAATAAATAAATATGCTACTTATCATTAATAGATAAAAAGCCACTTTTTTATACAATAAAAAAAAAATAAAAATTAGAATAAATGTGTTTGAAATGGATTTATCAAAAGATAAATATTCAAAATGGGGGTCATTAGTTTTCGTTCATATATTTTCAACAAAATTAATTTTTTTTTTTTGTTCTCACTGTATTTTATTATTACGCATGCTGATATCACTCACATATAAAAAAACTACATTGAGATTACATAAAATAAAAATTAGATATGAAAAAAAATATCATCTTAAAGTACCAAAATTAGCCTATTAGTACTTATGAAAAATATTTAGCCAATAATACTTCATTTATTTATGTATTATCTCCGCGTCGATAATCTTTATTGGGTTTATCAGGGTATAATTGAATTGATGTATGCAGAAACAACACGTGTCCAAAAACACAATTGTTGGGAATTGTAGAAAACATTCCGCAGTTGGTGAGACTTTAACCTTTTTTTTTTCGTTTTAATAACTTCAATAAATGACTAACTATAAGGTTATGACTTATTTACATATACGTCTTTTCCTAAAACTACGAACTGACTTCTACTGACTTGGCAAAATTTAAATTTTCCACAATTATTTTTAGTAACTTCAACAGAAAGACGTCAAAATAACTGGTAATCTAATACAAAACCATTGGTAATTTCGTGTTTCAATGTTGAAGTTACTGAAAATATTTGCGGGAAATTTAAATTTTGCCAAGTGGGTATAGATCTTTTTTTAAGGAAATATGGACATATGCTGTTTTTGCATACACAGGACTATACAATTAATATGCCTACCTAAAGCGGTAGCTACAAATTCTTTTTAGTTAGCCCGACCTCAATGAGTACCAATTTAATGCTAACGGAAACCTCCATTACTAGATAAACCTGTCGCATTTTTTTTTCTCTTATAGTGTTAATCATTCTCACAAATATTAATGAACATATAAATTAAGCATAAATCTTTCGTTGAATCAATTATTTTTTCTCCACATAAATACGCCATCAAACACTCTGTCTACATTGCAGAATTTATTTTTAAAATTTCAAATTTGGCGTGCTAACATAGTTATAATTTTTTCCACGTAATTCATTTTGATACAGATCCATATTATGTCATGCTCGTGGTATTACGTATACACTCATGTTTTATGTCTTATCTTAAGTACTTTAACATTGAATTAGTTAGAAGTGGCTAACCTACAATATTTTAAATGTCACCTATAAAAGAAAATTACAATGATGTTATCAACAGTACAACTGTAATCTGCTGATATTATCTGGTACAGCATCATTCACCTATATTAATTATTAAAATTACCAAAAACTTGAAGATAAATTGATAAAAAAGTGCTTCAATTTATCAACTCACAGAACTTAACCAAGTTATTTATCGTTTCTAAATATATAGGTACTTACAATTAAATTTTGTTTATTGGTTTTTTAAGAATCTTCTAGAAAATTTGATTTGGCTATAGATATGGACCGTTGCTGATTTGACCATTTATATGTACCTATACTAACATAAACTTCATGTTTTCCCTACATTATAGTCTCCTTTTATATTGAAAAAGAATCGGCAATTAACATTCACGACCAGTAACTCTCGTGTTGTCTAGAGAAAAAGATTTCCAAATATGGTACGTTTTTTGAAATTCGCTCCGTCTTTGTCAACATATACATCACCAAATCACAGTGATCCATGTACACAGAGATTCAAAATGATTGTCAATTCCGCTGCTATAGATAGTAGGTAACAGGGTATAGGTATATGCCGCGTGTTTGTAATGAAGGTTTGAACTAAGTCAGTGTTGGAACATAAGAAAGTAAACGGATCTCTCATAAATAAGAAAAACGTAGCCTATATTTGAACTCGCATTATATAAACGACTATGGATTGGTGTTTCTGCTTGTAAAAATGAAATGTAATTAATTTAACTTTACTAAATTATGATTTTACAATTCAGTACTAACTGGTGTTTAACTAAATTTATTTATTCTTTAAATTATAACATACATTAGTGTATTATTAAGTGACAAAACTGCATCTCTCAGTTCTTCTATGTATGCATGCGGTTTCTGTAGATCCTATTTTAGATAGCCGAACATGAAGTAATCTAATGGGGTTAGATCAGGCGATCTTGGTGGCCATCTTTGTGCTCTAAACGAACCTGTCAGCAAAAAAACTGTTGAAGATATGGCAGGTTTGTCGAGCAGTATGTGCTGGGCATTATCGGCTGAAAATAACCTGCTTCAAGCTCATTTTCTTGTAACTCTGCAATAAACAATTCCAACATCTGTTGGTAACGTTGGGCGTTACAGTTCCTAGAAGAATTGGCCTATTATTCGTTGCCTGGACATAGCTAACCAAACTCCAACTTTTACAGGATGCAATTGTGTTTCTCGAAATTCGTGTGGATTTTCTGCAGACCAGATGCAATAGTTTTGTAAATTGATATAGTCTGTTAGATAAAACCAGGCTTCATCCGAGAAAATGATTTGTTTAGCAAGTCATCGCCCCTTAAATTGTTATTAAACCAATGACAATATTCCAATCGCCTATCGTAATCTAATGGAAATAATGCCTGTACCGTAGAAACTTTATAGAGATGAAAATGTAACTTTGACAGCTCATTGCGGTGAAGTGTATGATAAGCCTATAAAATTATAAAATGTAATAAACTATTTCACTTAATGTCAATATTGATTTTTTACCTGTTTGTTGAGCTATTACCACAGATAAATTCCTTATTTTCTATAGTATTCAGAAATACTATGTTGGTGATATTAGATGTAAATTATAAACGATAAAAAAATTATAAGATAAAAATAATCGAAATACTTACAACACGCACGCTCAATGTCGCTAAATGTCAAGAAAATTCATTAATGTATGAAATTTGTTATAGCTAACTTCGCTCATTAAATTGGTAATAAGTATAGATAATTTTTTTCGGAAAAACAGTTTTTTTCTTACGACAAGCATTTGAATCACATGTACATACATATGAACCTAACCTCTTATCCGTATAATATATTCTTCAGGCATAGCGAATAACTCCTGCGTCACTGTTAAGAGTACTCGGTTATTACCTTCCTCAATACTTCTTCTTTAATTTTTACACCATTTCAAAAAAATCATACAGACATCGCTGTATATAATACTGTGCATCTATCTTTTTCTACCGGACGATCCCCGGATTCCCATTGGTCGGTCGCATGATTGTCGTTTCTGCCGTTCCCTCAACCGCTTCAATAGCGCTAGTAGTTTCACTAGCGATTGTCGGAACAAGCGCTCAGTTCGCGAATGATTTAATAACAGGCAAGTCTAGTCTGTTTCGTTGGCGTGGTTATAAATAAGAAGTCTTCGTATATTATACTAGCATACGCGAAAAACCAACGCAAATTTGTAATCACTAGTGTCGTAGAAGTTCGCAGTTAAGTTTAGTTTAACAGAATATCGTTTTTTTTGCACTCCAGTATAAATTGTTGCACGCCGAGATACAACGCAGTGTCTGGATGCTCTTTACAGCAGCTGATTTTGTCATACAGGGAGGTAAGTCGGCATAATATTGCATATAATACACAATTTTAGATAAGATATATAAAACGTGCTTTATTTTTAATAACTTCTATGCAGTTATCTGTCTATAAATACTGATTTTAACCTCGTGTTTAAGTCACATGAAAACAAAATTCTCTCTCTAATCTAATCCGATTGAGTGCATTGAGAAATGACAATAATATTAATTCTGGAGGCATTATTGTATGATGTAAAAATCAATACACACTATCGTTATTAAATTATTAATAATACCGTTGCTAAAGAAAATTTCCCAGCAATCATATATATATATCTAAATGACATACCTGATGTCGACCGCCATTATATCGAAAGAATTTCTTGTTGTTCATCATTATCGTGACATTGATCTTTATGTTTTCGTTTGTGCGTCCGTCTAATGGAAGTAGATATACGGAATCGATAAAATACGTAAATATCCCAAGTTTCCGTGAATGAATACGCTTTGATTCATTCGGACGCGCTGAATTTGAAGATAACCTACAAGATACGAAAATGTCGAATTGGATTTTACGTTTATTTAATGGTAATTTATTTAATAATCGTGCGGTTAAGGTATATATATTATCTGGTATTTTAATTATGTTAGTTGTGGTGTTACTACGTATTTTACACTACCGTTTTAAAATATTTGGAATTCTCTATCGTAAACTATTTCTTTTCTTGATATATATGCTTGTAAAGTTTAAATATTAGGTATTTTCCTTTTTCGATTTCGTGGTAGTAAAATCTATTCTAAATTATATGCGGGTATAATGTGAAATATTAGAGTAATTTATGTATTTCGTTTGAATTTACAATTCCGATTTGAGTTTTGTAGTATTAAATTTCCGCATTAATTTGTTTCCAGTTTTTCCACCAAATCTAGGGATATTTTAAAATTCAGAGAATGATTTTTTAAAACATCATTTTTAGAGAATTAAACATAAAGGTATTAAAATAAATATTAATATGATAGGTAATTTTATATTTCACCGTCGAAGTTACTAAAAATAACCGCAGGAAATTTAAATTTGGTTATTTATAGGTAGTTAAGACTTTGATATTACACAGACTTCACCTAGAAAAAAAAATAACCTTAATATTTATAAATAAATCGTTTCATTACCTACTCTAAGTAGCCATTAATCTTTATGTCTTGTTTTGTTAATTTTTAGAAGTGTTCTGAGGATCGTTTCGCTAAGGTTTAAAAATGTTATTCTTATTGTTTGGAAATATAAAAGTTAATTTGCAATTTGCTTAATTTTTTTTTATGCACCAAACATTATCATAGAGTTGGGACGAATTCTAGGGACATTTGTGATAAAAATTCAAGAACAACATAAAATTACACCGGCTAACAGTATAAGCTAAATCTAACCTACAAATTTTGTGTTGATAGACGAGGACTTTGTGATAAAATTAAAAATTTGTGATAGATAATAATATGGTTTTAAATCATATAATTGTGAATGAGGAAAATACATTTAAACCCAAGCCCAAACAAACTTATTGTTAGAGTACAGTTAATAAATAAAGTGCTAATTTTTATTTCGACTAAATATTCATGTATATGGTTTTTTTCTTATGCTTACTGTGAAAATTAAAAAAAAAATGTTTCTTACGAACTTGCGGTTACATTCTTATTGGAATCAACGGTGAATTGATGAAATGGTATTGAAATGTACTGTCATTTAACAATATAAGGTTATGTATTTGGGTCAAGAAGAAAAACGAAACTTTTGTTCATCAATAAGCTTTAAATTATTCATCATGTTAAGTTAAATTCAATTGAAAATTAACCGTACATCTTTTTATAAATTTTGAGATGGTGCAATTAAAAAAAAAAAATTTCAAACCAGATTCGTGTATGTAAATGTTGGGTATCATTGACTGTTTATCAGAAATTTCGTTCGAAAAATGTTTGTGATATTTTTATTAATATTTATTATTATTTAATTAAATTAGCACAATTCAAATATAACGTCGATCTTGTATGTCAAATTTTTTTGTTTTGGAACATGGATTATTTTATATTCATATTGTAAGAAAAAAAAACAATTTAACTAGACATGTACCAGCTTAAAATAATTAACTTTGCAGTCGATGCTAATTAATTGAATAATTACAAAACGACCTTGTGCTTTTTAAATATTTATTTTCATGAGCAGGAAATGCTGTATTTACACATTTCGTTAACAAATATGATATAAAATAAACATTGAAAATAAGATATTATTTTAGCAGTTCAAATGTGTCAACACATTTTTTTGAGGTTAATTGTGCTTCACTTCGTCTACTTTCTACAAATTTACATAAATATTCTGACTGCAGAGAGAATATCCGTTAGAATATGGATAGATGAGTAATAGGTCTGTCGTAAAATTATAGCAATATATAAAATAGATCAAATATTTATTCAATTTAATCGTTTATATTACATAAGTAGGACACCTCACCTAATAATAAATCTATTTTCTTATCTGTATCTGAAATATTGAAGTATCTTGATTTTGTTTAAAGAATGTACGAATGTCATTTATCCATGTGTCACTCACTTTTATTTTCTTTTATATTTTTTACAATTAAAAACGCATTATAAAATTAACTCCTTTTACTAACACAATCCACGTCAGAATAGCGTGCTATAAAACGCGAGGTACTTGACATAATGTGTGTTTTTAATTTTCCCGCCAATTAATGTGACTTAGTACCTTATCTGGCCGCTTCCATCTTAATTGTCAAGTGGCGGTTTGCGTGTGAACGAAGTTGTTGGTATTTGAGTGATAAAAGGTCAAAAATAGTATTCTCTTTATATTTTGATATTCTTGTTCAAGTTCAGTGTACGCCTATTTTAGTTATATGCGCGAATATATACATAAGTGAGGAAAAATAGTGATTTGCCAGTATGTAAAAAAGATAAGAATGTGTGGTGTTTTGCAGAAATTCTACGGAGTCAAGTGATATCTGGTTTTGCAAATAATTCAGGTAAAATATTATGATATATAGAACATTTTAACACGAATATTTTGCAATTTAATTATGTAAATTACAAAAACATCGTAAACAGGACTTTATGTTAAACCGCGAATATGTTTTGTGTCAATTTTCAACGCTTTTCTGGTAATTACTACACATCAGTTTTTTGTTTTACATTTTTAGTTTTAGTTCTGGTGTGTAATGATATTATTTGTAGTGACACAAGTGATTTAATTGATCATATTTTGTAAAATAATAAGTTAACGGTGCAAATAGCAGTCTCAAATTTAGTTGTTTTAATGATGCAGCTAAAGTTCCACATGAAGTGGTATTTTTTGCTTTTCGGCTTCAACACACATATTTTTTAAAAGTCAATGTCACCAATATTACTTTAAAATCCCTTTCTGCAACTCATTGGGAAAGTCGTGTTGAGGCCCTTAAACCACTAAGACATTTTCTTCCGCACATGAAATCATTTAAGTTTGTACTATCGGTCTTAATATGGTATGACATAGTATCTAAACTTAATGTTGTAACTAAATTATTACCACATTAATAATATACAGGGTGTTCCATTTAAAATAAATGATATATTGCGTTTTAAAGTGTTAATACACAGAGATTCAAAATGATTGTCAATTCCGCTCCTATAGATAGTAACAGGGTGTAAGTATATGCCGCGTGTTTGTAATGAAGGTTTGAACTAAGTCAGTGTTGGAACATAAGAAAGTAAACGGATCTGTCATAAATAAGGAACCGTATCTCTATATTTGAACTCGCATTATATAAACGACTATGGATTGGTGTTTCTGCTTGTAAAAATGAAATGTAATTAATTTAACTTTACTAAATTATGATTTTACAATTCAGTACTAACTGGTGTTTAACTAAATTTATTTATTACTTTAAATTATAACATACAGTTAGTATAATTATTAAGTGACAAAACTGCATCTCTCAGTTCTTCTATGGTATACATGCGGTTTCTATAGATCCTATTTTTGAGATAGCCGAACATCAAGTAATCTAATGGGGTTAGATCAGGCGATCTTGGTGGCCATCTTTGTGCTCTAACGAACCTGTCAGCAAAAACTGTTGAAGATATTGGCAGGTTTGTCGAGCAGTATGTGCTGGAGCATTATCGTGCTGAAAATAACCTGCTTCAAGTTCATTTTTGTAATTCTGCAATAAACAATTCCAACATCTGTTGTTAACGTTGGGCTGTTACAGTTTCCTAAAAGAAAATTGGCCGTATTATTCGTTGCCTGGACATAGCTAACCAAACTCCAACTTTTACGGGATGCAATTGCGTTTCTCGAAATTCGTGTGGATTTTCTGCAGACCAGATACAATGTTTTGTAAATTGATATAGTCTATTAGATAAAACCAGCTTCATCCGAGGAAAAATGATTTGTTTAGCAAGTCATCGTCCTTAAATTGTTATTAAACCGATGACAATATTCCAATCGCCTATCGTGATCTAATGGTAATAATTTCTGTACCGTAGAAAATTTATAGGGATGAAATGTAACTTTCTTTTGACAGCTCATTGCGCTGAAGTGTATGATAAGCTTATAAAATTATAAAATGTAATAAACTATTTCACTTAATGTTAATATTGATTTTTTACCTGTTTGTTGAGCTATTACCACAGATAAATTCCCTTATTTTCTTACAGTATTCAGAATACTATTGTTGGTGATATTAGATGTAAATAATAAACGATTTGAAAAAAAAATATAAGATAAATAATCGAAAATACTACAACACGCACGCCAATGTCGCTAAATGTCAAGAAAATTCATTTAATTATGAAATTTGTATGTAGCTAACTTCGCTCATTAAATTGGTAATAAGTATAGATAAATTTTTCCGGAAAACAGTTTTTTTCTTACGACAATCATTTTGAATCACATGGTATAGGTCAACAACCTTTTGTGTTACCCTGTATTATTAATTTTGCAATTATTTTAACTTTACACTATATTACAACGTACTGACTGCATTATTAGTAAATTTTAATGTTCTACCTGAAGCACTTCCTCTATTATTGATGTTTCATCCCGTTGTCGATAAAAACGTCAAAATTCATTAAAAATCTAGTTTTCTCGAAAACTATCAAAGATAGGTATAGGAAAGTCTTAATGGAACTTACTTATTATAACGTGAGCTATCGGAAAATGAAATAATATACATGGTGTTCTATTTAAAATAAGCAAGTTGGCATTCGTTTCCGGTATAACCGGAAATAGTTCAGTGTTGCCAATATTTTTATTTGAAAGATCAGTACCAAAGACCCCCACAAAAAAAAATTTTTAGAATTTAACTAGAGTAATAATTCCCAATATTCCGGGTTTTAAAATTATCAATGATATTTCCCAGACACCGTGGAATGAATGCATAAATGAATCGTACTTACGCAAAATGTAAAAAAAAAAATCACTCATCGTTCAGATAACTCGTAATAATATCCTTCCTGTTGGAATAACCCCACCATGAAGCAGATTTCCGACGTTATAGCAATTGTTTAGATACACGCGCAGATAATAATCGTTGACCCCCTCTGATTCCCAACCCACATCCCACTACATCACCAGCAACAGACGGGAGATTGTCATATTATTGTCAAAGTCGACCGTTTTAATATCGAATCATATTCAATTGCACTTCTGTTTTGACTGACGTTTTGAAAGGCATTATCAAACTACTTAAACCGAATTTATTCTTCACATAGAAACAGTTTCATTTCGAATTTTCAACGAACACCAATAGAAAATCTAGATCGGTCTAGCAGCGATTAAGCAACTGTCCTACTCGAAAATCTCAAGTGCGCGCGTATCTTTATTTAGTTTATCGCGGCAAGCGTTGGATGACGGTTGGAATATTCAGTAGTGGTATAAGTAATTTTATTGGTGATAATAGTGATTGGATACGTTTTGTGTTGTGTAATAAGAAGAATTGTTAGGATTTGGGATTTTTAGATTACATTAAAAGTGAGTATCACCTACCTACATCAGATTTTTTTTAAGATTGAGAAAATTTTAGGTTATAATAATGCAGCTTACTTATTAGAAAGGTGATATACCTATATTAGATAATACTGCAATATAAGGGATACCTTTATTTGATTAAATATTCATTTCAAGCGGAGAAATATATAATTGTTCGGATTGTCTAGGAAAATATATGAAAGTGAGTTTCATAACCTATATTTATGTGAGCATATAATATTTATACTTTATTTTAAAAGATATTGAATATTTGGGGGTTAACATCAATATGTATATATGTATAATACTTAGACTTTATTTTGTAATTAAAACATTGAAATAGCATTAAATATATTTAAAAAAAGAACTTTCATTATGTATTTTTTGATATTTTTTTTATCTGGATAGTTTTTAAATGAATTTCCTGTTTATAATTATAACTTATCATAATTTTCGGATCTTATTACATAATATACTATTAATGAAAACCACCAATACATAATATACACAAAGAATTATGTATATGAAAAAAGAATTAAGTTAATTTAATCTTGAAGAATTAATTAAAGTTCCTATTATCTGTAAATCTTATCACATTCCAGTGATATTTAGGTAGCTAGAAATTTGCTAATTAGTAAAATATTAATTAAAGTTTTTAATTAACTATGGATAACTAGGGATATGCCAAAATTACAGAAATTTAGACAAAAAAAATACTTAACCTAATCGGAATATATATATTGAGATTTCTGTATAGGAATGATTTCTAAAACATACTAGGTGCCAATAATTCAATAAATAAATGAAAGAATTCTTCTCCAATAATGTAAATTCGATATGTTTCTATTATCATGTGTTTTAAATGAAATCAGACTGAATTTTCTGAAAGGATTTTTTTCTTTTGGAAAGAATGTCGGATTTTTTTTGTATATAATTTTGCTCTGCAGGCATGATATTTTTTCTCGATGACACTTTGTTGCTGAGTTTAGTACTGTGTAAAATGAAATTATAAATAAGATACAATATGTTACTAAACAAAAATGTTATCAATAAACACTTATGCTCACAAATCAAGTATGGTATTTTGTAACAACTAGGTGTCATTCAATTACGCAACATGCTGGTATTTTCTAACCTAGTAATATATTTTAAATACCTAAGTGTTTGAACCTAAAAGAATGTATTTTTGATATAAAAAAAAAAGATTAGATTTGAATCACGAGACAGTACAAATATCCCAAACGGTTCATTCAAACTGCAAATTGCTTGAATTTTGAGAGTAGAAAATATTTTATCTTTGTAAAAATTGGTATAATTTACACCAAAATACGGGTTCATATTATAGAATAAATACACTCGGGGCAAACATAGATTTTGAGTCTTTAAAAACAAATTCAACAAACTTTCCCTTATTTTCATCATGGCTTCCTATATACGTTACATTACAAGTCAAACAAGAAACCCATTAATGAAACTTGGCGTACGTGTAAAAAACAGTTTGCCTTGTAATTAACGGGGATGTGAAAATCATGAGGTCACAACGTTATCTGTCTTGAAGTCGCTTTATCCGTATTTACTTATTACAGGTACAATATTTAAATTTTTGTTTGCCAAAAGTTGATTTTTTTTCTGTAGAAGGAAATTGCTGCGAGTTATACGACTGCTCGTTTATGTATTTGTTCAGTGTTTAATGCTTAATGATACGTAATTTTTTTTTTTTTAATTCATACGCTAGGAATTAAGAAATATTAGATATGCTTTTAAATATAACTATGTAAGAATGATGTGAGATGTGCTCATCTCAACGAATAACAATGGGATTTTACTGTCATAAAAACGTATAAAAAAGTTAATGATGTGTAAATATGATAAGGTTACACTTAAAAACTGTCTTAGAAAATTTTATGAAGGTCAACAAAAAAGTCTTTGTTCCCCACTTATAATTATAATCTAAATTATTTGAGCAAAAGTAAATCCATATTATTTACAATTTATTTTAATATCTCGAGTTTTACGTATATTATTTGCGTAACGTGGAACGTGTGCAATGCAGTGGCAAATAAAACACAATAGCTACACTATGTAATATATCAAGAGTGTGGCAAAATATTTGCCAATACTTTTGTGTGTACAAAATACGAATTACCAGAATATAAATAAGCATCAGTCCTCAGTCCTCATACATGGAAAGGACTTATATTGTATATTTACATTTTCAAGGTTCTATAAATAGATCTTCGTACAACAGAAATTGTGTATTTTTAACCTCGAAAAATAATGCTAAATGTGGTATAGTAATGATCAATCATTATGGTTTATCAGTATGACTTATTCTCTTGTCATCTTATCACAATATGCTTAATTTTTATCTTGAACCGAAATAATAGGCCTTATAGGCTTGTAATTTAATTTTATTATCTGAATCTTAATTATGAAAAATTTTGAGTTACACTGTTGAAAATATTACGGTGTTGGCGTTAATTTGCGCTAGTCAAATATTTTAGTGTTGATTTTTGCCAAACTTGCCAGACGAGTTGACTGACGCGTATTTAATAGAACAGAAATGACTAGAATTTCGTGTGAATTCTTTGTTCAGGTATGAAGATTGACTATTTTTCTAGACATTTCAAAGGGTCAATCAATCAGATTTTTCCCTTCGGATAGAAATATAGAAAACCCCACCCTATTCTAATACAGTATTGCATTATACGCACCACCTGCGTTGCACGTGTATCTGTTTTCGTTGTTTGATTCTTCCGTTAACATTATCCAAACAAACCACCAAATGTGATGACTTGCAAAGTGTAACTCTGTTATTAAATCTTAATTCCAGTGAGCATAAAAAATTTCACTCTTAAAGATGTATGGAACATCTATTTACACAATTAGTTTAGATTGAATCAAATAACATAAACATTCACTTAATTTTTTAATGGTTCTCAAAAAATATTTTAAATTGTACGTTTAGTTGAAACCAAAAACTTGTGAATGAGTGGTTTGTTATTTATAATTGAGAAAACGTCTTAAAGAAGATATTATAGCACTAAGAAATAGGAGTTGCATATTAAAAGACGTTGTGTTTAGAAATTGGTGTTTAACACCCCAATAGATCGATTCTTTAGTTAAACAGCTAGTAAATTTGTCTTGTCTAGATCAAATAAAATGTACTAAGTATTTATAATCACGTGTCAGTTGGACAAAACCCTTAGCATGACACACTCTTGACTCTTGCTCGTCAATTTAAACTTCTATATTCTCGACAAAATAACACGAAAAGAGTGTGGAACCTCTCCTGCTTATTAAATTAGTCAAAAAAGTGGTTAAAATTTATTAACAGTGTAAGTACCATGTGATCAAATGATTTGTTCGTAAGAAAAAAAAACTGTTTCCGGAAAAATATCTATATTATACATTTAATGAGCGAGTTAGCTACATACAATCATACATTAAATAATTCTTGAATTAACGACATTTACGTGCGGTTGTAGTACTCGATATTTTTTCTTATAATTTTTTCAAATCGTTTTATATTTACATCTAATTCACCAACATAGTATTCTGATACTGTAAGAAAAAGGAATTAATTGGTAATCTCAACAACAGGAAAAATCATATAACTTAGTGAACTAGTTATTATTTTATATTTTATAGGCTTATCAACACTCAGCGCACTGATTCTGTCAAAAGAAAGTACATTTCATCCCTACAATTTTACGGTATAAGAATTATACATTAGATACGATAGGCCATTGGAATATTGTCATTTGTTTATAGCATTGAGGGACGATATTGTAAACAAATCATTTTCTCGATGACCTGGTTTATCTAACAGACATATCGATTACAAAACTATGTATCTGGTTGCGAAAATCACACGAATTCGAGAAACGCAATTCATCCCGTAAATTGAGTTTGTTGCTATTCCAGGCAACGACTAATGAGCCATTTCATCGAGAAACTGTAACAGCCCACGTACCAACAGAGTGGAATTGTTATTGCAAGAGTTCAAGAAAATGAGCTTGAAGCAGGTTATTTCCGCACGATAATGCTCCAGCCTCATACTGTCGACAACCTGCAATTCTTCAACAATTTTTGCTGACAGGTTCGTTAGGCCCAAGTCGCCTGATCTGACCCATTAGATTCTCATGTTCGGCTATCTAAAAAAAGATCTATAGAAACGCATGCATACCATAGAAAACTGAGAGATCATTTTGTCACTTAAAATATACTAATTGTATGTTATATTAAAGTAATAAAAAATTTAGTTAAATACATTAGTACTAATTGTAAATCATAATTTAGTAAGTTAAATTTATTACATCATTTACAAGCAAACACATCCATATCGTATAAAGCAAGTTAAAAGGTTACGTTTTCCTTATTTATGACAGCCTTACTTTCTTATTTCCAACACTGGATAGTTCAACCTTCATTACAAACACGCGGATATACCTACACCTTGGTTCTATCTATAGGAGTGATGACAATCATTTTGATCTCTTGTGTGCTTATTACATGCGTGACACATTTTCGTACCTGAAAAACTGCTTACATTAGGTACATAGTTAAATTGTTAGTCAGTGATGTTTTTTTTTTTATCACCTTGTTGAGTATACCTGATGCATAGTAGCTATGCGATTCTGGCACCAAAATCTTGGTTCAATGGGGTAGAGTGCACATTTATGCCTCGTAGATACAATATGCATATTACATGTCAGTCGGCTCTAGCGACTGATTGAAATTTCTACTGATATACATACGGGTGCCCAGCTAGAATGCACGGTCCATAGCCAATTTATTATGCTTTTTGAAAAATGTTCAAATAAATTTGGCTCAATCATATTCTAACATTTTAAAATATTTCAGTAAGCGGACTCGGTGTACCGGAATAGTACTTATTATTTACATGGAAACTCGTTATTATTATTTGATTCCTGTAAATTTAAATAAAATACGTTTAGCCATATATTGGGCTAAGTTGTACGTTCCCGCATTACATGTTTTTTCGAAAAAAAAAAAATGCATTGCAAGTCTGCGGGTTTGCAATATCTCGGTATACGAAGTTAGAAGATGCGTTTTTCATTCGCTTAATTAAACAGCACAGCTTTATTATATTCAAATTGTGGTAATAAGAATTATTAATAGGGCTCTGTAATTTCGAACTTAAAACATGGATAACTTATTTTAAATTAATGGTTATCGCAATTTTTACATAAAGAGTAAATTGATTTTTTCGATTTTATATGTCATTGTGTCCTCAAAGTTAGATCCTCGCGATTTTCGGTTTTATGATAGATCCGTATTGGAGTCGCCGGCCACCTTCCCTCGCATTTCACAGGCTGGACTAAATACAAAAAAATAAGTTTTGTCGTTAATTTTATTCTTGCGTTATTTAATCAATTATTGATAAAATAAAGCAATCGTAATTTTTAATTTTTACAATAATATTAGTTCCCGTCCCCAAAAACAGTACGTGATAGAAAAAAAGTACATAGGTTTCCTATTAAGCGATTTTATAAATAAATAAACAGGGAAAATTGAAGGTACTTAATTTTTTTTTTAATTTGTAACTTAATGTTATCTTCACAAACTGTAAATAGCAGATGCTAATGAAACTCCCCCAATTCGTAGACCCTGTGGAGTGTCACTCGAGGACACTTTCTGTTGCTGCGGAACTTCGTCTTTTGGGGGTTCAATTTGACTTTGAAATCCCCCCAAATTTCGTTTATCTTAAATATTTTTAAACGGTGAGAGATAGAAAAAAAGTTTCAATGGAGGATTTGCAGAGTTTATGCAGCCCTTTCGGCTGATATAGCTATTTATATACAGGGTGTTACAATAATAATGGAGCGACATATGTTGTGTTTATTTGAACGAATTTCAGAAATCTTTTATATATCTTATCATAATATAAAAAAACAACTATTTTTTCACATTAATTACATTGCATGTATATTTGTAAACGGAAATCTACTGTGTTTCTATTGTTCGTCTTTTATAAATTTCCATTATAAAATTATTATCGTTGATAATTTAAATGATACTGTTTTGCATATATTACAAAAACAGTAAGACAAAGATTCCATAAGGCCATGTTTAAGAGCCATCCAAAAAATATCTTGTAAATTCTTGGCCGGATTGAAAATTAAATTGTTCGTTACTAGATGTAGCCATATTTATGGAATTTTTTTTTGTAAATTGTAAAAGCCATCAGTTCTCGATAGCGCGCGGTATTTACTGATAACTCTTTAACATTTGGAAAATAAATTCGTATTGTTTTAAAGGTCATTTTACTACGGACGAAAATCCACGCAAGTGAAATTAGTAATACAATAGCAGATACCGTAAATTAGGCAGAGATAAACGACCTTGATATCTTTTAACATAATGGTAGCAGGAAATCTGCACGCATAAGAAATGTCGCTGTCCTGTTGTCTCTTGTCCCTCATCGCACGCCAAGTTCATTGGTCTCCAAGCAAATTTTTTTTCTTGCTTCAAATGCTCTTCTGACATTTTACGACATTTCTGAAGTTATTAGTCTTATAATTAGCGTCAATAAATGTTCTAACATTAGGCACTTGCTTTATCTATGGTATCTCTCTCGATAGATCCGTTGAGCTGCGAAAGAATCGCCGTAACACATGATCATGTCCCTGTATTCTACGAAAATATAGCGCACCATTTTGAAATAAAACTTTCAAGACACTATGCTAATATTGGTTTGACATTTGACCAAATGTTTTGTCTCATGAAATCACAGCCTACCTAAAATATTTTTATTTGCCTACACTCTAAAAAAAAAAATGTGGTAAATTACCCAAAAATAGATGGCAACTGGGCTACGCCTATTTTTGGCGTTAATTTTACACTATAGGGGATTTTTCACATGCTTGTGTGAATATTCCTGAAGTGGGTTAATTTTGCCTGGTAAATTTACACCTCTAAAGTAATATTCCCTAATGGAATGGAATAATTTCAGGTAGATTTACCACACCTTCAAGGAATATTCCACCAGTATGTTGAAAAAATCCCCTATAGGTGTAAATTTACCCCAAAATAGGCGGATAGCCCAGTTGCCATCTATTTTTGGGGTAATTTTACCACATTTTTTTTTTTTAATGTATAGATTAGAGTAAACAACAAAGAAATTAGAAAATAATTGATTATTTAGGTTGTTTTATCATCCAGAAATATAAGTTTCAGTTATCTAATAACATGTTTATGTCATTTAGAACTTTAATGCAGATTCTCCACTTAAATATTCAAAATATACCATTTTATAATATTAGATTTAATTTTAATTAATTTCTGAAAGATATATTAATTAGTTGGATTACAGAGAGTTTACAAATAATTCAATAAATTTTTAAATTCAATAAGCAATGTTTTAAAGAGTAAACATTTTGGAGAAGGTCGATAAGAAAAGCCAATAGTTACTAAGGAATTGGTTTGTATTCATAATACAAAGATCATAGTTGAATGTAACCATAAAATAAATTTTGACTAACAAAATACATTAAAATAATCTTATCAATTTGAGTTTGGATTTGGAGCTTTTTATTTTGTTCCCTGTCAGGGTTATATTTTTTAAAAAATTACCTCTGCAGAACTTCTAATGTGTTAGAAGCCTCTTTTGCGGTACTGCAAATGAAAATTAAAATATGCGCCATCATTTTGTTGTAATGCAGAACGAAATGAATCTGTTGGGTCTAATAACTGTCTTTCTACCATTAAAGAATGCGACTTCACATTTCCTAGAAAAGAAAAATAAATGTAAAAAACATATGACAATAATATATATTTTTATTAATACCTTCTTCCAAGCATATTATCAACGGTGTATTCACCTCAAATTTCTTCAAGTTTAGATTTATCCTTGAAAATTTTTTAATAAATTTAGCATTTAAAAAATATTGTATGCAGATAATAGTGCTGCGAATCGAAGCCTCTTTATGTGAAACCGGGGTTTGGATGCAGTGATTAATCGTCTTTAAAATTGTAACCGTAAAACCCGGTTTTCAAAATCAAAACCGGTTTTTAAAAGCAGATTATTGCGCCTTAAATAGGTTTTTCGAATTTAAAATACATAGCACTTTTAAAAAGTAATACGTATTGTTTTTAGTTTAAACTGGTTTTGAAAATCGATTTTAAAAACTGATATTTTAAAAACCGATTTTTACTAAAAATCGATTAACCGGTTTTTGATATCTGGCGATTCCCGCAATACTAGTATATACATAAATAATGTTGTGATTAACTATTGAACTCAAATTTGCCGTCCTGCGGTCTTGCACATTTGCATGTATAAGTGTTAATACCTACTTTACTTTTGTCATTAAATCCTAGAGTAAAATCAAAATAGTCTCTTCCTTACTTTACTTGTATCATCATTTAACAACGAAAACATAGCCTCCAATAACGGCAAGACACTAGTCGGTTTATATTTCAAATGTTTAATGGAAGAGAAAAAAAAAGATTGACTCCTTCAAAACGAAGACTTTCTGTTGTTTAATTGAAAATTTTGATACGGTAGTTTCTGAGTGTCACTTGCACGTTGAAAACTTTAAATAAATGTATCATATCTGTAGCAACAATACCGCCAAATGCTATTGAGGTTGATGTTCCAGTATATCATATTAGATATCCATACGGCAGGTGTATGTCTATTATTTTATGTGTGCTGTCATAGCTAAGTACATGGTAATCTATCTCAATACATAATTAATGTAAAATGAACTTACCTCAATCTTTATTTGCAAGACAAAATGAAAACACACCATTTACATTTATGCGTTGAAGCCATCAGTGTAGATGCCGACTTGTATTCAAACTGCGTACCTCAAACGCTTGCGCGTTGTATAGTCGACAGCTATGTAATGCATTCTCCGTAACGGGTTTAATTTTTGATCAAGCGACACAATGTGATGCAATGTTAAAAAAAAACATTTTGTGTTCCAATCAAATAACAGATGCATATATATATTATATATAATCAGAATTTCATGTCCCTTGTATTGTCCGTATTGTATTTTTACCGACATAAGGCGTAATATTCCACGAAATATGTTATTTTTCCTTGCTCCTAAGCAAATTTCCCCAAGTGGGGGAAAATTACTTCATTTATTGAAGTTTGCCAGGCAAAATTACACCTAATTTGTAGTAATCTGATGTTTACCCTCTTTTTGGTGTAATTTTATCTTATATTTCATATGTTTTTTCACATACCAGTGAGGTAAATTTACCATCAATTTTTTAGAGTGGCACATGATCATGTCCCTGTATTCTACGAAAGTATAGCGCACCATTTTGAAATAAAACTTTCAAGACACTATGCTAATATTGGTTTGACATTTGACCAAATGTTTTGTCTCATGAAATCACAGCCTACCTTAAAATATTTTCTATTGCCTATAGGTAATACTAAAATACAACAATATAAAAAACAGTTTGTAACTTGCGATATGCATTTATGGTATGCCTATACCAATGTTAGGTTCGATAAACTCCATACTTATATATTACTCAATGCTGGGAATTGCAATGATCTAGGGAATTTGCCATATGCGGTTTACGTGACTGCATTACTGATAGATTTTAACCTACTCGAAAGCCGATTGTAGGTACACTAGCGACACTTTCTAATTGTACGACCTACAGCATAAAACAGAGCCTAAATGTGTAGCATGGGTAGTAGACGACTTATGCATTCACTGCCGTCTTCGAAATATGTAAACACAGATGTGCGGTCTCGTGTTTTTTTGTAGTTAAATCTACTTTAAATGTTAAGGAAGAATGCAGTAAATAAAACATAGAAAAAAACATTGATCTTTAAAAATAGAGAGAATTAAATACATCAAAGGCGCATACTTATGCCTGCCGACTTACCTCGGTTAGCACAATTCGAATTTTTCATTTACCTTACCTTAAATATAATATTGTATACAAACAGATGTTTTGTTTTCTTTACAAATCCCTACAGCTTTATCAAATATGTTTGTGTTTTTAATCCAGTTGATTCACAATGATTGTTTTCATAACTACTTTTTAATTCGCCCCCGGCTCTTTTTTCGATATTAACATAATGAATAATTAATATTTATATAAACTAATCATTAATTACTAATTTAAACCTGCATTTTGTATTTATAGCTATCACTACTGTTCAATTTAGCACTAATTCAAATTTTGTATTTCTTTTGAAAAAATATTGTGAGACTTTTGAGGTAAAATCTTTTGAAACTAGGGAATTTATAATCGAAATATTATTTTATCTTGCTATATAATATTAATGGAAACATACCATTACTGTAACTAATAAAAAATATTTCTGACGAGTGTAGAGCTTTTCCTTCTAATATCTGATAATCTGATATAAAATTCATGGTTTTGAATGCATCCTCGCCATATCTCCTTTATTATTTAATGTTAAAGAAGGAAGCCGGGAGCGAGTTAAAAAAAATGATATGATCATCATGACATTATTAGATTAAAAAATATAAGCATATTTGGGTAACGCTGCAGGAAAACAACATGCATTTCTGTCAATAACGAATTACTACAAATTTCTCTGCATTTAATAAATTAATTGGCGCAACACCTCACTTCATGAAAAGTGAAGTAGTAATAATCTTATTACTATATTGTTAATATCTTGCATAGGGGCTGTCGCAATCTAGTTAATGCATTAACTAGATTGAATGAAACACTTTTTTCATGTGTTCAGTAATATTGAAAAAAGTGTTTCATTCATAACGGAGGTGTGCTTACTGATTTCAGTATAGCTAAATACTTTAAATGTCTTCATGCGATCCATTTTGATAGTTTCATTATTATTTTGCATACGTATAAATGAATAAAGTAATAAACCCATTGATATTGCTATTTATTTATAATTAACAATGCCTTTGTTTTAGTTCTAGTCATAGTTCAACTGTAAAATGAAATACCTTTTAAAACCATTTTATAACACTACAGCTATTCGAAATACTTCAAACATCAAATAAAATTTATTCCTACGCAAAGTAACAAATACATAAGAGATGCATTCAACTTCGACACTTAATAATCCAGTCTAAGCTTTTTAAAATAACGACAGAGAGACCGCACATCTGTGTTTACATATTTCGAAAGGGCCAGTTACTGCATAAATCCGTCTACTATCCACGTTAAAGAATGGGCTCTTTTTACCCTGTAGTGTCTCAATTAGAAAGTGTCGCTAGTGTACATTAACTTGTTCGTTTTTGCTATCGCAAGACCTCATAATATAGAATATAGGTAAATAAATGTTGGTTTTGGAACCACGCTGAGAATTTTCTAAACCAATAAACCAACCTTCGAGTTACCGTTTAACTGTAACTATTGTGTAAGAATATTGAAGTATATAATCCTAATTTGAAATACGAAATAATGGAAAGGTAATTATGATATGCATTGTATACGAAATCGAAAGGTAAATACATTAATATGCGGTTAAACTAAAGACCACCTTTCATTTTAACCACATTCTGATGATGAATGAATGTTTCTCTGATTCAAAGTATCATACTGACAGTGTCATACTGAGATTCCTGTAAAAATCCTATTATTTACTTAAAAATGATTATCGTGATTTGATAATACTGTTCGAGATTAGCTTTGGCAGCTGGTGTTCTACTAAATCCTATGGATTAGAAATTCATTGTACAGCTGGTTTGTTTACTTTTCGCTTACGATGATTGAACGGTACCGTAAAGTGGGCAATTCCGATCAGTTTTATGTACTATTTCTGAGCTGCAATTATTAATTATTGATCGAAAAAAATTGAAAAAAAATTATATATAATCATACATCTTTTAGCTACACATACCATCATGTATATTAACCCAATGTATTATTAAAACACTATTTTTTTTAATAATCAAGCGTGATCGGTTTTGCCCATAATAGGGGGCAATTCCAATCACCCCATCTATTTTCTTATAAAAACCGATTTGAAAGCTACACGAGGTAAATCCAATAACAAAAATTTGAATTTAAAAAAAGGAAACTTACGGAAATAACAGAAAATATGTATTATAGAAGTGACAAACAGATAAATGATGACATAAACTATAATAATTCAATAAACTAAAACTAAAACAAAATTTCATTCAATGCGTTCCCTCTCAGTTCAAAAAACGTACCTCCCTTCTATGACAGCTGGATAATTTGGTTTTTGAAATTTCCTAAATTTCGTCAACTTGGAGAAATACAAAAGTCATCTTTTCTCTTCCTTAGAAACTACCGGTTCTTTAAAGTATTCTGAAGTAATAATAATAATAGTAATAATAATTCATGCCTTCGCATTCCCCAACAGCTTTCGCCAATTAGAAGGTAATGAATATGGCAGCCCATTATTTTCTGATGCTTTCATAATGGATGAAGTGTTCTGTTTTACTATCCTGATAGCAATTTGGAGGTATTTGGGGTTATATTGCTGTCTCCCGCCAGGCCATACTTTTTGTTTATAGTTTCTCACCATAATTTTCAATAAAACCAACGTAGAAACATGAGTATGTCATATTTCTACGATGTTCTATGAGCATGGTCTTTGTTCTTTTACTTTTCAAACTGATCGGTATTACCTCATGAGGTGTTAATTTTCCCCTTACTCTCTTGTTATTCCAACATAAATTTCATAAAGTCAAAAAAAGAAACGGTGAAGAATGAATGACAATTGCTTCTTTTCACCTTATCCCTTTTCGAAAATTCGCTTTGTCCTAGTGGGATTCCCCAGTAGTAGTTTGTTTCCGCCTGTATGAAATATTACTCGTTGTCATTCCATCGGAAATTATTTTTTTAACACAGGAAACTTTAATGCAATACTTAAAAAGCCAGTTAGTTATCTATGTTATAAACAAAGTTTATTAAATGACTGTGTTGCAAAGCTTTCTTATCCTTTCCGTAGATGCCAAACTAAGTAATTGCCGTAAAATCAGGATTGATCGATTTTACCCCATGCGATCGAAATTTGCCCAGTCTACGGTATTGCGAAAAATTTCTAATATTAGCAATATAGTCTGTCCATTGATATAACTTATTCACTAGCACTCGAACTTCAGAAAAGGAATGTTAACCCAATCCTTCAAATACCGGTGGTTCACATGCACGTATTCACAAAGATTATTATATTAAACGTCTATATAAATAATGTATAAATAATAATAATATCTTTATTGTCATGGATACAAAAGAATGTCGACATTGTCATGTAAGAAAAAAGGTAGATCTATGAAAGTAAAATAAAATATGTATATAACAAAAGATAAACAAACAAATTTTGTATTCTCTAAACAATGATCTGCAAGGGGTGCATCACTTACTCCAGCCATTCTTCTAAGCGGTATTCGTTTCTGAGAAAAACATGTCCATAATAGACATAATAATTACTTTCATCTATCAATTATACTATCAATACTATCAATTATTGACACTTTTCTAAATTATGTCTCAAACTCATAATCGAATAAGTTGAGGAGCAAAGTCTTAAGATTAATTTGTTACAGCGAAATTTCCAATTTTAATTGATATCAAGATGAATACCCCCAAAAACTTACAGTCATCATTACTATTCAAAACATCAGCGCCAAAAACACAATCACATAGGCATCATAACATCATTTTAGCAGTATTAAAAGACAAATCGCAACAATTAAAAAAAAAAAATTAATTGTGTCAATTATTGCGTCACTATATAAACCTTCACAGCATTATCCTTATTGTTATTAACTATTAACGAAAAATCATCAGCGAAAGCAAGATGTTGAATACTATCAGAACACAGATCAAAATCCGCAACATATAGTAAAAAAGAGTAGAGGGCCCAATATGGAGCCATGGGAACCCCATACCGAACCCTTAACGGTTCTGAATTAACATTTACACGTACATTATTATTAAGATATGACAATGAAACGGTCTGATTACATTCGAAATGGCAAGATTCTAGCCACGCCAAGGCCAAACCTCTAACCCCATAATTATGCAACTTCGAAACACGAAACAGAATGGTTGACGCAATCAAAAGCCCTGCTCTTAAGTCACAAAAAACATTTATGTTCAACTTTAAAATATATTGACATATGCATACATATTTGCTTACATTTTTAAGGTAAATATGTACAGGCCAGATCATGAATGTTTGTAGTTACGTCATATTTGCTGATGACGTATGCAGCGTCTGAAACAAATTCAGGCACACCAACATTGTTTACAATGAACTGTACGAAATGACAATTGTCAAATTTAATGAGGTTATACGCAGTTTTAATAGATTTTCTTTATAACTCGAAGGATGGTTCAGTTTTTAGTCAACGTTGCGTTTAACAACAATCATGAGTAATGCAACTAATAGGATTCTGAATAGTGAACTTTCTATTGAATGCTTTCGTGATCAGGCTAAGCTATTATTAAATGTGTTCTCAATGAAATAATGTATTACCACAATAATGTAGTTCTCATATCAAAAACCTATTTGCAAATTAAAATGTAGAAAATATTCAAGCAACATAAAAGTATTTAGTTTAATATACGTTACCAATGATTAATTAAACGAAAGATGATGTTTTATATTTATGTAGCAAAACATAATTTCTATACAATGGGATATACAAAACATAATATTGCAGTAAATTAAATTAAAATATGTCAATATTGAAAGAAAGAATGTGCAATTAAAAATATATTTAATTTGTGGATTCGCTCTCATCTTCTGATCGCAATTAACTGTCAGAACAAAGTCATGTTTGCTTCACATTCGTACAACTCTTTAATTATCTTCCCTGTGTGATTTATGCATTTTGCCAGGAGTCTGGTGTACAGCTGTCCAAACTTTCTCGCCACATTCCAATACTTGTTTATCGCCATAACCATCCCGACTAATATGGTTATTATAATATCCTTTCGCATGTGCCCATATAAATTCGATAGCATTGAAATTGCAGTGATACAGAGGAAGTCTTGAAACTTTATGCCCATGTGCTCGAAGTAATTCATCAAATAACATAAACTTAACCATAAATTACTTTACGAACATCCATTTTATTACTCTCTGACACATCACATGTTTGGGCATAATCGTGGGCTTGTACAGGCTGTTGAAGCACTCGATGAAGGAACAGCAGATATAGCTTCCTTCTTGCGCTTTGTGTTGTGATGATACCCATAGAAATGCCCAAAGCATTCGCAACTTCTCTACAATTTGTATGTAAGTTTAATTTAATAATAACCAATTACAATGTACCTCATGGACCGCATCAACGGATATTAGAGAACTTCCATTTCGCTTTTCCTCCTCGAAATACACTAGTAAACGACTGACCAACTCTCGACAACAAGAACTAAGTCGTTTACCAGGCATCTTGAACTGTAACCTAAAAAAAATGTTTTAAGTCTTTGTATGTTTCTTTAACACCTCTAAACTTACCACAAACTAAACGATTTACTTCACTAAGCTCTGAAAAAGAACTTTTGGTAAAAAAATATAGAAGTAAGTAAAAATTCAAACCTAAAGAAGGGTCAATAAACAGTAAAAAGCAGTTGTCAAATGTCAACGGAGCGGTAAAATGGGTTAAAATGGCGTGGTTGCATGCACTGAAGTAAACATTATGAAAGGTCTTATTTACGCATTACTCGACCGTATTCTATCTCACTTCAAATAGTTTGTTAATATTTAATAAAATATGGACGTATATGCTAAGTAGCTACGACTTATGTATTATACTTCTATCTCGCTTGTGTATATGAATGCTTCTAATTTTGAAAACTACGTGTCTTTACTTTACCGACCTGTTAATGACGTAACTACAAACATTCAAGACTTCCTCTGTATCTATGGACGGACTATACTAAGTAGTATGTAATTTTTGTCCCGGTTATTTGGAGCCACATGAAAACCAGCTGTTACTGTATGCCATATAAAAACAATGGTTTGGGGGAACGTTGAGAACTTGGTTTCATTATCCGTATGGCTTATTCTCAGAACTATTAATAATTATTATGCGTGCGCGTACATACTTGCTATTTATAATATTAAATTGTACTTCAAACAAGATTTTGGTCATAAAATATAATCTTTATTCTCAGCATTACATTATTCGTAGTTATCATTTAATATGTGGATGAACAATTCTGAGGATTTTGAAGATTAGAAATTTACTATCTCGACAATTAAATTTAATAAAGATCATTCGAATTACGATGTATTTAAGTGAATACTAAGAATAGTTTTGCTTACTGTTTTCATCCAAATTTTGTAACAATAATATACATATGCGTACTACATACCGGACATTAATTTCAAAACTAGCCATCACGAATAAGCTTGAATTGAATTTAATAAGAAAACAGGTCCATATCGATTTACTTTTAATCTTTAAACTTTAAAAGGATATAGTTTGGGAAAAATGATCTTTTCCTATTTCCTATTTGAACTTTTCGATAAGATTTCATCCCCGATTGGAGGTGAAACTAAGGGATCGCAGATACAACTTTCCCGGTATATATAAAAAAATATTACATGTGCTTTTAACACTGATTAACTGTGGTTCTAAAAACAACAGATATACAACATGAATGTAAATAATAACGAAACAGATGGAACATGGATAGAGGACGAAAATGATTATATCTCTCAATTCTCAACACGTTAAATTCCCTAAAGTTCACGACAATATATTCAAACTATCGTCAGTCACTTAAAATTGCTCCATATAATCATATAGGTACTTATATGTAGGTGACTATCATTGGGACAGACGAATAGAAAAGATTTCGTGACGTATAAGTAAAATTTCTCATCCACTTTCTAGTGCCGTTTCAAACCGGAAAGACACATCTACTGTAGAGTTAATATATGTATGTGTACTATTATGTACTGATATCTATTTTTATCATTTGGGACAGCGGAAGTAATATGTAGAATATTGACAATATTATATTCTAGACTACATTGATTAGAATACAACATTGCATTCTCACCCTAAAATTAATTGATTTTTTTTTGGGTTGTAAAGTAGAATTGTTTTAATACGTATGGCTACAAAATTCATAAAAACAGCTAATTTTTAAAAAGCAACGAAAAGATATTTTTCCTAAAATTATTGTTTATTTATTATGATATTATTATTATTATTATGATTTTTGAAGACAGTTGGATAAGTAATTCAACCCTAAATCTCTCTGGTATTGTTGTAGGATTATGATTGTTCAATAACACAAAACTATCGGCATTTCTACAGGGTGCTTCGTCACCTCGGTACATACAGCCTTCAATTTTGTTTTCTTAAATACAATAGCCCCGTTATTCCCTTTTTTGGATGTTGATAAATTGATATATTCCCAGTTGAAGTTGGCTAAGCTTTTACATCAGTACTTACTTACTCAGATGTGTTTATACCACAACTCTAATATACTGGGTGTTCATCTGAGAGTGTAAGATTAATTTTTTCGATTAGGTCAAAAGTGAGTTTAACATTTGATAGGCTCTCCTTGTAAATTTATCTAACGCCCTTTGTAAAAACATTAGTTTTAATTCTGCTGATTGCCTATGGAATGGGAAAAATGTTGTTTTTTAATTAGTTTCGTAATGCGGTATAACGACAGTGTTTTTTACTTTATTTTCAATGATGTTAAAGTATACAGGAATGATGATAAATCATAATCCCTGTTGAAGTTGTCTGATCTTTCACATCATCAGTGACGAATACCCAGTGTATCAAAGTCGAAATAGAAGCACATCTGAAAGTGTAAGATTAAATTTTTAGATTAGACCAAAAGTGAGTTTAACATTTGATAGGCTCTCCTTGTATATTTATTATGGTGCTTTGTAAAAACATTGGTTTCAATTCTACTGATTGCCTATGGAAAGGGAAAAATCTTGTTTTTTAATTAGTTTTAATTAGTGGTATACGAGAGTGTTTTTTACTTATTTTCAATGATTTTAAAGTATACAGGATGCTGATAAATTCATACATCTCCAGTTGAAGTTGTCTGAATTTTCACATCAGCGACGTACACCCAGTATATTCAAGTCGAAATATAAACACATCTAAAAATGTAAAATTGATTTCTTCGATTGGACCAACAGTGAGTTTAACATTTGATAGGCCCTCCTTGTAAATTTATCAATCGTCTTTTGCAAAAACATTGGTTTTAATTCTGCCGATTGCCTATGGAGTGGGAAAAATCTTGTTTTTTTTTAATTAGTTTTCTTATGTGGTATACGACAGTGTTTTTTTTTTTTACTTATTTTCAATGATGTTAAAATGTATAAAGGATGCTGATAAATTCATACATCTCCAGTTGAAGTTGTCTGAGCTTTCATATCAGCGACGAACTCCCAGTATATTAAAGTCGAAATATGAACATATTTAAAAGTGTAAGATTGATTTTTTCAATTAGACCAAAAGTGAGTTTAACATTTGATAGGCTCTCCTTGTAAATTTATCTATCGTCTTTTGTAAAAACATTGGTTTTAATTCTGCTGATTGCACATGGAATGGGAAAAATCTTATTTTTTAATTAGTTTTCTTATGTGGTATACGACAGTGTTTTTTACTTATTTTCAATAATGTTAAAGTATGCAGGATGCTGATAAATTCATACATCTCCAGTTGAAGTTGTCTGAGCTTTTACATCAGCGACGAACACCCAGTATATTAAACTCGAAATATAAACACATCTAAAAGTGTAAGATTGATTTTTTCGATTAGACCGAAAGTGAGTTTAACATTTGATAGGCTCTCCTTGTATATTTATTATTGTCCTTTGTAAAAACATTGGTTTCAATTCTACTGATTGCCTATGGAATGGGGAAAATCTCGTTTTTTAATTAATTTTCTTATGTGGTATCCGACAGTGTTTTTTATTTATTTTCAGTGATGTTAAAGTATACAGGATGCTGATAAATTGATACATCTCCAGTTGAAGTTGTCTGAGCTTTCGCATCAGCGACGAACACCCAGTATATTAAAGTCGAAATATTAACACATCTAAAAGTGTAAGATTGATTTTTTCGATTAAGCCAAAAGTGAGTTTAACATTTGATAGGCTCTCCTTGTAAATTTATCTATCGTCCTTTGTAGAAACATTCTCTTTTAATTCTGCTGATTGCCTATGGAATGAGGACAGTCTGGTGTTTTCATTAGTTTTCTTGTATGGTATGCGACAGTGTTTATTATTTATTTTCCATGATGTAAACGTATACAGAATGTTGATAAATCGATACATCCCCTGTTGAAGTTGTCTGAACTTTCACATCATCAGTGACGAACACCCAGTGTATCAAAGTCGAAATAGAAGCACATCTGAAAGTGTAAGATTAAATTTTTGGATTAGACCAAAAGTGAGTTTAACATTTGATAGGCTCTTCTGGTAAATTTATTATCGTCCTTTGTAAAAACATTGGTTTCAATTCTATTGATTGTCTATGGAATGGGAAAAAAATCTTGTTTTTTAATTAATTTTCTTATGTGGTATTCGACAGTGTTTTTTATTTATTTTCAATGATTTTAAAGTATATAGGATGGCGATAAATTGTTGTCTGAGCTTTCACATCAGCGACGAACTAAATATAAACATATCTAAAAGTGTAAGATTGATTTTTTCGATTAGACCAAAAGTGAGTTTAACATTTGATAGGCTCTTCTTGTAAATTTATCTATCGGCTTTTGCAAAAACATTGGTTTTTATTCTGCTGATCGCCTATGGAGTGGGGAAAATCTTGTGTTTTTATTAGTTTTCTTATGTGGTATGCGCCAGTGTTTATTATTTATTTTCATTAATGTAAACGTATATACAGGATGTATGATAAATTGATATGTCCCCAGTTGAAGTTATGCGAGCTTTCAACACCCAGTATATTAAAGTTGAAATATAAACACATCTGAAAGTGTAAGATTACGTTTTTTGGATTAGGCCAAAAATGAGTTTAACATTTGATAGGCTCTCCTTGTAAATTTACCTATTGTCCTTTGTAAAAACATTCTGTTTTAATTCTACTGATTGCCCAATTCCATATTACTAATTGTTAATTTCGTTGACCGAAATTTTCGATATAAATAATTAAACTGCTAGCTATGGCACCTAATACAATACACCTGTGTTCGTAGTCATATATACATGTACAACGCTTGACCTACTTGCGGGTTAGAAGTTACGAGGCTATTAGTCGATCTAGTAGGTAATGTAGGTACCTAGCAATTTGGCACACGGTTTTATGCGTTCCGAGTGGAGTGGGGGAGGGAACGAATACACAGTTAATTGGTCGTTGAGGTAAATTTACTCGAAATTAGAACTTTATCGAGTCACAGCAGGTTTATAGCGACTAAAACGCTGTAATGCGGCTGTGTAACGATTATAATTTGAGGTTAGCCCGCAACGTTTCACGTGTATATTGAATACAGAGAGGGCGCTGGGGTTCACTTTAATGGAAACGTGTGTTTAATAAACTCTTCATTTTTGAATCTGATGTCGCTTTTTAGGTTAATTATTTTTTGGTGGTGGTGAGGTATTGATAATTGATACGAGGGAAGGTAAAAAAATATGAAACTACCCTAAGAGTGAAGTATCTCAGTTTTTGAGTTTAGAAGATTCTTTTATTAATAATGGTTGTTTCAAATTCCACCTCATTAGTGCATATACAGGGTGTATCAAATAAAAAAGTAAATTTTGCTTGGGTGTTAACTACACGACATATAAAGCACAAACCCACCGAAACCGGATTTCATCATTAAAGAATAAAAAAAAGTAAAATTTAGAGCCAAAAATTCTTTAGTCCGGGCCTGATGCAAGGAAATATTATTTATATATATAATAGTATTATGTATAAATACATTGCACTCATTTAGTATTATTCTTAATGGTATGCCGTAAGTTCATTTAACGTCATTCAGAATAAATAAAGGCCCTTATAGCAAAACTGAGGCATTTTAAATTTCTTCTTTTTATAAAATAAACATTCCTTTTTTGTTAAGAGCATTCTACGTAGGTTTACAAATTATTACTTTTAATATCGTGATAAGACGTTCGAGTTTCACCGGATATGCGACAAAAAACGTATATTTTAAAAAATTTTTTTCTTTTGCTTTGTCGAATCGAGAGTTAGTTGTTAATAGACGGTACCACATGAATCTGAGTTATTTCTTTTGGATTTATTTAATCATATATCGCAAAATGAATTGAATCGAATTACACAGAAATAAATGTAGATACAGAAAATTTGCAAACACGCCTTTTTACTATGATATCGTGCGAAAATGAATCTATACATTTCCGCGCTTTTGCCGATGCATCAAACTTCGATTTTCTTTATATGAAATCATGATGGTCCTGAAAAGAATCGTTTTTTCGAGACGGGAAGAATTTAAATAAAATGTTCGAAGTGGCTTGCACTCCAAGCGGCGATCCACGCAAAACTAACAGCGGTAATGGCTGAATGATAGTGGTATGTGGGGGTATACTCGGGACAGCATTTAGGTTGGGCACAGGTGCGGCTCTAGCCCACGGCATTTATAAAATATTTTTTTTCCCGTTAATGCTTACAGATAGACCCCCTGTGCATTAAGATTTTTTGATTGTATATGATTACAGCTGCTGCATATTATTATATTTACCTCTATATCTGATACACCCTGTATATGCATATAGTTTTGTAATAAAATTGCCGGCTGTTAAAATGCCTTTAAATTTTATAGTTTTTAAAACGAAATCTCCTAAGTCTAGCTTGCTCCTTTAATAGATGACAAAGCGGATTTAAACCCTTCAAAAATTCATACCGAAGTATCGGAAAACGTCTTTCAAACTCAATTCGTAATTCCGTAATAAAGAGATGGATTCCTGAGAAGTAACCAGTGCATAGCGAAAACTTTGAAGTTTCAGAAGTGCTTTTCAATTATTTACGCATTTCGAATATGAAATATTCAACATCAACCATTGACACGCGTAAGAACGAAGAGAATATTTTTTTATTTGATACGAAGCTTGCCATAATAAGTTCGAAATCTTGCGTAAAAAAAAAAACTTTCTTTTCCCATATTGGACAGATAAACGTTTCCCATGCATTCTAATTTATCGGCAAGTTACTACCGCTTCACCTGAGAAACCCGATATAATGCAACAGAACTTTGTTTGATCTTTGACATTGAAAGCTTTTCATATTATTAGACTGACACGATTCACAATTGTCCCCAATCGATATTCCCATATACACGTGTCTTGATCAAATATTTACTGGTGTTCACCTTTCATCAAGAGCAAACACGATCATGTAGCAACAGTTGCACCATTGTCTGTTGTAAGTAAATCCAATTTGCTTGTATGTATATACTTAGTAATCGACGAGTACTTGCTACCTTTATTCGTGATCGAACGAAAGAACAACGTTATGTAATAATATTTTTCACCCACTCCGAGTTGATGTTCTTTAATTGAATAGTGAAATTGTATGTATTCTGGAACGTCATATCAGGGAAAATCGATAAATCTATATAACGAAATAATATGGAGAGCTATGATGAATTACAGGTTTGAAAAAAAAAATACGTTCTAACATGTGCTTTAATTTTTCTCATTGCATTGAAACGATGAAGCATTAATGACAGTAGAAATGCGACCATTATTTGAAAATCGTGATGACATTACCTCCATTCCTCATCGGTGTTGTAAAAAAATAATCCCTTCTGCGCCACGCGCCTCCTAAAGTCATCAAGACGATCTAAATACCCCTAAATACGAGAAAATTTGCACGCTGGAGAGCGCCCCACTCCGATCCAAACCGACGCATGATACTCCCTTTACACAACATGTTTAGAAGTATGTACAGAAGCAGGTTGTAGCTGCTAACGTAAAGAAGCAGTTTTATATACCACTACATTTTAATACACTGCTTTACTGCTATATACAGGGTGTATCAGATATACAGGTAAATATAATAATATGTAGCAGCTGTAATCATATACAATCAAAAAGTCTTAATACACAGGGGATCTATCTGTAAGCATTAACGAGAAAAAAAATATTTTATTAATGCCGTGGGCTAGAGCCGCACCTGTGCCCAATCTAAATGCTGTCCCGAGTATACCCCCACATACCACCATCATTCAGCCATTACCGCTGTTAGTTTTGTGTGGATCGCCGCTTGGAGTGCAAGCCACTTCGAACATTTTATTTAAATTCTTCCAGTCTCAAAAAAACGATCCTTTTCAGGACCATCATGATTTCATATAAAGAAAATCGAAGCTTGATGCATCGGGAAAAGCGCGAGAATGTATAGATTCATTTTCGCACGATATCATAGTAAAAAGGCGTGTTTGCAAATTTTCTGTATCTACATTTTATTTCTGTGTAATTCGATTCAATTCATTCTGCGTTATTTGCTTAAATAAATCCAAAAGAAATAACTCAGATTCATGCGGTACCGTTTATTAACAACTAACTCTCGATTCGACAAAGCAAAAGAAAAATATTTACGTTTTTTGTAACTACCGAAGTCGCATATCCGAAGAACGAAAGTCTTATCAGGATATTAAAAATAATACTTTGTAGACTTACGTAGAATGCTCTTAACAAAAAAGGAATGTTTATTTTATAAAAAGAAGAAATTTAAAATGCCTCAGTTGTGGCCTTTATTTATTCAGAATGACGTTAAATGAACTTACGGCATACCATTAAGAATAATACTAAATGAGTGCAATGTATTTATACATAATACCACATTTAGCGGGTGCTTAACATGACGTTTCCTTGCATCAGGCCCGGACTAAAGAATTTTTAGCTCTAAATTTTACTTTTTTTTATTCTTTAATGATGAAATCTGGTTTCGGTGGATTTGTGCTTTATATGTCGTGTAATTAACACCCAAGCAAAATTTACTTTTGTATTTGATACATCCTGTATAGTGCTATACCTATAACCCGCGATTTATTTGTGCGATGTCTGTCTTCCATTATCTTGTCTTTACCTCTTGTGTTGTGTTCATGGATGTAACGACAGCTTATGGATATTATCTCTCTAATATATATTAAATTTTCATAAACTATTAAAGAAAACAGCGTCATAATTTTAAGATTACGAAATATAGGCTTACAGTGATCGTCAAATCTCGCCTGAACTATGCTACCTACGTACTGCTGCTTTTTGTATCGTAAATACCCTTTGCAGTTGCGAGTGAGCGAGCATTTCCCCATGCTAGTATCCCATATGAAAGGACAGAATGAAATAATCCAAAATATACTTTATACGCCACGTTATTGTCAACAAAAGCTGCTGTTTTTCGAATTGCATAAACTATACTATTTAGCCAAAACAAATGTTATCAATCTGTGGAATCTAAGGAAGTTCAGTATCAAGATAGATACCTAAAAATTTTATATTACTAAAATTAGTGTTCTCTCTAAGTGAAAATGTACATATTTTAGTTTGTATGTATGTATGTAATAGAAGGGTGGTGTTACACTGCGACCTAAAAGAACTATTGTGTCCCCTATTCTTGCTGCTTTACAGCTGGCCTTCCAATCCTATTCCTTTTAGGAAGTGTAGGATGTCAGAGGCCCCAGTCTAGGTAAGTCTCCCTCTTCGATTTCACATGCTCCCAGGTACAATGCCCTCGGGTTGCACAGTGCTACGCAGTTTGAGAGGAGGTGGATGGATGTTTTCATCTGTTACCACAAAATCTGCATTCAGGATCTTTTTCCAATCCAAGCTTACTCAGGTGTCCTTCATCTACAATGGCCTGAAAGTATTCCTGTTAATATGCGAACATTGTTCTTACTCAGGTTGATGCATTCTGTAAACCCCATCTGGTTATAAGTTCCCAGAGAATTTTACTTTGCCTCATTCCCTGGAGATTTCCTAGTAACTGGATTTTCTCTGCTCCTTTTCCATTTTTAGTTTCTTCAGTATTGTACTGCTACTTAACCCGCAGAAGGGTTCAGGCCCTACGAAAGACATTCCAGCTCCTTTTTTTGCGAGGTTATCCGTTATTTTGTTTCCTTCCACTCCTGTGTGACCGGGAACCCACAGGAGGGTTGCTTTATTTCTTTTGCCTAGCTCATTTAGTTTCCCTAGGCATTCCCAGACCATCTTGGAGCTGATTTCATATGAGTTCAGCGCCTTGATGGCTGCTTGACTATCAGACACGATGATAATCTCCTGCTTCCGATAGTTCCTATCCATAATGAACTGAACACATCTTCCAATAGCGTGTATTTCCGCCTGAAATATACTTGGGTATTTTCCCAAGCTTTCAAAATATGTAGTTCTAGGCCCATATATTCCTATTCCAGTTCCTTCTGCCGTTTTGGAGCCATCAGTGTACCATTTGATGGCATTTCTATTCAAGTTCAAGATGGTGTTATGATTCCACTCGCTCCTGTTACTTAGCTTTATGGTGAGTTCTTTCACAAAGCTAATTTTTTTTAACATATCATCCCAGGGCATATACCAGGTTTGATCACCGTCAAGAGATTGAGGCCTATGCCTAATCATTCCTTCCTTGACCATTCTTAGTGCGGTTCTTTTCGCCACATCATCTACTACAATGTGGAGCGGGGCAAGATCCAATACTACTTCAATAGCTGCTGTTGGGCAGGTTCTCATAGCTCCCGTTATGCATACACATGCTAATCTTTGCACTTTCGAGAGGTTAATTCTCGCGGTGGCCAGATTAGTTCCATGCTACTGATGCATAGGTGATGATCGGTCTCACTATCGCTGTATAATCCAAAGCAGTATTTTTGGGTTGCATCCCAATTTTTTCCTGCAAAGTTTCTGCACACCATTCAGAGCTCTTTTGGCCTTGTGGTTATTTCAAATTCATGTTTGTTCCATAGAAGTTTATTGTCTAGGGTAAGGCCTAGATATTTAACTTCTGCTCCCCATTCTATATTTTGCCCATCCAGTTTTATGGTTCTAAGATTGGATTTTCTTTCCTGGTAAATTATTTTAGTTTAGTTTTGTCTGTGTTGATTAAAAAGATCGTTAGCATTAAACCAAGATTGAGAGTGGGAAATAATTTGATTGCTGATAGTTTTATCTGTATTATGATTAAAGTATGAACAAAAAAGGGCCCAATATGGATCCCTGTGGAACCCCACGTTTAATTACTAAGGGATTAGGTAGTAAGTACTAAAGGGGCTATCTTTTGTTTACTACGGTATAAATTTACAGTTATACATTTTTGTATTCGATATATCAGGTGTCTAGAACAAAATCCGCCAAGTCACAATACTATTCACAAAGCAATTAATTATCCTTTCAAGTGTCCTATGCACTGTTTTTTTAAGATCAGTAATGATATAATAGATATTTAATGCGTTTAATTGAGTATTGTATCTGTATTTTTTTACTATATGTTTCTTCCTGTGAAGTTATCGAATGTTGCATCTAAGCACCTGATATATAAGTTTAGGGCATCTTCTTTCCGTATTGCTAGCAAGGATTATGATATTTTATAACGATGTGAATTAAATCGCTTTCCAATCTACGGTACTCGATTCGGTTTTTTTTTATTTATATATATAATAGGCATCCCACCACATAAATATCAATTCGTCACAGCAATTTAACATATCTCGTAAAAAAAAGGTGACCTTCGAATTTCTATTATTGAAATTATCGCATTACAGGAATTGACTGATTAATTCCTTTTCGACTTTGATATATGTATGCGTACTACCACATACGTTAATAGGAATTTTATTAATGTGTGCTATCGTAAAGCAGCAGAGGAATATAAATAGGCCGATAAAAAAAAATCTCGGAATAAACAAATACGTCATTCGGCCTGTCATTTAAGCATCTGGTAGCAATTGTTTGATTTACGGGCAATCGAATAGGCGAAAGCCACTTCAGAGACCAAACTTAACCGTCAAATAAGTGCGCTTTAAATTTAATTGCTGGTGGAGTTTGTGTCGATAAAACAGTAATTTTCTCATAGGTCAGAGCCTACGTAGTTTTATTGGCGTCTATCGAAGTGATTTCCCAAAAGATTCGAAACATGTAGAGGTTTTAAGGTCTCACAGAATCACCTCAATAAAATATTATGTGAGATATTTCTATTTGTGTACACTCTGAAAAATGTAGGTGATTTTTCTTGGTAAAAGTCACTTTTTTTTGATAATTTTCCGCACTGAAAATTTCTGTTTCTTACACGGAAAAGAAGAAATTGTTAAATTAATGAAATATTCGTTGACACAAACAGGTGGCTTGTTTATACCACGTGTGTATAAATTGTCACAAAAGCTACACGTAGCGACATACTTCGTTCGCTTCTGAATCGAAAATCTAAATGATAAAATATTGTACTATGCTTCATAAGTCTTCACGAGGTTCTTGAAGTTCGGTTTTTTAGTTCCTTAATAAGCGTTTGTTTCCTTATTTGTCGGTATAGATAGCTGCAATTTTGAATTTAGACGATTTCTTATTCCTGTTTTTTATAAACAGTTTTTTTTGATTTTAGAGCCTGGTTTCAACTTCTTCATAAGCATCTCTCATGAAAAACACATTTGGCAACATTGTAGTACAATGACTTTGTATTCTAATTTGATTTCAATCAAAACCATTACTGTCAAATTTTGACATTAATCTGAAGTGTTCAATTTTATGCAAGCTCTGCTCTTTTTCGTGATTACTGGTATTCTCTTGATTATTGTTTTGTTTATTTATAATGGTTTTTACATTTAATGAATATGCCGATATGTATATGGTATACGGTTTTTGTAATGGAAATGCTAACATGGCAGAATAGGAATATCGCGTACGTTTTCAAACCAGAGACATCCTACTGGAAACGTATTTCGACGGCTGGACCAACGTCTACGTGAAACTGGTTCGTTTAAGAAAAGAAATGCCAACGCTGGTCGACCTAGACAACGGCGTACATTACAACTGGAAGAGGAAATTCTAGACTCAGTGCATGAGATCCCTCCGTCAGTACTCGACAGTTGGCGTCCACATTCAATATCCGCAGTAATAAGACCGTTCATTGGTTCTACGTGAAAACCTTCTTTATCCATCCATATAACTAAGGTGCAGCCGCTCTATGAAAACGATAACATACACCGTTTAACTTTTGTCATAGTATCTTAAATAGGATTCAAGAAGATGGCGACTTTTTAAGAGGTGTTCTTTGGACCGACGAGTCTATGTTTACCAGACCAATACCCATAATTTTCACCATTGGGCAGATGAAAATCCTCATGCGTTTCGGGAATACGGTCACCAAAGAAAGTTTTCAGTTAATGTTTGGCTGGGTATAATAAATCACCGTGTCGTTGAGCCAATCTATCTGCCAAATCGACTTGATGCCAACGGGTATTTAAATGTATTAGAACAAGTTATTGACGAGATGCCATTGAATATACGCCGTAACATGTTTTACATGCATGATGGAGCTCCGGCACATTTTTCTCGAAATGTGAGAGAGTGGTTGGATGAACACTTCCCTAACAGGTGGATTGGTCGCGGTGGTCCTATCTTATGGCCTGCGAGGTCTCCCGACCTAAATCCTTTAGACTTTTTTGTTTGGGGTTTCATAAAGGTGAAAGTTTACGCAACACCTCCACAAGACGCTGACGAAGTTATAGGACGAATTAATGCGGCAGTATTAGAAATTACACCGGAAAGGCTTGAACAAGTAATACAGACAATACCTCGTAGATTGCAAATGTGTTTACAAGCAGACGGATATCAAATTTGAACATATGCGTAGGTAATAGTGTCGCTAATTTATTACAAGAGATGCGTTCGAAAAATCAAAACTACTAATTCTGTTTTAATAAAGCTTTCTTATTGCTTTTCCCTATGTATCATTTGTGTTATCCAATTTGTCATTTGTAATTCTGGTCTGTCAATTTTGAAAAGTATTGTAACTACCATTACGGTAGTATGCGACTACAGTGTTGCCAAATGTATGTTACTTTCAAGTGGCTCCTGAAGTGGCGCATGAAGCATAGTACCATATTTTACCATTTAGATTTTAGATTCAGAAACGAAGGAAGAATGTCGCTGCGTATAGCTTTTGCGACAATTTATACACACGTTGTATATGGCCAAACAAATATTTATTTCCTTCAAGTAACTTACTTTGTCAGTACCGGATACTCGATTCAACAAAGATTAATTAAAATTAACAAAGATAAACTGGATTACCTTAAATATTCCAGAAAATAGCCTTAAATGTGCCTACATATTTGAATCAATTAATTAACTATTTATTTCAAATTAAACGTTTGTTTACACTAAATAATTACCGATTTGTTGTATTAGTTTACATTCATTTAGCCATACCAAGTATTTTGTAGGACTCAATTGATTGCACTGACTTCAATTGACTAACCATTAATCATACTGTGTCAAAGCAAGTTGTTTTCATTCTAACTGTATACTACTACGTTATTGATTTAATAAATCAATTTATGGTATGAACATGTAATGTTTTATTGAAACTGGATTTTAGTAATCGTTGCTCTCCCCATTGGGATTAATTCGCAGGCACTGCGAGTCGTAGCTTTGATGATCACAGTTGCTATTAAGATATTTACCTGGTAAAGAGATATATGCTTTATGAACGTATTTTGCCATGTATTCAAGTTATGCTAAATATACGTTGTTATTGTAGTGAAACAGGAGAACTGCCATCTTTAAGGCAATATCTGTACTCATATAATATATTCAATGTATTTGCTACAATATGGGTAAAAAACTTTGCGATAATGTTTAGATCAAGGCAAGTAGTTGGGAAAGTTTAGAATAGAGGTAGCCCTAATATCAGGAACTGCATTAAATCAACTGCAATTTTGGTTAGGCTAATCCTTATTTTTTTTTAATTACATTTGATATTATATATGATGATTGAATCACACTGAATAATAATATAATTCGTCAACACCGGCACATCTAATTGCAGGTATCTCTTATCCGGATTTTTTGACCTAAAGTATTTCATTTTGCAGAGTAGAAGACAAAAACGTGTTTGTGTTATTTGTGTTATATTGTAATATCACAAATTTAGGTTCACAATTCTTACATACACATATGTAAATCCTCTTTGCTTTCTTTTTAAGTTTACAACAAATTACAACATTCTGAAATTGTTATTGGAAATAGTTTTTCAGTTTTAAATATAAAGAATATTTGGCGTTAAGAATTGAAAAAGGTATATTTTTTTGACTCAAAAGTATTATAATTATTTAAATGAAATCTTAATACTTTGTTGGATTTATTAACATTTAATAAATATTTGTTTGATTCAACTAATTTTTGCTAAAAAAATATCATTGTAGGGGAAGGTGAGGCAATATGGGAATATTAAGCTTTAGAACACTGCATCAGGATTGCAAATATACAAGGTTCTAAGTACGCTTGTTGTAATCTTTAAACATTTATCTGCTGATGGATGAATTTACAATTTTTCGATGGGTACTCTTGATGTTGTGAGAAAATTTTGAAAAGAAATGTGTGTATCCAGGTGAGTTAAGAATGAGTCGTACCATAAATCTAGGTAATAGGTAAAAAAAAAATAGATTCTTAAAATATTCATAAAAACATGTAGGAACAAAGCTTAAACTCTTTAAAGCGGAACTACTTTAAATAAAAAAAAAATTCAATAACGATAAGAATACTAAACTTAATCTTCACAATTGAGACAATAGAAGACAAACTCATCCACGTTATTCGCACAGCCTCCATGTACCCAACCTCGCCATCCATGGCATTGTATCAATACTTCCCCTTGCAATACTAACATTGAGCGTCATCTTCCTCAACAGAAGAACTTGATTATTTCCTTGACGTTTTCTAAAAATCCATGTCTTTGCTTTCCTTACAAAATTCGGCTTCTTGATCTCTTCTGTTTTCTTCTTTGTCATTTTTTTTTCCTTTAACTCTCCCTCAGCACTTCTAGTTGCCTTAGGGATTCTCCAGACTTCTATTTTCTTGTAGCAGATTTTTTATACGTAGTGCTGGTAAGGATTGTTGTCTTTCCCTTGTTACGCTTTGATTGAATCTGTACTTCATTCCTAAGATGAGAAATAGGCATTATGTCTTTGAGAAAGCATAATGGAGATCACATCTCACAAATCCTATCAGCTAATCTTTTCCTGCAATTTTTGCATTTGTTCAACAAAGAAATTTCCCCAATTTTTCAGACCATCGATAAGTAAGGTTTCTCAAATCTTGAATTGTTAATCCTGAGACACCCAATTTAATTTTTTTCAAATATGTAACTAGTTCTGTCTCATCTTCTAGGGAAAAAAGTGTTTTTAGCCTAAGGATTTTCTAGGTTGGAGAGGTCCAGCAAGCTGACGCAATTCTTCCACTTTTCTTTCTAGAATTGTTTGTGGTAGCTCATACTCATTCTCTTCTCTTCTGTATCCACGACAACCCTGTTACAAATAATGAAACGATTGAATTCTATATTCAAATATCCAGTCATAACGGACCAGACTGAAGGGTAAGATTTAAGACTTTAAGACATTTTCTGGTTATGTTATAATGACATGTTAAATATTTGAAATAAACAAATAACGCACTATAGAAAATACATGTCAATTAATAATCACAAAAAAGTGTAATTGTAAATAATTTACTTATACCACGTGATCCAAAATGATTGTCGTAAGAAAAAAACTGTTTTCCGGAAAAAAATTATCTATACTTATTACCAATTTAATGAGCGAAGTTAGCTACATACAAATTTCATACATTAAATGAATTTTCTTGACATTTAGCGACATTGGCGTTCGTGTAGTGTAGTGTCTTTCGATTATATATCTTATAATTTTTTTCAAACCGTTTATATTTACATCTAATATCACCAACAATAGTATTTCTGAATACTGTAAGAAAATAAGGGAATTTATCTGTGGTAATTTAGCTCAACAAACAGGTAAAAAATCAATATTAACATTAAGTGAATTTTATAATTTTATAGGCTTATCATACACTTAAGCGCAATGAGCTGTCAAAAGAAAGTTACATTTTCATCCCTATAAAGTTTCTACGGTACAGGAATTATTACCATTAGATCACGATAGGCGATTGGAATATTGTCATTGATTTAATAACAATTTAAGGGACGATGACTTGCTAAACAAATCATTTTTCTCGGATGAAACCTGGTTTTATCTAACAGACTATATCAATTTACAAAACTATTGTATCTGGTCTGCAGAAAATCCACACGAATTTCGAGAAACGCAATTGCATCCCGTAAAAGTTGGAGTTTAGTTAGCGATGTCCAGGCAACGAATAATAGGGACAATTTTCTTCGAGGAAACTGTAACAGCCCAACGTTACCAACAGATGTTGGAATTGTTTATTGCAGAGTTACAAGAAAATGAGCTTGAAGCAGGTTATTTTCAGCACGATAATGCTCCAGCACATACTGCTCGACAAACCTGCCAATATCTTCAACAGTTTTTTTGCTGACAGGTTCGTTAGAGCACAAAGATGGCCACCAAGATCGCCTGATCTAACCCCATTAGATTACTTCATGTTCGGCTATCCAAAAAAATAGGATCTATAGATACCGCATGCATACCATAGAAGAACTGAGAGATGCAGTTTTGTCACTTAATAATTATACTAATTGTATGTTATAATTTAAAGTAATAAATAAATTTAGTGAAACACCGGTTAGTACTGAATTGTAAAATCATAATTTAGTAAAGTTAAATTAATTACATTTCATTTTTACAAGCAGAAACACACCAATCCATAGTCGTTTATATAATGCGAGTTCAAATATAGGTTACGTTTTCCTTATTTATGACAGATCCGTTTACTTTCTTATATTCCAACACTGACTTAGTTCAAACCTTCATTACAAACACGCGGCATATACCTACACCCTGTTACTATCTATAGGAGCGGAATTGACAATCATTTTGAATCTCTGTGTACTTCCGATACTGACGGTTGAACTCACAATCAAAACAATAAAGAAATTCTGGAAATTGCAAAGTTCACGCACAAACAGCAATAACTTTATTATTACGACCAGTAAAGTTTCCTATATTACAACAAACATAAAACGGCACTTGTGAATATTGGGTCTGCTATTATTTGACAGAATCTTACTGCCGTTTTGTAGATAAGACGATGTCCCCATCATGCCTCGTGGCCCCATCTTGCCCCACCCTCCCTTACGGTTTTAGGGACACAAAATTTTACCAAAAATGTTTTGATGTATAAAGCTTACTTGCTTGGAAGTTTTTACTACAATTTTCCTTTCCCTCTCCTATTGCAGCGAAATTCCAACATCAGCACCGTTGCCATGGTCTCGGGGTCACATTACGCACCTTCCAGATGGAGAACAAACGCATGATCCAATCCAACGGTAATGTTGAAGACCGTCACACGACACTACATCAGACTTAGACCGCCTGGTCGCAGAAGAGAGCCAGGAACTAGCTGAAAGGACGCGAAAATGATGGCCAACAAGCGTATCTTCCTCATCAAATGTTCGGTGATCCTATACTCATGTACATCTTCGTCTATCTGGTCAGCAGTTCCGGTACCACGAACATAATCAAATCCCTACAGCAATCCGGCAGGAATTTGGCCGCTATGGAACCCCAATTGCAGCAAATCGAGCAGCAAGCAACAACAACAACAACACGTTCAATCTTCTTCGACTTCGACCAGCGTCGAAAAGGCCGCTACAACTACTAACAATCACCAAGATAAGGAAGTCGTGGATCCTTCGCTATCGTCCACGGTGAAGCCGTCAAGCGTCTTTGAACGAGTACGACAGGTTACTGGTTGCGTGGACAAGCCCAGAAGGACCATCACGCAACAGAGGGGTGATTATTGGGTGTTCTACAATTACGTACCGGCCAAAAGGACTTTTTCGTGCGACGAAACTGTCACCTATACCACACACGCTGATTACTCGTTCCTGGATAATCTGGTGCCACTAGTCGAGAAGTGGAAAGGCCCCATCAGTTTGGCAATGCATGCCCCCGGTACGGATTTCAAGAATACCTTGGACAGCGTTTGGTATTTGAGGGATTGTACCACGCCGCTGGTGAAAGAGTTGGTCACGTTTCATCTGTATTTCAGCACGAAACATATTCCTAAAGAGGTTAGTAACTCTTATGTTTTTGAATGTATGATGGAGTGTTTTGGGTGGGTGTCTGATGCTGAAAAAGTATTTAGAGTTTATTTTGTCGTACTAATCTAGCTCTAAAATAATTTTAGAAATTGCTATGCATTTGAAACACTGTATGAATATTCTTTTTTGTTTTTTCTTCTACACCATTTTCTAAAAATAGGCTCAAATTCTACAGTTTGTTGTATGGATTCCTATTGGGTAATAAGTTCAAAAATTAAATTTATTTATTATAATAAATTTTTTTTTAGAAAATAATGCTTAAAGCAGAACTGTCGTGATTTTTAGAGAATTTAAAAACAAGCAATTGACTTTATTTTTAGAAATCGGCGTCAAAAATGCGTTATGCTGTATTTTTAAAAAATAATGCTTAAAACAGACTTGTCTTGATTTTTAGAAAACTTAAAAAGAAGTAATTTGACAGTATGTAAATGCGAGAGTTGAGTTTACTTGATTTTTAGAAAATGCGTTTGGCTATATCTTTAGAAAATAATGTTCAAAGCAGAGTTATTTTGATTTTTAGAATATCTAAAAAGAAGTAATTTGGCAATATGTAGTTGCGAACATGAAATCGACTTGATTTTTAGAGAATTTAGAAACAAGTAATTGACTTAATTTTTAGAAAACTACGTCAAAAATACTTTATACCATGTTGATTTTTAGAAAACCTAAAAAGAAGTAATTTGACAATATGTAAATGCGAGAGTGGAGTTTACTTGATTTTTAGAAAACGATGTAGAAAATGCGTTTGGCTATATCTTTAGAAAATAATGCTCAAAGCAGTTATTTTGATTTTTAGGATATCGAAAAAAAAGTAATTTGGAAATAGATGCAAAAATAGAGTGTCTTGATTTTTAGAAATCTTAAAAAGAAGTAATTTGACAATATGTAGTTGCGAACAGAAAGTTGACTTGATTTTTAGAAATCGACATCAAAAATGCGTTAGCCCATATTTTTAGAAAATAATGCTCGAAGCAGAGTTGTCTTAATTTTTAGAGAATTTAGAAATAAGTATTTGACTTGATTTTTAGAAAACGACGTCAAAAATTCGTTAGCCCATATTTTTAGGAAATAATGCTTAAAGCAGACTTGTCTTAATTTTTAGAGAATTTAGAATCAAGTAATTGACTTGATTTTTAGAAAATGAAGTCAAAAAGGCGTTATGCTTAAAACAAGCTTGTCTTGATTTTTAGAAATCTTAAAAAGAAGTAATTTTACAATATGTAGTTGCGAATATGAAATCGACTTACTTTTTAGAGAATTTAGAAACAAGTAATTGACTTGATTTTTAGAAAACGATGTAAAAAAAATGCGTTTGTCTATATATTTAGAAAATAATGCTCAAAGCAGTTATTTTGATTTTTAGAATATCGAAAAAGAAGTAATTTGGAAATAGATGCAAAAATAGAGTTGTCTTCATTTTTAGAAATCTTAAAAGGAAGTAATTTGACAATATTGTAGTTTGATTTTTAGAAATCGACGTCAAAAATGCGTTAGCCCATATTTTTAGAAAATAATGCTTAAAGCAGAGTTGTCTTGATTTTTAGAGAATTTAGAAACAAGTAATTGACTTGATTTTTAGAAAACGACGTCAAAAATGCGTTATACCATATTTTTTAAAAATAATGCTGAAAACAGACTTGTCTTGATTTTTAGAACATTTGAAAAGAAGTAATTTGACAATATGTAAATGCAAGAGTGGAGTTTACTTGATTTTTAGAAAACGATGTAAAAAAATGCGTTTGGCTATATCTTTAGAAAATAATGCTCAAAGCAGTTATTTTGATTTTTAGAACATCGAAAAAGAAGTAATTTGGAAATAGATGTAAAAATAGAGTTGTCTTGATTTTTAGAAATCCTAAAAGGAAGTAATTTGACAATATTGTAGTTTGATTTTTAGAAATCGACGTCAAAAATGCGTTAGCCCATATTTTTAGAAAATAATGCTAAAGCAGAGTTGTCTTGATTTTTAGAGAATTTAGAAACAAGTAATTCACTTGATTTTTAGAAAACGACGTCAAAAATGCGTTATACCATATTTTTTAAAAATTATGCTGAAAACAGACTTGTCTTGATTTTTAGAACACTTGAAAAGAAGTAATTTGACAATATGTAAATGCAAGAGTGGAGTTTACTTGATTTTTAGAAAACGATGTAAAAAATGCGTTTGGCTATCTATATCTTTACAAAATAATGCTCAAAGTACGTTTTTATTTTTATTTTTAGAATTATCAAAAAAGAAATAATTTAGAAATAGATGCAAAAATAGAGTTGTCTTGATTTTTAGAAATCGACATAAAAAATGCGTTAGCCTATATTTTTAGAAAATAATGCTTAAAGCGGAGTTGTCTTAATTTTTAGAGAATTTAGAAACAAGTAATTGACTTGAGTTTTAGAAAACGACGTCAAAAATGCGTTATGCCATATTTTTAAAAAATAATGCTTAAAACAGACTTGTCTTGATTTTTAGCAAACTTAAAAAGAAGTAATTTGACAATATGTAAATGCAAGAGTGGAGTTTACTTGGTTTTTAGAAAACGTTTGGCCATATTTTTAGAAAGTAATACTGAAAGCAGAGTTGTCTTGATTTTTAGAACACTTAAAAAAGAAGTAATTTGGCAATACGTAGATGCGCAAATGGAGTTGACTTGATTTTTAGAAAACTCAAAAAGTAATTTGACAATATGTAGGTGCAAAATTGAAGGCGACTTGATTTTTGGAAAACGCAAAAAACAGTAATTTGGAAATAAATGCAAATGTGGAATTGTCTCCATTTTTAGAAAACTTTGGAAGAAGTAATTTAGAAATAGATGCAAAAAATAAGAGCTGTCTTTATTTTTAGAAAAGTTAAAAAGTACAAAACAACGTAAAATAATGCGTTAGCCCATATTTTTAGAAAATAATGCTTAAAGCAGAGTTGTCTTAATTTTTAGCGAATTTAGAAACAAGTAATTGACTTGAGTTTTAGAAAACGACGTCAAAAATGCGTTATGCCATACTTTAAAAAATAATGCTTAAAACAGACTTGTCTTGATTTTTAGAAAACTTAAAAAGAAGTAATTTGACAATATGTAAATGCAAGAGTGGAGTTTACTTGGTTTCTAGAAAACGTTTGGCCATATTTTTAGAAAGGAATGCTGAAAGCAGAGTTGTCTTGATTTTTAGAACACTTTAAAAAAAAGAAGTAATTTGGCAATACGTAGATGCGAAAATGGAGTTGACTTGATTTTTAGAAAACTTAAAAAGTAATTTGACAATATGTAGGTGCAAAATTGAAGGTGACTTGATTTTTGGAAAATGTAAAAAACAGTAATTTGGAAATAAATGCAAATGTAGAATTGTCTCCACTTTTAGAAAACTTCAAAAGAAGTAATTTAGAAATAGATGCAAGAAATAAGAGTTGTCTTTATTTTTAGAAAACAACGTAAAATAATGAGTTAGGCCATAGTTTTAGAAAATACTACTCAAAGTAATGTCTTAATTTTTTTTTTTTTTTTAGAAAACGTAAAAATAATGGATTGGTACTCCTTTTTTTACAAAAATCACAAGCATTACACATTAAATCTAATATAAAATACGCTAGTATGATCTATAGACATTGTATTTGTGTTTAAAAACATTTTAAAAAAAATATTTCCTATAGATTTATTTTAAATCCTCAGATTACGAAACGAATTACTTCCTTTAGGTACCGCGCGAAGACGATCTATTCCCAGAACCGTACAACTGCACCCAACCGGCCCCGTACATTAACGTCAACACGGATCAAATGTACAAATCCCAAAAGAAACTCCTCTATCCGGTAAACGTCGGCCGCAACGTCGCCAGGGAATCGGTACAGACCCATTTCGTCTTGGCGTCGGACATCGAACTCTACCCCAGTCAGAACATCGTACCGCAATTCCTAGAGATGATAGCCGAAAATCAGGGCGCCCTCCTGTCGAAGGGGCCCAAAGTATTTCCGCTACACTTGTTCGAGGTCAGCGCCGATCAACGAGTACCGGAAACGAAGACGACACTGAAAGAGATGCTGCAGAACGGTACCGCGATACCGTTCCATAAGAAAGTGTGTCCCGGTTGTCATAACGTGCCCAAATCCAAAGAGTGGCAAGCGGCGCCGGAAACGACGGGTTTTCACGTCTTTCATGTTGGTAAGAGGACGGGAAAGTTCTTGCACTGGGAGCCGATATTTATAGGGACTAATGCGGATCCGTTTTACGACGAGAGGTTGAGTTGGGAGGGTAAAAGTGACAAAATGACTCAGGTAAGGATGTAAATCTCTTTATTTCTTCACAGCGTCATGTTATTGAACATCCTGTATAATATGCAGTTCCAAACAATAATCCTTAAACCTTAAAACGTGAATATAGAACCTTTTTATATATAAAGTGTGTCAACTCCCCACGTTGGGCGCCAATCACGCAATGCACCCCACGTTGGGCGCTAAAATATGTAGTATATCAAACTAGCTTACGTATAAATACACCTGCTAACATTAATCACATATCATTGCTCTTTAAACAGTTGATAGAGTTCCAGATTCACATCATCTTTCCCATATAGAATTCTATATCATTTACCCCCAAATTTCCTTCTCCATATTTTTGTTCCTCAGGCTTTGGAAGTGATTAAATTTTTTTTCCCCCTCTAATCATTCAATATTTACAAAACCAGTCTCAAACTTTAGTAATGTTTGACGTAGAAGCTTCTTGTATACAGCTGTTCTATTCCCCAAGTTGGGCGCTAAAATATGTAATGTATCTGACTTAGACATAAATAAACCTGCTAACATTAATCACATATCATTGCTCTTTAAACAGTTGATAGAGTTTCAGATCCACATCATCTTTCCCATTTAGAATTCTGTATCATTTACCTCAAAATTTCCTTCTCCATATCTTTGTTCCTCAGGCTTTGGAAGTGATTAGATTTTTTTTACCCTCTAATTATTCAATATTTACAAAACCAGTCTCAAACTTTAGTAATGTTTGACGTAGAAGCTTCTTATACACAGCTGTTCTATTCCCCACGTTGGGCGCTAAAATATATAATGTATCTGACTTAGACATAAATAAACCTGCTAACATTATTAATCACATATCATTGCTCTTTAAACAGTTGATAGAGTTCCAGATTCACATCATCTTTCCCATATAGAATTCTATATCATTTACCCCCAAATTTCCTTCTCCATATTTTTGTTCCTCAGGCTTTGGAAGTGATTAAATTTTTTTCCCCTCTAATCATTCAATATTTACAAAACCAATCTCAAACTTTAGTAATGTTTGACGTAGAAGCTTCTTATATACAGCTGTTTTATTCCCCACGTTGGGCGCGAGAATATATAATGTATCTGACTTAGACATAAATGAACCTGCTAACATTAATCGCTTATCATTACTTTTTAAACAGTTGATGCAGTTCCAGATTCGACCTTTTTTCCCCATTTTGAACTCTGTAACGTTCATTTCCAAGTATACTTTCCCATATCGTTCTCCCGCAGGATTTTGGTTCGATTTTTTTTCTTTCCCAAATTATCACCGATTTTATTCTTTAGTTTTATACAATATTAAACACTCTGTATAAAATGCAGCCTCAATATCTAGTCATATATTTTCCCTGTTAAAATATGGATATAGAAGACAACTTTTCTACTTCCCACCTTGGGCGCCCAATTTAGTAGTATCAAACTGACTTATATATAAGTAAATCCAACGAAATAGTTGACATAATCCCAAATTCTAATCATTCCAAGCTCTGTATTGTTTACCTCCAAATATCCCAAACATCTTTATTCTTTGGAGTTTCGAAATGGTTTGATTTTACATCTATTTTTTATTTTTTTATATTATTAAATAAAGCAGTTTGTATGAAATGCTGTCCCAAACTTTATTAGTCATGTATTTCCCTATGAAACATGGGTGTAGAAGCCTTTCATATACAGTCTGTTCCCCACGTTGGGCGCCCAAATTTGTGGTATCTTGAACTGACTTATATCTAACAAGTAAATTCAACTAAATAGTTGACATAATCCGATATTCGTTTGCCCTAATCATTTCAAACTCTGTATTGTTTACCTCCATATAGACATTTTTATTCTTTGGAGTTTCGAAATGGTTTGATTTGATATCTATTTTTTTTTTTTTTTTACTTTTTATATTATTAAATAAAGCAATTTGTATGAAATGCTGTCCCAAACTTTAGTCATGTATTTCCCTGTGAAACAGGGATGTAGAAGCCTTTCATATAAAGTTTTTCTGTTCCCCACGTTGGGCGCTGAAACGGCGCTCAAATTTGTGGTAACTTAAACTGACTTATATCTAAGTAAATCCAACTAAATAGTTGACATAATTCCATATTCGATTGCCCTAATCATTTCAAGCTCTGTATTGTTTACCTCCAAATATCCTAGACATCTTTCTTCTTTGGAATTTCTAAATGGTTTGATTCTACATCCATTTTTTTGTATTTTATATATTATTAAATAAAGCAGTTTGTATGAAATGTTGTCCCAAACATTAGTCATGTATTTGCCTGTGAAACATGGATGTAGAAGCCTTTTATATAAAGTTTTTCTGTTCCCCACGTTGGGCGCTGAAACATGCAGTGCGGCTCACGTTGGGCGCCCAAATTTGTGGTAACTTAAACTGACTTATATCTAAGTAAATTCAACTAAACAGTTGAAGAATAAACGATTTGCTCTTCGCATTTAGGGTTACGCACTGTGCGTCTTAGACTACGAATTCCTCATCCTCGACAACGGTTTCCTAGTACACAAGCCGGGCATCAAAGTCTACAAAAAAGACTCGAAACGTTCGATGTTGACGGCCAAGACCAACCAGTTGATCAAGAAGATCATCTTTCCGGAACTGAAAATCATCTACGGCGTCAGGAAAGGCTGTGCGGTGTAACGTAATACGAAAATAGCGATTGTTTTATCGCGCGATCGATCGGAGAAAAAGAGAAAGACTTATTTTTAATATGCGATCAGATTTCCCACTATATAATGAGAGAGAATTTCAGTTCTTCTTCTCGTCGAAGTATGAGAACCCGTGTCGTCTGTGTGATCGATATAAAAGTTAATTAATATTCGGACCAATCGTAAGCCTCTCAAATTGTAGTTGTGATTCCTACGTTTCGTAATTTTTATCATATTTAATTAAGTAAGTTTAAAAACAGGAAACAGAGGCGTTTTTTCTAAATCTATGTATATGTATATATATACAGGAACGGTACCGATGTGTGTGAAGATAACGTATTGTATGTACATATTTACTTACACGTATAAATATAGGAAATGTCTATTTTAATCATTGAGTAGGTCGAACCTATTTTTGTACTGATGATAAGACAACTACTATAAAATAAATAAGTTCAAACATAAAAGTAGAATGCCCCAGTTGGTTCTCGCAGAAAATTCAATCAAATTAAACATAGAGATCTGTGTTTACCTTTTATTCCCACCATTACTCAACCAGGCAGGTAGACAGACGGATTAAAGCTGGTAGACAGATGACTTAAGGAGGTAGATAGGTGACTAAGTCTAAGCCTAAGCAGATAGACAGATGGATTAAGCAGGTAGGCAGACAGATTAAACAGCTAGACAGGTGATTTAAGCAGGTAGACAGACGCTTTAAGCAGGTAGACACCTTCTTTCTACCTGTAGCAATAAATAATGGTATATGAGTTGATTTTTGAGTCGTTTGGCATCGTTTGTTGGGTTGTGGTTTAAATTTTAATTGTTTTAAGACTTAAACAATCTAACAGACGATGCAAACAGTTGGTGCAAGAAGGACTGATGTGAAAATCACTGCTTTTGAGATAACTACCTGGTAAAGAATTTGTTCCTTTAAAGCATTTTTTTTTCTTTTATAAATTATTATTAAGCACTCGTATATAAACCCCCAATATTAAGTCATATATTTTCCCTGATAAAATATAGATGTAGAAGACAGCTTTTTTGCCACGTTGGGCGCCAAAACATGCAATACGCCCCACGTTGGGCGCTCAAATTCATAGTGTTTTAAAACTGATTTTTATGGTAGTAAATTTGCTAACAATCACTTATCTTTGTTTTTTTTTAAACAGTTGATGCAGTTCCAGACCCTATCTGTACTATTTAGTTTCAAATATACCTTATCACCTCTTTCTTCATCAGAATTATGATTCGAAAATTATTAAAATATCTATTATTAAACACTCTCTATAAAATACAACCCCGATCATTAGTCATATATTTTTCCTGATAAAATATGGATGTAAAAAACGGCTTTTTTATTTCCCACGTTGGGCGCCAAAATATGCAGTAAGCCCCACGTTGGGCGCTCAAATTCATAGTGTCTTAAAACTGATTTTTATGGTAGTAAATTTGCTAACATTAATCACTTATCTTTGTTTTTTTAAACAGTTGATGCAGTTCCAGACCCTATCTGTACTATTTATTTTCAAATATACTTTACTATCTCTTTCTTCATCAGAATTATGGTTCCAAAATTATTAAAATATCTATTATTAAACACTCTGTATAAAATACAACCCCGATCATTAGTCATATATTTTTCCTGATAAAGTATGGATGTAAAAAACGGCTTTTTTATTTCCCACGTTGGGCGCCAAAACATACAGTACGCCCCACGTTGGGCGCTCAAATTCATAGTGTCTTAAAACTGATTTTTATGGCAGTAAATTTGCTAACATTAATAACTTTTCATTGTTTTTTTAAACAGTTGATGCAGTTCCAGACCGTATATGTACTATTTATTTTCAAATATACTTTACCATCTCTTTCTTCATCAGAATTATGGTTCCAAAATTATTAAAATATCTATTATTAAACACTCTGTATAAAATACAACCCCAATCATTAGTCATATATTTTTCCTGATAAAATATGGTTGTAGAAAACAGCTTTTCTAGTCCCCACGTTGGGCGCCAAAACATGCAGTACGCCCCACGTTGGGCGCTCAAGTTCATAGTGTCTTAAAACTGATTTTTATGGTAGTAAATTTGCTAACATTAATCACTTATCATTGTTTTTTCAAACAGTTGATGCAGTTCCAGGCCCTATTTGTACTATTTATTTACAAATATACTTTACCTTCTCTTTCTTTATCAGAATTATGGTTCCAAAATTATTAAAATATCTATTATTAAACACTCTGTATAAAATACAACCCCGATCATTAGTCATATATTTTTCCTGATAAAATATGGATGTAAAAAGCAGCTTTTTTATTTCCCACGTTGGCCGCCAAAACATGCAGTACGCCCCACGTTGGGCGCTCAAATTCATAGTGTCTTAAAACTGATTTTTATGGTAGTAAATTTGTCATCATTAATCACTTATCATTGTTTTTTTTAAACAGTTGATGCAGTTCCAGACCCTATCTGTACTATTTACTTTCAAATGTACTTTACTATCTCTTTCTTCATCAGAATTATGATTCGAAAATTATTAAAATATCTATTATTAAACACTCTCTATAAAATAAAACCCAGATCATTGGTCATATATTTTTCGTGATAAAATATGGATGTAAAAAAACAGCTTTTTTATTTCCCACATTGGGCGCCAAAACATGAAGTACGGCCCACGTTGGGCGCTCAAGTTCATAGTGTCTTAAAACTGATTTTTATGTTAGTAAATTTACTAACATTAATCACTTATCGTTGTTTTTTTTTATACAGTTGATGCAGTTTCAAACTCTAGCTGTACTATTTACTTAAAATATCTATTATTAAACACTCTGTATAAAAAGCAGACTCAATCTTCAGTCATATATTTTCCCTGATAAAATATGGATGTATAAGACTTTTCTTGCCACGTTGGGCCTTCAAATTTATAGTGTTTTAAAACTGACTTTTGTGTAAGTAAATCTGCCGACATAAATTAATCATAATTTCTTCTTAAATAATGGACAAAATTCCATATTCGATTACCCTAATAATTTCAAACTCTTGCCGTTTACCTCCAAATATCCTCCTAGGTATCTTTATTCCTCAGACTTTCAATATTGCTCGATTTTAATTTCTCTTTTTACTTTACTACAATTTTCTATTATTTTTTTTTGTTATCTTATAAATTATTAAATATTTTTAACAACATCCTGTATAGAAGAATGCTGTTCTAAACGTTATTCATATATTTTCCCTATCAAAACATGGATGTAGAAGCCTATCACATAAAGCTCTTCTATTCCCCACGTTGGGCGCTAAAAAAACATGCAGCGCACCCCACGTTGGGCGCCAAAAGTTGTAATATAATGAATTTGATATGTAAATGCACTTTCTTTTCCATTTCAAACATTATCCTTCTTCTCTCCGAAGATCATTTTCGATGTGCTTTTACCTCAGACATCGTATTGGTTAAGATTTTTATTCTCTGAAATCGCTGATTTTGAGATAATTAATTGGAAAAGAATTTGTTCGAATTTGTAGCAACATAAGAACCAAGAACCATAAAACTATGGCATTGGCCCTTCTTGCACCAAGCCACACAGCAATAATGGTGAGGGTAAAATGTAAACTTTGACATCTATGTTAAATCAAATCTGATTTTATGCCAGAACAACTTACCTATTCTACGCATACATTTCTTTCTTTGTCTCCCCATGTGTAGATACGATCGAATGTTATTGTAAGACTCACAGATCGTGTCAATATTTAAACTACATATAACATTCATAGGACCAACTATCATTACTTACCATGACGGTTGTTATTATAACCGAAAACAGAACGTAAAAATGCATGTTACTATGTTACAGTAAAATCCTGCTTCGATTATTTATTTTATATCATGACGTAACATTCGAAGAAACAAAAACGATACATAATCTAGATATATTTAATTGCTTCTAAGATATAATAAGTGTTATTCTGATGATATGTATGTTGTTACTCCTGCATGCAAAATCTTTTCAGCTGAAGTGCGATATTTTAAAACTGTTTGCCGCGATCATGATTCGTAATAATAGTTTTAAAATCGCCCACTTCACCGTAATATAAAGCAGACTACGTATTTGTAAAAAAAAAAAGAATCCCTTATTTAATCGATTAATGAAATTAGTTAGTGAACGGTTTTGCTCAAGAAATATGTAATTATCAAGTTATGATGCGTATTTATCATATATAGGTCTCTGATTTTTAAAGATATTGAACATTATTATTTAAATCGTAAAATATTTAGAATTACGTATCTAATTGACAAGTGACAGCTGTCATTGTCATTATTAAAAAAGGAATTATTTTGCCAATTCAAACTGTACGTAATGAAAACTAACAGAAACGATCCGAAAAGAAAATAAAAGTGCGAGAATGTTCAATATTTTCACGCAAGTGAAACTTATTTGTATATAACATACAGGGTGTTTGTAAGTCGAAATTCTCAGTCGAAAAATTGTGTATCGGTCCTATGCGTGCGAAAAAATGAAATTTGGCAACAATGTGATGTGACGAAAATGTAGGTTAAAACCTTTTATAAATGAATAAGCTTTGAAGTATAATAAGAAACGATTCCAGCGACTTGTTTAATGTTTAAATTGAAAGAAGTAAATTTGTATAATAATCTTAACTAAAACGAAATGGAGGTTGTAATGTCTCTTTTTAATAGATTTATTTAATTTTAACTCTTTAAATAAACGAAAAACACATTTAAAAATTAATTGGAAATGATAAAACATCACTTTCATCAAGAAATTCGACTCATCCTACCAAAAATACATTTTTTTTTTATTACAATTAATACAAAATGATAATATATTATTTAATATCAAGAATTATGCCTCCCTAAACTGAAAATACAAATTGATATAAGAGCAAATAATATTTTTCCGGCTATGATCAAACACAAAGCAGAATTGAGGTTATGACTTGTTCGTTTTACAGCTTTACTTAATTTGAAATGATAAAATTAGATTATCTCAGGAAAAAGGCCACATTTTTTTTTGTCTTGCTACTATAATTCATACAAAATTTAATAGTATATGATGCTCTGAGCTTTTTTTTTTTTAACCCGAAATATATTAATATTGAGGTTATGTCCAACATCATTTTGTATATCAATAAAGGGCGGAATATATGCACGTCAATTCAGTTAAAATATGCGCATATATATGCATCGTTTTTCTCTGAAATATGCAACAATATGCATTTATTTGTCGAAATATGCAATTATATGCCTTGAATATAACATGGAAAAATGGAAATACAGAAACGCCGACTCTTACAAAAATAATTTATTTTAAGTAAAATTAAAAGAAAAACATAATAGGTAAAATTTTCAACCTGAAATAGTATAAAACGCATTTATAACGATATATTTTTCAAAATTTTGCAATAAAAATGTTTGCCTTCTGTCTGTAACAATATGTTTGTACAAAGAAAAAGTTCTTTCAACATCTACCGATGTGATCTGGCAATATTTTAATTTGGGTAGTAAGTCATAAGGCCAAGGTATTACTTCGTTGGATGGTTTACTATCAAAAATATTTTTGACTTCCATTAAATACTTAAAGCCTTCATTCTTTCCCACAATAACTTCGAGTTTCCTTCTTACTTGATTTCCTACATCACCGGGAACTTCTTTGCATTTGTCGGAAAAAGTTTCAACAATATTAATTGATTCTCTTAAACTTATATTCCTACTTTCTAACGAAGTTATTATATCTGGTACAAAACTAAAATTAACCTTAATAAAAACAAGTTCCTTAGCTAAATTTACATTTTTGAATAATGCTTGACATTGCACTACACACTGCGAATTGTCTTCTAAATGTAAAACTATGTCTTTAATGGCTTCAAAATGGTCTGCGTAGAATATCGCGGCCTTAATCCATGTTCCCATCGAGTAATTACGGGCTCTGGAGGTAAACAAACTCCTGGCAATTTCTCTCTATAGATCTGCACTCTTAGAGGTGCTTTCAAAAACACTTTCTTACATTTGAAATTAATTTGTTCACCAAGGGATATGCTGTTCTAATAGTTTCTGCAACTCTGTTTATCCCGTGTAAAAGACAAGTGACATGTACCATATTGGGATAAAATATTTTAAGTTTTGGCCTACTTTAACCATATACGGCGCTGCGTCAGACAAAAACACTAAAAACTTCTCTACTGGAACTGGATTTGGTAAAAAAAACAAATTGATAGAGACTGCTGAATAAATCGAGTTACGTCACATTATTTGTTTTGTCTAACTGTTTAGAAATATTAAATATGGTTTCCTGGCTCATTTTCTTGAAGCCCTCCAATCATAAGATGTGCGATATATCGACCACATGAGTCTGTGCTTTCATCAACAATAATATAAAATGTTCATCGCCCAGTGAAACTTTAATTTCTCCCATTACGGTTTCGTATACTGTTTGCACATTCTTCTTTCTAAGTGTGGATTCGTCAGGGATGTTTTGATTACAATATCTTTGCAAAAAATCTCTGAATTGTGTATTTTGCAGTTTCTTCAAAGGTATATTTGCTGCGACTAAAGCTTTGCATAAGTCTTGATGAAACACCTCCTTTTCACTCTTTGGTTTGACATTTTGAAATGCGGTTTGCACACACTGCTGAACAGGCACAGATTTATTTTTCTGCAACTTAGCTTTATGCATAGCTGTTTTCAAGTGTTGATCAATTTGGAACTTCTTTTCACAAACAATGATTTTGGCACAAACTTTGCAAAACACTTTATCCCCACTAAACTCCAACTCAAGAAAATTTTTAATCCACGAAGCGGCTTTCGGCATTTTAGGCATTTGAAATAAAATATTTTCGAAATCACTCTTTTCACACTGGAATCTATCGACAAACTAAACTATACAATATAAATACAAAAGAATAGACCACATCTGCTCTCCATTAGGCAAGCTGATTACTTGGAAATTCCTAAACACCCAATAAATGCCGGCAATAAACCATATAATAATAAAACGGGTGAGTCGACAAAACCTACCCACTGCAAGGGTCGCACTTAATCTTTTGATAAAACGAAAAACATAAAAATATGCACACAAATTTTATTTTTGCCGAAATATGCAATTTTTTGTGAAATTTGTTAAAATATGCAAATATATGCACTTTGCATATATTCCGCCCTTTATATATCAACATAATTAATTAGTTTGTATAAATCAAATAAGCTCTTGGGAAGCAGCACAAATATTTTAATTTATTTTACTAAAAACGTTTCTCGATATAGGTACATCTTTTTCAATTTGTATTTACTAAAAAATATTTTGAAGATTATTTTAAGAAAACGTCTTTGTTTTTATGTTTGTTTTCATTAAAATAATGAAGAGCTTATTTGATTTATATTAACTGATTAATTACCGCAAAGAAGCACAAACTTTATCTTATTATTGCATAATTAATTATATACTCAATCTGACATTCAAATTCTTTTTGTGGTGCATAATTCCAAAAAAAAAAAATGATAGAGATATATGTATTAAGGATATAATTTAAACAAAAAGTAAGAGAAATATTACAAAATTGCAAGAAATATCTTGAATAGAAATTGACAGCGATAAATGTCAAAAATATGTCACTGTCAAAAAGTATATTTTCATATCGAAAATAATGTAAATTGTCGAATATAAATTGAAACATTAAAAGCACGTTTTTTTCATGTTTCATGAACGGGATCTGCAGCAAAATAGTGTTTAAAATTATTATTAATATAAGAAATTTATGTTCAACATTTTCGACTGCGAATTTTGACGTACCCTGTATAATATTTGATCATATATTATGTAAATATTCTTCAGTTTTCAATGCAAGAATCTACTTCTCTGGATGTGGAAATGCTGACAATCATTTCGATTATTATCACTTTTGTCAGACAACAACGTCAAATTGTAAATTTATATTACCCAGCTGTTTCGTAGGTATTTAATAAATTTTAATTTTAAAATGTTTCAAAAACAAGATGTATGTGTACGTTTAAGTAACCAAAAATCGAAAGCCAAATTTAATTTATGGAAATTTTTACTAAAATAATTTTTTTTTTTTTTTTTAAAAAGGGATATTTATAAAATACCCTGTATGTAAGTTTTAATTTTTTTGGTTTATTATTGTAAATATTAGTAAAATCATACACAAAACTTATTTATTTATATAATCTATCGAAATTATCTATTACTTTATTACAGAGTAAATCACTTAAGTTATTTATATTTTTTTCATCTTAAAAAAAAACGTTAAATAATTTTTCTTACGCAAAGTTTATGATGATAATAATAATAATATTACTTTTAGAATAAATAATTTTCATATAGTAAAATACCCTAATAAAAGAAAATCAGAAATGACATGCGCTCTATATATTATGTAAAAAGCGCACTTGTCTATTTTTCTATTATACAGATTGGAATGTTTTGATTCGAACACTATGCTTATAATAATTATCGATTAAAATGAATCTTATCTTGTTATTACATAGTAAAAGTTTAATAGGTTTGATTTATATACTATATTATAGTTGCTCTAACAAACGAAGTCACCCAACTGGTCACATCCGGTTTTAATAAAATTTTGCAGGTAAAAAAATAATTGCCTCGACTGCTGATATACTTCATTTGTAGGGGAGGGGCACATTTTTAACGATACCTTTAGAACTAGATATCGTGTTTTAGCGGTCTGTATCTTCCCTACAACTGAATATCAGCAGTTATAAAAAAAAATACGTGTATTTATTTTTCACTGTTCCACACATGCCTACTACAAAATTTAATCAAAATCGGAGGTGATTTGCTTGTCAATTAAGTATTTCCATTGAGTCGATCGAATCGAATGCGTCCAATCTGTATATAAATTTCACTTATATTAATTTTTATCTCCTGCATGTGTTGATTTCCAAGCAAGTATTATTTTTTTTTTTCTATTTAGTATATATATGTATACCGTTAGTGCAATAGAATTTTAAGTTTGTTCGAATTATTTGTGCAGCCACCACTTTTTCATTTCTAATCGATTCGAATTTTACTCATCGTTTGCCATCGATAAAACTATGTATGTAAATAAATGAACTCTCGTTATTATATATCATAAAGGTTAGTATGTATCGGTGTAAACATATTCCTTTGATTATTTCAATCGAAATAAAATAATAATAAAAAGAAAATGAACAGAGATTTCGACAACGGAAGAAAGTCAAGAACGAAAGCAAAGTCGAATGGTGATGAATTCATTTACACGTACTTAATAATCAGTTTTATTAGCTTTTACTGAGATTTTGCGTATTTACGATAGCAGTTATTTTTTATTTCTTTTGTTTTCCTTCTTGTGTTTCGATTAGTTTTAAGTTTAAGCATGAATTTTCGAGTCATTAAGAGAAAGAAAGAAAAAACGTAAATTAATTATTGTAATATGTTTATTCAACCGGTTTTTCTTATTAATAAGTGAGTAGCGTCAATGGATGTGCCTTAAAAACAATGTAAAAAATAATAAAAAACCAGAAGAAAAAAAAAACAAGTGAAGAACGTGATCAATAATAATAATAATACTGAGAAAAAAATAATAATTTTGTACCAATGTGTATTCTCCGTGTATATTTGCAGGCGTAAATAAAAATATGTATGTGCTAATGAATGTGTTTTATTCGAATTAAAAGCCTTGATTCTGTTTTACCCTATTTGTATCATGTGAATATATATTTGTTTAATTTGGAACGATGAAATTTTTTTTTTTCATTAGGAATTTTAACTCCTTAAAAACGGAAAATACTTTTTTTTTTGACAAATAAAAACTAATAATTGTTATGTCTGTCAAGTCGGAGAGAAAATTGAGGTTATAATTAATTTATTTTACTTAGTTTTACTTAATTTTCAATGATTAAAAATTACTTTATTCATATAAGCAGTTTCCAAAAGCCTTGGATTAAAATACAATAAATAAGCGTAAGTATTACTCAATATTTTTATATATTTTTTTTTAAATTTATTTTAAATTTAAACCTTTATTATATCATTTCTTTCATTTATGTTTCTTATTCACGAAAAATGAATATTCATCGATTTATGAATCAATAAAAAGAAAACCACCAAAGTATGAATTTACTAGAAAATCTCTTTTATTTTATTTAGAATCTTAACAACACAGTTAGCAGTGAATTTAAATTGGTTTATATATTAGCTATCATATGTAAAAAGAATGAAATTTGAAACTAATACAATTATGTAAATAAAAAATAATAACGGACCCAAAATCGACCCATGCGGTACTCCATTCAGAATACATCACACTGTAAAAGAATCATAAATCTATAAGTATTTAACCAGCTGTTTTATTATTCAATCCCTAAGAAAATATGGTAAGTAAGGTCTGAAAATTATTAATGTTTAAGAGAAGGGAATGACAAATACAGACGTATGATTTTGTTGAAATAAAAAATTAGCATTTGTGCGTTTATTTTCTGTCCTCAAAAACCCTTATTAACATATTCTGAATTATTAACAGCAAGAATCGTTGAACGTTAATTGCTTCTAAATATGCCATATTAAGACGAAGAAAAGAAACATAATTTATCAAAATAATCAGTTTTTGAATTTAAAAATGCCCTTTCAAACATTTTAGAAAAACTATGAAGAGATTTAATGCTTCCCTTTGTGCCATCTTATACCGTTTTCGATTTATTGCACTTTACGCGTGTATTAAAATAAAATAGAAATACAAAATCAGTGCATAAGAATGCATTAATTAAGTGAAAAACGTTATTAGAATACATATATTTCCTTCTACCTTTTTGCACCAAAAACAGAAAAATATTGTGACTAACCGGTATATTAAAATACGACTAATAATCTCCATAATTAATACGTTAATATATCTCGATTATTAATTACTTTCATACAGTTGTTCCTTAAATAATTATATAACTGTATAAATCGTTTTTAATATTTTATAATACTAAACAAAATTATTAATTTATAAAACCCTAATTGTACACTATTTTTACTCATTCATTACTTATTTCATATTAACTAACAACAGAGAGTTTATCGACCTATAAATTAATTAAAAGAAAAAAAACAGCCAAATAGATTCTTTTATTATCTTAGTTTGGTAGCATTTTTTTAACCAATATTCTTCAAACACCCAACTGCGCAGGTGTCGACATCTATTGTATATTATAAACAATTTCCTAATTTCAAATTCTATTATTTACCAATTTTACATTCAATCTTATCAATCAACTTCGCAAAATTCTTTACGTACGCGCATTTTGCAATATCAAACTTGCATATCGAGCTTACACGTCGATAAAATGCACCTATAATAAAAATAAAACAAATCGGTAAATATTATTGTAACCGCCATTTTTAAAATTATTTAATTTTTAAATTAGTAATTTCCACCCGTTAATTTTAGTATTAATTTATAAAGGAACACTGAATGTAAGACGCACAGACAGAACATCGAGTCTGTACAATATTATTATTCACTTCTCGTATAGATAATTTCATTTTATATTCCAATTTCCAATGAAGCTCAATCAAAATTTTAGGTTAAAGCTCGCGTCAGTCGTGTTTTAAAACGAATACGTTTAAATTAACAAGTTGAAAGGTGTATTAAGCATGATGTGTAGTGTAAAATACGCGATTATAAATACAATGCGTTGTTTTTTCCGGCATTCTCACAAACAAAAACCTCGGAGGCAGGTGCTCCAATAAACACGACCCGATAATGTTAGAACCACGACGTGAGAGCCAGGTAATATTCGAAAGGCGCGCCAAACACGGAACAGATGTTCCCGGGAGCGCCGACAAAAGGGGGCCACGCGCAAGTCTAGCGACAACCGCCCTTAGTAGTCGTCAGTTCGCTCTACGAGCCGAGGCGTTGCCCCATCCCGCCGAGTCCGACACAAATATCGAGTACGCCGGCTACTGGATATACCCGACGAAAAAAAACATAGTGATACGCCATAACAAAATACAGTGTTTTATTTGGGATCTCTCCGACGATTTCGTTCGTTTGTGTAGCAATAATAATAATAAGTGTCGCACGAGTAAACACCCGCCGTCAAAGCACGCGAATGATGGCCTCGTCATCGGAGGAATGGACAGGTTACGCAACGATATGCAGGCTGTGCCTGCAGAAAGACGGCTTCATGTTGGGTATATTCAATCACATACAGGGCAAAGAGAAGAGCATATACAAGAAGATAATGGATTGTACCGCGTTAGAGGTAAAATAAAAAAAATTTTGACGTTTTTCGTTGACGTGACCGTAGCGTACTCGATTATCTTCCCCCGTGTGTGTGCGTGCATGTGGCAAATATCCAAAATTTTGAAGCACTCCCGTATACGAAATCACTTACGTCGAAAATACAGAATGAAAATGCATAATTCACCCTGATGTGTAATTAAAACCGACTCACCGGGAGGTGATATTATTATTCTCAGACGCGTTTAGTTTTTGACATTTTCTCCGGCCGCCATCTTGTACTTCGTGTCATCGTAGCTGACTTCATATAACGGCGTTTTTAATCATATATTTACGGTCGTATCTTTTGTATAGAACGATAAATTAACGCCTGTTTCCGTTATAGAGTAAATTTATACGGCCCTCGCTGTAATTACAACCAGTTTAATTAATGTTGAATTAGTATAATATTTCAAACTGACGTATCAAGTTAACGAAGTTGAATTAGGATGGATAAAGTGAATTAAAACTACTATACCTCTCCTTAAATTAGTAAATTTTGTAGTTTGACCATTCATAAAGGAGGTAATTACATTTTTCAACACGCAAATACGTATTTTATTCCTGCAATAAAAGACATTTCATTACAATGACCTTGAGGAATTTCGCTACGAAAAGGAAATGATTTTGCATTCGCAGCAGTTGTAAAGGCTTTGTATAGTACAGTGTTTTTAATTATTAGTAATATTAAGAATTTACTTAAATATCGTGAAATTAATTTATTTATAATTAATAAACACCATTATAATTTCTCAAGTTGTCATTCAAGCGACATCTGTGATTGAAAAGAGGTATACAGCGTCACTGAGAAATAAATGTTTACTTGGCTGTGGAATAGGTTTTTCAGTGTTTTAATGGAAATTGATATTATTTTTGTCACTTTAAGCTTTTCTAGGCCATATTTTTTATGTTTTCCAATAGAATGTTGGAGTTAAGATTTTTGCGCTATTTATATTTTAATCGTCATTGAAAATAGATAATATTGATAAATTTGGTATGCAGGGTCATCAAAAATAAATTCAAGTATTTGTTGACTTTCAAAGGAATAATATTAATATTCGTTAAATGTTAATGCCTACGAATACAAACATTTTTTTTAATTTTTATGTTGAAATATCACTTAGTGTAAATGTAGATCCAAGAAGCCCCTTAATGATAATTAAACATAATAGGACATTTAATTTATGTAGAAAAGCTACATGAAACAACAGAATGCGGGAACTCTGAATGTTTCCGTAGCTGGTTTCAGAAGTACAATATCTTAATACTTTCTTTTTTGAGAAAGATTGCTACATTTAATTTCATTTGAAGCATGCATTATCTCATTAAGGGTTAGGTCATTAATAACAACAGAATGTTGGAACTCTGAATATTTTTGAAGCTGACTTGAGAAGCATAATATTTTAATACTTCCTTTTCCGGAAATAATTGTTAATCTTATTCATAAGATTATCTGTAAGAGTGTATAAGCATTATTATGGATGCTTATGAATTTACAGATAACCTTACAGGCCTTACAGATCAGTGTTGCCAATTTAGCGGATTTCCCGCTAGTTCTAGCTTAATTAACATTGTATTTGGCGGTAGAATTGTACGTTCAGCTACTGGCGGATTTTTTAGCGGAAAACTAGCAAAACCAGCTTAATTTCTAGTGGATTTTTGTAATAATATACATTATACCAACATTTTGATTTGGATTGTAACATTTACATCGTCATATAATGATTTAGTACACTGGTAAACTCTTTGCAGTGACCAATAACTAATATCAGCAAACCAATGTTGAGTGCACTTGTAAGTCGATCAAAATTCGTTCGAATTCATTTGAATTTAGCGCCTATTTTATCTAAAATCAACTCAACTAAATTCGAGAATTGAAATCAGGGAAACATCTTCTTTCCGTTAATGTACACAATACACATATATAAATCATCAAATCAGTAAGTTTTATTTGGAACAAATGCCATATTAATTGTAAGTATATCAACAATTGAGTGATTGTGTTTTCCAAACCATCATTTTTTCAATGGGCATGGAAAATTCACAGTACACACAAAAGTTTAGGAATGGAGATCAAACTGGTTTAAATATTTGACGGATTTTTTTCAAATCTGGCAGAATTTCAAGCGCCATCTAGCGGATTAATTTTTTATATGTTGGCAACACTGTTACAGATATGCACAGAATCTCACCTTTAATGTCATTTTGAGCATGTAATATCTCATTAAAGGTAAAGTCATTCATAACAACAGAATTTTTGAACTCTGAATATTTATGTAGTTGGTTTTAGGAGTAAAATCTCTTAAAACTTCCTTTTCCGGGAAAGATTGTTATATTTATGATGGAATTCATAAGATTATCTGTAATACTGTAAACAAGTATTATGGATGCTTACAGATAACCTTACAGACTTTACAGATATGCACAGAATCTCACCATTAATGTGATTGAGCATGTAATATCTCATTAGTGATTAAGTCATTAATAACAACATAATTTTGGAACTCTGAATGTTTTTGTAGCTGGTTTGGGAAGCACAATATCTTAATACTGTCTTTTTCGAGAAAGATCACTTTACTTAATGTCATTTGATATTGAATATTTATGTAGTTGGTTTTAGAAGTAAAATCTCTTAAAACTTCCTTTTCCGGGAAAGATTCTTATATTTATGGTGGAATTCATAAGATTATCTGTAATACTGTAAACAAGTATTATGGATGCTTACAGATAACCTTACAGACTTTACAGATATGCACAGAATCTCACCATTAATGTGATTTGAGCATGAATATCTCATTAGTGATTAAGTCATTAATAACAACATAATTTGGAACTCTGAATGTTTTTGTAGCTGGTTGGGAAGCACAATACTTAATACTGTCTTTTTCGAGAAAGATCACTTACTTAATGTCATTTGATATTGAATATTTATGTAGTTGGTTTTAGAAGTAAAATCTCTTAAAACTTCCTTTTCCGGGAAAGATTCTTATATTTATGGTGGAATTCATAAGATTATCTGTAATACTGTAAACAAGTATTATGGATGCTTACAGATAACCTTACAGACTTTACAGATATGCACAGAATCTCACCATTAATGTGATTTTGAGCATATAATATCTCATTAGTGATTAAGTCATTAATAACAACATAATTTTGGAACTCTGAATGTTTTTGTAGTTGGTTTGGGAAGCACAATATCTTAATACTGTCTTTTTCGAGAAAGATCACTTTACTTAATGTCATTTGATATTGAATATTTATGTAGTTGGTTTTAGAAGTAAAATCTCTTAAAACTTCCTTTTCCGGGAAAGATTGTTATATTTATGGTGGAATTCATAAGATTATCTGTAATGCTGTAAACAAGTATTATGGATGCTTACAGATAACCTTACAGACTTTACAGATATGCACAGAATCTCACCATTAATGTGATTTTGAGCATGTAATATCTCATTAGTGATTAAGTCATTAATAACAACATAATTTTGGAACTCTGAATGTTTTTGTAGCTGGTTTGGGAAGCACAATATCTTAATACTGTCTTTTTCGAGAAAGATCACTTTACTTAATGTCATTTGATATTGAATATTTATGTAGTTGGTTTTAGAAGTAAAATCTCTTAAAACTTCCTTTTCCGGGAAAGATTCTTATATTTATGGTGGAATTCATAAGATTATCTGTAATACTGTAAACAAGTATTATGGATGCTTACAGATAACCTTACAGACTTTACAGATATGCACAGAATCTCACCATTAATGTGATTTTGAGCATATAATATCTCATTAGTGATTAAGTCATTAATAACAACATAATTTTGGAACTCTGAATGTTTTTGTAGTTGGTTTGGGAAGCACAATATCTTAATACTGTCTTTTTCGAGAAAGATCACTTTACTTAATGTCATTTGATATTGAATATTTATGTAGTTGGTTTTAGAAGTAAAATCTCTTAAAACTTCCTTTTCCGGGAAAGATTGTTATATTTATGGTGGAATTCATAAGATTATCTGTAATGCTGTAAACAAGTATTATGGATGCTTACAGATAACCTTACAGACTTTACAGATATGCACAGAATCTCACCATTAATGTGATTTTGAGCATGTTTTATCTCATTAGTGATTAAGTCATTAATAACAACATAATTTTGGAACTCTGAATGTTTTTGTAGCTGGTTTGGGAAGCACAATATCTTAATACTGTCTTTTTCGAGAAAGATCACTTTACTTAATGTCATTTGATATTGAATATTTATGTAGTTGGTTTTAGAAGTAAAATCTCTTAAAACTTCCTTTTCCGGGAAAGATTGTTATATTTATGGTGGAATTCATAAGATTGTGTGTAAAACTCTAAACAAGTATTATGGATACTTACAGATAACCTTACAGACTTTACAGATATGCACAGAATCTCACCATTAATGTGATTTTGAGCATGTAATATCTCATTAGTGATTAAGTCATTAATAACAACATAATTTTGGAACTCTGAATGTTTTTGTAGCTGGTTTGAGAAGCACAATATCTTAATATTGTTTTTTTCGAGAAAGATCACTTTACTTAATGTCATTTGATTATTTAATTAAGGGCCAAAGTCATTAATCACCCCAAACACTGAAAAGGGATCTTAAATTTTCATTCATTCCAGATTTCGTTCGGTGACGGCCTACCCACGTGCATCTGCCACCGTTGCCTATACAAAATCGAATTCTGCTTAGACTTCAGGCAACAATGCTTCGTCTCGGACGCAACTCTGCGCCAGATAAACGGCTTGGCGGCGAAACAATTGGAGAACGGCGTCGCCTTCAACGAGATCGGCTTGCACACCGGAAACGAAGAGACGGACGTGGTGATGGTAGTCGATCCTCACACGCTGGACTACGATTCCGAATATGACACGGACACCAACGACCACCACAACAACAACAGCGATAACGAGAACCTGGAGAACTGCAACGACATGCAAGAGTTCAGGAACGTGTTCCTGTGCAAGTATTGCGATCAAGCGTTCACGGAAAAGGCGGATTGTTGCGCGTCACGAAGCGAATGCGCATAACTCCGCAACTCCTTATGTCTGTACGGATTGTGATATGACTTTTGCGGATCGCATTAACTATTCGGCCCACTTGAAATCGGTGCATCAGAACGATAAGCCGTATAATTGCCCTCAGTGTGAGAGGACATTCGCCCGGCGATCAGATTTGAGGAAACACACCGTGGTCCATACGGGGATCAAGCCTTTCACATGCACGATTTGCCTTAAGTCCTTCTCGAGGAACACGAATCTTTCCAAACACATGCGAATCCATTCCGGGCAAAAACCGTTCGTTTGCCAGAAATGCCCGAAGACTTTCATCACGAAAGCAGATTTAACAAGACATACGATCATCCACAGCGGCCAGAAACCTTTCGGATGCAATTATTGCAATCTGAGCTTCGGACGGCGAGATAAACTCCTACGACACGAACGCAAACACTTTCCCCAGGAGAAGAAGGATAATAGCGAAGAGTTGCAGATGTTGCGGGAGAATTTAGCCCTGGCAGATTTCGGATATATGAAGGACGAACACGTGGACGTGATCAATAATCACCATTCGAACGAGAGCGAACATCATCATTCGCATCATTCACATCATCAGGAGAAGCCGAACGATTGGGCCAGTTCCGAGAACATGGTGATCAATCTGGATCCGTTCAGTCACAATAATTTCGGTCACGGTGAGAATGTGTCGGCCAGCGAAACGAATCTGGACATGGGGAACGGTACGGATACTGACTTGCCGAGGATTCCCGATCATATCCGATCTGAGAGTGGGGATGAGAATCTGATGGACGGAAGGGACTTGCCTCTGATACCGGAACATATAACTGGTGATAGTTTCACTGCCAACAATAGCCCCCAAGATGAGGATCGTAAGTAGCAATAAGTGTTATTTTATTTTCATTTTTAAACGTTCGATAAATGTAAAATCCTATAAATTCGTCAAAATCTCTCAAAACTTCCAGATTCAACTAACTATTTGAATGCTTCTTTCTAATCTAATCTAATTCTTTCGGCGATTGTACATTTTTCACTAATTCAAGGTTTTCTACAATCGATTTTATGTCCTGTATCGTTTAAATGATTCAAATCTCCCATAGCGATAACTTGCAATGTGCTCTTTAAACCTAGTTCCGATCGTACGCTTTGTTTGTCTAGTGTAGTGTAAACTGCGAACTGTAGGATATGTGATTCTTTCACATAAGCAGGGGAATTCCGTAACTTTATTTTTTTCTTAAGTTTTGTAGACATAAAGGACATCTAGTGACACTTTAGACTTTAAATTTAGATCATTGCCAAAAAAATGTTGTTGGCCTATTTACTTTATTGTGTAAATCAATACTCTAGACAAAGTTTCCAATATTTTTCAACTAGGTTAAGTGGTTAGTGGCAGCTTCCAAATGATTTTTCTATTATTATTTCACTTTCGAATCCATCAGGGCACCAGGCATGCTAACTGCAGATTATTTCTTTCTCGTAAGCAAGACAATGCCATAACTAAATATAGTTACTTTTTACTCTTCTTACTTTTTTCATCTTTTGTTTAGTTTTGTAAATATAAGCGACATCTAGTGACGCTTTGGATAATCATTGACAAAAAATGTCTAGTTTCATATAATCAGTGGCCTAAACAAAACTTCTAACATTTTTCAATTAAGTGGCAGATTATAGGAAAGTAGGTATGCTATATTATACTTTCGTATAATCGATGCCTTGGAAGCGTGTTTTACAAAAATAGCCTATGTCCAAAGACATAATTTTTCAGAAATCACAAAAAATAATTGACAGAAATATGTAATTTCTTAGTATTATACGCGACCAAGAAAGTATAAAAGACTATGGACTTATGCTGTTTTTGGAAAACAGGCTTCAATTGGTTTCAACATTTGTTTTTCACATTGGAACAATCAACCAAAAGATCAAAATTTTCAGTGTGCCATCAAATTAGATTTTATACTTTTTGGACTTATGCTGTTTTTGAAAAGCACACCGCAATTGTTTCTAACATTTGTCAATTATCATTTTGTTTTTTACATTTGAACAATCAACCAAGAAGATCAACATTTTATGCATATTTGCTTGTGAAATGGCATACTGGACTAGATTTTAGACTTTTTGCACTTATACTGTTTTTGGAAAACAGGCCTCAATTGGTTTCAACATTTGTCAATTATCATTTTGTCTTTTACATTTGAACAATCAAGCAAAAGACCAAAACTTCATGCATATTTTCTTGTGAAATGGCACACTAAACTAGATTTTAGACTTTTCGGACTTATGTTGTTTTTGGAAAATACACCGCAATTATTTCTAACATTTGTCAATTATCATTTTGTCTTTTACATTTGAACAATCAAGCAAAAGACCAAAATTTCATGCATATTTTCTTGTGAAATGGCACACTAAACTAGATTTTAGACTTTTCGGACTTATGTTATTTTTGGAAAATACACCGCAATTATTTCTAACATTTGTCAATTATCATTTTGTCTTTTACATTTGAACAATCAACCAAAAGACCAAAATTTCATGCATATTTTCTTGTGAAATGGCACACTAAACTAGATTTTAGACTTTTTGGACTTATGCTGTTTTTGGAAAACAGGCCTCAATTGGTTTCAACATTTGTCAATTATCATTTTGTCTTTTACATTTGAACAATCAACCAAAAAGATCAAAATTTTATGCATATTTTCTTGTGAAATGGCACACTGAACTAGATTTTAGACTTTTTGGACTTATACTGTTTTTGGAAAACACACCGCAATTGTTTTTAACATTTGTGAATTAGCATTTTGCTTTTTACATTTGAACAATCAACCAAAAAGATCAAAATTTTATGCATATTTGCTTGTGAAATGGCACACTGATCTAGATTTTAGACTTTTTGGACTTATACTGTTTTTGGAAAGCACACCGCAATTGTTTCTGACATTTGTCAATTATCATTTTGTCTAAAAGATCAAAATTTTCAGTGTGTCATCGAACTAGATTATAGACTTTTTGGACTTATGCTGTTTTTGGAAAGCACACCGCAATTGTTTCCAACATTTGTCAATTATCATTTTGTCTAAAAGATCAAAATTTTCAGTGTGTCATCGAACTAGATTATAGACTTTTTGGACTTATGCTGTTTTTGGAAAGCACACCGCAATCGTTTCTAACATTTGTCAATTATCATTTTGTTTTTTACATTTGAACAATCAACCAAAAGACCAAAATTTTGAACTGAACTAGATTTTAGACTTTTTGGACTTATACTGTTTTTGGAAAGCACACCGCAATTGTTTCTAATATTTACCAATTATCATTTTGTCATTTACATTTGAACAATCAACCAAAAGACCAAACAAAAAGACATTTTATGCATATTTTCTTGTGAAATGGCAGACTGAACTAGATTTTAGACTTTTTGGACTTACACTGTTTTTGGGAAACAAACCGCAATTGTTTCTAACATTTGTCAATTATCATTTTGTCTTTTACATTTGCATAATAAACCAAAAAATCCAAATTTTCAGTGCACCATCGAACTAGATTGATTTTAGACTCTTTGGACTTATGTTGTTCCTGGAAAGCTCACCGTAATTGCTTCTAACATTTGTCAATTATCATTTTGCCTTTTACATTTGAGCAATCAACCAAAAGATCAAAATTTTCAGTGTGCCATCGAACTAGATTTTACACTTTTTGGACTTATGCTGTTTTTGGAAAGCACACCGCAATTGTTTCCAACATTTGTCTTTTACATTTGAACAATCAACCAAAAGACCAAAATTTTGAATTGAACTAGATTTTAGACTTTTTGGACTTATACCGTTTTCATCAAGTAAGTAACCTTGTAAACTTAATATACAAAACTTATTGACCTAAGAGAAAAATCCAAAATTTAATTTTTTTTGATATATGACTCATCTAATTATAAAAATTCATTTAAATAAAATATTCACACACATAATTAACAATCAGTAATATTATAAAGTGTAAGAATAATTCTTGATATATACACAATCGTTAATTTTTGTTTATTGAATCACAGATGGCTCTGAAGATGCCCTCTGACCGAAACCGGTAAGCCCAATTACAAATAAATATTTAAATTGAGAAGTAAACCATTGGGTTATCTTCCACCTCATTTTGGACGTTAATATGAAAGTTCCGAATGTTTTTCTATTGTTATTTTATATTTTTACATTTAAACTATCAGGGCAACATCCATGCAAACTGGAGATAACTTTTTCCGTTTTCTCAGAAGCGAGGGAATCTCAGAACTTTATCAGATTTGTAAACATAAGCGACATCTAGCGACACATAGATAATCATTGTCGTTGGCCTATCTACTCTTCTAAATAAAGACAAAGCTTCAAATATTTTTCGATTATTATTCAATATTTTCACATTTAAATAATCAGAGCAGCGTCCGTGCAAGCTGGAGATTGATTTTTCCTCTTTCTCGCAAGCAAGTTGCCATCCCACGACCTCATTTCTCTCTTCTTCCATTCTAGCGTCGAGACAGCCCGCAGACAAATCCACCAGACATCCTTGCCACATCTGCCACAAGCGATTCTCGAACGTGGAAGGCCTACGCCTGCACATGGGCATGCACAGCGGCACCAGGCCTCATCCCTGCCACATATGCAACAAGTCGTTCATGCGCAAACGCGAACTTGACCGGCACATCGCCACGCACACTGGCATGAAGCCGTTCAAGTGCACCAGCTGCGAGAAACGTTTCGGCAGAAAGGACAAACTAGTGAGACACATGCGCATCCACGACGTCAACAGGGAGCACATCTGCGTCATCTGTGGCGCCTCCTTTAATCGCAAAGACGGACTGACGCACCACATGAAGACCCACGTCAAAGACGAAACTGAGATAGTGAATAATGTTTAATGATGATTGATGAACGCGCGGATGGGAGAGAGTGAAATAGACGAGAATAATTAATTCAAAAAAAAAATGAGACTAAAAGTGAAAAAATGATATTTTTGTAATGCGTATGATTGCGAGATTGTTTTAAAAAGTGTGTATTTTGATTTATTATTATTATTATTATTATTATTATTATTAGGATAATAAAGTTATAGTTTTTATTACGAAATTTTGCGTTTTTCTTTTCGATATCGTTAAAAAATTGGTAAAATCTAACTTACAATAGTACAAACACAAATTTACCAATATCCATTACACACTTTTAAAAAGCGTATCAAAACAATAATGCCACAAAAAAATCTTATCAATTATTTGCCATTAATCATTAAATTTTCTTTTATTCAATATTTTAAATTTAACGTATAGCGACATCTATATATCATAATAGCGTAAGCATTCATTTACATTTCAAATCAATTGTGACAATCTACTAAATCGTGTTTTGTATCAAAACAATAATGCCACAAAAAAATCTTATCAATTATTTGTCATTAATCATTATATTTCTCTCTTATTCAATATTTTAAATTAAACGCATAGCGACATCTACATCATAATAGCGTAAGCATTCATTTACATTTCAAATCAATTGTGACAATCTACTAAATCGTGTTTTGTATCAAAACAATAATGCCACAAAAAAATCTTATCAATTATTTGTCATTAATCATTATATTTCTCTCTTATTCAATATTTTAAATTAAACGCATAGCGACATCTACATCATAATAGCGTAAGCATTCATTTACATTTCAAATCAATTGTGACAATCTACTAAATCGTGTTTTGTATCAAAACAATAATGCCACAAAAAAATCTTATCAATTACTTGTCATTAATCATTAAGTTACTCTCTTATTTAATATTTTAAATTAAACGCATAGCGACATCTACATCATAATAGCGTAAGCATTCATTCACATTTCAAATCAATTGTGACAATCTACTAAATCGTGTTTTGTATCAGAATAATAATGCCACAAAAAAATCTTATCAATTATTTGTCATTAATCATTAAGTTACTCTCTTATTTAATATTTTAAATTTAACGCATAGCGACATCTATATCATAATAGCGTAAGCATTCATTTACATTTCTAATCAATTGTGACAATCTACTAAATCGTATTTTGTCTAATGTGGAAACCACTATTAGAGGAAATTAAATAACGCCATAAGAAAAAGTTATTGTTTGTTCCTATTACTAAACTAAAGCTTTAGAATTTATTACAAAATCGCTTCTTTTTCAATATTTTCTGTTAAACATAATTAAACCACGGTGCGACATCTACCTTGAAATAGCGTAAACACAAATTAATAGTTCATCGTTTTGCTTAGCTGCAGAAAAGCTTATCAACATAAAAATCTTGTTTCAAAAAATCCTTATTGTCTATTATTACCAGCGTTTATTACAAAATTGCTCTTTTTATAATAGAAATGTAGTAATTTAATACGAAATAATATGGCGACATCTATCCGACAAGAGAGCAACTCCAGTTGATAATTCACTTACAGGAATCTACTAAACCAATTCTCAGCCTGCCAGAAAAACAAGTATGCTTTGAAAAATAATCTTATTGTTAGCGTTATTGTTATAAAATCAAGTTTAGCGATTGCCGTGTTTTTCTCAATATTGCTAATTCCTAATTAATATAAAGAGCTGTTATCTTCTACAACATTGGTATGATGACAACAAACAATGTTTAGAAACTTGCTATACTTTATTAGGCAAGTATTATTTTATAATACAATTTACAAAAATATTGGAGAATTGACACACTCTCTGTCATATATTAATAATTCATTAATAATGTCCTAATTCACTGTTTCCAAACTAAATTGATACTATAGCAAGAACTATAGAAAAAATCCTCACTATTTGTTATTAGGTATTGTTAATTTATTAAAATCCCTAAGCTAGTGTTTATTATAAAATTAGTTTAAATTGGATATATTTATAAAAAAAATTAAGACGTAAATTAAAATTAAAACTTACTGCGACATCTATCTTACAATTGGATAAACACGAACTGATATCTAAATTTGCAGGAATCTGCTACACTAATCTCTTTTTTTTAATTATAATAATAATTTATAATTTAATTTATCGTAGAAAAATCCTACAGCGAGCAATATTACACTATAAAAAATTCTTGTTGTTTGTTATTATTACTAAACCAATAAATTTCTCAACTTCATCACAATTTTTTTCAATATTTACAAATTAAGATATTTAGCCACAGCGACATAAACACAATTTTTATTTCAAATTACCAAACCTCACTATACTGGCATTCATTCGATTAGTGGAAAGAGAAAATATATATATATACAGAAAAAAATAATTGCCATAAAATACTTTATTATTTGTGGATAGATTTTGACGGCCTTGAGAAATCTGTAATATTATAATTATTTCTTACTATTATGAGTAAATTAATAAGGTATCAGTTTCTATCACAAAAAAAACCTGTTTTTTTAAATATTACTGCCAGAAAGATAAAGAAAGAAAAAATAAATTATACGCATTTCAAACCTCTCCTGACACCTATCTTGCAGTAGCATAAATAAACACAAGCTAGTAATACAGTTTATAGAGTTCTACTATATCAATCTTTGATTAATAATAAAAAATCTGTGAGAACTAAAGCGAGGCCCTAAGATACCTTTTTTGGTTTATTAGATATATTAATTTTAATTAAGTTTTTACTTTTGATTACCAAACCGTTTCCTTTTCAATTTTATTACAATAAAACAAAATAATTAAATCAGAATTATAACATGTCGCGCCATCTATTTTACGATAGTATAAATAAGTAACATCCTAATTATAGAGCGCTACTATATTGTCTTAAAATTTATTGTTGGAAACTAGAAGAATTTAAACCAGAAATTATTACTTTATTATTAATAAATAATTGGGCGCTATTTATTTCACATTGGCATAACTAGACAAACGATTTTAAATCATACTGGCCTAATATATCGACATTTCGTTTACATTTATTGACAAATATACAAATTTTCATGGAGAAATATTTAATTATTTCATATGCTGAATTTATTCTAGACAAATAACATCAAATTGAACAATTTTGATATGATTGATATAATTTATATATCGTGCCTTCCTTTAATTGCGGTTATTTAGGTTCCCTAAGTTTAAAATTAAATTAAATGTAGGATACATTATGAAGTTCATATTTTTTTGATTTGTTTGAATAATGATAATTATAGTAAAACTTTTTTTTGTTTGAAAATACATTATCTTAGACTATTAGATGTTTTAATGTTATATTGACGTTGAATGTTATTTCAATGTTTGTTTAGCAGAAATTTAGAAAAACGCAAAAATTACTAAAAGCGTAAATTATGTTTGATGTATATGCATTTTTAGAAATACAAAAAAAACACTTAACTGTCTGTTTATCTAGGCATAATAAATAATCAAAAATAATCACACCACGTGTGTTGTATTTCTTCATAACATGGGTAAATATTTAAAAACGATAAAAAGGATCTGACAACATAATTTGTGTGTATTTGTCATTAATGTGTCGTGTATTTTATCCTTGATTATAGCCCTTATACTTTCAATCTGCAGAAAAAACTTTAATTGCATCGCTGTTGTCTGAAAGAAATTACATTTTAGTTACGTTGTAAAACTTGTATTTTATATCTTCAGTGATACAAGATAGATTTTAGAAAGAAAAATATTGGAGGAATATTTAATTTGATTTGAACCTTATTTTAGTAGTCAATCTCTATTTTTAAAATTAAATGTCGGATATTTGAATAATATATTACATTATATTTTATAAAATTAAATAGGTATATCATGGGAATAAAATATTTAAAACTTTCCTAAAAAGCTTGGAGATTTTTTAAAAGTAGGTGTCTTTATGTATTAGTTTGATTCAATTTTTTTTTTGATACACCAATGTGAATGAAAATAAATTTATTGGCATAAAATATAATTTATAGTGCGCAGAAAATTCTTTTAAAATGCGCGCTTGAATCCTTTCACCTACCCATTTTAATTAATCGATTTAAGAATTTTTGACAACAATGACATAAATAATAAATCCAGCAATAGAACTTTTTCAAAATGATTGTTGGTAAACATGACATTTTAAACAAATACGAATCGCCAACGCCACCGAAAGCATCAAACGACAATGTCGGGAGAACTATCCGTTGTAAAACCGCTAAAATAGACCAGCAAAAGAGTTACTATCCGCAGAAGATCGATATTTTTCCAGCGAATCCTCGCGGAAGTCCATCATGGCGAGACTCAGGACAGCGTGAACTGCGGAAATGGTGCAGCGTAGTGAGTAGATAAAATACTTACCGGAGGCTGGCTGTAGCTGTAGCCAGGTAAACGGCGGGTCTGAGAAAATTGTGACCGGATCGAAACATTACTCGATTCGACTACAAACAGTGTGTGCGTGAGTGAAAAAAAAATCGGCCTCTAAAAATGCGTCTAGTTTATAGCTATCGTCCTTCGTTTATTTAAAAACTTACTTCCGCGAAATTCTTTTGTGTCTCTGCGTTATCGTCATCGCGTAAACACGTAATGTTCGTTATTATTATACCCGGTTTACGGTGTATCGACTTAACTGATGCGGTAATAGCGGTATTGCAACGTTTTTGCCGGCAAATTACGAAAGAATAATAAGTGGAATGAAGATGATAGCAGTTCTTTATTATACGTAGCCTGCTTGTGTGTAATTCAATCAGCTGTCATACGAAAAGGTTGACGGTAGATTTGCCGGTGTCAGTTTTTAAATGTTTTGCACTGGAGGAGGTTATATGCAAGCCGCCACAACGCTTCCATCAGTGTTTTCTTGCATAGCGTGACGAAACATTAACAAGTGTGCATCTCTTTTTTTATTATACCCTCCCTCGTATTGTGGGGTCCAAATGTAAAGGGACGATATTGCTTATGGTGAACTTCTGTTCTTTTAGGATATTATCCACGTATATAATAAGGTGAGTTTCTTATTGTTTCCTCGAGAGAATCGCAGAATTGTTTTTTGGTGCACGAATACACTCTAATAAAATAGTTAAGCGTATATCATCCTCATACAATTTTGCCGGTTCGAATTGTTAATTAAACCATCAAATAAATAAACTAAACAGTATTATAAGTAAGGTCAAACACGTCGCTGCAACTATACAACCTTTTCTATTGTATAACATGATTCACCTAATAGAATGATTGTATTAAGTGTTAAAATTAATATATATGCAATTGTGTTGGCTTTTGCCCGTTTTTACACGCGTTAAATTTGCATTCCAGCCATCTGACTTTGGTAGTAGTGTGTCTGTGGCTGCCCTAATTTTCCCGAACACATGTTTGATCAATAATACAAAACACCCCTCGTGGAATAACAATTAAATTCGCTTAACACGGTACTCCCTAATAATATTTTCCAGCATATCGTATGTGTATATTGTCGTTATTTATAGATTTTACGTCAGTTTTTGTTTGAACATACTTTCGAGATTGTTTTAGTTGAATAAACAAATTTGTGACGATGATGAATGCGGCTTTTTTACATTAGGCAAATCATGTGACTTTTTTTTTTCAATATCATAATAATTAGGTATGTCATTATTAGTTTTCCGGTGAACTTTGTGAGCTGTAAAAAATGGATTTTAATAGCCCAGATGTCTCCTCTCTTTAGAGAATTGCTAAATTATCTGTGACAATAATTTCGCATGACAATAAGCCATAATGTTTAGAAATATAAATGCTTGTATGAATTATGAAATCATCAACTATGATTATATAATTTAGCTTGTTTATAGAAGATTGTCTCAAAGTTTTTATCGGGTTTTACATGTATAAAGTACCTATAAGTATATTTTAATTCCTAGATAGAATATTGAATAATAAATAAATTTACTGGATCCGATACATGTGTGAAAAGTAAAACTCTTGCGATGAAGTTGTTTATAATTTAAAATCAAATCTATTTAAGCTTTCCAAAGTCGTAGCTAGTTTTCTTGAAACTTTCTTTTTTACAAAAATGAGTGTTATTATAGGTTCATATTTTTTTTTACTATTGATAACATCATTTTTATTTGCCACAGCTACATTTAGATCTCGTTTAAAACCAGACAATTTGTTTTACTTAAATCAAAACAAGTCCAAGGTCAATCTTTTAAGCGGGATTTTAGGAATCCTTGGAGTGATCGACAATATAAACTTGTGAGATTTTGTATAGAATTAACTAAAGGCTCTGCTCCGATAAGCCATTGAAAAGTGCCCCTAAAGCTATTGGGCTGAAATTAAAGCAAATGAGTACTACTGTTACACATACTATAAATACCACAAATTAGCTCATTCGATGCCAACGCATTCGAGATATTAGCATAAGGGTGGAAAAATTAAATATTTTTTTTCTCAGGAATTACTTAAGCTATCACGTTCAAAAAAATTATGTAAGTAAACACTGATTATGGGCATTCTATAAAAAATCAAGAACTAATTCCCTCCACTCAGTTCAAAGTTATTATTATTTTCCCCTTTGTAGGGGTGATTTTTTTGAGTTTGGTTCAAGGTGCCAACTTGGCTTTTTATTATATTATATCGTATGCATTTAGGTTTATTATATATATTTTTTTAGTTTTTTCTGTCTGGTAGAACATGTAAATAAAAAATAAAATCTCTTTGAATGATTTTAGTAGTAGCAATTTGTTATTGGTTATTTTAGGGTTAAAATAATTATTCATCGATTAATTTCAGAATTATTTGTATAAATGTTTCAGCCCTATTAGTTACAAAAGCACCGAAATACACAAAAGCATATTGTAACAATAAAATAATATTTAATTCCATACACACAGTTCAAAGCTATTATTATTTTCCCTTTCTAAGGGTGATTTTTTTTTGAGTTGGGTTTAGAGTTCCAATTTAACTTTTTATTATACATGAGTGTATATTTATATTTGGGTTTATTATATATTTCGTCAAGTTCTTTCAATGAAGTAATCCAAATAAAAAATAAAACCTCTTTGATCTTAACAGCAGCATTGGGTTATCGATTATTTTAAGGATAAAATTCAAATTATTCATTGATCGGATTCAGGATTATTTATATGTACATTTCAGCCCTAATATCTATAAAAGCATCGACATATAAAAAAGAATATTGTAACAATAAAATAATATTTAATTCCGCACACGTTGTTCGAAGTTATTTTCTCCTTTTGGGGGATGTTTTTTCAAGTTGGATTTAACAATTCGACTTGATTTTTTGTTACCTATAAATCTATGCGTTTTGGTACAATATATATGTTTTTTATATGATATAACATATTGACATAAATCAATCAAATCTCTGTTAGATATTTATTGTTCTAGTAACAACATAATTCTATCCACATTTGTTATTGCAACAAGCTATGTATTTATAGTTGTTATAATTTTCTTAATATTGAACAGATTCGCTATTCGTATTTTACTTTTGTTCTTACTGCCAAATAGATATATACATTTATTATACATATTTCTTTAATCAATGTTCTGAGACGTGCATAATTTGTTTTAATATGACAATTATTTGATTGTGAGATTTTGGAGACTGTTGTTTAATGTAATTCCTTTATGTAGAATAAACAGCAGTGCAGTAGAAAGTAAGTTAAAATATTTTCTCACGTAAGTGTTTTAATCGCGGTGGTTTGATAATAAAAATATCTGGAAGAATAAAACTTCAACAAATAAATAAACGATGAAGATGATAGAAATACTTATTTGGAGCTATTCATTCTTCCCAGAAGAATCAGCGAAAGTTGCAAATCAAGAGCATATTTCTCAGTTCATATGACATCACAAGAATTTGTTAGGAAAAAAGTATATAGTAAACCTAAATGCAGGCATTACTATACAGCAAAAAGTCAAGTTGGAACTTTAAATTCAAAAAACCACCCTCCAAAGGCAACTTTGAACTTCGTGTACGGAGCTAAATATTATTTTATATTGATTATGAATACATATATCTTAATAATAAATGTAACAACAGATAATATATTATATTATAATATATTACTTAATATCATTTATTCTTACAGAATTATTTTTTATAGCTCAGTGCTTTCATAACAACTAGGGCTGAAATGTACAACATATAAATAATCCTGAAACCGCTAGATGATTTTCCTTTTTTATTTGCATGTTCTACCACACAGAAACAGAACTTAAAAAAATTTATAATGAACCCAAATACATACATTACTATATAACAAAAAATCGGATTGACACATTAAACTTAACTAAAAAAAACCGCCCTTCAAAAAGGAAAAATAACAATAACTTTCAACTACGTGTACGGAAATAAATATTATTTTGTTGTTATAATTTTCTTTTTTATATTTCGATGCTTTTATAACTACTAGGGCTGAAACATACAAAGAGATAATCCTGAAATTGATGGATGAACAATTGTTTTAACCCTAAAATAAACAATAACAAATTGTCCTTACTAAGATCATTCAAAGAGATTTTATTTTTTATTTACATGTTCTACCACACAGAAAAAACTGAAAAAAAATATATAACAAACCTAAATGCATACAGTCCAATATAACAAAAAGGCAAGTTGGCACCTTGAACCAAACTCAAAAAAACACCCCTAAAAAGGGGAAAATAATAATAACTTTGAACTGAGTGAATGGAATTAGTTCTTGATTTTTTATAGAATGCCTGTAATCAGTGTTTACTTACATATTTTTTTTTGAACGTGATAGCTTAAGTAATTCCTGAGAAAAAAAATATTGAATTTTTCCACCCTTATGCTAATATCTCGAATGGGGTGGCATCGATTGAGCTAATTTTTGATATTTACAGTATGTATGACAGTAGTACTCATTTTCTTTAATTTCAGTCCGTTAGCTTTAGGGGCACTTTTCAATGGCTTATCGGAGTAGAGCCTTTAAACCGGAAAATGCACCCCCCATTTCGATTATTTAGCAGGTCCGTATTACCGGCTTTTGCAACATTAAGGTATTTTTTTAGATCTCCCCCAATGAACTAATTACTGATTAGTAAAGTCTAAGACTGACCCAAAGTAATGGTAATTATGTTTAACAAATATCATTAGAATATCGTTTGACATTCATAAATAAAATAAAAAAAAAATTATCACCCTGTATTTCGAAAACGAAGCGACATTCGAAAAAGTTTTATATCACATTTTCGTCTTAGAATTTAGCGAGGAGTATCCTCATTTATTTTGTCAGAGGGATTAAGAAACACCCTGTATAATGACGTAATTAATAAAAAACCCTTTGAATAGAAAGGTATAATTGATACATAAAATAAAATATGGAAGTGTAAATAAGATTTCATTGTTTTCCATATCGATTTATTTAAGATAACAATAATACATATTTATTGACATTGTGAGTATGTACGTAAGTAATAATTAATCGGAACAAAAAAGTGTACTTTGAAATTTGTCCTTAGATGAAACGTCATAAAATATACAAAGGATTGTGAATAGATGTAAATATTAACATATAAAATACTGCACTTAAGAGCTGTCCTATGTTTTCATATTTATTATAGAATAGACTATACTTAAAATGCCTACCTTTTTATTTTCATTGAGTTACATAGTAATGATTGCATCGATTAACCTAAATATACAATAGATTATGTACTTACATCATTTTCTGCACTCTGTTTTTTATATTTATTACTTTACCGTATGCACCGGCAAACCTATTTTAGTTTTAATGGAATTGGTTACTCATCAAGTTACATACTCGCGTAATGATGCATTATTCCACGGCACCTATGTATATAATGGCTTCAGTTTCTATTTTCCCGCTGTAGATATCGCACATATACGATTTTTTGCTCTTATTTGTATGACTTCTGTCTGAGATAGTGCGTTTGTGCCACACTTCTGCCTGATGCATCTTCGTCTTTTTAATCGCAATCCCATATCGCAGAATATAGTATAGTGTTACTTATTATTATTAAATTCCCGCATCGAAATAATATCTGATTAAGCGTGAATTCGGTTAGCGTACAAAAGTACACCGTGAAAGTCTTTAGGCAGACGACAAATTCGGTTTTAATATATTTATACCTACATACATAAGAAGAAAGTGGTGTTTTTTGTGGGTGTTTTTTTTTTTATTTTGGAAATAGTGTGGATACATGAAAATCTGCAAGTAAGTAGGGAATTATTTTTTTCTTTCGCCTATTGAAACACGCCACAAATGAATTACCAACTAGAATATTATGAAATCTCTCCTAATATCTCTTGCGTAAAAGGGTCATAATCTGGCAAAAATCGCTCTTGAAGGTCATCTTCATTCAATTCTTCGTGCGTGCTTATCTAGAAAATACAGCGAATTTAATTAAAATGAAACCTCATAAAGATATGTAATATGGCAAAGATTCTATTCCCAAAGTAAAATGTTCTCAATTTTCTATATAGACTTCTGCAAGCCTCTATATTACAATTATTTTGAAAAAAAAATATAAACATTTTTTTTTCATTAATTTTGCCGATTTGACGGAAAAACAATCATTTATACAGGGTATTCCACGTAACTGGTTCATTAAAAGTTTATGATGTTCTATTATTTACTATAATTTGAGATTTTGGCACCAGTATCTGTTCGATTGGAACTATAAATGTAAAATACCTTAACCAAAATATCACTTCCGGTTGACGGAAATGGATGTCAACTTTGTTATTTAAATAGAATGATATAATTTTTTTATTCATTTTTGGATTCTACAACTATAAATACGTCAGTTTCATTAGCTATTCCATAGCTACATATCGCCGCTTTTTGAGTTATATAAGTTTTTCTTTTTTTTTTTAGTCATAAATCATTGCATCATTGAGAAATTAATATCTCGGTTAATACTGCAAGTAGAGACTCCGAAATTTGCTATGTTATGAATGTAGATATTACTCTAAGAAACGGTAAGCACAACTTTACTTTTCTAACATACAGGTGTTCAAAACTGAGGAACAAAGTGACATATTTTCACATGCAGAAAACTCAATTTTTTTAAATAGAACACCTGTATTTTAATTCGGAATTAGGAAGTAAATATCATCCCCTATCACTTTATATCAGCATTCCCTATACCTATCTTTAATAGATTTTGAGATATGAGCGACTTTTTGTTAAACAGACTAAGTAGCCCTATCTTTAAATGTTTGTAGCTGACTCTGAAATGGATTCACGTCAAATTCATGTATTATTTTTGAATAACCATACAAGAATGTCTGTTCGAATAGTGATTTCTATTAATATTGCGTTGTATGAAAGTGTAATTACAATGATATACATAAACACTTTTGGTTAGTCAATGAATTTGACGTGAATCCCATTCAGAGCCAGCTACAAACACGCAAAGATAGGGCTACTTAGTCTGTTTAACAAAAAGTCGTTCATATCTCAAAATCTATTAAAGATAGGTATAGGGAATGCTAATATAAAGTGATAGGGGATGATATTTACTTCTTAATTCCGAATTAAAATACAGGGTGTTCTATTTAAAAAAATTGAGTTTTCTGCATTTGAAAATATGTCACTTTGTCCTCAGTTTGAACACCCTGTATGTTAGAATGTAAAGTGTGCTTACCGTTTTTTAGAGTTATATCTACATTCATAACATAGCAAATTTGGAGTCTCTACTTGCAGTATTAACTGAGATATTAATTTCTCAATGATGCAAGGATTATGACTAAAAAAAAAAAGAAAAACTTATATAACTCAAAAACGGCAATATGTAGCTATAGGAATAGCTAATGAAAACTGACGTATTTATAGTTGTAGAATCCAAAAATGAATAAAAAATTATATCATTCTATTTAAAATAAGAAAGTTGACATCCATTTCCGGTCAACCGGAAGTGATATTTTGGTTAAGGTAGTTTACATTTATAGTTCCAATCGAACAGATACTGGTGCCAAAATCTCAAATATAAGTAAATAATAGAACATCATAAACTTTTAATGAACCAGTTACGTGGAATATCCTGTATATTTTATAGCATAATAGATGTGTAAAAGAAAATGCTAGCCTGTCTTACAAGGGAACCTAATAGCGAATTGTAAATCGCGGATTCTAATGAAACTTCGCCAGTTTGTAGACCCTATGGAGTGTTACTCAAGGACACTTTCTGTTGTTGCGGAATTTCAACTTTAGAGGGTGTAAAACGCCCTTAAAGTTAACCCAAAATGTAGTTTATCCAAAATAACTTTTAAACGGTGGGAGATAGAAAAAAAGTTTCAATTGCTAACATGCATCGTTAGCAACTGTTTTCGATCGGTTAGAGACTATGTATAATACAGGTTTACAATAAGCGCGGAACGACATATATACCATGTGATTCAAAATGATTGTTGTAAGAAAAAAACTGTTTTCCGGAAAAATTTATCTATACTTATTACCAATTTAATGAGCGAAGTTAGCTACATACAAATTTCATACATTAAATGAATTTTCTTGACATTTAGCGACATTGGCGTGCGTGTTGTTAGTATCTTTCGATTATTTATCTTATAATTTTTTCAAATCGTTTATATTTACATCTAATTCACCAACCATTAGTATTTCTGAATACTGTAAGAAAATAAGGGAATTTATCTGTGGTAATAGCCCAACAAAACAGGTAAAAAGTCAATTATTAACATTAAGTGAAATAGTTTATTACATTTTATAATTTTATAGGCTTGTCATTACATTCAGCGCAATGAGCTGTCAAAGAAAGTTAGATTTTCCATCCCTATAAATTTTCTACGGTACAGGAATATTACCATTAGATTCACGATAGGCGATTTGGAATATTGTCATTGGTTTAATAACAATTTAAGGACGATGACTTGCTAAACGAATCATTTTACTCGGATGAGCCTGGTTTTATCTAACAGACTATATCAATTTACAAAACTATTGTATCTGGTCTGCAGGAAAATCCACACGATTTTCGAGAAACGCAAATTGCATCCGTAAAAGTTGAAAGTTTGGTTAGCTATGTCCAGGCAACGAATAATTAGGGCCAATTTTCTTCGAGGAAACTGTAACAGCCCACGTTACCAACAGATGTTGGAATGTTTATTGCAGAGTTACCAGAAAATGAGCTTGAAGCAGGTTATTTTCAGCACGATAATGCTCCAGCAACACTAGCTCGACAAACCTGCCAATATCTTTCCAACAGTTTTTTGCTGACAGAGTCTTAGAGCACAAAGATGGCCACCAAGATCGCCTGATCTAACCCCATTAGATTACTTGCATGTTCGGCTATCTAAAAATAGGATCTATAGAAACTTCATGCATACCATAGAAGAACTGAGAGGATGCAGCTTTGTCACTTAATAATTATACTAATTGTCTGTTATAATTAAAGTAATAAATAAATTTAGTTAAACACCAGTTAGTACTGAATTGTAAAATCATAATTTAGTAAAGTTAAATTAATTGCATTTTCATTTTTACAAGCAGAAACACCAATCCGTAGTCGTTTATATAATGCGAGTTCAAATATAGGTTACGTTTTCCTTATTTATGACAGATCCGTTTACTTTCTTATGTTCCAACACTGACTTAGTTCAAAGCTTCATTACAAACACGCGGCATATACCTACACCCTGTTACTATTTATAGGAGCGGAATTGACTATCATTTTGAATCTCTGTGTATGGTGCTTATTTGATCGAATTTCGGAAATCGCTTATAATCACTCTATTTGACATCGAGTACTGTATATAGTAGACCTGATTTAAAGAAAATACATACAGGAACTTTAGGGGGTGTAAAACGTCCTTGAAGTTCGACCCAAATTTCATTTATCCAAAATAACTTTAAACGTGAAGAGATAGGAAGAACAAAAGTTAATAGCAGATTGCACCGTTTATACTGCTCTTTCGATTGATAGAGCTTTATACACAGGATGTTACAATAAGCGCGGAACGACATATGTATATGGTGCTTATTTGATCGAATTTCAGAAATCGGTTATAATCACTTTATTTGGCATTGACTACTGTCTACAGTAGACTTGATTTAAAAAAGTATATACAGGAACTTTAGGGGGTGAAAAACGCCCTTGAAGTTCGACCAAAATTTCGTTTATCCAAAATAACTTTTAAATAGTGAGAGATAGAGAAAAAGTTTCAATGGCGAACATGCATCGTTTATGCACCTCTTTCGATTGGTAGAGCTATTTATATACAGGGCGTTACAATAAGCACGGAACGACATATATGGTGCTTATTTGATCGAATTTCAGAAATCGGTTATAATCACCCAATTTGATACGGAGTCCTGTATATAGCCCTGATTAAAAAATATATACAGGGTGTTCACAAAATATGATTTTTTCGTATTTCTCTATCTTAATGAGATACTGCATACTGTAGTCGACAAATTTTAATTTTAGTATAGGGATCTTATACTATGCATCAATTTAAAATACTTCATCAATTCAAGAGAAAGCATTTCTTTTTACATTTAACAAGCAGTTTATTGATTAATTTATAGATCTATTCCTATTAATTGAAGTTTAGAATGTGTGCTATTTTAAAAGGGGTATTGGGACTATTTCCTTTCCCATATTTATGCTTTTATTTCCCAATTTAATTTGGATAGAATAGTTTTCTTATTTTATGATTTTGTATTGCATTTTTTTTAAATATTTATACAATAATTAATTAAGATTTATTAATCATTTATTCTTCATCGCCATAGCTATATATTTCTAATTAATTGAGATCGAACAGAAAATCATGAGATGAAGTTTTTTTATTCTTAATTTTGGTTTATTGTAATAAATGGCAACATAAAGCTTCTCAATTCAAAAGAGGAATTGTCATTATTAATGAACTACATTAAATGTTGAAATTGAAATGTGATTCCTTTTTTTATGAATAAAAGTAGTTTATATAAAGCAAAACATTTTACTGAATAGCATTTAATTTCTTTTTTACGGGAAATATTAATTATTCATTGAGTACAACAGCAAGCATTTCTGCATAATGGATTGTGACAATAGATACAAAGTTATAGTTTCTAAATAATGTAGATTATGCAACATTGTCAAGCCTATTTGCATAATAATGTAATATTTGCGCAAAAGTAACCGTTTTAAGACAATATTGATTAACGAAGTCAGTATACATATGTATGCGTCATTGAATGTAAAATATTTCGCAAATGATTAAATTTTGACGTAACCAAGGAATGAAATTTAAATTACAAAAGCGTTGTTGCATTAACGTGTTTGTCAATCAATCAATCAATTAAATATTTAAAAATTGCTACATTTATGTAGGATTTTAATGGACGAAACATGTTTTACATAATTTTTTTTGCAACTAACCATATTGTAACGACCGCCAACTTTTCAACTGGCGGGGTTTCCGATTAGGCGTCCCTAGATGGCGCTAGCATAGCGGAGAAGAACTACCTACGACGAATAACAGAGGGCAGCACCGGGTGTCGAAGATTCGAGAATTATTCTCCAGAATCTTCGAGGACTGTCTAGAAGGCCCCCAACAATCTGGACGTTCGCGCCAGCTATAAATAACGGTCGGGTGGCCAGGAGGCAGTCAATCGATACGAGTTCGATAGTTCGGTCGCGATTGAATTAGTACATGTAATATAAATATCGTTTACATAAATAAAGACATTAGTGGTTAAGTGATATAGTTAATAAGCATTTTTATAGATTTTAATTACCGTAATAGTGTTAATAGTATAAGTGATTTAAATATATCGCCTGTGTGTTTTTCTAAAACCCGACAACGTTTTAAGAACCGAAGAACGTTACAATTGGTGTCAGGTGTGGGTATTTGGCGATATATTAGTGGACTAATAGTGTTTAATTAGAAACAATGGCAGCGAAATACTGTAAAATTAGTGGATTTGAAATGTGTAGATCTCAAACGGGAATTAGAAGAAAGGGATGAAGATACGAGTGGAAGGAAGGCCGAGTTCAGTCGATTACGAAAAGAGCAATAGAAGCAGCTGGTGAAGATCCTGAGACATATTTGTTTGGAGTGTCTTGGGTGTAATGGCGCACTTCTAAAAGAACTTACGGAAAATTCTCGCATTTAGAAGAGGAAAGTTCTAGAAAATTCTCAGAAAAATTCTAGAAAACTAGAAGAAAAATTGAAAACATGGACGAGAAGAATATAGAAAATTCTAGAAACTGGGAAGAAAGATTGAAAACATGGACGAGAAGAATATAGAAAATTCTAGAAAACTGGAAGAGAAAGTTATGGAAAATTCTCGCAATTTAGTAAGAGAAAGTTCTAGAAAAAATTGAAACATGGACGAGAAAAATATAGAAAATTCTAGAAAATTAGAAGAAAAGATTGAAAACATAGAAGAGAAAGTTATAGAAAGTTCTAAGAACGTAAAACAGGAACTAATTGATAGATCGACGAAAAACCTCCAAGAGAAAAATCTAGAATGATTGAAGAATTGACGGTCGCATGAAGTGCTTAGAAGAACAAATTCATTTGGAGCTATACCGAAGACGGAAGAAACTGGAAATTCAACCAATACGGAGAACAGTCAGTTGGAACCCAGAAATATAGTGCCCATCTGTACGGTTCAAGGTAAATGTGACCTGCCTACCTTCGATGGGAAGACGCCCTTAGAAGATTATATGACGCTGCTGGATACAAACGGCTACGGTATATGGCTGGACCGAAACTACCAGAGCAGCCATGCTTCAGTAGCTCTTTGCGCGGCATGCGTTGAAGGTACTCCAAGCTATTCCTTCGACGGAGCGACAAAATTCCCAACGCTACTTAATCAATGGAGATGCGTTTCGGTAATAACACTTGCAGCAAGTATATCGCTCGCAGTTGAAAAATCGCTGCCAGAGGTCAAACGAGACTCTACATGGAGTATGGAAGCTGACGTCGTTCGTCTGGTTAAGAGTGCGTACCCAACGGTACCGGAAGATGTGCGAGAGTCTCGTCGCTGTGAAAAATTCCTGGATGCCTGCTTGATAAGATACTCAACAGGCAGTGAAGCTCGCTCGGCCGCAAACGTTGGAACCAGGCTTTACGCTCAAGCACTAGAGTTGAAGCCGTGAAGCAATCGGTCAAAGGACCTGCTCGCGTCGTGTTTTAGGGCAGTCGAGGAAGAAGAGCCATTAAAAGAATTATCACGAAATTAAACGAATTGATGACGAAAATGGAATCCGTGCAAACTAGGCAACCAGGAAGACGATGCTGGAATTGTGGAAGGATGGGGCACGTACGTAGTCGGTGTCCCGATCCACGAAAACCAAAGCCGACGGGAAACTAAAATGGGCGACGGAAGGGGCGATCGTTCGACCTATGTAGCTGATGCCCCAGTAACACCGTGTTGTTTGCTTCAGTGGGATGTAGACCTAGCAGCCTCGTCGTGTTATGGGCATGTAAATGGGAAACCGAAGATTTACTGCTAGATACTGGTGCAACAATGACAATTCTTCGGCCGAAGCAGGGGAAAGAAGACCGGATACATCCAACCGATGGACGCTACGTACGGCAACTGGGCAATCAGTCAACCGTGTTGGGGGAGACGATGGCCCACTTCCGTATTGGTGATACTGCATGCCAGTATGCGTTAGTAGTTTTGCAGATTATAGAACAAGACGTAATCCTCGGAATGGACATAATGACAGAATTTGGGTTAAACTGGATTGCAAGCAGGAGTGTGAAGGTTGGCAAAGAAGAAGTTATTCTCAACCATAGCAAGAATATGTCGCCTGCGTAGTGTTGGCAGAAGAAAGTAATGTGGCGAGCCGCAGTGAAACCATTGTGGAGCGAGCGTGAGTGGAGGACATTCCCAAAGGGCAAGTTTTAATGCTGGAACCGGGAGCGATTAGCGGTCAAGTCGTGGAATACTGGTCGCTAAGGCAGTGATACAAGCTGGAGAAAACTGCCGCGTCCGACTGATGACGTCAATAGTTATCCAGTAAAGCTGAAGAAGGGCGTACCTTGGGAAGTTGTCTAGTGTGTCGTCGGATTGTCAACAAAGGAGATGGCGTAACAACAACTCCAGATCCGCTTCCTGGATGGTTGAATAACTTCATTGACTGTCTTGCAAGGATTTGACAACACAACAACGCCATACCGTGAAACAGCTGCTTGGACGCTACCAAGATCTTTTCCAAGCAGAAGACCGGAACACGAGGGGCAGGACTAATGTTGTACGACATCGAATAGACACTGGAGATGCCCAGCCGATCCGCCAAGCCCCCAGAAGATTGCCATTGGCGAAACGAGCCGAAGCAGAACAAATTATACAGGATATGGAGCAGGATGGCGTAATTGAACCATCGAACAGTCCATGGGCTTCTCCAGTTGGTACTGGTGAAGAAGAAGGATGTTCAACTAGTTCTGCGTGGATATCGACAACTAAATAATGTAACCAAGAAGGACAGTTATCTTTGCCAGAATCGATGACACTTTAGAACCCTAGGTGGGTGTAAGGTATTTTCGACCCTCGACCTGAAGATGGTTATTGGCAAGTCGAAGTAGAGGCAAAGGATAAGGAGAAGACGGCGTTTACGATCGGGACAGGATTGTGGCAATTTAACGTCATGCCATTGGGTTATGTAATGCCCCCGCGACGTTTGAAAGATTGATGGAAGACGTACTGAGAGGACTATCCTGGGAAACTTGCTTGTATACCTCGACGATATAATTGTCTTAGGAAAATCTTTTAGGACCATTTGAAGAACTTGGAGCAAGTATTTCAGCGATTGAAAGGAGCAAATTTGAAGCTTAACCCCAAAAAGTTGCAAACCTGTTCCAGAAGCAAGTGCACTACCTCGGCCACGTAGTATCAGAGGATGGAGTGTCGGTTGACCCAGGAAGATAGAAGCGGTTCAAGTCTTGGCCGGTTCCGAAGGACAAAGCATGAAAAAGAAGTTTCCTTGGGCTATGCACTTATTACCGACGATTCGTTCCTGGATTTGCTAACATCGCCAAGCCTATCACGAGACTAACTGAAGAGGGCAGAGACTACGTCTGGGAGAAGAGCTGCCAGGATGCCTTTTGAAGAATTGAAACAGAAGCTGACCACTGCGCCCATCTTGTGCTATCCACAGGCTGAAGGAAAATTCATTTTTGGATACTGATGCCAGCAACGTGGGCATCGGAGGCGTGTTGTCCCAAGTTCAAGATGGCCACGAAAAAGTGCTTCGGTTACTTCAGCAAAGTGCTGTCGAAACCGGAACGCAACTATTGTGTGACCGGAGAGAGCTGTTTGGCCGTAGTTAAGTCTATAGAGCACTTCCATAAATATCTCTATGGCAGGAAGTTCTTGTTTAAGAACCGACCATGCGGCATTGATGTGGCTGCTACGCTTCAAGAATCCGGAAGGCAGGTTGCCAGATGGATAGAGCGTCTGCAAAGAGTATGACTTTGATTCGAACATCGGCCTGGAACCAGTCATCGAAACGCTGACGCACTATCGAGGAGACCCTGTTCCAAGGATTGCACGCACTGCTGTCGTTGCCGAAAAGAAAATGAAGCAACCTGCTTGAGGACTACTGTCATAGATGATGGATGGACTGAAGACCAAATCCGAGCTGACCAGGAGTCTGACGAAGTTTTGAAGCGTGTGATGGAGTGGACGATGCAAGAAGCGCGGCCTAACTGGGAAACGGTAGCACCATATTCGCGAGAGCTGAAAATCGTATTGGCTTCAGTGGGGCTCTTTGTGAATGGAAAATGGTCTTCTCAGACGAGTGTTTAGAAGACGAAGCTGGGACCAATAGCAGACTTCAGATTGTGGTTCCGAAAGCAAGAATTCCCGAAGTTTTTAAAACTTCTTCATGATGAACATCGGGAGGGCATCTTGGAGTCCGGAAGACTATAGAGAAGGTCAGAGAGCGATTCTATTGGGTTAATTGCAAGAATGACGTGAAAGACTGCGTGCCGAGATGTACAACTTGCGCCGCTGCCAATGGCCCTTCCCAAAGAAAGAGGGCCCCTATGAGGCAATACAACGTTGGCAGTCCTTTTGAAAGGATTGCGATTGATGTTGCCGACCATTTCCCACGACGGAATTTGGAAATAAATACATCTTGGTTGCAGTAGACTACTTCAGCAAATGGGTGGAAGCTTACGCATTATCAAATCAGGAAGCTGTTACAGTGGCTGAGACTTTAGTTAAAGAAACTTTTCAGCCGATTTGGTGTGCCGCTTGAACTTCACTCCGACCAGGGACGGAATTTTGAATCAGCAGTGTTTCAAGAGGTGTGCAAAATATTGGGTATTCGCAAGACCCGAACAACTGCCTTGCACCCGCAATTCAGATGGCATGTGGAGCGCATGAACAGGACAGTTATCAAGTATCTATCAAAAGTTGTCGCAGACCACCAGCGAGATTGGGACAGCAGCTACATCTATTCTTGCTGGCGTATAGAGCATCGGTCCACGAAACCACTGGCCAAAGTCCCATCTAGTGTGCTTTTTTGGACGAGAGCTGCGCTTACCATGCGATCTTAAGTTCGGCTTTAAACCAAATGAAGAAGTAGTTGGATGACTATGTTTCGAACTTCGCGGAGGCGAATGGATGATATTCACGATCGGGTGAGGACCAATATCCATGAAGCAAGCGACCGCATGAAGGAACACTACGACATCAGAGCAAATGAAGGCGGATATTCAGCTGGAGACCTGGTCTGGCTGTTCAATTCCTCAGCGACGTCGAGGCTTCTCGCCTAAGCTGCAACGATCGTGGGACGGGCCTTACGAAGTTGATAAAGCGAATTAATGGACGTCATCTATCGCATCAGAAAGAAACCCAATGGTAAAGCAAGAGTGGTGCATTTTTAATCGCCTAGCTCCTTATCTTGGGGACAATCAAGAGGACGAGCAGATGGTCCGAGTTTGTAGACTCCCCGAAGAAGAACTCAGCTATGAGGAGTTTATGGACAAGTATGGGAATGGCCGCAAAGTGCGTCAATGATGTAACAACGGAGATTCAGGAGGATTTGTTTTTTGGCTCCTGAAGGGTGCGCGTTAGCACATTGTGTTGCCCAAGATTTAAGAATGGGCAAGGGATAGCTACCTTATTCAAGAAGAAATTTGGTGTGTGTCCAAGATCTCCGAAGCCTGAACCCTGAGGTGGGCAAGGCTCTGCACTTGCCAGGAAAGAAACGGCCTTTATTCTACTTGGTGACCAAAGAAGCCTCAGTTGGCAAGCCAACCTACGGACGATGTGGGACAGCCTGATAAGTTTTAAGAGAGCAGCTGTTGGAGCTGGAGATCAATAAGATCAGGGTGCCAAAAATAGGCTGTGGATTGGATGGCTTGGACTGGAGGGTCGTAAGGAACATGCTCGAAAGAATTTTCCGATATACTGGAATAGAGTTCCTAGTATGCAGCTACAACCCGCGGTCCAGCAGAAGGGAGGCGACGAACGGTTAGCGTGCTATTTCTTCCGGACCTCGTCGTGTAAGAATGGAGAGAACTGTTCGTATCTTCATGGGTGATAGTTCCTGTTCCGGGACGGAACAGATCTAAGGAGGGAGCAGTGTAACGAGCGCCAAACTTTTCAACTGGCGGTTCCGATAGGCGTCCCTAGTGGCGCTAGCATAGCGGAAGAAGAACTACCTACGACGAAATAACAGAGGGAGCACCGGGTCGAAGATTCGAGAATATTCTCCAGAATCTTCGAGGACGTTCTAGAAGGCCCCCGAACAAATCTGGACGTTCGCGCCAGCTATAAATAACGCGTGGGTTGGCCAGGAGGCAGTCAATCGATACGAGTTCGATAGTGCGGTCGCGATTGAATTAGTACATGTAATATAAATATCGTTTACATAAATAAAGACATTAGTGGTTAAGTGATATAGTTAATAAGCATTTTTAATAGATTTTAATTACCGTAATAGTGTTAATAGAATAAGTGAATTTAAATATATCGCCTGTGTGTTTTTCTAAAACCCCGACAACGTTTTAAGAACCGAAGAACGTTACAATATTAAAGAATCTTTTAATGTAAATCTTTGATTATTGTAATTTTACATCTATATAAGCTGTCTATATAGACCCGTCCGTCTCTGATATAAAGTAATCAAGTTAATGGTATCACAAAGAAGATATTGAATTATTAAGGTATGTATATATAAGCTCATGAAAGGTTAAAAAGGTTGAAGTTATTGTTAGCAAATGGGTTTAAAGGTGCGGTATGTTTATTGTACACATGTTATATACATATTCAGTGTAAACTGGAGCACACGTGAACCCAGCGCGATCCTATTCTCGCCCGGATGATACGAAATGCGTCATATATGTATTAAGTTCAGTTTACTTTGCAAATACAGGGTGTATCAGATATAGAGGTAAATATAATAATATGTAGCAGCTGTAATCATATGCACATCTTAATGCACAGGGGGTCTATCTGTAAGCATTAACGAGAAAAAAAATATTTTAGAAATTCCGTGGGCTAGAGCCGCACCTGTGCCCAACCTAAATGCTGTCCCGCGTATACCCCCACATACCACTATCATTCAGCCATTACCGCTGTTAGTTTTGTGTGGATCGCCGCTTGGAGTGCTAGCCACTTCGAACATTTTATTTAAATTCTTCCCGTCTCGAAAAAACGATCCTTTTCAGGACCATCATGATTTCATATAAAGAAAATCGAAACTTGATGCATCGGCAAAAGCGCGGAAATGTATAGATTCATTTTCGCCGCGACATCATAGTAAAAAAAAGGCGTGTTTTGCAAATTTTCTGTAATCTACATTTATTTCTGTGTAATTCGATTCAATTCATTTTGCGTTTATATGATTAAATAAATCCAAAAGAAATAACTCAGATTCATTGTGGTACCGTTTATTAACAACTAACTCTCGATTCGACAAGCAAAAGAAAAATATTTACGTTTTTTGTAACTACTGAATACTCGCATATCCGGGTGAAACTAGAACGTCTTATCAGGATATTAAAATAATACTTGTAGACTTACTTGGAATGCTCTAACAAAAAAGGAATGTTTTATTTTATAAAAAGAAGAAATTTAAAATGCCCAGTTTTGCTATTTTTACAAGGGCCTTTATTTATTCAGAATGACGTTAAATGAACTTACGGCATACCATTAAGAATAATACTAAATGATGCAATTGTATCTATACATAATACCACATTTAGCGGGTGCTTAATATTGACCTTTTCCTGGCATCAGGCCCGGACTAAAGAATTTTTGCTCTAAATTTTACTTTTTTTTTATTCTTTAATGATGAAATCCGGTTTCGGCGGGTTTGTGCTTTATATGTCGTGTAGTTAACACCCAAGCAAAATTTACTTTTTTATTTGATATACCCTGTATAATATTTCATTTCTTTTTGTCTTGGTTTTTAGGTCGTCAATATTAAAAACATGAATGAGTACGACGTTTCGCTTTTATGAAAACCTTTTTCAATATTAATAAATGTAAAAGTGTAAATTATAAATAAAAAGTTTTTGTTTAATAAATGACAAATTGTTTTGTTTACTATGATTTAGAATATATTATTATGTTTCACTTAAAGATATAAACATTTTAATTTTCATAGCTGCCTTATTTTTACATTACATTTTTTTCGCATTATTTCCTAAACGAACACCAATCGAGAAAAAAAATATATTCCTCATGTTTTATGTCGGGAAATCGATTTTATACACAAAATTTGATTTTATCCATCAAATTAGTAAACACCCTGTATATGTAGATTGAAAAAAAAAAAAACTACCGAGTTAAAAGTTAAAACCTAAAATCAACTAACAGTTCTTCTGTTTACTTTTGATAACAAAAAATCACTGGGCTAGTATTTAATATTGCCACATTTTATCTGTTGTTATCTCAAAATTGATAAACGTTTGAAATATCTTGTGTTGGAAGCTCGCAAACGTGTAACATAGTTTTACCTTTCGCAGAATAGAGTTTTTATTTTCATCTCTTAAATAAACGTTTTCCATTTCTATATTTCGCGCGTAATTGTGTGTAGGAATATACTTATTCAAACCATGATTCTATTTCTTGTAAGTATAGAAAAACTATATATTTATATTATCCCAAAAAAAATACTTTCCAATCAAAAATAAATTTAAAATCGGTACACAACTTCTATTTTAAATATATTTAACAAACATTTACGCATTGTTTTACAAATCTAATTATTAGTATGTGTGTACTTTACATATATACATTTTCAATATTTATTTCATTAATTCGAATGAAGTCCAGGTGCACTGCTAATAAACAAAAACAGTTAAGCGTTGCTTTGGCATGTTACGTAAATTTATGTAATCTATTTGACGTGACATGTTTTTTTAATTTGCAGTAAGTAGTTAATATGCAAAACCTTTATTGTTGACGATTTAGTTTACATACGAGTATCAAAGTGTAAAGATGAATTAAACAAAACAAAAAAATAATCAATTTAGATAAACTTTACAGTTCAGTAAATATTTATATATAAATAGAAAATTTTAAATTTGGCGCCATTTTTATCGTTTTTATTTGTAAAGAAATTCAATTGCGACATATAATGTAAAAATCATATTAAAAAATATCGATACCGGTTTTATAACACTGTGGAATTTGAAGAATTTGAGAAGTTGATGCAAAAAAATCGAATTCACGGCAACTAATTCCAGATTTATTATGAATACCCAGTAAATCAAATTCAAATTTCCCTCTAAAATTATTTTTAGTAACTTCAACATTAATGCACGAAACTACCTACGATTTTGTATTACATTAATAGTTATTTGAATACCTTTAAGTTGAAGTTACTTAAAATAATTGCGGGAAATTTGAATTTGGTTTACTTTGGTAAATTCGTCGATTTTTAACACTTTGAAAATAATTTTGCGATACACGAAAACACAAAATAGTAATTCAAATGAATCTTCCTTGACGTTGATGTTTTTTTTTTTTTGTTCTCTTTTAGATATGAGCTTCTTCCTATGGATCGTGCTGATAATGGTTGTCATAGTCGGATGGATAATATTTGGCAACGCCAATTCTGCAGCCGTGCGTTACTACCTGAAATTCACGTTATTCGGTGTAGTTAGCTTATTCTCAGCTACACTTCCAATCCCGCTGATGTTGAGGCGACCTAAGGATAGTAGAAACGCTTTGTAAGTACTTTGATTTCTGGGCGCCGTCAATCGCTGATTTCTCGTACTCAACACTTTAACTTGACGGACTTAGGCGATTCCGGTCTTCTTCCAATGTTCCGGTGTATCGGTAGCGACGAATAATGTAATGGATTGTAGATTTTGTCACTCCTAATTTTTTTTTTTTGCTATTACACGCACAGAATGTCCTTCCTCGTGTAATGTGACAATAGACGATCCCTTTTCTATACTTATCGGCTTCCCATAAGGCATTTTTTAAATACTATTTTCACAAACACCGCAAACAAGTATGATATTAATTATTCCTTGCTATAGTGGGAATTTTACGACCCTGTCGAACCACCCCTGTCTTGTAAACATGCTTGTCGGCCGTTCCTTTAATTTATCGTTTTAATGTTTTGATTACCTGCTATGTAGGTTGCTATTAGGCAGAATAACTATGAAATCGAGGTTTTTTGGCAGCATCCATGTATCTGAATATATATATAATATAGCACACTATATATAATTAATTTTTTTTCTTTTCTTCAGTGTTATGTTAGTTTCTGTCTGTATGTAGTCTAGTTTTTTATTTATATCTTTGTGTTATTTATATATTATATACAGGGTGTTTCAGACCCCACTCGTCCACTATCTTCTTTCTCGCGATCTATTGCAGCTAGACTAATCGCGATAAAAAATTAATAACAAACCCACCTAAAGATCATGTGAAAATATTTTTTAACCTTCCGGAAACGTTCCATTAAACCGGAAGTGGATAGCAATTTTCTTATTTTAAAACGGAATCATATGTTTTTTTTCTTACCTCAATGAATTTTAGAGATCATTTGAATACAATTTTCACTAAAGTTCTCTATCCCTAAATTCAACTTTTTTTCGAGATATTTACGATTTTGTTAAAATTTTGACGTTTTCATCTCTTTCGAAAACGTACCATATTTTGCAAACCATTAAAGCATAATGATTTCATTTTACCAGTATCCAAAGAAAGATGGTTGTCGTACCAAATTCTGGCAAAGGAACCAGTAAGCCTTGTATACAGAGTGTTCATAAATCGATTGTCAATCGGTAATTAAGCTTTGAACATGCTTGATGATTGTCAAACCTACTTCATTTTCATAGCCCACTGCAAGAAATGTGACTAAATTTTTCATAGTTCGGTCAAATAATGGTTGATATCTTGAAAACGACTAGGAACTAGGTATATGCATCCTTTATACCTATTGATTAGACGAATTTATTTCTGCATTGTGCATGGTATGCAGGATTTATCAATATAATGTTATATTTGGAAAAAATATTTCTGAAGGTTAAATGTATTAGAACTTGACACATCGTTTATGAACACTTTGTATACATTTATTGGTTTTTTTTTTGGACGGAATTTGGTACGGGGCTAACAATTTTTCTTGGATACCTAGTAAAATGACATCATTATCTTTAAATAGGTTGCTAAATATGGTACGTTTGACATGAGATGAAACGGTCAAAAATTTTGACAAATCGAAATTATCTCAAAAAACGGTTGAATTCAGGAATAGAGAACATTAGTGAAAATGTATTCAAATATTATCTGTAGAATTCATTGCGGTAAGAAAAAAACATATGATTCCATTTACAATACGAAAATTGCTGATCCACTTCCGGTGTAATGAACTTCTCCCGGAAGTTAAAATATTCCAATAAAGCATGATTCTTATAGGTGGGGTTTTTGTTATTAATTTTTTTGTCGCATTAGTCTAGCTGCAATAGATCGCGAGAAAAAGATAAGTGGACGAGTGGTTTGAAACACCCTGTATATATACAGTGTGTTAAAAAAAGGTTGTCGGATATTTTACCCCAATTGTTGTACTGGTGGTAATAAACAAAAAAGCTCTAGTCAACATGGGTCCGCAATTCAACTGTTTTTGACATATAGTCGATTGCATATTGTTTTAGTAGGATAACGATTTTCAAAGAAATTCTGATCGCAATGTAATTAAAGAAATGTTTATTTAAAGTAAAACTAAAGAAATTGTTCTACATGTCCACCGTTCATTTCTAAGCACGCTTCACACCTTCTTATGAAAGATCGACGCAATCTTTCGAAAATTCCTGGAGTCCTCCGAATTTCCTCGCAACAATTTACGATTCGTTGCCTGAGTTCTTCCAAATTGTTTACAGATCGTGCGTACACTAATTGTTTTAGATGCCCCCAAACATAGAAGTCTAGAGGTGTCAGGTCAGGGACCTAGGAGGCCATGCAGTTGCTCCACCCCGTCCTATCCATCTCTCGTTGTAATCTTGATTTAAAAATTTCTAACTACGATGGAAAAATGCCAGGAGCTCCATCGTGCATAAACCACATATTTAATCTGTTAAAAAGTGGCACGTCTCTTCCAACAAAACGGGTATTCATTCTTAAAAAATCCAAGAGTATACTTGTCCCGTTAAACGATTAGGAGAAATACTGGACCAATTAAACAGTCTCCAAAAATAGCAAGCCAAACATTTAGCGAAAAACGTTTTGGTATGCAGTTCAACAACAGCATGGGGATTTTCATCTGCCCAGACGTGATTGTTATGAAAATTGAATATTCCGTCTCTTGTAAACCCAGCCTCGTCACTAAATAAAATCTGAGTCGCAAAATTAGGAGTTTCTGCCAGCTTTCGTAAAACCCAATGACAAAAAACCCTACGTGCATCATAATCGTGAGGAGCAAGAACTTGCACGCGTGAATGTGGTAGGGATAGAGCTGCTGTTCCCGCAGAATTCTCCAAATGAGAGGATGACTGACGTTCAGTTCTGCGGCAAGTCTTCGGTGCTAATATTTGGGTTGTCTTCTACCCGTCTCAAAATATCTAATTCTACTGCGGAGAAGAAACTGATCTAGGTCTACCAGAACCACCATTAATTTTAAATGAACCAGTTTCGGACAGCCGGATATGAAGTCTTGAGAAAATCTTATCACTCGGTAACAACCGATTTGGAAATTCTTCGGCATACATACGCCGTGCTTCAGTGGCATTAGCATTCGCACGACCGTACATAAAATGCATATCGGCCATTTCTGCATTTGTGCACTTATGCATAATTTGAGAACAAAAAAAAATTGACGCAAATGGTAAATAATCTGATGACAGATGTCTGACAGAACTAATTTTAAGTCACAATCAGTTGTTTGACAAAGGGAACTATTCTCAAAACCGAAAAATGTTTTTTTTTTTTTTATTTTATAATATGCAATCGACTATATGTCAAAAACAGTTGAATAGCGGACCCATGTTGACTAAGACTTTTTTGTTTATTACCACCAGTACTATAATTTGGTAAAATATCCGACAACCTTTTTTTGACACACTGTATATATATGTTTTTGACATTTGTAGAAACTTCCACAAACAATTTATTTATTGACTTTTTCTGTAATTTGTTATTGCAAATATACGTATATTATTATTATTATTAGGTTAAATTAAATTTTCTCTTTAATAGGCTTATTCTAAATATTTTGTTGTTATGCATTCTTTATTATAGATTTTTTTTACAATAATGTTAAAAGTATTAAATATTGAAAAAAAAAATGATTTATTAAAGTTATATTAGTTGTCCTAATTGAAATGGTCGGTAGTGTACCTGTTTTTGGATTTTTTCCCAAAATATCATTTTTACAGCCAGTCCAAAATGTCACTTATACAACTCTTTTCTTCTTTTCCATTTCAAAAATGAAATATTAAATAATTCATACTTATTGCATACAAGTGCAACTCTTTTCTAATGTTGGTTTGTTACTGACAGCTGTCACAAGTTCAAGTAGCCCAGTGTTGCCAATCTTCCTGAAGAATTTGCTTCAAAAACATCCTAATACTCTAATCTGGAAAGTATTTGCAAACACGATAGTTCTAATTTTCCCAAAGTTTTGTGTGCATGCGCAGTTGCTATTTTATTATAACATTGTTATAGATTTCCCGCCTTCGGTTTAACTTTAGCCGCAAAACTGATGGGTTTGAAATGCACCGTCAAAGGCAAGGAGAATATAGTCAAGGACAGCGGATGCGTGGTCGTGATAAACCACCAGAGCGTCTTAGATCTTATCGGTAATTATGTAAATATTATTTTTTTTCTGTTCTCGCAAATCACCCATCCTTAGAGAGCTTAAAGTATTTTTCGAATTCACGAATAATGAATGTTTTTCATCATCCACAGTCCTGGCCGAATTGTGGCCGATCATGGATAAATGCACCGTCATCTCCAAAAAAGAGATCTTCTATCTGGGGCCGTTCGGCTTGGCGGCCTGGTTATGGGGCACCATCTTCATAGACCGATTAAATGCGGAAAGCGCGCAGCGATCCATCAATAGTACGGGTGAAATTATCAGGAACAGGAAATCTAGGGTACTTATGTTTCCGGAAGGGACGAGGAGTATGAAGACAAAGCTTTTGCCTTTCAAGAAAGGCGCCTTCCATTTAGCTATCGCTTCCCAGTGTCCGGTGCAACCGGTCGTAGTTAGCAGATATACCTTTTTAGGTGATAAAAGATTCGATGCTGGTACGTCGTCCTCTCTTAATTTGTCTTTTTCTTCTTCACTTCAACAAAGAAAGGCAGCCCAAAATGATCTCACCGATTTTGATAAAATTTGATAGGAATGTGGCATTGGGCACTGAAAAGAATTTGATGACATGTATTTTTTTTTCAGCGTTCCATATTTGGTTCTGGGGGGTGTAATGGGGCCTCAAAATTTCCCCTAAAAACACATTTTTTACAATATTTCAGAAACGAGAAGAGATATCTACCTAGATCGGTTAAGGATCAAATCGTTCCTTGTTATCAGCTGTACATTTTAGGTTGAAAAAAGAATAGTGGATGCGCATGGGCTGGTTAGGGGGTTAAAAAATACGATTTTTTCTCACCCGTGCTCATGTATACAGGGTGTATCAAATAAAAAAGTAAATTTTGCTTGGGTGTTAACTACACGACATATAAAGCACAAACCCACCGAAACCGATTTCATCATTAAAGAATAAAAAGAAGTAAAATTTAGAGCTAAAAATTCTTTAGTCCGGGCCTGATGCAAGGAAACGTCATGTTAAGCACCCGCTAAACGTGGTATTATGTATAAATACATTGCACTCATTTAGTATTATTCTTAATGGTATGCCGTAAGTTGATTTGACGTCATTCTGAATAAATAAAGGCCCTTGTAAAAATAGCAAAACTGAGGCATTTCAAATTTCTTCTTTTTATAAAATAAAACATTCCCTTTTTTGTTAACAGCATTCTACGTAAGTCTACAAAGTATTATTTTTAATATCCTGATAAGACGTTCGAGTTTCACCGGATATGCGACTTCAGTAGTTACAAAAAACGCAAATATTTTTCTTTTGCTTTGTCGAATCGAGAATTAGTTGTTAATAAACGGTACCGCATGAATCTGAGTTATTTCTTTTGATTTATTTAATCATATAATGCAAAATGAATTGAATCGAATTACACAGAAATAAATGTAGATACAGAAAATTTGCAAACACGCCTTTTTACTATAATGTCGCGCGAAAATGAATCTATACATTCCGCGCTTTTGCCGATGCATCAAGCTTCGATTTCTTTATATGAAATCATGATGGTCTGAAAAGGATCGTTTTTTCGAGACGGGAAGAATTTAAATAAAATGTTCGAAGTGGCTTGCACTCCAAGCGACGATCCACATAAAACAACAGCGGTAATGGCTGAATGATAGTGGTATGTGGGGGTATACTCGGACAGCATTTAGGTTGGGCACAGGTGCGGCTCTACCACGCATTTATAAAATATTTTTTTTCTCGTTAATGCTTACAGATAGACCCCCTGTGCATTAAGACTTTTTGATTGTATATGATTACAGCTGCTACATATTATTATATTTACCTCTATATCTGATACACCCTGTATTATAGATTCAATTTTTCTTTTCTTAATCTTTAAACTCCGTGAAAAAATAAAGTATTTTTGGATTTTTGTTCATTTTAAAAAGTTATCGATATTTCTATGTATAACTGTAAATTATGCGGACGATACTACTTTTTTTAATAACTGGTAGTACACTAGATAAAGTTATCGATCTAGGCAGCACTTATCTAAATACAATTGAGGAGTGGTTAACTATCAACCAGCTTAAAATTAACCACGATAAATCGAATGTCATCTTCTTGAAATGTAACAAATTTCAAACTCTTCCAGAAGCTGTGAATATTAATAACTTGTCCGCACTTGTGTTAAGCTGCTGGGTCTTACAGTCGACGAAACCTTAAAATGGAAAGATCACGTCAATGTACTTTGTAAAAAACTATGTAGCTATTGCTTTGCGATTCGTCGACTTAGAGATATAGTAAGTTGGCATGTGCTTCGTATTATGTATTATAGATGCTGCTACTCAAACATAAAATATGGAATCGTTGTTTTGGGTGGTGGTAGTGACTTAAACAGAGCTTTTTTGATACAGAAAAAGATTTTACGTGTGATTAATATACTCGAGTACTCTCAGTCTTGCAGAGGATTCTTCAAACAAACTTAACATTTTAACTGTATATGGCATTTACATTTTTGAATTGCTAATCTTCTATTTTAAAAACAAATACTATTTGAGGATAATGATTACAACATGAGTATTTCTACAAGGTTTAAAAATGATTTCGCTACCCTAAGCATCGAACTCACACTAAGTGGAACAATTTAGAATATAATTGCGTGAGGTTCTATAACAAATTGCCATCGCATATTAAAACTGTAAAAAACATGGTCAACATTTAAAAATTATGTATACAAATTATTACTAGAAATAGAGCCATACAATATAGAGGAATTTCTAACCTCAAATATACATTTATAAATTTTTGTTCTCGACCTGGCGTTTGCATTGTTCCTTTTGTATTGAAACACTGCAATAATAAAGCTATTCTATTCTATTCTAACTTTTGCATATATTTTTTTTCTAAATGTTCATTTTAGGAAATTGTCATTTCTATGTACAATCATCTCAAAAAATTATGACCCAGGTTCGTAAAATGAATTCGTAGATGTAATTCTAACATATCTACTTTAAATGCAATGTCATGATAATCTTTCGTCTCGAAAGATAATATCTTTTACGGTGCGCGACAAATATGAATTAAAGAGAATTAAAACCTTTGTAGTTGCCGGCAAAGGATTTTATACAATAATTCTGATTTCTAATTCTCTTATTTACGTCTCGAAATTTTATTACAATCAACTTTGTTCGTATTTTCTTTCTTATATTTAAATTATCGTTAACTTCTCTTTCTCGAACTTTCTATGGAAAAATCCCTAAATAAGAACAGAATAAAATCATAACTAGATACTTTTTGTAACAATCCCTAATAACCAAATTTAAATTTCCCGCCACTATTTTTAGTAAATTCAACGTGAAGGCATTAAAATTACTATTAATGTAGAACAAAATGGTGGGTAATTTTATGTTTTAATGTTGAAGTTACTATGAATAATTGCGGGAAATTTAAATTTGGCCGTTAGGGATAGTAATGTTTATACCATGGTCTTGTTCATATTTTTCATTTTACTATGGAATTTTTTCATAAAATGTAGATTAGATATTTTGAGTTTTAAACTTTAAAAATTAAGATAGTCGAATTATCTTATCTATAACTTTAAGAATTAAGATAATTCGACTTAATCCTAATTTTTAAAGTTTAAAACTCAAAACATCTAATCCACATTTTATGCAAAAACTCCAACAAATGTAATTCGATTTGTGCCGCCATAAAAAGCAATAGAAATAAAACATTAAAAAAAGAATAATTATTTATTGTAAATTAAAGATTTTTCCATATTTTCTATCATCTTTCACATTTTATGCAAAAATTCCAACAAATGTAATTCGATTTGTGCTGCCATAAAAAGCAATAGGAATAAAACATTAAAAAAAGAATAACTATTTTTTTTTTTTTAAATTAAAGATTTTTCCATATTTTCTAGAGTTTTTCAATAAAAATTGCCATTTGACATTTATGTCTGATAGATTATTTTATACATCCATATTAAGAAATTCTTATAAAACTAAACCTTAAACAGTTTTTTGTAACTGAAGTAATGTGGTTTCAGTAAATTTATTTCTTCAAATAATTATACAAGAACACATTAGCTTTGTTCGTTTGTCATAAATGGAGTGGTTTTAGAGTACTCTGAAATTGAAGTCACGTGATTACGGTGGTAAATTTGAACGGCCCAGGAACTACAATAATAGAATACGAAAGAACATGCATTTCATGATTTAATGTTGTAATTCAGTATTTGTACGTATCTAACCTCAAAGCTGATCGATTGTTTTATGTTTGTAAGTTGTTTATATCTTGAACAATATGGTAGTAGTACACGTCTTCCCCTGTTATGTGGCTATACTAATAATGCCCGAAGTAAATCTTAAAAATATTACAATCATATATTCACAATTTAACATAACCAAGCTATAATCTATATTACCCTCAAACTGCCCAAACTTGCTCTTCCTCTAGAGCAAGTGCAGGATTGGACTATTCAGAACAGTTCAAAATAGCACTAGATTTACAAACGAACATCAGTAACTGGAATCCTCGATTCGTCTGGCACAAACGAACACGTAATTTTGTGTTCTGAATTACACCAAGTGACTAACGAACAAAGCCATTTTAAATATTTGCACAAATTACGCAATCTGGTCACGTGCGAGTAATCGATGGCTAAAATAAACAACAAAGGAAAGGTATATATGCCGACAATCATTCCGAAAGATAATCCCCTTGATGTTTTGCGACAAAGATGCCACAATCTTTTTTTTCATTCTTCAGTTTCCGCAGAAGAATGCCATAATAAAAATAATTCTTAAAATTTACACACGTGCAATGGCTGGTAGATTAAAGGAGATGTATCTCTCTTTATGTTTCCTTATGGCGTATTTTCTCTGTCATCTTTTTTTGAGTCAATATAGTATACCTACAGAAGGCTATTTCTCTTCATATTCTTGGAATTAATATTAATGTCGCATTGTATTTCAAGTGAAGATCGTTTGTTATATTAAAATATAGAAAATTAATGTGATAAATCAAATAGTAACGCCAAAAAGAACGATTTATGATCTTTACCCAATCTTAATATCTCTTCTCGTTTCTGAAATATTGCAAAAAATGTGTTTTCGGGGGAAACTTTGATCCCTAATGGGACATTGAAGAAAAATTCGTGTCAAATATTTTTCGATGCCTTTTTCAACATTTCTATAAAAATTTTATCAACATCGGAGAAATCGACTTCCTTTTTGTGAATGTTTAAATTTTTCGGTTTCAGGTGTCATAGATATAACAATCCTACCTCCGATAGAAACAGCTGGATTGGTCCGGGAAGACATTACAAAGCTTGTCGACAAGACTTATAGCGTCATGACAGATTATTTAGAAAGCATTTCCCCAAGTCCAAACAACAATATAGCTATATCTAAATTCGATTAGACTGAAATTAATTATTATATTAAATACTCTTTATGTTATTTATATATGATTTATAAGTGTTATAAATAAAATATTTTTAATTACCGTTTTTTATTTTGATCTAAGCACCCACTGTGATCGGCTTGCATAATATGGTAATAATATATTAAAAAAAAAAACAAGCGAGAAACAAGTTATTTTTCAAGTTTCCCAGTAAACCAAATTCAAATTTCCCGCAATTATATTCAATAACTTCAACTTAAAGATATTCAAATAACTATTAATCTAATACAAAATCGTAGGAAATTACATGCTTGAATGTTGAAGTTACTAAAAATAATTGAGGGAAATTTGAATTTGGTTTACTGGGTTGCTTATTACTCAATTTTAATTACTATTAAAAACCGAAATAAGATTAATTGTGGTGGTAATAACTTCAATATACTTATGTAATACAAATGCACGTAAAATACAGAGTGAGCAACCGAATGTAACCACGAACGTCACAGAAATAGTATGGAAATAGTGTATTTCCAGGTATTTCTTTGTTTTACTGTTTGCTGTCCTGCTTATTGTTTACGTTCTGCCATCTGACATTTAACGTGTTTAAAAGTGCTAGTTGTTAATACGTTTCCTTGATTTTCTTGTGAATATTCGTAAATATAGCATTTATTAAGACTACTAAACGAAACGCTCAATATTTGCCTAATGAAAATGGCATTCAGGGATAAATAAGATAGGTTCATTGTAATGGCGCATTTTCGAAGTGTTACCCAGGCACAACACAACCGCGAGTGTTATCTAAGGAGGCAATAAATTGTAAACAAAGGCGAAATTATTGCTTATGGTTTAATGAACATGTAAATGAGGAGCAATTAAACATAACTTTCTGCTAGTGACATATCGTTATTTAGTTTTTGCTGTCAACTGTCAAAGGGTTATATTCTGCCTTTTCAGCAGGTTATTCTATGGTTTTCAGTAATGTGTGGAATTTGCGTTTATACCTGGCATACATATATTTATTTAAAATAAGTGGTTATGTAGTATTTCATTTTTAGAGATCAGTGTTCTTAGAGAAACAGATATTTTCTATGCTTGAAACACATCGTTATAGAAGATATTACTTGTTCTCAAGGAAAAGGAAGTTTGTTATGAAACTATGGAAGAAATATGGCAGATCGGAGGGATACATACAATTGTGTAAAGCAGATTGAATTAAATTAGTCTGGAAATTTGATGTAGTACTTGGTGTACAACAAATTGAGAAGTAGTGAAGCAGAGAGATTGATTTGGATGGCGAGGAAACTTGCTTACTAATAGTTACTGTAAATACTTTAAGCAATAATAATTCTGATTAAATTTATTGTACTCACTTATGCTTTTTTGTTATTTTTTCCACTCCTATTATGATTATCATATTTTAAATCCTGATTTTCAAAAAGAATCGAGTAATATTAATGGTAAATGTTATTTTGAAGAGTTTGTTTATTCACCTGTCAAAAGTGTTTGACAGTTAAATAACCTAACGGTTTGTTTACAGAAAAAAAGTAAATTTGCAACACGGTCGTGGCATCATAGCAAACTCCTGACTCACGTAGTACCTCCTTTGGAAAATTAAAATTTGATTACTTAGAGCCGTGAAAAATAAATAAACTTTTAAATTTAAATGAAATACTGGATAATAGTTTTAATCCTACTAATTTTATAATACTTAACCCTATTTTAGTATTGAAAGTCACAAGTATCCATTTATTCTTCAAACACGATGAGGCCGACATGAATTTCATAAATACAAATTTAGTTCGTTATTATTCAATACGTTACACAAACGATAATTAATAATAATTAATAAAATTCGGATTTCGGTTACACTACTCGTGTTCCATTTGAAATTTGACGGTCTGGTTTGGCATCGATAGTAGCTTGCAGCTGTTTACGAACTTCAAATTTCATCGCTCGTTTGTCGTTAGCAGTTGTGAGCTGCCACCGGTCAATAAATGGATGAAAGTACCACTGATGCAGAAGTCGATTTGACCGATTGGTGTCGGTAATGTAGTAAACTATAAGACAAGGAAAATAATTTAAAATAAGATTAGTGTATTGATTTATTTTTATTTCATCTTGGATAATAAAGCAAAAAAACACATTATCAAATATCTTAAATTATTATTCTTTTCTAATTATATTTAGGTATATTTTCAAGATGCAGATATTAAAAATATACTTATATATAATATTAGGAATAGAATTGAAATTGAAAATAAATTACAACGTACTTAGTAATGGTTTTATGTAGTTATAACTGTAAAATACACTTGTAATTGTTTAATGTTATTGTTTATTAAGTTGAATTAGATAAAACTGTGGCGAAATCAAAACGAAGGCTTTTGTTTATCTTCACAATTCAGAAGTTTAGTAAAATACGTGCCGAGTTTCGCCTGGTTTCGCTCTATTTCCTCTCATAACTCTTTAATAATCACAAAACAATGCGGGCTATTTTTGCGTGCACCTGCGATTCGTCGAAAAAGTTATCAATGAAAACTATCTCCGAAACATTGTTTGTATGCATCGATATTTGAGTATAGCAAGGAATCGTTACATATCGAACTGTGCGCATGCTTTCTCGTATTGATTTGTTCGGATTAAAAAAAAGAAGCGATTAGATAACACTCGCAAATAGAAATATCCTCGTGCAGAAATCGGCACAAGTGTGTGACATCAAAGCAGTTAATATGACAATTAAAATTCGCGAATCCGTTAATCGAAAGAAGACGAAACGCTTTTAATTCGAATCGGCCGTTGAATTGTTAAAATAGGTTACTCATGCGCAACTCCGCCGACCATCAATTGTATTCGGCCATGTTCGTCCGTCGGTTTACATTTGTATAGGGCAGCAACACGGAGAGACCGCACATAGAAATAAAAGTGTTTTTTCGTGTCGTCCCGGTTGAAACGCGGCCCCGAAAATGGCAGGGAACACGGGGATGGAGCAGCTCATCCCGATCGTCAACAAATTACAGGATGCCTTCACCCAGTTGGGTGTTCATATGACTTTAGATTTGCCACAGATAGCCGTTGTGGGTGGACAGTCGGCGGGCAAGAGTTCCGTACTTGAAAATTTCGTCGGGAGGTGAGTAAAACATCGCATCCTTACACGTAAATTGTTTTAATTGCCGTAATTACGTCGCATTTCGCGAAATCGGTAAATCGTTATCGGGGGGGCCGATAAACGTCAAAATTGACAAGTGACATTTTTGACGTTTTACGAACGCAATCAAATGAAAAATTCAGAGTCAAATATCGGGAACGACGGCCACGATAATTACAATTGAATCCTTTGTTTCGAACAGCGCGCAATGTGCGCGTATTAATTTTATGCGGCGAGAAAAATTGCCCATTCACTATATTGATTTTTTCCAAGATAAAATAGGTGACATACTTATCCATATCTCTGAGTAAGTGTTTCTTTTTGTTTGTGTGCGTGCGTAGGGACTTCCTTCCTAGAGGATCCGGAATCGTCACGAGAAGACCCCTTATCTTGCAGCTTATTAACTCAAACACTGGTGAGTGTACGACACAATGATTCATTCATACATTGCACGAATAAAGTTACAAATGCATTGATAATCGCAATAATGCCTGGTATGTTAAATGTTATGCAGAATATGCGGAATTCCTACATTGTAAAGGGAAGAAATTCGTCGACTTCGACGAGGTACGTCGTGAGATCGAAGCGGAAACCGATAGGGTTACAGGAAGTAATAAAGGAATATCTAATATTCCGATTAACTTGAGAGTATATTCTCCGAATGGTATTCTATTTCCACCTAAATCCCTAACATGCTTTAATAATAATTTATTATTTTAGTATTAAACTTAACATTAATCGATCTGCCGGGATTGACGAAAGTCCCAATCGGCGATCAACCGCCCGACATCGAACAGCAGATCAAAGGGATGATAATGCAATTCATAAAGAGGGATTCGTGTCTGATCTTGGCTGTAACCCCGGCGAATACTGATTTGGCTAATTCGGACGCTTTAAAGTTGGCTAAAGAGGTCGATCCGCAAGGTGAGTTCCAATATAATCTGGAATTGAGGATTTTATTTCGAGAATTTCAGGTATTAGAACGATAGGTGTTATAACTAAGTTAGATTTGATGGACGATGGAACTGACGCTCGTGATATATTAGAAAATAAGTTGTTGCCGTTACGTCGGGGCTACATAGGTGTTATTAATCGTTCACAAAGAGACATCGAGGGTAAGAAGGATATTACAGCGGCTTTGGCAGCAGAGAGGAAATTTTCTTGAGGTGAGTTAATAAAATGATTGATATTTTTTTTTAATTTAGTTTTAAGAGCGAAAATTCTGTTTTATTATCTGTGTCGCTGTTTTTATCATTATTTAACAATTGCTTATGCTCATATTTTAAATGAGTCATATCTGATATGTATTTTGGATTGATGTCCTGAAGTATTTATCTTTAAAAGTGATAAGTATATTGAAAAAAAAAAGGTGCGTTAATGTTTTGTTTTATCAGTTAATGTAATAAAAAAAAGATAATGTCAAACATGTGGGAAACGTTTTGTATTAACAGTAAAATCTGCTGGAACGCTCACAAATATACTTAAAATAGTTTTATGTTATTTTATATATCAATTTTATGTCGTTTAAAAAAAAAGTGTTTGAATGAGAAGTTGAGGTTAAACCCAGTTTTTTTTATTTTTGTCTCTTCAATTCCCGATTTTATTTAATTGAAATTCGCCATTCAAGTAGTTAAAATTGCCTTTGCACATCATCACTAGCTATATTTTTTCTCGAAAATATCGCGAGTTTTTCAATCATCATTTATTAACATTTGTTTATTTTACGTCTAACTTCATGACTTTGACAGTTCGCTTTATACGGCCATTTTAACATTTGCCGTTTCTAATTCAAATCACATTAATTTTAGAATATTCATATCAGATCAGCTGAAGATAGGCCTTGTATTAACTTTAATTTCAAAATGAATTTCATCTGAGTAGGTACTGAGTAACTAGTACTTGCATAAGCCGCTTACCTTTCATGATATGTTAACTAGAAGTTGGGCATTCTCCTAGAATGCGTTCTTTGAAGAGTATTGGTTTTTTAAGTCGATTCCGTCACGTGATAAATACCACTTGAATGTGTAATACGCTTCAGGCATGTAGTTTTCTTTTGGTTTGCTCCTGTGTCGTTTTTTTAAATTTTTAAATTTTTTTTATAAGTTCAATCTCTTAATACTTGTCTATTTTTAATTTTGTTTAACAGTTTTTCCATTTTTTAACATTCTTTGCATTTGCCAATTTTTTAAAAAAAAATGTTTTTTCAGTTTTTCACCTTTTTTACAATTAATTTTTTATATTTTTGCCTTTCGTACATCGTTTTCCAAATTTTGTACCCCTTTAATTTTATTTTTTTTTGTTTTTTTAATTTTATGAATGGTTTTTAACATTTTCCATTTTTTTTACGTTTATTTTCAAAAAATCTAACATTTTTTTCGATTTTTTACTTTTTTATCCCCTTTTCAATTTTCTTATATTAAAATTCTGTCTTTATCTCTTTTTTTACATTTGATTTTTTTCCATTTTTTCACCTTCCAACCTTTTAAAACCTTTTTTACAATTTAATTTTTCCATATTTTTGCCTTTCGCACATGTTTTTCCAAATTTTGTACCCCTTTTATTTTTTTTTTGTTTTTTTTTTAATTTTATGAATGGTTTTTAACTTGTTCCATTTTTTTGTTTATTTTTCAAAAAAAAAATTCGATTTTTTACTTAAATGTCTCCTTTTTAATTTACTTTATTAAAATTATTTGTTTATCTCTTTTCTTACATTTGTATGTTTTTCCATTTTTTTAATTTTTAAATTTTTTCTGTTTTTTTTTCAATTTTCTCTATTCTCTTTTCCCCATTCTCTATTTCCTATCTCTTTTTTTCCTAGTCCTTTCCCCTGTTTCCTTTTCCCGTTCCCTTTACCCCTTTCCCATCTCTTTTCCATGTACTCGTTTATTGTTGCCTTTCTAATTCCGTTTTCCCTGATCCACTTACCATGTTCTCTGTCTTTGTTTTTGTTTCTTGTTTTTATTTTTAATTCTTTTATTCTTCATTTTTACCATTTCGTTCCTATTTTTGGAGTTGTTTGGCAATTTTTATTTATTTTTTTATCTTTTTTACACAATTTATTTCGATATTATAGGTAATTCTCACAATTTATAAAGAAAACCATTTTATATTTTGAAATGGTTATATTTTATAATGAATGTATAAATAATTTAAATTATTCGTACCTAGAGATCTCAAATATCCCAAAAATTACCTAGTTGGAAGGAATTTAGCGTTTTCCCTATATTTCAAAAATTCCCCCGCCATATTGATCTGGATATTTTGTCGAAGTCGAATTCAGCGACTCAAAATCCCTAAAAGCAAATGTCTGTTACAAAATATCGTTTTTTAAACTATTTCGCAAGTAGTAGCCCTCTCTTACATTTCAAATCTTTATCCGCCATATTGGATTTTGGCTACATTCTTTTGATATTATACCTAGTTGCGACAATTTATAAATTAAAATTTTATTTGCAATAAATCTTTCATAATTTAGCGTATTTCCTAATTACCAAAATTGAAGTTCCTTTGCAACCTGTTACAGTAGGAATATGGTTAGCTGTATCTCCCCGTAGAATAATAGGAGCAATATTTTTTTCACAATAACATTAATAGCCAACGATATCAAGAACTCTGTTAGATTTTTCTGTTTTTGGATTGCTAAAAAACGAAGTGTATAAAACAAGAATTAATAACTTAAATGACCTGATGAATACAATTACAAATAAATATAATGAAATGACACCAAATGTATTGCAGAATATTTTTGACAACATGACACGTACATTCAATGGAATGGTGACCATTTTGAACACTTGTAAATTATAACTAAATAAAATTTCTACAAATAAGTTATTTATCTTAGTTGTTTAATGAATATGCCATCTTTAAAGGTATCTTATAAATTAATAATCCAATTGTATTGTCTTATTAATTTCATCACACATCGTTCGACGATAAATTTTGACAGTGACAGGTAGATAACCTATATACTATTTAATCTATACCCCCATTTCAAGAAAGCGGAATATCATAATTTATAGGAGAGATGTAATTCATTTTGTAACAGTCGGTATATCAAACATCAAACACACAAATTACAAACAACAGCAATTTTGGATTTTGAGGTTATGTCCTTTAGTTACTTAATTACCAAAAAATGCGAATCATCAATAAGGAAAAATATCTCCACAGTCATCCATCTTACCGTCACATAGCGGAAAGATTAGGCACGCCATACCTACAGAGAATCCTAAACCAACAGTTGACCAATCACATACGAGACACCCTCCCCAGTTTGAGGGACAAGTTACAGAAGCAGCTGTTGACCTTGGAGAAGGATGTCGAAGAGTACCGCCACATAAGACCGATGATCCTTCCGTCAAAACCAAAGCGATGCTGCAGTAAGTGTAACGACGCGAGTTAGCTTTGGACAGACGAAAATCTGTTCCACCATGTTCGTCATTTCCATTCCAGGATGATCCAACAGCTCCAGTCGGACTTCGAGAGGACGATCGAGGGATCCGGTTCGGCCCAGATCAATACGATGGAGCTATCGGGCGGTGCCAAGATCAATCGGCTCTTCCACGAGAGGTTTCCGTTCGAGATCGTCAAGATGGAGATCGATGAGAAGGAGTTGAGACGTGAAATCGCTTTCGCCATCAGGAACATCCACGGTATCAGGGTATGTCTTCATTTTTTGATCGTTTGAAGCTTGCAGAAACGTTATTCGATTGTTCGATTGAAATTTGTACGAGTTTGGTCGATTCTCTGATGACCAATATGTCTAAGGATGATGGTTGGAATTTTTTGTAATTCTAACGGTATTTAATTGGAAATTGGGGCTCTCATATAACAAAGATTGAGTATTGCTTATTGGTTTTTTGTGTTTGAAGATGAGGAAGTTAATTTTTTAATTGTTTAATATTTTTGATTGTTGAATTTAAACGGTCTTAGTCGGCAAGCATGTGGAAACTGCACTAGCATCTGATGAAGGGTTATTACCGTGTTTTTATTGTTCTTTATCTAAAATAGTCATACAATTAATCTCACATCCCTAAACCATATTGTAAGGGAAAATGTTAATTTTTTTAATTATAATATAATTAACTTATAATATAATTTTTTCAGAATTTTGTGACGCTGGGAACTGTAAAAAACGAGAAGCATATTTTTTGGCAGTGATTTTTTATATTAACCCCCAAAGTGACACCTACTAAAAAAATTTATTTTATTTGTTCATTGGTTAGCTACTGCATGTTAAAGTTACAAAAGGGTCGAATTGGTGGAACACAGTTAAAAAAATAGAAACCAATTATGAATATGTGCAAATAAACTAGAATGACGACTACTCTGCACTATACTCGAGAATATAGTACAGAGTAGTCATTGTATCTGATAAGCTATAATTATATAATAAATATATCTTATTTGTTCATTAGGTAGCTGCTACATGTTAAAGTTACAAAAGGGTCGAATCAGGGGAAACATAGTTTAAAAAAAATAAAAATCAATAAATTATGGATATGTGCATATGTATAAATTATTTACCAAAAACTATATTAAAACCTGTAGACTATCTCTATACCTATCGTCATAAATATGTTCTTAAACAAAGTATACACCTACAAATAAACTATAAACTATCAATATTTCGTAGCTCATCAGATGCGATGGAGACTACTCTGTACTATATCATGGAGTATAGTACAGAGTAGTCGTCATCGTATCTGATGAGCTACGAAATATTGATTGTTTATAGTTTATATATACAAATAAACTATAAACAATCAATATTTCGTAGCTAATCAGATGCGATGGAGACTACTCTGTACTATATCATGGAGTATAGTACAGAGTAGTCGTCATCGTAGCTCATCAGATGCGATGGAGACTACTCTGTACTATATCATCGAGTATAGTACAGAGTAGTCGTCATCGTATCTGATGAGCTACGAAATATTGATTGTTTATAGTTTATTTGTAGGTGTATATTTGTTATAAGGGTAGCTTAATGCCAGTTACTGGTTATCCATTTGAATTCGATGTTCGTCTACCTGGCAGCGATAACAATCGAAGGCGGATTATTGGTAATTTTGGTTTAAATCATTCATTCTACCTGTGGCCACGAAACGAACGACGGTTGTTAGTGAACATCCTATAATAATTTTGTTTAATATTTTTGTGTTTAACTAAAAATGTATCGATATAACATCTGAATAATTTAAATCCATACTTTTACCTGTATACTCATCGAGAACCTATAAAATTTCCTAAGAAGAATCCCGGGTAGAATACCAATCTCAAAAGATGTTACTTCGATGGCTCTGAGATCAACTACAAATATTCTATTTTTTTTTTCCTTTTTATACATAGGTCGGTCTGTTCACGCCCGATATGGCATTCGAAGCGATCGTAAAGAAACAGATCTCACGACTCAAGGAGCCCTCGTTGAAGTGTGTCGACTTGGTCGTCCAAGAATTGTCGAACGTCGTTCGCATATGCACCGATAAAGTAAGAATCTTCGGTACCGATTAAGTCTATGTATTCCGTTTTTCCGACATTTTCGTTTCGATCAGATGGCCCGTTATCCCCGTCTAAGAGAAGAAACCGAAAGGATCATCACCTCCCACATCAGGCAGAAGGAGCAATCGTGCAAAGACCAGCTGGTAATGCTCGTCGATTGTGAATTGGCTTACATGAACACCAATCACGAGGATTTCATCGGGTTCGCAAAGTACGTCTGTGTTTTTTGTCTTGGATAATTACTGTTGAGATTTTCGATTTTTTTTTCTCGTTCGTTGATGTCCAAAATCAAACGAAGCATTAATTAATAGATACATAGATTACGTTGTACTTTCGTATTTTAAAAAAAGAATGCTTAATTTCTTACAATCTGCCGCAATAATCGAACTAACATCAGTATTTATCAATGACTTTAAATTTTATTTATAGCAAAACAATATGCTGTTCACTTATCTTAGTAGTGTGACAAAAATACTCCAAACTGTGGTACTGGTAATGCTGTAAACTTCTCCTAGACCCCTCACCACAAACTGCACTAAACTGAACGTACTGCTGTGTACTGACTGAATTGAAAATGCAAAATGAATTTTTAAAGATGACAAGGAAAAATAAAAATTAGCTAGCTCAACGGATAAAATTTTAACGGGCGCAAAAGAACTATTAACCTCAGAGTTACCCTCGCGAATTAAAACTTGAATCTAACCACGAAAAGGAAATTGTGAGTGAAAGAAATTCGACTTTCTTAAATACACCAAAAATTGAAAAGGTTTAATGAAAAATAAAAGAACAGAATTTTGAACCCAACGAAGATAATTAACAATCAAAATTTGTTATTCAAAAAGGGTTAAATTACAGCTCGTGCAAGAAAAAAAAAACCGTGAATTGAAGGTTCTGGCCTAAATTAAAAACTGCACTTGATTCTAAATTACAATAGAACAATGCTATTTCCTATACAAAGCAAAAGTTTTGTTTGTTCAGGAAGATAATCCTAAATATACCAATATCAATCCACGTGGTTTCAAATTAAAATAAACTAAATTAAGCGTGGACAATTTCTAGTAAATAACAAGACTGAAAAACTAAATGCGAGCACAAAGCTTCTACTCACCCAAACGAGGTGATAGATAAAATAAAAATGAATCAGCAAAATAGAAAAACGGAAAAATTAACTCTTTAACTATAATGAGAGAATAACAACTAAAAAATATCTTCTTGCACAAAAATAATAAATGATCTTATATCTATGACGTGCACATATGAATATATTAACAAATATTACTAAATGAATTCCTTGATGGACAAAAATTTTAAAGATACGAAACGAAATTTACTATAATCAAAATGGATTACAAAATGGCAACAATGATTTACAAAAATACGTCTACTCACGTCAATAGTCGACCAAGGAACTGTTTGACAAATCTCTATAATCGTTTTTCTTACGAAAACTTACAACGCAGTCGTACAATTCACCGACAAAATCTAATAGGCGTTAAACAACATGAGCAAACAATAGACATCTTAATGAAAGGAATAAATTAAAAAAAAACTTAACACTAAATAAATTAAATCAAATAATTCACTCTATCCAAATTTATAGAAAAATAAAACTAAATTTGTCAAAATTCTCGGTACATTGAATACCGAATGAACGGAGTAATCATGACAATAAAACTAGGCAACTTAAAATACACTCAGCGGTAACGTGGGTAAACTAAACTACAGCAGTACGTTTCGATAGCAAAGCTATCATCATCAGCAGAAACACTGAACTGCTTTATATGGGTCAGTTCAGTGTTTCTACTGATGATGATAGCTTTGCTATCGAAACGTACTGCTGTGAACTGATTGTCCAAGCATACAAGTTTAAAGAAATTAAAAATGACAAAATTAATTTAGCTAGCTCAGCAAAAATGAATTTAAAAGGGCGCTAGAGATTCTTAAATCTCAGAGTAATTTTATTTTTAAAAATTAATAGTGGGCGTTTGCAAAATTGACTTTCTTTAAAATCCCCAAAAATTGAAATGGCAGATTCAAAAATAAAAGAACTATTTAAGATGATATTTAAAATCATTAACTTTTATTGAAAAAAAAAAAAAAAACATTTAAATAACAACAATAGGGGAAAAAAAACCTTAATACAGAAGGTGTTGGATTAAAATAACCCCTTCGTGAATTTACATTTAAAAAGGACAATGCAAATCCTTTAGCAAACAAAATGGTGAATTCGTTCTAGAAGGAATTTCTTATACCACAAAAAATCCACGTGGTTTCAAAATTCAAAGCAAACTAAATTTAATTCAATCAACGTGGAGAAACAAGCAAAATCAAAAATGAAATTTAAAACAAGCTCACAGCTTCACTTCACCTACCCCGAGGTGATAAAATAAAATTAATTTGATAACTACAAAAAAAAAAGGAAAATTTAATCTCTAAACGCGCTCGCTTCTAAAACGAAAATTATCAAACGGGCCGTATACATAAATTGTGCACAAATATGCAACGCCAAACAAAAAGAGGAGACGTCTGAATAATGATCAAAATTTAATATAATCCGAAACAAATCTAAACAAATGAAAAATCGTAAAATGGGGAAAATGAGCTCAAAATTGACATGTACTTACCCTCGTGACACTATTCAGACTCTGCCCTTACGAGGCCTCTCACCGCGTATATACAAACAACCGACAGCGCGCTGCGACAGCCGCAACAATCAAAGAATACGCCTTATAAGAAGGACCAAAACAAGATAAACTAATGCTAAACTTATAATCAAAGAAAAATAAACTAACTAACTGAACAATTAACTATATCCAACAAACCTACTAAATTCAAAGCAAAAAGTAAAAATAAACATATGAGAATTTGCGCGCGGCAAAGCCAAAACTTGATCTTGGAAAATTAACAGCATAAAGTTCAAACAACCGGGGAGACATGTCACAGCAGTACGTCCAGTTTAGTGCAGCTTGTGGTGAGGGGTCTAGGAGAAGTTTGTTATTGTAGTGTCTAAAAAAATTCCTCGAGAACACATTTCTTCGTTTTTTTTTTTTTCAATATTTATTAACATTTCTTATTTATTAGCGCCCAAAATCAATCGGAGGCGTCGGCCAAGACCGGCTCTAGGGGGCCCTTAGGCAATCAAGTCATACGCAAAGGTTACATGTGCATACACAACTTGGGAATAATGAAGGGAGGTTCCAGGGATTACTGGTTCGTCTTGACTTCGGAAAGCATCTCGTGGTACAAAGACGAGGAGGAACGGGATAAGAAGTACATGTTGCCGTTGGACGGATTGAAATTGAAGGATATCGAGCAGAGTTTCATGTCGAGGAGGCACATGTTCGCCCCTGTTCAATCCGGAAGGACGGAACGTTTATAAAGTAATTTGGAAATTGCATATAGAATCGGTGTATTTTTAACTTAAATTGTCGCACGGTGATTTCGTAGGATTATAAACAATTGGAATTGAGTTGCGAGACTTTGGACGAAGTCGACTCGTGGAAAGCGTCGTTTTTGAGGGCTGGTGTTTACCCGGAAAAGCAAACTGAGGTTTTGAACGGAGAAGAGGGTAGGCTTTCCTTATTATATCTTTAATTTCTTTTATGTCTCTAAGCTTTTTATTTGTGTCTCTGTCTCCCTCTGTCTGTACATTATATACGAATTGTCGTTTCTTTTATTTCCATCATCGATCGTTTTAATTTAATTTTATTATCTTATCCACGAATAGTAATTTAATAAAATCATAATAATAATAATAATAATTAATTAGTAAATATGTTTATTCTATTCAATATAAAAATAATCGCATTCTGTCTTGTTTACAGCCACGAAAGGCAAGTACTTGTTGGTTTTCTATCACCGTGAAATTAACGATATCATTTTTGTTGTTTCAATTAATACTTTGTGGCCAAGCTTATATCGATTTTAACTCTTCAAATAGATACAGTGTGTATAATAAAAAGTCTGTGAATATCCAAATACATAGATTATAAACATAAAAACGCATAACTAACAGGAAATACCAATAAACTTCGGTATCACAAATTCTTTAATCTTCAGAAACACAATGTACATTTCGTTAGCTAAGCTAACATCTTCAGGTGTACATACAAGTGTATTGTCAGAATACTAAATGCGTAAATATAGTGCTCGATTTACCTTCTATTTAGTAAAAACGCATGTTAATGATAAAACCGACATAAAATATTTCACAAAACTATATAGCTAAGTACGATATATTTTTAAAGATCTATTTAATTACAAAATTGAAAAAGAAATAATCAAAACATCCTATATTAAAACACAATATTTAAATAAAACATAATGATATATTCAAAATCCTAGTAAACAAAACAATTTCCCATTTATTAAACAAACAAATTTTTATTTATAATTTACATTTTATATTTTTTATACTTGAAAAAGCTCTGAGAATAAAGCGAAACGTAGTAGTTATTAATGTTCATTTCTATACTTTCGACCTAAAAACCAAGAAGAAGAAATTAAAACAAATAGATTACGCTTTTATTCGGATTAATTTTTTTTTTTCGGAAAATTAAACACTAAAAAAAAAAAAGAATTATATTTTTAATAACACAAGTATTGTTTTTAGGTAAATGCCCCATTATTGACATTTCCTTCAGAACAACACTTGATTCACTATGTTACAAGTAAATCTCTCCAATTTTTACTTTACTTACTTTTTACAATATTCTGTTGTCTGACAACGCTAGCAGTTAGTCGTCAATTGCAGAACAGTGTAGGTATTGTCGACCCCAAGATCCATATTGGTTTGTAAAAAAACATAGACTCAGTATGGTAAAATTTTTTATTTTAAATTTGTCTTTAGAAAAACTTTCGAAAACTTTCTTAAGGTGTGAGTTTATTTAAGATATCATCTAGAGAAATTTATATCTTATTATTTAAACTAAATGATTACATGTTTCCATTTGTGAGAGTTATCTTCAGATCTGCGTCAGTATTGGTAGATCTGAAGATGACCGTCACGGGTTGATAATAATAATAATAATAATAAATAATAATAATAATAATAATAATACCTTTATTTCAACAACTAGGGGATTAAATATAATACAAATACAACCCAACCCTATCCCCCAAAATGCAAGAACATACGTCAAAGAGAACAAAACTAAATATAAAAAAACTAGACAGGCATATTGTGCCAGCTAGACAATATTAACTAAACTAAATTATTATAGTTTGTGACTAAAAAAAATCATTCACCGAATAAGGTTCTAAATTACAAATCAGATTATGAACTTTTTTTTGAAGGATGCGAATATTGCATCGGTTTTTATTTCTTGTGGAAGTGCATTAAAAAATTTGATGCAATTATAGGCTACACCTTTCTCTTTTTTTGTTAATCTGTGTTGCTTGTTTTTAAAAATAAAAATTAAACACTCTTGTATATATATTCCGTACACTGTTAATAGGTTTTTGTTTTTGAATATTGTCCGACAAGATGCATTGAAGGAAGTCCGAAAATTGTTCGTACCGCTCTTTTTTGAAGAACAAAAATCTTCTGCATATGGGGAGAGGAGCCCCATATTGGGATGCCGTACATTGAAACATGTAGCAATCTGATTTTTAAATAAAATACAGATTACATTCATTACAAGTAAAGACAATCAGAAAAACCATTCTTTGGATAAAATGCAACCATTTATAGAGAATTATAAGGACGAATCCAAGAAAGAATAAAAAAAAAAGAAAACGCTATGTTGCCATTTAAAACAAAAATATAAACCATTTTACCGAACCTGTTTCAAAGTCATTATAAATAAATACGTTTGACAAACATTAATTATGTTTCATTTGGGTGTCACTACACTTTTACTATAAAGCACTGTATCATGTAATCATTATTTTCAAACATTCGATACACATTTTTCCCTCCATGACATAGTGATTTTCTACCTATATTTTACCTCGATGATTTGTTGTGAGTAATTTTATTGTAAATACCCATTATGTGTTAATTTAGCAACAAGATGACAGTTATCAGGTTGGTACTAGCAATGAAGTTGTCAACCAATCGAAAACACTTGTAAAAAAAAAATGAAAAACAAAAAAAAACTGACTGTCACCACTAAAAATCGAACGACAAACGTTGTTCTTTTTTTTATTTTTATCTTATTTCCTTTCCGATACACCAATGCTATTTGTTTAATCAGTTTTTTATCACACTTTTTTTTTAAAAAAATATTTACGTATGCCTAATGATATACAGGGAACCGCAGTTGAATGCGATAATAATATGTAGAGATGTGTGGTCACTTAATTCTTTAGATATACGAATGCTGCAAATTTAGATTTATTTTTTTTTGCCGCTAGGTGACTATTCTACTTTAGATTACCGTATTCGCACATCATTCATTAAAATAAAAAAAAATACACCTTATTTCCATTATGTAATGCAGATGATTTGAATTTGCCGCCAAAAGGAAATCCAAGATCATAGATTTGAAGTTAGAGTGCCGCTACTTTATTCGCTATCATATACTGCGGTTTAGAATTTTAAGCCAATTACGTCACAATATTTCGCTCTCTGTTATCGCAGTAGGCCGTGAATTTCTGTATACAAGTATACAGTATCCAAGATCGAAGAAAAGCTGGATATATCGTTTGTTTTACCTTCTTTATGTTACATGTTGTCGTTTCTTCCTTTAAAATTTAGGTATGCATATCCGTAGCACCTGTAAGGCTATTTTTTTTAAGTCTGCAAGCTTATAAAATACATGCTTAGAGATTTACAGATGATCTTATAGGTGCTACAGATTTGCATAGAATCCCACCATTTTTTTCTGAGGTGATAGCAAAATTGTGAAAAATTAATTAAGAAAAATTGCAGTGTTGCCAGATATTGTAGTAACTAGTGAAATAATGTTGTTTAAATGGCAACACTGTCACATCTGGAGTCAAAATAATAATAAGAAAAAAACTATTTCATCCGTAGACAGATAAAAAATACGGTACTTAAAAAAATTGTAGAACATTGAGAATTTGGGGACAGTTTAAATAATGTTTTGGAAAAATACGGTGTTGCCATTTACAAAAATAATATTTCAGTAGCGACTACTATATCTGGAAACTCTTCAATGGAGTTATTTGTCGATTTTCTTTTTTCATTAAGTAGTTCTCTACAATTATTTTGCCGATGAAAGTACTAGAAAATCTATCACTTCAAATAAAAAAAACAGTCTTGTCTTTCCTCAGATTTCTAAAAGCTTACCGTGTATTTTATCAACGCCATCTGTCGTTTAAAGTTACAAATAGTTTGAAAAAAAAGTTATAAAATAAGCATCCAGGGGTTAAATACTTTATAAATTCAAATATACCATTGAAAAAGATTTGACAACGTTGTACATCAATATTTCATTGGCGCCATCTGTCGTTTAAATTTGCAGATTACGATTATAGTTTTCAAAATGATTTAGTAAACATTAAAGGGTTAAACTTTATAAATTTAAATATAATATTGAAAGAATTTGGCAACAGTGTACCTCTATACTTCATTGGCGCCATCTGTCGTTTAAATTTCCAGATTATGATTATAGTTTTCAAAACGATTAAGTAAACAGTAGAGTGTTAAACTTTATAAATTTAAATATAATATTGAAAGAGATTTGACAACGTTGTACGTCAATATTTCATTGGTGCCATCTGTCGTTTAAATTTCCAGATTACGATTATAGTTTTCAAAACGATTAAGTAAACAGTGGAGGGTTAAACTTTATAAATTCAAATATAATATTGAAAGAGATTTGACAACATTGTATATCAATATTTCATTGGCGCCATCTGTCATTTAACTTTCCAGATTACGATTATAGTTTTCAAAATCATTCAGTAAACATTAGAGGGTTAAACTTTATAAATTTAAATATAATATTGAAAGAGATTTGACAACAGTGTACCTCTATACTTCATTGGCGCCATTTGTCGTTTAAATTTGCAGATTACGATTATAGTTTTTAAAACGATTAAATAAACAGTAGAGGGTTAAACTTTATAAATTTAAATATAATATTGAAAGAAATTTGGCAACAGTGTACCTCTATACTTCATTGGCGCCATCTGTCGTTTAAATTTCCAGATTACGATTATAGTTTTCAAAACGATTAAGCAAACATTAGAGGGTTAAACTATATCAATTTAAATATACTAGTGAAAGAGATTTGACAACAGTGTATTACAATAATTTCTTTCATAAACTGCGTATTTTCAAGTCGATCCTGGATACTACATAATTTGCTCTATTGGGTGTAGGTAGCTTTGCTTTTAATAAACCCTTATTACTTACTAATCTCTTTCTAAAAATATGGGTCATTCTTCAGAAATAATCATTTTTTAGACATCAAAATAGATAGTTTTGTTTAATGCTCAATTATTTTACTGCAAATAAGTTTACTGACACCAGTTAAAACCCGTAATACAAAAGCAGCAGGAGATCAAATTGTTATTAATTTTCCCTTATTTCAAAGAAATTCAAAAGATTGTATACAATAGTGATGTGGAGGTCACGAACGACCCGTTCATAAAGACCGAATCTGTCTGAAGACTCGTGATTGATTCAATCACGTTCCGTGACCTTATCGTTCATATGAATGGTGGACAGTGCGCATACAGAACTGAGCTGTGAGTCATTTGATATTTGAATGGTTTAGATTTAACATTGCGCATACGAGAAATCGCCTCTCCTAAGTGAAATGGTCGATTATTAAGAAATAACCCAGTTCTGTACTTTTTTGGTTTTGGTCCAAGCAAACAAAATTGAGTATACGGGCTATTTTCAGGAGCATTCTTACATTGTCTAAATTCAGTTTAATAAATTAACGTATGCTTTCCGTAAAATTGATTGCCTACTACATTAGTCAACGATTCATAGTGAACGGGATGATTCGGTCAGAGCAGATGATCAAGGATATGTAAGGTGCTTCTTTTTTACACTCATTCATATGAACGAATCTTCATGAACGGGTCATTTCAATGATTAATCTGGATGATCCAGGTCACTAAAAAGAACCGGGTCTTACCATCACTAGTATACAATCCAGAGGAACGATATATTTCCTTCAAATGAAAAAAAAAGAAATAATTTGGAATTGCATTGTTACAAACTAATTTAGGGAATAAATAAACCTTATTTTCTACAATTATTTCTGGTGCAGGGTATCATTAATATATATATATATATCAATATTTTTCATTTAAGAGCAATTACCAACAAACAAGTATTATTTATGTAGAAAGATCCGTATTCATTCTTTTCAATCATTTCTGCATGCTTCTTTTGTGTGCAGTGTCTACCATAAATATGTTTTTTTTTTGTGTCTATATCGGCTGCAGGGAGATACTTATCAGGTGCGGTATTTAAAAAAATAGTGTAATTATTCTAATTCGGCACGCTTCATTCGTGTTTTAATTATCTATTTCGCTTTTGCTGATCTCCTTGTTTAAATATTTATTGCGTTTAAACGTCCGAGAGATTTGAGGACGTTGAAAAAAATAATTTTTTGCAAGTGTTTGTTTTATAATGCGAGCTGTTTTTTCCGATGTTTTAATTCCCGTTTGCAATTTTGTGCTTAAATACTAATCCGGCACCGGGTTTCTTGAATGAAAAACAGCTTTGCGAGTTTTAGAAAACCCGATTGTACCCTGCATCATAAACTGTTTTTTTTTCTGTTATCTCTGGAAAATTAGAGCGAATCCGGAATGAGCAGTTCAATGGACCCACAATTAGAGAGGCAGGTGGAGACGATCCGCAATCTGGTCGATAGTTACATGAGAATAGTCACGAAAACTACCAGAGATCTGGTACCCAAGACTATAATGTTGATCATCGTCAATTCCGCTAAGAATTTCATCAAGGGAGAATTGCTGGCGCATTTATATGCTAGTGGAGATCAGGTAAGTGTATGGGTTCGAATTGATTTGGGTCGGTGAAGTCGTTTTTATTAGTAATAAGGGATTTTTTTTTCTCTCAAATAACTACAGATATGTACACTACCGGCCATTTAAGTTAGGACAATTGTATAATTTTATAACTGTCCATAGATATAATAGTGAAGTAGTAGAAGCTGGTCCGAGATTGGGCCCAACCCTCAATATTGTCACCAGCCGTCACTGGAAGAGCGTAAAGTAAATAAAACAAAAGCAAAGCACACATATTGGCTCAATGGATTAATATTCGTTTTATAATGAAATTAAAACATTTTTTTTGTGTTAAAGCGAAGCTATACACACGGAATATTTGCTTTTATTTATTTCATCAACTGCCTATTAACTTTTTCATAGTACATATTATATCTTATTTACCACTGTTGATTTATTTGCGGTGATAAAATATTTTTGCTTTTAGTGCACTAGTAAACATTTAAAATAATCTTTGTTTCTTGATATATAAATTTATGTTTTTTTTTGCTAATTCTTGTCAATATATCTGCAGTTAACAGCGAAAGAATATTATCTTGCTAAAAACTGAAACAAAAATATCAGAAAACATTAAAAAAGTGTACCTATCTATAAAATCTATAAATTTTTCTTTTTTTTTTTTAATGCACTTCAGAAATACCATGATGTTTGAAAAACATAAGCTCATCTTTGTTTCCAAAATTATTGTTTAGTGTTTTCATAGGATAAGTTGATGGCGAATTGAACAAGAACTTTTTTTATCATTTTGCTTAAAATGTAACTTAAAACATTACAGTACAAGTTTCAATCGCAACCCAGTAAACAAAATTCAAATTTTCCGCAATTATATTTAGAAACTTCAATTTAAAGGTATTCAAATATTAATCGTAGCTAACTTCATGCTTTAATGTTGAAGTTACTAAAAATAATTGTGCGAAATTTGAATTTGGTTTACTGGGAGGGGTCTTTACAAAAAAAAAAATATGCAACAGTGTTATTATCTGGTTGCAGTTTTAAGGTATTTTCCTTAATTTTGTTTTTATCAAAGTGTACAAGCACAAGTATGCTAGCATCAGATCATAAGCTTTTGTCGCTCTTGAACTTTTTCTGTTTCGTTGTTTGTAGAATCAATATAGAAAATATAATTGATGTTGGACATTATATTATTGTACATATTTTATAATGATTAGAACTGTCAAACTATATACATATTTGTAATAAAAAATAGAAAAAAAAGGAGAGAATTAGCAGAATTCAAATTTCCCGCATTTATTTCTAGGAAAGATTTTCATTTTTTTTCGTTCGCTGCTTTTAGGAAATCTCAGATTGCTTTTGGAAATGAGATATAATACTAGAAAAATTTATAGGTATGCAACCAAGTGCAAATGCAGACTTTTTATAATAAATCATAAAATTGGAATTTTTATAAATCATCAATAAAAATCATCGATTATAGTGTATCTCTGTTTAGTACGTTATTTAAATAGCGATAAAGTATAATAGATGGATTCATAGAAGAATAACTCTCCAAACTTACATTCATTCTGTAAAATAACTTATATAAATAAATATAAATTCTCAGACCATCCACTTATTTATATGCCAAAGGGGTAGAATTCATATTTGCCGCGATTATTTATAGTTTCTGGTCAAGATTGTATTGTAATACAAAATCGTTGGTAATTCAGACATGAATGTTTTAAGTTATTTAAAATTATGGTGGGAAATTTGAATTTTGCCAATAGGAATAGATTTCTGGATTACCCACAGCTGTAATACTCAAGTGCTTCCAAATCAAGTACATAGTTCACTTGGTCCATTGCCTATTTTCGTACATCCCTTGCCTCGCTGCTTTTTAACACCCAGCGCGGAGAAACTGCAGTGGCGCCGCTCTAGATTACGCCAGCGGAACTATACGTCTTTGACCATATGTACAGGGTGTATCAAATAAAAAAGTAAATTTTGCTTGGGTGTTAACTACACGACATATAAAGCACAAACCCACCGAAACCGGATTTCATCATTAAAGAATAAAAAAAAGTAAAATTTAGAGCCAAAAATTCTTTAGTCCGGGCCTGATGCAAGGAAACGTCATGTTAAGCACCCGCTAAACGTGGTATTATGTATAAATACATTGCACTCATTTAGTATTATTCTTAATGGTATGCCGTAAGTTCATTTAACGTCATTCTGAATAAATAAAGGCCCTTGTAAAAATAGCAAAACAGGCATTTTAAATTTCTTCTTTTTATAAAATAAACATTCCTTTTTTGTTAGGAGCATTCTACGTAAGTCTACAAAGTATTATTTTTAATATCCTGATAAGACGTTTGAGTTTCACCGGTTATGCGACTTCAGTAGTTACAAAAAACGTAAATATTTTTTTTTGTTTGTCGAATCGAGAGTTAGTTGTTAATAATAAACCGTACCACATGAATCTGAGTTATTTCTTTTGGATTTATTTAATCCAATAACGCAAAATGAATTGAATCGAATTACACAGAAATAAATGTAGATACAGAAAATTTGCAAACACGCCTTTTTACTATGATGTCGCGCGAAAATGAATCTATACAGTCCCGCGCTTTTGCCGATGCATCAAGCTTCGATTTTCTTTATATGAAATTATGATGGTCCTGAAATGGATCGTTTTTCCGAGACGGGAAGAATTTAAATAAAATGTTCGAAGTGGCTTGCACTCCAAGCGACGATCCAAACAAAACTAACAGCGGTAATGGCTGAATGATAGTGGTATGTGGGGATATACTCGGGACAGCATTTAGGTTGAGCACAGGTGCGGCTCTAGCCCACGGGATTTATAAAATATTTTTTTTCTCGTTAATGCTTACAGATAGACCCCCTGTGCATTAAGACTTTTTGATCGTATATGATTACAGCTGCTACATATTATTATATTTATCTCTATATCTGATACACCCTGTATACTAGTATAATGTTTGGTGTTAGTGATGGGCATAATCGAATGATTTCGATAATCGAATGATCCGTAATTGAAAGCTCGTAATAATCGAATGATCACTCATTGGAAATAGTTTTTTAGGTCTTCACTTCAATGCTTTTTTTTGTTCAGGTTTTATTTCCTTTTCTATGTATTATTCCTCATCAGTCCCACAATCAAATGCATTCATGCATATCGTACATAATCGATTATCACTAGTAATCGAATGATCATGCATAATCGAATGATCATTTGTAATTCAAACATCATAATCGAATCAATGATCGAATGATGCCTTTTCGTCATTCGATCATCCCCACCACTACACTTTCTTCCTTTACATCGAAAAATATTGTTTAAAACGGCGTCTATAAAAAAAAAAAAACGATTTTTCTCAGAACACGATGATGGAAGAATCACCTGAAGAGGCAGCCAAACGCGAAGAGATGGTCAGGATGTACCACGCGTGCAAAGAAGCCCTACGCATCATAGGAGACGTCTCCATGGCTACCGTATCTACACCAGTACCGCCTCCGGTTAAGAACGATTGGCTGGCCGGGGGCTTAGACAATCCCCGGTTATCGCCTCCGAGTCCTGGTGGACCGAGAAAAACGGCACCCAGCATGGGTCAAGTCGGATCGTCCGGTATTATATAAACTTTCTCGCATTAACTCTCGCATATTTTTTTTCTTTTATCGTTTTCACGACAACCATATCTTTTTATAGTAAAACACCGTCACAATACCACAGTATCCTAAGTTTATAATCGAGCACCGATCATCCCCTCCCTTCTCACTATTTCACCCCACCACCTAATTCGCTTTTTCGCTCTTCGGATCTTGCTTGCGAGGAAGGTAGTAGTGGCCGGTAGAAAGTTGAAGCACGCTTTTGCATTGTTTGTTAATAGGTTCTCTTGGCTCTTCAGGTGTTTCCAGAGTGCCGCCACCACCGCCTAGCAGTGGAAGACCTGCCCCCGCTATTCCTAACAGGCCTGGAGGGGCGGCCCCACCGCAGTTGCCCGGAAGGCCTCACGGACAGGCACTGCCTGCGCCGTTGATTCCAACGTGAGTTTTTTTTTTTTTTTCAATGCGTTTTTGTTTCGCGTTTTGCGTTTTTGACTACCTCATTTTCCCCCTCTTCTTAAGTTGGTGGTTTCAGTTGAGTAAGAAAGTATTATTTTTGCTTTGGGAATGATTTTTTTTATTATTGAATTAGTTATTGAGGATTCGGAGAAACATATTTTTTGATCAGTTGAACTTTATATATAGTTTTTTTTGTTACTTTCGTACCATCGATTAATTCTATTTGTACTATTATACAATTCTAACATTAATAAAATAACCATGAGACCCCAAACTAAAATTGAATCACTGCATAAACTCATCAGCGAATGCCAAAATTATTCCAAAGAATTTTCTTTTTTTTTTCAAATAATCAATGGATATTTAATTACTCCATGACCTTTATAAAAAGATAATTGTAGATGTAACGGTAGATAGTTTGATCTATAATATATAAAGTATGTGTCAAACGTCATGTCTGTTTGAGTAAATTAACATTCTTAGTGACTAATTTTATCAACCAACAGACATTTAAAGTCAACAATCTCGAGTGAGAACAACAAACCCTCCACAAGTTTGGCGCCCAACGTGGGCCGATAGATAATTCGATCTTTAATATATAAAGTGTCAAACGTCATGCGTGTTTGAGTAAGTTAAAATTCTTATGTCCGGTAACATAAAGCTTATGTAACCAAGTGATTAGTTAATCATTTGTTAGCACTAACAAATTGTTAAGTAAAAGTCGAGTAACATAAACTTATCCATTTGTTAAATGTCGAGTAATTAGTTGACAACCGATTAATGGCTGTTGTAAACTAGTTAGTAGTTCATTTTGGTTCCGATAGAGAGGCAACTTGAAACTTTGACATTTTCACCTAGAAATTCAGCAATTAAGGTTTTGCTTCTGGCTTATGTCAAGTTTATTATAACGGTTACAACCAAAACGGATATGTGGAATGATGAATCATCGTCCTTCAATGAAGAACTATTCGATATACTAGACAGCATATATGCTAGACGACATAGACCACGACTGTTTAGAGAAGAATCATGTAAATATAAGAAAAAAAGGCAAATAAAACAATTATTTGGTCGTGTTGGTTGTTCTTTCTTCATAAAGTTGTATAATGTAAATAACTGCTTTTTCATCCTTAACCCAGTAGTACTATGACAATTAAATTCAAATGTAATTTTCGCCCATACTTCGTTTTTTTTGTTTAATAGATACTCCATCCGCTTTCTTATTTTCAACTACTCCTTTATAATCACTCAGGAAAATATGGCGGACAGTGACAGTGGTAGATGTGAAAAGTGCAACCTCAAACTCGTAAACAAAAGTGATAAAGTCCTTAAATGCAGTGAGATATGCAACAATTTCCTCCACTATGGATGCAGCCCTTATAAACCCGCCGAATTGAAGTTTCTGGAAGTAAATTATAAAAATATAAAGTGGCATTGTGGTGTGTGCTCTTGTAACGAAAAACAAGTGAATCAGAATGATATTCAGGTAAAATTAGAAGAAATTACTAGAAAACTCGACGCGCTAACAACAGTAGTAAGTGAACAATCAACAAAAATCGCAAAAACAATAATATTAAATAACCTAAAAGCAAATGATGCAGTTAAGAAACAAACAAATCCAATGAAGGATACTTCGATAGGACCAACAACACGATCGAAATCGTCGCCGATAGGTGTCACTGGGGGAGAGATGCAACTATATTCAGCAGTAATACAGAATAAAAATGATAAACAAAATGAAACCATGAACCAAACTATTCGTGTATCAGCGGATATAGATAAATTACATGAAGACACTAATTCTACAAAGAAAATAGGATCATTTGATATAAAAAATGAAATCATTAAAAATATGGATTCAAATGAAAACACACAATAAACAGAGAATCCCGTCACGAAAAACAGGCATCAGACAAAGCACCAAAAGAAATACAAAAACTATACGCGGTCAACGAACGAATACAGTTTTAAGGCAGAAGAAAACCGCAAATGGATTTTTGTCTCACAATGGTCAAATCAACTACGGAGAACAAATAAAAACATATCTAGTAGAAAATAATATAAATACTTTACAATGTAATAAACTAGATATAAAAAATAACAAATCGCAGCTTTTAGGTACTGTAAAAGAAGACATGTATTGTAATATGTTCAACCCAAATTTATGGCCAATTAATACCATCATTAGGCCGTATCGAATGAGAAATTTTCGGAGGACAGTTGCATCACCTCTTCAGACGTAATTGAGGTGCCCACTGTTGCTGATATGACCAAGGAATCGCTATTCTCTTTAATACACCAAAATATAAGAAGCATCAGGAATAAAACAGATGACCTGAAAATTTTATTACTGAACTAAATACCAATAATATAAATGCAATCGCAATAACTGAACATTGCTTGAAAAAAATCACACAGTATCCATTGAAGGTTATGAAATGGCTTCTAGCTTTTGTAGAACTTCCAAGAATGGGGGAGGCTCCTGTATCTTCTCAGACGGGCACTGTCTATGAAGAACTTAGCAACCTGAAAGAAAAAAGTCTAGAGTCAGTCCTCGAATGCAGTGCGGTTATGATAACTCATTTAAAAATAATCATTATAAACATTTATAGACCCCCATTGGAAGATATTAATGAATTTTTTAATAGGCTTGAAGCAATGCTCCTTGAATCTTGTAGAAGTAAACACAAAATACTAATTATTGGAGATTTCAATATCGATCTTGCAGTTGATTCGATAAATGCTAACAGACTTATAGATACTTTCAAATCTTACAATTTACATCAATCAATAAACACTCCCACAAGAATTACGGACACTAGTGAATCAATAATCGACAAAAACAATAATATTTTGACTCTTCCTGCCTTATACGTTTTGGAATGTGCTTTGTTCACTAAACAAAAACTACAGTGATTTTTTCCAAAAGTACGAAATCGCCCATGGTAGAGACACTAGAGGTGCATGTAAAAAACAACTTATTCCGCCATTCACGCATCTAAGTAAAGTGCAAAAAAACACAATACACCAATGCTTAAAAATTTATAATCATATACCTGATGCTGTAAAATCACTCCCGCAAAAAAAAAATTAAAAAATTTATTATGAACTACTTAAAACAAAGGCCACTATATAATGTAGAGGACTTTTTTAATGAACATAGGTAATATTGGGCAATAACAAGGTCATCTTGATACATTTATGTATTTTTATCTAATTTTACAAATCCCGTTTTAAAGGATAGTTTATGTGATTGTTTTTTTATGTATTTTATATTTACCTTTTGACGCTTTCAACACAATTTTTTTGTACCATAGAAAGAGAATGAAAATAAATAAAATAAATAAATAAATAAATAATTTTCAATGATCACTAACAATGTGTGTTTCTCTTGTACCGTAAAATTTCTAGAGCTCTTCTCACGGCATCCTGCATTTTCCTACTCATTACGATGCATTGTCTAACATTTAGTGATTGTCAGAAATCAAATGTTGAAATTACACCTACCTAGCCTCCATAGGGCCTGAGTGATAGAAAAGGAAAGATAAATTTGACGTGTATCAATTCATGTGTTATACTTCTGGCCAAAACCATAAAAATTGGAATTGAGGCTAAAGGAAGAGCACCTTTACGGTGATTTAGTCTTTTTGGCATATATGTTCACAATATGAATGTACTGAAGTGATGCCAATAAATTGATATGATTATGATAATTATAAAAATGTAATGTAATAATTACTAAACGTATTCTAGACTTACGTATTGCTACTATCTTATTCCATTAATTGATGTGTGATCAAATTGAATCAAAAATAAAAATTCCATCAAAATGTCAAATAGATTTCCCGCCTAAGCATCAAATGTTCCGCCATCTATTGATGCAATCATGCACGGCAACTTTCGTTGGACATTCGGCACATTTCGTGCTTTGGTAAATCTTAACAAATGTGTAACTAGTGGAATGCGTGGTTAAGTTAACAAACTGAATTTAACAAATGATTATCTCCTAACAAACCTTTATGTTACTGAATTTTTGCTGTTATCCATTGATTAACTTTGACAAATTGGTAACTATTGTTTATGCTACCGGGCATTAGTGGCTAATTTTATTAACCAACAGACATTTAAAGTCAACAATCTCGAATGAGAACAATAAACCTCCCACAAGTTTGACCCCCAACGTGGGACGGTAGATACTTTGATCTATAATATATAAAGTAAAGTATCAAATGTCATGTGTGTTTGAGTAATTTAAAATTCTTAGTGGCTATAATTTTATCAACCAACAGACATTTAAAGTCAACGATCTAGAGTGAGAACAACAAACTTCCCACAATTTTAGCGCCCACCGTGGGGCAGTAGATAGTTTGATATATAATATAAATTGTTTTTAATAATAATAATAATACCTTTATTTCAACAATTAGGGGATTAAATATAATACAAATACAACCTTAAAAGCTATTATTGAGTAGTAAATAAAATGATGTGTCAAACTTCATGGATGTTTGAGTAAGTTAGAATTTTAATAGCTAATTTTATAAACCAACAAACATTTAAAGTTGATAATCTCCAGTGAGAACAACAAATCCCCCACAAAGGTGGTTTCTGTGTCAAAGTATCGATACCCTTTTTTATTAAATTATTTATTTCTATTTTTAATTATACAATGATCAGTTTAGAAATTTAGTTCGTCTTGCATTTTGCCATAGTAAACATTAAAAAGAAATTCTAAATCGTACAAATAGAATTAATCGATGAAAAAACTTGTTTCGTTTTTCTAATTCATCATTCTATTTCTTAAAACTTTTGTTTACTTACCATTTGCTTGATCATCCCATTCATTCATCGTAAATATAAATTTAAGAAAACCACACTGCAATTCGTTCTACTCCTGGGTTGTTCTGGTTGATTTTACAGGAGGCGCTAAAAAACAACCACCTATCTCTCTCTGTGTGTCTCGTAATGTTCTAATCATACACAGCAAATCCACCAATACACGTATAAACACACACATATTGTACCGATTACTGTGTAGTTAAAACAGATGCAATTGTAGTATATAATGCGATAAAAGATGCAGATTTAACATTATTATATGATATTATAAATTGAAGCATATAACGTTTAAGATGTTAAACACTTTTTTTTTTTTTAAAATGTTGGTATCGTATCTGATTTACTTCTTCCTCTGGGGAACTCTGATTTGACGGAAAGTTCGACGGAGTAGGTCAGATGGTGATTCACTTTTAGGGTGCTATTAGTTGTTAAACGATTAAAGAAGGAGGAAAAAAATGATACTTAGATATTATTGAAACACGCTTCTGCTTATGCGCTTAGATATTTTATAGAGATTCTGTTCCTGATTAGTTTAATTATCGATTACTTGTAAAGAGTGTGTAAAAATGGGTATATTCATTATGTATTAATTGTTATTTGTATGCTGTAAGGTGTATGACGTAATATTATGCTTTCTGTGCATTTTGTGATACGAATTAAAATGTTTTGTGTCATCCCATGCTGTTGGTATATAAAAAGAAGGTCATTTCAAGTGCTTCATTTAAAAGTGGAGTTATTTTTATAATGATTAAATTTGGTTTTAGATATTTTTAATTATCGATGAATTTGCATTTGAAATAACTTTATTTTATCGAATTTTATTTGTATTTTAAATTCCGTTTCAGTGTGATTATATGAAAAGTTGAAGTGGTGCAAAATATGGTGTCATGTGGTAATACCTTATCTTGTAATAATAAAAAAAGAGCAATTGGATATTTATATTAATTTAATTAAATATTATTAATTTAAATTCTAATAAATCTAAAATATTTTTAATACATGCATTAGATCAAAATAGTTTTTAGTTTTTAATAGAACACCCTGTATGATATTATGTTTCTTCGTTCACTATAAAGTAACTTCTCTAATATGTTCAAAAAATTTTTTTTAAATCAAGTCGAGCTTAAGGTGATTTTGATGGAAAATCGATTCTTACACAAAGAAAATTCTAATAAATATTAAAATGTTATATCCTTAAGAAAAATAATAATAAATAAACACAGAATGAATGCTTTGTTCTATTCCAATCTGTATTATTTAAAGGATCTTATTAACGACATATTCAGATTCTTCTGGTATATACAAAATAATAGACCAAAATAAATCAAAAGCTGAAAGTTAAAATTATTATGTGGACATACCCAAACATATTAAAATATAAATTCATTTAATATTTGTTTGATAACTTTCAATGCATTATTTTATCATATAGACACTTGAAGATGATAAATATGGATCGAAACTTCTTGCAAATAAAATCTTTTACAATAATAATTTTTATGTTACGTACAGTTTTTTTGTATTAGTTTTTCAAGTTTTTTTTATTATTTATGTTTAATTGACTATAGTAATAACATGTATGAAAAAAAAACTACACACCAATAATAGATATCTTTTCTTAATACACATTGGAATAGAGCGAAGCATTCATTTTGCATTTTATTTTTATCTAATTATTATTACTATTATATATGTATTATATCTATATTTTCACTAAAATTTAAAATTTACTAGATCAAAATCACTTTTTTTTCTGCTAAAAAAAACAGAAAATGAAGCATACAAGGGCCTTTCTTAACATAAAAATCAACTATTTAAAATTTAAATCAATCCAAAATTATGCATTTATTCTCATCGATTTTATTGACCAATTTTTTTGTTCTTAAATGGAACACCCTGTATATTATATTTTTTTAAATTGCCCTATTTGATGCAAAAGAAAAATCGACATACAACGCTTAAACTGAAACATCTTTCGACCATATTTTAGTTTGTTTTTCTGCAAAAACAGAAAATTAAACATACAGGGCGATCGTAAACAGAAATAAATTTCGCATTTTTAAATTTAGTCTTAAACCAGAACACCGTGTATGTTATTATATTTTCGGTATTCTCGATTTCATGTAAAACATTTAAAATAAAATATTTTTCGAAATATTGTATATTGTTCCTGATTGGATATCATAGAATATTCATTCATATTTAATATTTTTCAAAATAGTTTAGTTTTTTCTTGTCTGTAAACGAAGTATACAGGGTATCTTTAAAATAATCATTAATTTGTGCATGTACAAATTTAGTGACTCTCAATTCTTCCGCGTGAAAAAAATTGGCTCGTTTTTGGATCGCATTATAAAATGCAAATTTTGGAATGCGATTGCTTTTAAAAAAAATAGAAAACAACATCCTGTGTAATATTATATTTTTAAATTTCCCGCTTTGGTGTAAAAGAACTTCATCTTTCAAAGTACACTGTGTTTTCTTTTTTTATTTTAAAAAATAAACGAAACAATACATAATATATAGGCTTAAAAAATATAAATTTCGCATTTACAAATTTAGTAATACTTCCAGTAAACAAAATTCAAATTTCCCGCAATATTATATTTAGTAACTTCAACTTAAAGGTACTCAAATAACTATTAATGTAATACGAAATCGATCGTAGGTAACTTCATGCAAGTTACTAAAAATAATTACGGGAAATTTGAATTTTGTTTACTGAGCTGTATCTTGGCATACGGAAATACAAATAAATATAATAAATAAAACAAAAACTTCATTACAAGATGAGATATTTCAATGTTATATCATATTTAGCACATAAAATTCTATACATCTATTTTCTTAAATTGTTATACAAATAATGAATACATCATTTTACGAGTATTTAATTAATATGTAACCAATTCTATTTTACTAATCTATTAAACATGGCTTATGTAACCCCCACCCAAAAGTACTACTAATTTGTCTTACTTCTTAGATCTCTCATTACATCCACTTACAGAAAACTGATTTTTTAATTCATCAAAAAAAAACATTTTACGAAAATTATATACTCCATTCGTTGCGTGAAATTTTAATTTTCGAAAACTGTTTTTTTTAACATAACCTCTCTTCTAACATAACCTAAATCATCAAGACATAATTGTATATCAATCGATTAACATCGACACAAACCGCTTTGTACCAAACCACACATAAACGATAAACAAAAAAGTTGTGAAATATATTGTCCGGATGGGTCTAAGACTTGTCTCTGTACAGCCGGGTTGGAGGTCAACCCCAGGGGGGAATACAGGTGCCCCAGTCTGTTCAGATGGCGGTGGGACGGGCAGTTACCAATGCAGCCGTCAACGAATTCAGCAGCGCTTTCAGCAAATTCAATAAGTAAATTTTTTTTTTTATTATTCTTATCCTAATTTTAATATTTTTATAATATGATTAAAGAGAACTATAACATATCTTTATTAGTATTATTATTCTATATATGTTAATGTTGCGCTTTAGTTTTACCTTATTTTGGAATATCTAATATACTCTAATATGTGCCAAATTGTTTTTTTTTTCTTTTCTTGTGTTATTGTCTTAACATGATTAATGTTATTTTTTTTTTGGTGTTGTTTGAATTTTTCTCTTTTCGAGTGATGACATTAAATAATGCAACTAACGTGTTTATAAACAATGTGAATAAATTTGTTTGTGGCTTTACGTAGAGCAAAGACATTAGCTTAATGAATAAAGTTGAAGCTTTATAATATCATGGCATATGTTTGAGATATATTTAAAGATATAAGCACTTAAAATAACGTTGTTATTATGTGGCTTGTAGAAAAACAGCTCTGGGTTCATGGTAAATAAGATTATGTGCGTGTCTCCTTGACTACAGTTCTATTTTTGTCTTTTATAGAAAAATTTTACAGAATAAAATGCTGCATAACATAAAAATATTTTTAAGTTATGCAGCATTGTATTTTGTAAGACTTTTTTTTCTAAAATCAGAAATAGAACATGGAACACCCTGTACATAATCTTTTTTAGGGAAATATTATAAGAGATATTTCATTTATGGTTTCGTTAGAAATTCTGCGGACAAAACTATCTGATTCCCATCTTTAAAATGCCTCTCTTCACTTTGAACCCAGTGTGTATAATTTCAAAAAGCACCAATACAGGGTGTCACACTACACGCGATTATCAGCGATTTTGTGTATGGAAAATTATTCGCGAGAAACATATCAAAATTTGAGTGTATGTTAATATTATGGATTTGGCCTAATCAAGTAAGATATGCACAAGTCTCGAGCACTTTCGATTACGCAGAGTCTGGATATTCTTATTTTAAAGGCAACACACCCTGTATATTTCTATATTTTTAAAATTGCCGTTAAAATATGTGTTCGATAAGAATAAAGGGTCTAGCCGGTTAAGCATATGAAAACTGCACTCGCATCTGATGAAGGGTTCTTACCGTGTTTTTATTCTTCTTCATCTACAACAGCCATACAATTAATCTCACATTCCTAACCTCTATTGTAAGGGAAAAATGGGGGTGACAATCCTTAACGTAAACATTTTTTTTTCAGTACTTATTGAAGATATCTTTATGAAATTTAAATTGTGCTCGACTATCCATAAACTCATTATAATATATTTTTTTTCTGAATTTTTGTGACACTGGAAACTGTAAAAAACGAGAAGTATATTTTTTGGGAGTGATTTTTTATACTAACCCCCACCTACCAAAAAAATATATTTTATTTGTTCATTGGTTAGCTACTACATGTTAAAGTTACAAAAGGATTGAATAGGTGGAACATAGTTGAAAAAAATAAAAACCATTAATGGATATGTGCATATGTATCAATTATTTACCACAAACTATATTAAAACCTGTAAACTATCTCTATACCTATCGTCATAAATATGTTCTTATTTCAAAATATACACCTACAAATAAATTATAAACAATCAATATTTCGTAGCTTATCAGATACGATGACTACTCTGTACTATATTCTCGAGTATAGTGCAGAGTAGTCGTCATTATAGTTTATTTGCATATATTCATAATTGGTTCCTATTTTTTTATCTATGTTCCACCAATTCGACCCTTTTGTAAGTTTAACATTTGGTAGGTAACCAATGAACAAATAAAATATATTTTTTTGGTAGGTGTCACTTTGGGGGTTAGTATAAAAAATCACTCCCAAAAAATATACTTCTCGTTTTCTCTTACACTCGTTTCCAGTGTCATAATGAGTTTATGGATAGTCAAGTACAGTTAATTTCATAAAGATATCTTCAATAGGTAAAAAAAAATGTTACGTTAAAGATTGTAACCCCTATTTTTCCCTTACAATAGGTGTTATGGATGTGAGATTAATTGTATGGTATTTTAGATGAAGAACAATAAAAACAGGGTAATAACCCTTCATCAGATGTGGGTGCAGTTTTCATATGCTTAACCGGCTAGACTCTTTGGAGATATCAGGGTAAGAGTAAGAAATTTTTGACTTTTATGCATTTCTCGGGAGCTATTGTTTTAACAATTTTCATGCACGCTCTGTATAAGATACAATAACTTTTATACGCCATCTTGATGCATTTACCTTCAGTTCAAGTGAATTGAGGAAAACCGGAAGCTCATGAGACATTAATTATTATTTTTTTTTGTTTTTTTTTAAGGTGTTGCAAATGTCATTTTTTGCAAAGAATCGAAATATCTCGAAACAAATGAACTTAGGTATAGGAATCTCTACATAAATTTTGGTTAGATTTTTAAGGCAATTCAAAAATATAAAAAAAATACAGGGTGTTGCTTTTAAAATAAGAAAGTTAATGTCAACACCCTGTATAACCGAAAGTGCTAGAGACTCATGCATATTTTTTACTCAAATTTTCAGATTTTCTCCCGTAAATAGTTTTCCATATATAAATCGCTGACATTTGTCGTGAGACGCCCTGTACATACATTTATACATAATAAGTATTGGAAACTATAATATAAAAAGATGCGTTTCCTCCAAATACTTAAACAATTGAAATCTCGGTGTGTATCTACTAAAATATGATTATAATATAATTAGTAGCTTCACCTCTGTCTGATAGTCAGCTAAAATAATGTTATATTAAAGCATACACCTAGAGTTAGCAATCTTAGGAGATTTGCAAAATTTCCTTAAAATCGAAAGGTGATTATAGATCGCAAAATAGCTACTTAGCTACATTAGGGTGGTCCTTAAAATGTGAACGTTGATATTATTTCATGCAGGATCTCCCAGTATTCTTAATAACTTGTATGATGTGTCAAAAAAGTATAAAATTTTAGATGTATCTGCCAAAAAAGGACATCTGCTTCTTAATACATTCGAAACAAATAATATTTCTGTGGTGCAAGAAGGCCAATGTCATATTTTTTTTTTTATAGTTTTAGGTTCTCTATGTCTTATTTTGCTACTACAAATTTGAACAAATTCTTTGCCAGTTAATTAAAATCTCAAAACAAGTTGAGATATTGGCTTTTCTTGCAGCATCTAAAGACTGCTTTTTACTTCAATAATTTTCGACCTTCATTTCGATTTATTTTTTCACAAATAAATGTAGATGGGATAGGTGCGCTTACTTTGGCATGTAAATCTGAAATTTTACGCTTTCTCGGACATCCAAGAGATTCATAAAATCGTGGTCAACTTTCATTTTTCTTTAAGGATCTCCATTTGCATAGAAATCCACAGGGGTCGCTTCAATGTTATTAAAAATCAATTCTCGTTTTAAAAATAACGCTTTCACGATATCATCATTCCCCTGTTTGTATATTACATAAACGAAGGCAAGTAATTATAAATAATAATAATTATTATTATTATAAAATAGTGCGGTAGATGTTATTATTGCTCAACACGTACCTGGACGAAAAAAGATGAAACATACAAAGGACTACCTACCCCTATCTTATCTTGTATTAAATAAAGTCCGCTTTCAATTAGCTTTCGTTCCAAAATTTTAAAATCATTTTGCTGTATACAGGGTGTTCGACGGAAATGGCGCAGAAGGATTTTTAATAGGACTGCATTTAGTATAAATTTGATTCAGAACTTTGCAAGCGAAATATGTTATTTGTATATGCGTTATTTCAAGAAAATAAGTTAATTTTAAACAATTTAGTACGCATTACAACGATTATTGGTTCATTTTCAATGATTTCGACGTTTTTCTGTGGTGACAAACCTGAAAATCACATCTTTTTTTAAGAAAACAGTATGGAAGCCAATAAACACTCTAACATGATTCTGGAGGCATTCTATACCCATATAGCCCAACATTACGATCTTCAAAGCACCCGGGCTATTCTTCATATTATCCAAATTATATTTTGGGGGGAAAGGGGAGGGGAGGGGAGACTTTGAGCCCCCATTACACGTTAAAAAAATACGTGTCAAATATCATTCCTACCAAATTTGATCAAAATCTGAGGGACTAACTTGAGGGTACCTTGTCAGTTCAATTCTAATCTCGAATATAGGAAAGAAGCTGAAGATGACAACCTATTTGCCGAAATGTGTAGATCATTTAAATTAAAATTTATAATAGAAAGGTAAAGGATTTAAGTATGATGAATATATGGAAACAAAATTAATACTAACATTTCGATAAAGTTAAAAATATTTTCTTTAAATAGATTGGAGTTAATGATTACTTGATGGTCTGCTTGAAGTTCCAACTCAAATTCTTACTAATGAGCTAGTTGAGAGTGGAACACCCTGTATATACGGATAGTAGTGATATTGTCAATTAAAATTCGAGCAGTTATACCTTGAAATTTTTTGTTCCTTCATTCAGCCAATTGGCTATGAAAGAATGTAATAGAATTTTTTTCTCTACGTAGACGGTTCAAGAATTAACTTATGGGCTATAATAAGAAAATGTATTAATATACTTTAAAGTTTGTAATAGCATACCTTTTTTATTTTAACAAACAAAATCTCTCATCGATGATGACAAAGTTATTATTACGATATTTATAATGTTGATAATTATATTGTTGTTGATATATCTTAATTATTGTATATATACATAATGACGATTTTTTGGACGTGTATTCTTAAAAAAAAATAATTATAATAATAATGATTCTCCCCTTAGACGATTTTTATTGAAAATTGCGTATTGTAATTAACGATAGTAATAATTAAATTGCTATAAAAAGCACTCATTCACAAACGAAGTGATCATGAAAGTATTTGTAGTGTTTTTTTTTTGTTTTTTTTTGTTTTTTCGAAGATTCACACGATAAGTAGGTAAATGGATACGTTATTTTCTTTTTCCGATTCGGATGTGGTTTATTAATGAGTGTTAAAAATATTTTTTTCGACGTCTGACATCAGTAAAACCGATAAAAAATCGATCGAACTTTATTTATTATTGTCCGTTCCCCCTTACACGTGTAAATAAGAGGTGTAAAATAGAAATCCGGAAGATTTTATAACATGGTAACGATTACATCTAGAAGAAAAGGAAAAATAACGCTTCCAAGATTTAATTTTTGTAGAATATAGAAAGCGAGTGTGCCATTTTCATATGCACATTGATATTATATTAAAAATTTAAAAGTTAAAATATATATATATGAATAAAAAACAAACAACTTGTGTAGTTATAATACGGATATATTATAATATATGAAAATATATATTTGAATGTGTAAATATAGTGATAATATATTGAAGTATCGTCTGAAACTTACTAATTCTCTTATTTATAACAAAACCCTTTATTCCTCCGATGTTAGTTAGTGGTAATAGTGAGTTATGGGCCGTTTTAAAACCGTACTGAGTGTTTGTTTATTTAGTCGAGTCAGTGTAAAAATTCCGTATATTTTCCAAACTAATTTTTTACATTTAGTGATGGGCAAATCGTATTCAAATGATATGACACACGATATAGTTTGAATTATCACTCTAACTATGGTCCGATGAATGATATCTTATTCGTCAATGCAACAACAGACAGCCAATCTTCAACGAATCAATTGATGGTTAGTTTCTTGCCCGTATAACAGGATTCAATTGTGGGGTGTATTTTCTGTTTTTTTTTTAACAGAAAAATGCGGATAATCGAATGACTTGCGTACATACTCAAAAAATCGGTTTTAAAGTATCATAAAATGACATTTTTCGTCGATCGATATTAAATTTTATACTTAATGACAGTTGATGGCCCCCAAAATATCACTTTAACTTTTTTTTCAAATATGCAACTAATTGGAGCCACTTCCTGATTGATGTTAGAGATTTAAAATTTTATTCAACTATTTAGAACAAATTCTTGTGTATCTGGACCAAAATTGAAACCAATACTTTCATTAATTTTTGAATTATGGATAATTTTAGGAAATCTTTTCGCTTAAGTATTAAAACTTTATTTCCTTAATATTTAGCAAATTATTGATGTTAGAGATTTCAAATTTTATAAAACTAATTAGAGCCTCTTCCTGCGCAATCATACCAAAAATGAAAGCAATATTTCCGATAATTTTTGAATTATGAATAATTTTAGAATATCTTAGATCAGTTTTAATATAAAATCTTTATTTCTTTAATACTTACCAAACCATCGATGTTAGAGATTTAAAATTTTGTAGGAATAGTTGGAGGCTATTGTTACCCAGCTGTACCAAAAATGGAAGCAATATTTCCGTTAATTTTTGAATTATAGATAATTTTAGAAAATCTTTACTTCGGTTAAATATTAAATCTTTTTTTCCTTAATATTTAACAAATTATTGGTGTTACAGATTTCAAATTTTATTCAACTAGTTAGAACTTATCCGTGTGTATCTGGACCATAATTGAAACCAATATTTTCATTAATTTCTGAATTATGGATAATTTTAGGAAATCTTTCACTTCGCTTAAGTATTAAAACTTTATTTCCTTAATATTTAGCAAATTATTAATGTTAGAGATTTCAAATTTTATAAAACTATTTAGAGCCCCTTCCTGCGCAATCATACCAAAAACGAAAGCAATATTTCCGATATTTTTTTGAATTATGAATAATTTTAGAACATCTTAGATCAGTTTTAATATAAAATCTTTATTTCTTTAATACTTGCCAAACCATCGATGTTAGAGATTTAAAATTTTGTAGGAATAGTTGGAGGTTATTGTTACCCAGCTGTACCAAAAATGGAAGCAATATTTCCGTTAATTTTTGAATTATAGATAATTTTAGAAAATCTTTACTTCGGTTAAATATTAAATCTTTTTTTCCTTAATATTTAACAAATTATTGGTGTTACAGATTTCAAATTTTATTCAACTAGTTAGAACTTATCCGTGTGTATCTGGACCAAAATTGAAACCAATACTTCCATTAATTTTTGAATTATGGATAATTTAGGAAATCTTTCCTTCGCTTAAGTATTAAAACTTTATTTCCTTAATATTTAGCAAATTATTGATGTTAGAGATTTCAAATTTTATAAAACTAATTAGAATCTCTTCCTGCGGAATCATACCAAAAATGAAAGCAATATTTCCGATAATTTTTGAATTATGAATAATTTTAGAATATCTTACATCAGTTTTAATATAAAATCTTTATTTCTTTAATACTTACCAAACCATCGATGTTAGAGATTTAAAATTTTGTAGGAATAGTTGGAGGCTATTGTTACCCAGCTGTACCAAAAATGGAAGCAATATTTCCGTTAATTTTTGAATTATAGATAATTTTAGAAAATCTTTACGTCAGTTTTAATATCAAATCTTTATTTCTTAAACACTACCAAACTATTGACGTTTAAGATTTCAGATTTTGTTTAAATAGTTGGAGAGCGTAGTTTTGACACTGCTGCATCAAAAATGAAAGCCCTTAATTTTTTTAATTATGGAGAATTTTAGAAAACCTTTACGTCAATCAAATAATAAATTTTTATTCATTCATTAATGCTTATTAAAGTATTGACGTTTGAGAAATTTCAAATTTTGTACAATCGCTTAGAGTCTATTCTTATTATGCATTGATTGATTCATGGCATATTTTTTTAAAGTTCCCCCTCACTAATAATCACTGTTAAAATAAATATTGCATACCTCTTCAAAAAAAGGGGGGGAAATGCAACATTAATGCCGTACATTACGTATTTATTTTACCCCTAAAATGTAACTAACTTTATATTATAAAATTTGAATGGTTATTTACACTATTTTTTGAAATATCATTCGATTGCCATTTGCCCATCACTAGCTATATTTAAACGTTAAACGTTGATTTAGTAACTTACCTTACATTCGGATTATAAGCAGAACTCCTTTTATAAAATTGTATTGTATTCTCGTTTTGTTGACTGACTCAAATTTAATAAACAAACTTTATAGTAACTTATTTTTTTTTTTTTTCGCCTTTTATTACGTGTTGTGTGTTCGTTTGTGGGTGTTTTGTGTTGCTAATTAATTGAAATAAATCTAATAAAATAAAAAACATTAACGAAATAAATAAACAAAACACACTAACTGCGATAGCTGCACTTATTAACAATTAAAAAAACAATTAATATTTTTTCCTCCCAGTGTCTTCTAGCAAATTTAATTTTTAAAATAAAATCATTTATAAATTCCAGTCGACCCGTGCCTAATATTCCTCCCAGAATTCCGGAAAGGCCTTATCCCGGAAGACCAAACTAGTCATTAAAAAAAAAAAAAATAAACAAATAAAGCAGACGAATTGTACGATTGTAAAAAGCTGATTTGGGGACCAAGTGATAAATTTTCTCAGTGGATATTTCGAAGAATCGACGACTGTGTACCTTCGATCCTGGTGTAAATATTTGTAAATTGGTAGCCGAAACTTACATTTTTTTTTTTTTTTCGTTTAAAAGACTACGGCGCAAATTTCTATCCTAGCAGATTTTTGTTTAATTTTTTTCTGTTCTTAGTATATTATAATAACTGATTTTAGTTCGTAATATTTATAAGAGATTATATACTTTGTAACTTATTATTAATTATTATGTTTCTTTGTTGATATTTTCTTCCTATTTCTTTCTTTTTTTTTTTTGATTTATTATTTTCAATATTATTGCAGTAACTTTTAACTTATTTCTGTTGTGTATAAATAGATTTTTGTACACCCCGGTACAAACTAGTCTTACCTGTAAAGAGTATTACTATTATAGGTAATTTAGTAGGACTTTTCGACAATTTTTTTTTTAAACGAATGCTTAAATGTAATAATTTGAAATATTGTAATTATGTACATAAAAAAAAAACCCGTTTGTTTATGTAATAAACTACATTTTTATATATTTTATTTATTTGTTATTAATTATTTTTTTACTTCACTTCGACTTGGAAGTTTAATGTGAGACGCGGTTTTACAAGAGATTCTGATTTTGTCTTAAGATGGTCGAAAAATCACTTATCGAACCCGGAAACGTCTGATTCTTCATTTAACTTCACTCGGAGGGTATATTTATGACATCGAAAAGCCGGGATCGGCAAATATAAGCTATGTTCGACTAATTCGTGGGCGGTCACCACACACCTTATACAAATTTGACTACAATAGACGCACGTTTCGAGAGCAAAGCTATCATCATCAGTATAGTAACACCCAATACTGAAGCTATCCTTTTTTTATACCGAAAATTCCGAAAGAATAACATAGTACAGTGATCACATGGTCATGACTGACTATCGTCATGCTAAACTAATCACAGTAATCACTAAACCAAACTCCAGCCTAATCTATTTTCTTGTAATAAATAAATTACAAGGGTTAGAATTTAAAAATCATCCCTATATTCATCTGTATTCATTAAAAGGTGATTATTTTTATAAATTTGAAGCTTAAGCAATATCAACCCCGAAAAAAAAGCGTTTTAAAATGAGTAGTCTCACAGTATAGTTAACATTTTTGGAATTTTTTTCAGTTTTAAAAAATAATTTAAACTTTCCTGCTTTGAATGACGTTGGTTTCATACAATTTGAAGCACTAGAAATAACGGTAAATTAAAAAAAAAATACAGAACCTACATTTGAGCATAGATTTGGGGACAAAATAAAAGAAGGCCAAAATTTTTTCTTTCTTTTTAAGTCAGCAGGACCAAAGATCATCGTCCTTCGCTGGAAAACTTTGAATGTCAGCCAGAGTAACCAAACCATTTCTAGAAATCAAAATCACCCTCAATTAATTCTTCCTCTCGAGCTGTTTTCTCGATAATTTGATTAAAGTGGTAATAAGGACAGTCTAAAAATAACCTTTATTATGCAAGGTATTTGGTGCAATATTTACCAAATTACATTGGCGTATGCAAAGGTCATTTACTATCTTCTGAGACGCAATCATATTTATTTCGCAAAATTACAATTTGCGACAAATTGCCCAAATTGACAAAATTTAAATTTCCCACAATTATTTTTAGTAACTTCAACAGAAAGACATCAAAATAACTGGAAATCTAATACAAAACCATTGGTAATTTCGTGTTTCAATGTTGAAGTTACTAAGAATAATTGTGGGAAATTTAAATTTTGTAAAGTGGATGCATACCTTTGAATAGAAGAAAATCAGAAGATCACAATCGCTTTTATTTTGTTTAACAACGTTGAATTGTTGCAACAACCTCTTAAATTCAAATTTCCCACCATTTTCTTATTTTGTTACAAACAAGAACATCTACAGTCCACATACGGAAGAAATTAGAGTGTAAAATTAATTTTTTCCTCTCCCAAAAACTTCGTGAGTTAATTAAATGACAACTAGATATTATTTAAAAATAATTTCGAATTTGGTTGAACCACACAACAGTATATACATCAATATTAAATTGTATTGTTGTATTTTGTGTTAAAATTTAAATCCAAATTTAGAGGTTATACTTGTAACTCCTTTTTTTTAATTTAAATATGAATGCAGTAAAAGTTAAAATGTTTAATTATACAAAATTAAAAAAAAAAAATGCTTATTTCACGAAACATACTCTAATAGCCAAATTTAAATTTCCCGCAATTATTTTCACTATCTTCAACGTTAAAACATAAAATTATTCAAATATATATTTGAAAGAAAAATGCTTTTTACTTAATTACTTGTATGGTATTCAAAATACCTCGAAACATATGAAAGATTTTAACCATATGTATAGAGATATCTGAACAAAAAGTTTGGTAAGTTAGAACAAATTAATATTTTTCTTTTCCATCGCTGAAAGTTTTTTGATAGCATTTAGTCCAAACAGTGAATATTTTATATTACTTTAAAAATGATGGGAAGGAATAAATCTTGTAGAGGAAATAACTTTTTAACCTACCGTATTAATTTCCAAATCTTCAGTCTTTCTGAGGAGATCAACTGAAACAGATGTACCACCATTCGAAATTACACCAGGTAAAGAGATAAAGCTCATAGGACATTCATTAACCATATCTGAACAACTTATTTTATATTTCATGAAGTGCTCCGTAGGTAAAATGAAGTTTAGAAGAAAATTATGTTAAGATAATTCACATTCTGTTTCTATACACGTTAGAATAGTGAGTTATGCAACACTTTAGACATGTTAGTGACTTTTTAGTTCTTAAGTTACCTTACAAAATATGTAATGTAATGGTTAGATAGCTGTCAGTCAGTTTTCAATATATGTAGTTCGTTTTCGTTACAATTAGAGTTGTAGTTGTTTTATTGACTAAAAATACGTATCCTAAAGTGATCCTGAACAAATTAGACGTGGATTAGTCTCAAGAAGTTAGGTTTTCATTGCGGCAATTGCGAAGAAAACTTTTATAAATAAACTTTTACTTAACTTTATTATTGTTTAAGTTGGTGTTTGTTAAGATCCCAAATAAATAAATCAATATAAAACATCCTTTGGTAAATTTTTAATAATTTAATAACCTCTCTTAAGCATACAACAAAGACATTTATTTACTTCTTTCACTAAGCAATTCACTTAAATTCACTCCTTACTTTCGAAAGTATAATGTGTCACCCCCTCTCTATGGTATTGTTTCGGTAACTGCCCAGGGAACATTTTACAACGTTCTAACCACATATAAATGCGAAAGTGCCGCAGATCACCCCAAAAATTGCGTCCACTGCAACCAACCGGGTATCCTATGTTTGGTAGAGACGTCGTAGCGGACATCGCTAATCAAATCTGCCTCAGCGTGAAGCTAACCCAAAACATATCTGGCATAAAAAGAGAGGATTGATGTTGTAACAAATGTACCTACCGGTTCTCCGAAGTTTCGTTTCAACTCCGGATTATCCCAAGGATAGAACGGGTCCTTCACATCGTCGGATATCCTCGGCAGGTTCGGATAATCCCCCAACCCCAAGCCATTATCAGGGTAGGTGTCATATTCTTCAGGTGATAAATTATATTTCGCAGCAGCCGCTTTACGTTCTTCTGTTGTCTTGGGGTATGGCATCGGTTTGTAATCTTTATACCAATCTAAAAAACAAGGTTACATAATTTTATTTTCAACATATTTCCCGTCTTTTCTTTTAAAGGAATTAATGCGTTATAGTTGAATATTTACGGTTTCTTATCGCTGTAAATAATATAGGATGATTTTTCAGGCATAATTGTGTTAGTTTTTGTGATTTTGTTAAAGACATTTTGCAATTGAATCGAAACAATTTGGTCAATTTTGACGTTTTAGGTTAGGTGGTTTTGTGGGAGTAATGCCAATCTACGTAGTATAATAAATTGTCAGATTCGAAATATCCCAGATTTGATTTAAATAAATATTCCATCTTTTTTAAAGAATTTGTGTTATCCGAATAATAATTTCTTTAATGAAAATATGAAACAATTAATATTATTTGAATAAATTTCAATGTATTTTTAAATCAAAAACTTAACATTAAAATATTAAAACTCAGAAAGTAAAAATTACCAGAACTTAAGAAATATAAAATTACTGAATATTTTGCTGTCGTTAAAATAATGATTGTATTTTTATTTTACTTTATCTTATTTGTATAAAAGAAAATCATTTAACTCTACAAATGTAAAAATAATAACGAATATTTTATTGAAAGATGATTATTTTTAATAATTCAATCAGTAATGCCACCATAAAATACTTATGTCAGTTTACGTGTTTTTATTGTAGTTTAAACCAAAACAGACAGAACACTTTTTTTTAATATAATTTCAACTTAAACAATATGACTAATATAAGAACAAATAACATACTAGAAACACGATAATCTACAAAATAATTCTACAAAACCCCCCATTACAACATAATTTACCCACTCAGATTTTTAGGTTATAAAATAGAGATCCAACATGATCCACAGCTTGTTTATAATAAATTCTTCCGGGTAAGACGATTTTATTCGAAAGAATTATCGTTCGATACTATATCGTATGACATGTTCCAGCGACGTTTTCCTGGAGAAGCACTGGAGGAGCGTTATATCTCGATCGGTCTGCGATTACTATTTAGAAGCGCAAAGGGCGAATCCAACGATGTGCCGCCGGTTATAGCGACACCTCATCACTATTTATTGAGCATACAAAGAGGGGGTGTCAGTTTCGTGGCTGTTTGCATGCAGGAAATATCCCCATTGTTTGTGATCGAATTTTTACATCGTGTCGTCGATATATTTCAGGATTATTTCTCCGATTGCACTGAAACGATTATCAAAGAGAATTACGTTGTCGTATATGAGGTGAGTACTTGCTATTTTTAACTTTTTTTTGAATTATTTTGGGATGTTATTGTTGTTTTGGGATTTTATGTAAGCTTTTAGATGAAATGTTGGATAACGGGTATCCTTTAGCGACAGAAAGTAATATTTTGAAGGAATTGATTAAACCTCCGAATATTTTACGGACAATCGCTAATACAGTTACAGGAAAATCGAAGTGGGTTTTTTTTATAGGTTAGAATGTTTTTAATGCTTCTAGTTTGTTTTTTAATTAGTGTAAGTGGCACATTACCGAGCGGGCAATTATCGAATATTCCATGGCGTCGAACGGGAGTTAAATACACCAATAACGAAGCTTATTTTGATGTGGTTGAAGAAGTGGACGCTATAATCGATAAGGCGGGTGCTACGGTGTTTGCGGAGATTCAAGGATATGTAAGTTTTGACTTTTATTTTTTTTAATATTTCGCTATTTAGGAGTTCCTTCGTAGATCGATTGTTGTATTAAACTGAGCGGCATGCCGGATCTTACCTTATCTTTCATGAATCCGAGATTATTCGACGATGTGAGCTTCCACCCCTGTGTTCGTTTTAAAAGATGGGAGGTAACGTTTTATCCAGTGTTGCCAAATCCATAGTAACGTGAATTTCCGTTTTTTTTTTTATAGATAAATTTGTTATAATTTTTTTTATTTATTTAATTTGGTATATATAATAAACGTTTGAATATCGCAGGCTTCTTGTCCTAGAGCAGTCGGCATCTTTCGCAATAGTTTTAGTACTTTTACACTAGAAACTTTGATTCTTAATCGATCAAACATACACAGAGTCCTCTATGAACGGTTAAACTATCTAAGATGGCCTCCGTTGTACAGGTAGCGCCATCTGTGAACGCAAGTGGTAATCTAGTTCAAACAGGGTCGTGTAACAATATATATATTTTTATTTAAAATGAAAAAAAAAAATCGCTTCCTTAATCGTTTTAGTCACTTTAACATTTGGAAATCATTGCTGTTTTGTGTTTTCGCACTCTTAATGTTTAAATAATTGACAATGCCAAGACCAAATATGATCAAAACGTACTTGGAAAGATTTTATAATATAAAGTAAAAGGATTTTGTTTTCTTAAGCTCTAATGAAATTATGAGAGAAAAAAAACAATTATTGTAATAAGTACACATGTAAAACAAAGAAAAAAATAATGTGATTCTCTATACGTGAATCTATGTTAGAAACATATAAAAGCAAATTGTTTTCTGTGTTTATAAATTACCAATCCTTACTTTAAAAAGATTTTTATATAATCTGTCATTGTTTGTTTTAACGTAATGAACTAAAGAGGTAATCAAATACAATTAACTAAAATTAATTTAAATGTTACTAATTACTGATATTTACTTTCACATATATCTAATTTAACAATATTACCAGTAGAGTAAACAATGATCTACATAGTTTTTTTAAGTTGCAAGCCTGAAGGAGACCAAATATGGTCAAAACGTATTGGGAAAGATTTTATAATATAAAGTAAAAGGATTTTGTTTTCTTAAACTCTAATGAAATTATGAGAGAAAAAAACAAATTATTATAAACATTTTACTTACAGTAAGTACACATGTAAAACAAAGAAAAAAATAATGTGATTCTCTATACGTGAATCTAGTTTTTTTTTTTACTATTAAGAAAATCGACCAGCAAATGTATTTTTACATTTCATCGTTATTATTGTTAGATAAATTTAAAGGTATTTTATCAATAAATTAGAAGCCGAACATTCTCCTAGAATGTCCTTGAAGAAGGTGGTTCATTCACTCGAAAAGTTTCCACTTTTAGAATGTGCAGTAGGCTTTAAGTAGTTTTCGTTTGTTTTTACACTATGTCGTTTTTGTTTTCAACATTTGTTTTAAGGTTTTTATTAGTATTTTTCCAAATATTCAAACTCCTTTTATATTTATATACGAATAATGCAAGTGTTACAGTGAAATTAATATAAATATAAATAGGAAATTGATATACTGTAACAAATTTCTGGGGGAAATTTTTCAAATTTTCATTTTTTCAATTTTTATATTTATATCCTTTTATATTTGTTTATTTTTCAATTTTTCTCTATTCCCTTTTTCTCATTTCGTTTTCCCTTTCCCTATCTTTATTCCCTTTACCTATTCTTGTTTCCTATTCTTATTCCCTTTTCCTTATTCCCTTTCCTTATTCCCTTTTCCTATTCCTTTTCCCTATTCCCTTTCCCTAGTCTTTTTCCTATTCCCTCTCCTTATTCCCTATTCCCTTTCCCTATTCCCTATTAGATAAATTTAAACGTATTTTATCAATAAATTCAACATGTGTGCATTTACAAATCTTAAATATAAATTTCAAAATATCCCATAAACATTTTAATGGAACGGAACAAACAAGTCCAGAGTTAGATTTCTAAGCCAATAGGCTTTCTGGATCTTATAGAGCGCGTAGTAGTTGGCTATAAGGGTCCAAAATTGGTGCAAAAAATAATACTTTGAAAATGCTAGTTATTTTCATTAACCGATTCGCTGCATCAAGATGGCTTGCCACTTTAAAAATCGCTTTTATCTCGTGTGAAATCCGCAAATTTACAGAAATTTGGATGGCAACACTGGTTTTAGCAAAATAACTTAAAAAAAAATGCCACTATTTTCACCTTTAATCGTTCGTAGGCCGAGAAAATCCTATCTTTCATACCACCAGATGGCAATTTCAGGCTAATATCCTACCATATAAGCAGTCAAAGTGTGGTAGCTATTCCCATTTACGTTAGGCATAATTTATCGATAAAATCCGGCGAGCAAGGTCGCCTAGATATCACCGTGGGACCGAAACAAACACTTGGAAGGACGGTCGAAGGTAGAATTTATTTTAAATTACTTACTATGAGATTCAAAATGATTGTCGTAATAAAAAAACTGTGTTCCGGAAAAATTTATCTATACTTATTACCAATTTAATGAGCGAAGTTAGCTACATACAAATTTCATACATTAAATGAATATTCTTGACATTTAGCGACATTGGCGTGCGTGTTGTAGTATCTTTCGATTATTTATAATTTTTTTCAAACCGTTTATATTTACATCTAATATCACAACAATAGTTATTTTCTGAATACTGTAAGAAAATAAGGAATTTATCTGTGGTAATAGCTCAACAAACAGGTAAAAAATCAATATTAACATTAAGTGAAGTAGTTTATTACATTTATAATTTATAGGCTTATCATACACTTCAGCGCCAATGAGCTGTCAAAAGAAAGTTACATTTTCATCCCTATAAAGTTTCTACGGTACAGGAATTATTACCATTAGATCACGATAGGCGATTGGAATATTGTCATTGGTTTAATAACATTTTAAGGGAGGATGACTTGCTAAACAAATCATTTTTCTCGGATGAAGCCTGGTTTTATCTAACAGGCTATATCAATTCACAAAACTATCGTATCTGGTCTGCAGAAAATCCACACGAATTTCGAGAAACGCAATTGCATCCCATAAAAGTTAGAGTTTGGTTAGCTATGTCCAGCAACGAATAATAGGGCCAATTTTCTTCGAGGAAACTGTAACAGGCCAACGTTACCAACAGATGTTGGAATTGTTTTATTGCAGAGTTACAAGAAAATGAGCTTGAAGCAGGTTATTTTCAGCACGATAATGCTCCAGCACATACTGCTCGACAAACCTGCCAATATCTTCAACAGTTTTTTTGCTGACAGGTCGTCAGAGTACAAAGATGGCCACCAAGATCGCCTGATCTAACCCCATTAGATTACTTCATGTTCGGCTATCTAAAAAAATAGGATCTATAGAAACCGCATGCATACCATAGAAGAACTGAGAGATCCAGTTTTGTCACTTAATAATTATACTAATTGTATGTTATAATTTAAAGTAATAAATAAATTTAGTTAAACACCAGTTAGTACTGAATTGTAAAAACATAATTTAGTAAAGTTAAATTAATTTTCATTTCATTTTTACAAGCAGAAACACCAATCCATAGTCGTTTATATAATACCAGTTCAAATATAGGTTACGTTTTCCTTATTTATGACAGATCCGTTTACTTTCTTATGTTCCAACACTGACTTAGTTCAAACCTTCATTACAAACACGCGGCATATACCTACACCCTGCTACTATCTATAGGAGCGGAATTGACAATCTCATAGTATAATCCTCAAAGTTAGTTAATTTCTTAATTCTTGCTGTGTAAGTTTTAATTAATCTGTATCTTTTGATTTTTGTTGCAACAATCTTTGCTTTAATGTTTCGATTTTATTATTAGGGCTGTTCGTGATCACGTGAACCAATCAGAGAACAGGAATGCGTTGTCTTGATTGATTCAAACTGCATATTCGAACAAACCTATTATTATTCATATGATTCCGTTTATCGCAGGTGTGAAACTTGAAGTGATGATGCCGAAATGCATCTTGAACTGTGTCTTGACTGCAAATCAAGGTAAATACAACTACGATCCCGTTTCGAAGATCCTGCATTGGGACATCGGTCGCATAGACGTGGCCAAATTACCCAACATAAGGGGCTCGGTTTCCATAGCCACCGGTGCGAATACTGCCGAGATCAATCCGTCTATCAACGTTCATTTTACGATCAACCAATTGGCTGTCAGCGGATTGAAAGTGAATAGATTGGATATGTACGGGGAAAAGTATAAGCCGTTCAAAGGTGTTAAATATATTACGAAAGCTGGCCGATTTCAGATACGAATGTGATTCATTATTGTCGATTTTATTATATGTAATATTAAACTAAAATAAATATTGTTAATAAGTAAGTATTCTTTTAAAATAGTTTGTTTAGAGTATCTAAGTTTAAAAAAAAAATGTATAAATATTTAATGTAATATTTCTTTTATACAGATTATATAATTTTGATTTTTTTTTTGTTTTGTTTGCTTAGTCTATCTTTAATTATCATTAAAAATATAATTAATTCACAGTTTTTTTTTATTATTGAAAATATTGGGTAAAATAAGATAAAATTAAATATATAAATAACAAAATACGAGCATTTTATTTGAAAATCTCTTTTTATTTCCCGATAATATAAATTAATGTTAATACCAAAACTACGATCATAAGATATATTTTAAGAAAAGTTACTTTTGATCAAGAATATTTAAGGAAATTCCGGTCAATACGAATTTTATTTAAGAATCCTGCAACAACTATTATTTTAATTAAGTCGTTATTCCATTCCCAATAAACAAAAAATCGAATTTCCCGCAATTATAATTACGGAAACATCAACAGAATGACTTATTTACTACAATATCTCTGAAAATTCTCCGTAAATTTCTAAAATAGGGTTGGCAGAACAAAATTATAAATAAATGTCAAATGTCCAAATTTAATTTTTTTTTGAGTTTTTGAAATAAGTAATTAGATAAGCCGTTAAAGAGAATCTGATATGCTTTTTTAGAGTTTAAAAGGATATAGTATCATCGAGTTAAATATTTGTGTCAAGTATAATAGCAAAAAAAAACTTTGTTGAAAAATAGTGTATATACAGGGTGTATCAAATAAAAAAGTAATTTTTGCTTGGGTGTTAAATACACGACATTATAAAGCACAACCCCCCGAAACCGGATTTCATCATTAAAGATAAAAAAAGTATAATTTTAGAGCCAAAATTCTTTAGTCCGGGCCTGATGCAAGGAACGTCATGTTAAGCACCCGCTAAACGTGGTATTATGTATAAATACATTGCATTCATTTAGTATTATTCTTAATGGTATGCCGTAAGTTCATTTAACGTCATTCTGAATAAGTAAAGGCCCTTGTAAAAATAGCAAAACTAGGCATTTTAAATTCTTCTTTTTATAAAATAAACATTTCTTTTTTTTAAGAGCATTCTGCGTAAGTCTACAAAGTATTATTTTTAATATCCTGATAAGAGTTCGAGTTTCACCGGATATGCGGCTTCAGTAGTTACAAAAAACGTAATATTATTTCTCTTTGCTTTGTCTAATCGAGAGTAGTTGTTAATAAACGGTACCACATGAATCTGAGTTTATTTCTTTTGGATTTATTTAATCATATAAACGCAAAATGAATTTGAATCGAATTAAACAGAAATAAATGTAGATACAGAAAAATGCAGACACGTCTTTTACTATGATATCGCGCGGCCAAAATGAATCTATACATTCCCGCACTTTTGCCTATGCATCAAGCTTCGATTTTCTTTATATGAATCATGATGTCCTGAAAAGGATCGTTTTTTCAAGAGGAAGAATTTAAATAAAATGTTCGAAGTGGCTTGCACTCCAAGCGGCGATCCACACAAAACTAACAGCGGTAATGGCTGAATGATAGTGGTATGGTGGGGTATACTCGGACAGCATTTAGTTGGCACAGGTGCGGCTCTAGCCCACGGCATTTACGAAATATTTTTTTTCTCATTAATGATTACAGTAGACCCCCTGTGCATTAAGACTTTTTGATTGTATATGATTACAGCTGCTACATATTATTATATTTACCTCTATATCTGATACACCCTGTATTTTCCAACAAAAATAATTTTCTCTAATATTCCAAACAGGAAAATGATTTATTCTTTCAATCTGTCATCATAAAACAGACTTTATATATATAAGTATAAGTCTAGTAATGAAGCAATTATTGTGTTATGTTAAATAACAAATTAAAAACGACATACTATATAATACATAGTTCACTCTCTAAATTTGACAATTTTCAAGGGAAAACAATTTTAATAAAATTACTTTTTTCTTTTCATTAAAAACATGATATCCTTCGAGACGCATAGACAGGAGGAAGACAAGAATGCAATGAAGTAACCCTAATAGCTAAATTTAAATTTCCCGCCACTATTTTTAGTAATTTCAACGTAAAGGCATTAAAATAACTATCAATGTAGTACAAAATGGTAGGTAATTTTATGTTTCAACACACACAATAATTGAAGTTACTAAGAATATTTGCGGGCAATTTAAATTTGGCTATGTGGGAAAATAATGAATATGAAATAAAATCGATTTGTACCGAATAAGCGGAATTATACAACAAAACTTTTTAAAAGAGTTACATAATTTTAAAGCTGTTGTTTAGCATCATTGAGTTAAAAATTTGAATCAAATAAGTATAATGGCAAAAAAAAAACTTTTGAAAGGCAGTGTATACATACAGCTCGTAGCTTTGCAACTAAAAATGAATTTCTCTATTATTCATAGATTGAAAATATTTAATTTCCTCTAATGTATTATCATTAAAACACATTTTGATTACATTTTATTAATTTGAATCAAATAAGTATAATGGCAAAAAAAACTTTTGAAAGGCAGTGTATACATACAACTTGTAGCTTTGCAACAAAAATAAATTTCCCTATTATTCCAGAGATTGAAAAATATTTAATTTCATTTAATGTATTATCATTAAAACACATTTTGATTATATTTTATTAATTTATCTAACCACAAAAGTATAAAACATTTATTATTGATCACATCATATAAATATAGCAATAATTGTAAAAAAAAGGCTTAACAATCGCCGTTAAGAGCGCCTTGTTTAACGCAGTTCCACGTCAGTAACATCTTCATTTAGCCACCGGATGTTCGTCTGTTTACTTACTACGCCATCTACTTTAAATAATACACCAAAAAAATTCTATTACCAAACACGGACTATCTGATAGGCGGCCTATACAACTTCCCTCTCACTTCACTGCTTTTCTCTCACCGTTGTCACAGTAGATTGTAGTTTCTAGGCGCATAAGCATGCGCACTGTGCCAACCTCTATTTTAGCGGAATACAAAGGGAAAGAGCGCATTCCGGTTTTCGGAACATGGAGTATAGTCATCGGAACGATCCCCTGTCTTGCTTATTTTTAGTTTACTAACGACAAGGTAATAACACGAGTCGTGTCGTCGTCGAGTGCATTTTATGCTTTCCCATAGCATCTTGGCGATATTTTACGAGATTTACTGCAAATGAAAACTGAAAACTATAGTAAGAGATACGGTTGTCATGACGTGCAAATAAAATGTAAGGAATGAACCCGGATAAAAGTATACCATGTGATTCAAAATGATTGTCGTAATAAAAAAACTGTTTTCCGGAAAAATTTATCTATACTTATTACCAATTTAATGAGCGAAGTTAACTACATACAAATTCATACATTAAATGAATTTTCTTGACATTTAGCGACATTGGCGTTGTTTGTAGTATCTTTCGATTATTTATCTTATAATTTTTTTCAAATCGTTTATATTACTTTCTAATATCACCAACAATAGTATTCTGATACTGTATGAAAATAAGGGAATTTATCTGTGGTAATTAGCTCAACAAACAAGGTAAAATCCAATATTAACATTAAGTGAAATAGTTATTACATTTTATAATTTTATAGGCTTATCATACACTTCAGCGCAATGAGCTGTCAAAAGAAAATTACATTTTCATCCCTATAAAGTTTCTACGGTACAGGAATTATTACCATTAGATCACGATAGGCATTGGAATAATGTCATTGTTTAATAACAATTTAAGGGACGATGACTTGCTAAACAAATCATTTCTCTCTGGATAAAGCCTGTTTTATCTAACAGACTATATTCAATTTTACAAAACTATTATATCTGGTCTGCAGAAAATCCACACGAATTTCGAGAAACGCAATTGCATCCCGTAAAAGTTGTAGTTTGGTTAGCTATGTCCAGACAACGAATAATAGGGCCAATTTTCTTCGAGGAAACTGTAACAGCCCAACGTTACCAACAGATGTTGGAATTGTTTATTGCAGAGTTACAAGAAAATGAGCTTGAAGCAGGTTATTTTCAGCACGATAATGCTCCAGCACATACTGCTCGACAAACCTGCAAATATCTTCCAACAGTTTTTTGCTGACAGGATCGTTAGAGCACAAAGATGGCCACCAAGATCGCCTGATCTAACCCCATTAGATTACTTCATGTTCGGCTATCTAAAAAAATAGGATCTATAGAAACCGCATGCATACCATAGAAGAACTGAGGGATGCAGTTTTGTCATTTAATAATTATACTAATTGTATGTTATAATTTAAAGTAATAAATAAATTTAGTTAAACACCAGTTAGTACTGAATTGTAAAATCATAATTTTAGTAAAGTTAAATTAATTACATTTCATTTTTGCAAGCAGAAACACCAATCCATAGTCGTTTATATAATGCGAGTTCAAATATAGGTTACGTTTCCTTATTTATACAGATCCGTTTACTTTTCTTATGTTCCAACACTGACTTAGTTCAAACCTTCATTACAAACACGCGGCATATACCTACACCCTGTTACTATCTATAGGAGCGGAATTGACAATCTTTTTGAATCTCATAGTATTGTTTTGAGTAAATTCAATAAAATTATGGTTGTCACTTGATCAACCGTAGTGTTATTAATGGTCTCATGTTTCATCACATGATTTTTCCGTTTCTGTAAATTATTATTGGCTGAAATTCAACAATTTTATTGCCAATTACAAATGACAAACAGTGGTACCAACTCAACTTTTAGGGAAAACATAAAAACTAAAAAGTCTCATTCTTATTTATCGAATCTCATCATCTGAATACAAATGTGTTTTCACATTTGTATTCAGTATGCTACACACACATGTACATTAAATTCCTTTGACAAATAACATTTTAATGTTATTAATTTTTATAAAATGTAATTTTTTAATGTAAAATTTTAAAATGTTTGTGATGTGCTTGTTAAATTTATAATATATAAATGCATTAATGATTTTCTGAAGAAGACAATAAAAAAAATTGTCGAAACGTTAAAAAAATGAAATTTTTTTATTAAATTGTTCAAAAAAAGCCGCTATCTCAAGAAAGGAAAAAAAAACATAATATTATTTTTAGTAACTTCAACATAAAGATATTAAAATAATAATGCAAAATTATAAGTAATTTCATGTTTCAACGTTGAAGTTACTAACTATACACTAAAAATAATTGTGAGAAATTTAAATTTGGTTACCTGGGAACATACAGATTGATTGTAATACTATTATTGGTGCCAATGCACGATTTTGAAATTTATACATAACTGTTAGCACATGAGAATTAACAATTTTATATTAAATCGTAAATGACAAGCAGTGGTACCAAACCTTACTTCTAGGGAGAGAGCAAAAAGCACAAAATAGCGATCTTTCTATCATTTTTGCACATAAGGTGTGTTTGTTTGTCTGATCTAAGCAGATCCAAGGAATTTTACGCGTTTGTTTGTATTTTAGAGCATGATTTGTGCGTGTTTGTTTGTTTAGAGCCAAGCACATCCAGATCACAAAGAGGTTCCTCTTCTGCTCGCGATCCGACGTCCGAGCAATTACGAGCAATTTGTGCAACATAACCTAATCGCAGTAATACCGTGTTGTAAACTGTCGTTTGTAAATGTAATCCGATTTATAACTGCATCAAATATGCACGATATGGATAATATAATAATACCAATGTGATTGATGCTCCAACTCTGAGACGCTCTCAAGTTACTCTGATGACGTCAGTAGATATTCCTTCCAAACACACAAACAAATAAAGCTATAATTTATAAAGAGAATGCTTTCTTTGGCATAGAGAAAGAGTTTTTATTTTGAAAATTATAAATATACAGTTGGTATGCATAGAGTTATTTTGATATTTACGTAAATGTTAGTACCGTCAGTTTATAAATTTAAATTACAAATGACAAGCACTGATACCAACTGTATTTAAGCGAAAGAATAAAAAACCGCCAAAGCATCAACCCCATCTACCATAAACAAAATTTTTTCATTAGTTTTTGCACAGAATCTACAAAAAAATTATTTATGTTCGTCGAGCAGAAAGTTTTTTTTTAAACCTATGTAAATTGGGTAGCACTGATACATTTTATACAACGTAAAGATTAATTATAATACTACTACTCACGTAAATAGATGTTTTTATTTTAAGTATTTAGGTACTTAACAGTTGTGGATGTAACTATTTTATTTCTAGTCATGAATGACAAGTAATAGTACCAACGCTTTCCTTTCTGAAGAAGAAGAATTTCTGGAAAAATAAAAAATACAAAATAGCCAATTTGCCTTATTAAAACCGCCAATAAATCCTTTCTCTCCACAATTCTTGCTTAACTTGCAACCCACGAAAGTCTCTTAACCATTTGCCAACATACTTTACAGCGAGGCACCAGTCTTTTTCTTTTTACCTCTTTTACCTTCTGCACAGTCACCGCCGTGTCGACCGGTCTTGTCGTCGTTGGGACTCCGGAGGGGACACCAGGGGGCGCGGGTAGGGTCGAAGAGTAACACGGTTGTTGAAGTGGGTGGTAGCGTCAGTGACTCGTCCGTCTGAAAGCAGCAGCGAGAAGAAATAGCCCAGAGTGTCGCTAAATACACGGCTCTGTGAGAGAGAGAGTTTGGTATAATTACTTCCCTTTCCCGATTCGAAAATTATTTATTATACAGGGTGTATTAGATATAGAGGTAAATATAATAACATGTAGCAGCTGTAATCATATACAATCAAAAAGTCTTAATGCACAGGGGGTCTATCTGTAAGCATTAACGAGAAAAAAAAATATTTTATAAATGCCGTGGGCTAGAGCCGCACCTGTGCCTAACCTAAATGCTGTCCCGAGTATACCCCCACATACCACTTATCATTCAGCCATTACGCTGTTAGTTTTTGTGTGTTATCGCCGCTTGGAGTGCAAGCCCACTTCGAACATTTTATTTAAATTCTTCCCCGTCAAATACAAAAAAAACGATCCTTTTGAGGACAATCAGTGATTTCATATAAAGAAAATCGAAGCTTGATGCATCGGCAAAGCGCGGAATGTATAGATTCATTCTTTCGCGCTATTTCATAGTAAAAAGGGCGTGTTTGCAAATTTTCTGTATCTACATTTATTTCTGTGAATTCGATTCAATTCATTTGCGTTATATGATTAAATTAAATCCAAAAGAAATAACTCAGAATTCATGTGGTTACCTATTATTAACAACTAACTCTCGATTCGACAAAGCAAAAGAAAAATATTTACGTTTTTTGTAACTACTGAAGTCGCATATCCGGTTGAAACTCGAACGTCTTATTCAGGATATTAAAAATAATACTTTGTAAGTTACGTAGAATGCTGCTCAACAATAAAGTAATGTTTATTTTATAAAAAGAAGACATTATTAAAATGCTCAATTTTGCTATTTTTACAAGGGCCTTTATTTATCGAATGACGTTAAAATGAACTACGGCATACTATTAAGAATAATACTAAATGAGTGCAATGTATTTATACATAATACCACGTTTACGGGTGCTTAACATGACGTTTCCTTGCATCAGGACCGGACTAAAGAATTTTTGGCTCTAAATTTTACTTTTTTTTATTCTTTAATAATGAAATCCGGTTTCGGTGGGTTTGTTTATTTATATGTTGTGTAGTTAACACCCAAGCAAAATTCACTTTTTTAATTGATACACCCTGTATTTCCTTCGGTGTTGGTAACTTTTTCGTCAGAAGACGTTTAGGTTGGTAATTTTGAGCGAAACGTCAAATGATTATCGTGTTAGGGCGAAAGGGTTCATTACAGCAATTATTATTGTTATTTCTCGTGGTAATTGCAATGTGAAACATGCAAATGATCTGTAATTATATGTATTTAAATTTGAACCTATGTTTCTATCGTTATTTTGTGTGTAAGATTCAACGTAACTAACAATAAGTAAAAATGAATAGATAAATGGATTTAAAATATATGCTATATAGCAGTGCCATCTGTATAATTTTAAATGGCAATTAATTGTTGGATCCTCGCGAGGTTATGTTATGTAATAAGATTTACACGGCAAAACTTTCCAATATAATATAATAAACATTGTGGTTAATTATCTCGACTATTAGGTAAAGAAATCGGTATTTATTATGGGACAATTAGCGTGAAGGATACAACATAAAGAAAGCCTAACTTTCACTTAAAATGGCATAGACAAAATACGCACCTTGGAATGAATGCGTGCGGTTATAATAAAATATAGGCTAAATGAATCATTTCGGTTTTCAATATTCTCGGTACAGATTGCAAAAAAAAGATTATCCATTTCCAAGATAATCTAATTCGTTTGCGCGCTACTTCTTACTGTCAGTCAGAAAATTATTTGGTGGTTTTTCCGAATACTCTAAACCAGGGGACTGGTGTGGTGATAAATGTTACCTTGTTAACTGTTGTGAATCACCGAGAATAGTCACAGATATGTGGATTTTAGTCAACTTAAATCGAACAATTTTAGAATTCGTGGACAAATAAAGAGAGATGATAAGAAAGTTTTTATTTGAACTAGATCAACTGCTATAATATTTAGGGGAATGAAGATGATATACAGGCGATTCAAAAAGTATAGCCGGCTGCAAAAAAAGTACTTACATTACTGCTGATTCTACTAAAAAGTCCTTTTTTCGTTCTAATTTCAAAAAAATCGAAGAGGTGTCGTTAAAAAGAATGAATTCTTTGCGTAATCTCTCGTAAGGAAATAAATGCGACTTTGCAATCGTTGATTTTAATCACTCTATGCGTCTTTAACTCTGTAAATGCTATAAGCTTTAAAAATACATAATCAGAGTCTTGCTTGTTTACGTTATGAAATTTGTGGATAAATATAAACAAATATTTGCGTCAACTGATCTCTACTTCAACTGATAAAACGCGCTGGTGCAAACTGTTAATAACGCTTCCTTATTGAAGGTTATTCAACAAAATATACCGAAATACTTGCTCATATAGATTGTTACATAGTAAGAATACAGGGTGTATCAGATATAGAGGTAAATATAATAATATGTAGCAGCTGTAATCATATACAATCAAAAAGTCTTAATGCACAGGGGATCTATCTGTAAGCATTAACGAGAAAAAAAATATTTTATAAATGCCGTGAGCTAGAGGCGCACCTGTGCCCAACCTAAATGCTGTCCCGAGTATACCCCCCACATACCACTATCATTCAGCCATTACCGCTTAGTTAGTTTTGTGTGGATCGCCACTTGGAGTGCAAACCACTTCGAACATTTTATTTAAATTTTTCCCGTCTCGAAAAAACTATCCTTTTCAGGACCATCATGATTTCATATAAAGAAAATCGAAGCTTGATGCATCGGCAAAAGCGCGGGAATGTACAGATTCATTTTCGTGCGATATCATAGTAAAAAGGCGTGTTTGCAAATTTTCTGTATCTACATTTATTTCTGTGTAATTCGATTCAATTCATTTTGCGTTATATGATTAAATAAATCCAAAAGAAATAACTCAGATTCATGTGGTATCGTTTATTAACAACTAACTCTCGATTCGACAAAGCAAAAGAAAAATATTTACGTTTTTTGTAGCTACTGAAGTCTCATATCCGGTGAAACTCGAACGTCTTATCAGGATATTAAAAATAATACTTTGTAGACTTACTTAGAATGCTCTCAACAAAAAATGAATGTTTATTTATAAAAAGAAGAAATTAAAATGCCTCAGTTTTTGTATTTTTACAAGGACTTTATTTATTCAGAATGACGTTAAATGAACTTACGGCATACCATTAAGAATAATACTAAATGAGTGCAATGTATTTGTACATAATACCACGTTTAGCGGGTGCTTAACATGACGTTTCCTTGCATCAGGCCCGGACTAAAGAATTTTTGGCTTTAAATTTTACTTTTTTTTATTCTTTAATGATGAAATCCGGTTTCGGTGGGTTTGCGCTTGATATGCCGTGTAGTTAACATCCAAGCAAAATTTACTTTTTTATTGTATTGAGTGTCTTTGGTAACAAAAGACACTTTGAGGCGGTGTGCAAAGTTGCAGTTGTTTAACAGTTAGTAGCAGCTTTTTTAAACTTGCTACTTAACCAAAAATAGCAGAAGCAGGTTGTAGCTGCTAACTGATCTATAATGTGAATACATGTGAAATGTGATGATTAAAATTTATACTATTATAACGCAGCCTAGACCAAAATCACATTATTTTAAAAAGTGAATATAAAATGAATTAAGTTAGTTATTGTGATCGAATCCAAAGAAATTGCGACCATCATTAACATGAGAATTTATCTGACAAGAGCGAATGGCACAATAGCATCATGTCCATTGGCTTTTCTTTCGCGGTTATTTCACTCAAACCTAACAATATAATATATGAGAGGTTAAATAAGAGTAAATAAACTCGTGTTTTCGTTCATATAGCAATTTAATATACGATGACTAGTTTCGGCTTTTAACAGCCATCTTCGGATCAACGTCAAAGGTAAAATTGTCAATCATTAAGTTACTTGAAACCACCGAACATGACAGTAAATTACGTAGACACAAACATTTATATAATATAGATAAGAATAACTATTTCAAAAGTGAAAAATACGATTGATTTTAAATTATGGAAAACGTGTCTATGTGTTATTTATTGTAAAATGAACTGTTGGCAGTTCATTTTACATCAATTTAAATCGTTCATTGGATACTTAGAATATAATATAATATATAACAAAGTACCATGTGATTCAAAATGATTGTCGTAAGAAAAAAACTGTTTTCCGGAAAAATGTATCTATACTTATTACCAATTTAATGAGCGAAGTTAGCTACATATAAATTTCATACATTAAATGAATTTTCTTGACATTTAGCGACATTGGCGTTCGTGTTGTAGTATCTTTCGATTATTTATCTTATATTTTTTTTCAAATCGTTTATATTTACATCTAATATCACCAACAATAGCTAGTATTTCTGAATACTGTAAGAAAATAAGGGAATTTATCTGTGGTAATTAGCGCAACAAACAGGTAAAAAATAAATATTAACATTAAGTGAAATAGTTTATTACATTTTATAATTTTATAGGGTTATCATACACTTCAGCGCAATGAGCTGTCAAAAGAAAGTTACATTTTCATCCCTATAAATTTCTACGGTTACAGGAATTCTTACCATTAGATCACTATGGCGATTGGAATATTGTCATTGGTTTAATAACAATTTAAGGGACGATGACTTGCTAACAAATCATTTTCTCGGATGAAGCCTGGTTTTATCTAACAGACTATATCAATTTACAAAACTATTGTATTCGGTCTGCAGAAAATCCACACGAATTTCGAGAAACGCAATTGCATCCCGTAAAAGTTGGAGTTTGGTTAGCTATGTCCAGGCAACGAATAATAGGGCCAATTTTCTTCGAGGATACTGTAACAGCCCAACGTTACTAACTTGTGAATTGGAATTGTTTATTGCAGAGTTACAAGAAAATGAGCTTGAAGCAGGTTATTTTCAGCACGATAATGCTCCAGCACATACTGCTCGACAAACCTGCCAATATCTTCAACAGTTTTTTGCTGACAGGTTCGTTAGAGCACAAAGATGGCCACCAAGATCGCCTGATCTAACCCCATTAGATTACTTCATGTTCGGCTATCTAAAAATAGGATCTATAGAAACCGCATGCATACCATAGAAGAACTGAGAGATGCAGTTTTTTCACTTAATAATTATACTAATTGTATGTTATAATTTAAAGTAATAAATAAATTTAGTTAAACACCAGTTAGTACTGAATTGTAAAATCATAATTTAGTAAAGTTAAATTAATTACATTTCATTTTTACAAGCAGAAACAGCAATCCATAGTCGTTTATATAATGTGAGTTCAAATATAGGTTACGTTTTTCTTATTTATGACAGATCCGTTTACTTTCTTATGTTCAACACTGACTTAGTTCAAACCTTCATTACAAACACGCGGATATACACCTACAACCCTGTACTATCTATAGGAGCGGAATTGACAATCATTTTGAATCTCTGTGTATGTAGAGGTAATTTAAAACCACTAAAATACCTAATAAATAAATAAAACAAGTAATCATGTAGATTAAATGGATGAATAAACTAATTTACATAGGTACGAATATAAACAATAACAAACTGCCATATTGGGAGGCTGTTGTTTGAAGTGAAGTTAGGCTTAGAAATTCAGACCCCGATGATTCATCCATTGTCCTTAGTACTCTTTATACAGTGGCTAAACGCTACAGGTGTGTCAAACTGGTAGATGATACATAGCGTAATTTGTAATGTACCGTATCCGCAAGCCAAGAAGGAACAGCTGTGTCGTCCTAAACTATCTACACACGTTATTAGTGCACGGAGTACCTACATATTTACAATGTTTATTTTCCTCAATTCGTTAATCTGATGTAAGAAATTCTTCGAGTAAAAATAGTTGTAAATTCACAATAAAGAGTCTAAATATAAACTCGCAATAATTCACGTGGAGACAATTATAAATTTAGACCAACTCGGCTTAATGATACAATATATATGTCACGTGTATGCGTTTTTCTTTAACGAATTAATTAAGGAACTAGCGTTGAAGATGTAGGTCGCGTTAGTTAAGAGCAAGGCAGAACGTACTTACATGCGTACGGCTTTTGTGTGCGACAGTCTCTTTAATATACGCTTACACGCAACATTTTTCTGTGGCATTTTGAATTAAGACTAAATACGGTTAATGCATCCCGATCAATTAGTTTAAATTGACCTGTCGTTTCACCGTTTAACCTTTAACCGTGGAGTATACATTGTATGTATATAGAAAGAATTTTTTTAGCATGACTGCAATGCATCAAAGAGACCGGGACATATACAGGGTGTATCAGATATAGAGGTAAATATAATAATATGTAGCAGCTGTAATCATATACAATCAAAAAGTCTTAATGCATAGGGGGTCTATCTGTAAGCATTAACGAGAAAAAAAATATTTTATAAATGCCGTGGGCTGGAGCCGCACCTGTGCCCAACCTAAGTGCTGTTCCGAGTATACCCCCACATACCACTATCATTCAGCCATTACCGCTGTTAGTTTTGTGTGGATCGCCGCTTGGAGTGCAAGCCACTTCGAACTTTTTATTTAAATTCTTCCCGTCTCGAAAAAACGATCATTTTCAGGACCATCATGATTTCATATAAAGAAAATCGAAGCTTGATGCATCGGCAAAAGCGCGGGAATGTATAGATTCATTTTCGCGCGATATCATAGTAAAAAGGCGTGTTTGCAAATTTTCTGTATCTACATTTATTTCTGTGTAATTCGATTCAATTCATTTTGCGTTATATGATTAAATAAATCCAAAAGAAATAAGTCAGATTCATGTGGTACCGTTTATTAACAACTAACTCTCGATTCGACAAAGCAAAAGAAAAATATTTTCGTTTTTTTGTAACTACTGAAGTCGTATATTCGGCGAAACTCGAACGTCTTATCAGGATATTAAAAATAATACTTTGTAGACTTACGTAGAATGCTCAAAACAAAAAAGGAATGTTTATTTTATAAAAAGAAGAAATTTCAAATGCCTCAGTTTTGCTATTTTTACAAGGGCCTCTATTTATTCAGAATGATGTTAAATGAACTTACGGCATACCATTAAGAATAATACTAAATGAGTGCAATGTATTTATACATAATACCACGTTTAGCGGGTGCTTAACATGATGTTTCCTTGCATCAGGTCCGGACTAAAGAATTTTTGGCTCTAAATTTTACTTTTTTTTATTTGTTAATCATGAAATCCGGTTTCGGTGGGTTTGTGGTTTATATGTCGTGTAGTTAACACCTAAGCAAAATTTACTTTTTAATTTGATACACCCTGTATATAGTAAGTGTTCTAATGTTGGGTTGGATATTATTACTGTTAAACATTGATGAATTGATAAGTTTATTCTTACGGATAATTTTCGCATCATGTATTTTTCAAACGCAATCTTCTACAGCAATTACTAATTGTAATAATTTTTTTTTGTACAGTAACGAACTCTTTGGCAACATATAAGTTTTCTAAATGTTCTTTGTAAAGGAACTTTTACGCTGAGAAAAGAGATTGCATTAAATGAAAGGTTTTATAACTTTGGTTTTTATCATGTTCAACGAAAAGAATACCTTTTCTCAGAAAAGTGTTTAAACTGAAGAAGCTGTCAGTATGAGCAGCGAAACGTCGAGCGAAAGCTTTGACACACGGCGAAACCCGCAAGAAGCTGTTAGTTATAGTTACACCGGCCGTGAAAGCCTACGCAGTGTTAGTGTTTATTTTAATTGAAAGTAGCGTGCTATTTTGCCGGAAGACTATTTTCTTCTTAAGTACATGCTTTTCGACGAAAAGTAACGGTAATTAAATGGAATGCACCTTAGTTTTGATTAATATTTTATAATGTCTTTATAACTTCATTTTAAGTAAGAGAAAACACATTACATATTATATTGTTATTAATATATTTTAGTTTATTTTAAGTATTATTGAATTATAAACAGTATTTTAAATAAAAAAGCCAGACGTTTTGATTTATTTGCGTGGACACGTATGTATACATTGATTTAAAACTTTTGCCTTTTAACGGAAAATGCAAGCACCTGTATTCAAGCTGAGTGCTTTTTTACGCGGAAATATTTTAGTTTTATTCATGTTCCCACGTGCGTAAATCTCAGATACACAAACAATAATGAACAAAAGTGAATATTTTTCACGTGAGGTTAAAGAAATTTCAGAGATAATTGGAATCTTTTCAGTTAATACTGATATAAGCCAAGGAACATTACAGCAGTATATAGTGTTTGATTGCATTTGATTACAGTTACTAAACTCTTACTTTATATTAATATTAAACACTTACGTGGAATAGCCTGAATGGAAACATTAAGATTCCATTTTATTGTAATAATTAATATATTCACCACATTATTTTTAATCCATTGGTATTTCTGTTTGACCTTTAAATTAAGAAACGCTTTTATCGGATAGATTAACATGTTATTTATGTTGAATTTCATAGCAACCTATGTATACAGAGTTCATAAAATTTCTTACCCCACATTGGACGCAAAATATGTAATTTTATCAAGCTGACAGTTGTCAGAATTGCTTCTTTGAAAATTCTGAAATTCGTATAACTAATGTCAAAATGTACCTTATATTAGGGAAATTTATAAAACATTTTTGTTATTTATATAAAAAGTTATTACACCTGTGTAACAGAAATACATATTAAATAGGAACATCGCTTTCAGCCGTATGAATCTGGTTGATATGTTAATGTTATGCATTCTATTTTTCAATTGCTGGATGCAAATGAGCATCTCTAGATTACGTAATCGAGCATAGCGTTAGCATAAAAGCCTTCAATAAACGACAATGCAATTTGAATAAATGGTTCACAATAAAAAGTGTGGTTGTACTACGGTCATTATAGTTGGCCCTGTTAATTCAATTCCGCGACTAGCATAACTACAGATAATTGGTCCAATTTAGGACAAACTATTTGGTATGTAGATTGGATATTGTCTCATTTGTCCATATAATCGTAATGGAGCAGTTATAACGATACTATTTGAAGGAATTTTAATATGTCATTTACAACGTCGGTTGTACATGTCTATACAATAATGAAACTTTAAGGATTTGAGGAAAATATTACTCATTGCGCATTGAGAAACGTTGTTTTGCAACAATACACTACCTGGAACACCGAGTAAGTGAATGAGAATTTCAAGTATTGTCGTTGTTCTCAGGTGTTGCTTAAAACAAAACAGCTGTTTTGACGAAGGTCGATTCATAAAGTTGTATAGCACAGACAAGCAGTGGAAGTGGTAGAGAAAGGTTTAAGTTTGTATTGTATTATACAAGCTTATCATCATTTTAAATTGTCATAAATTTAACCTATAATTATTTTTTATTTGTATTTTACTCTTATCTCATTTGGCACATATAACAACATACACTATGAACTATACACAATATAATAGCATTTTTATCTGTAATTTACAACTAAGCAGAAACACATAAAGATATTACAAAAATCGGAAGCCATCTTCCTGTTTTTCAATAAACGATTTATATAAATTAACTTTATCCTCTGCGTTAGCCAGAGATTAAACTATAACACTGCGAAAAATATCCTTTTCATTTGCAATTTACACTGAGGAAAGAGATCTGTTTTCTCAGTGAAAAGTTTCCTTGACAAAGAACATTTAAAAAACTTCTATAAAACATCTTTTATAGACGTACAAACGTTCAAACTTTTTACAATGTTTGACAAATACATGATACGAAAATTATCCGTAAGAATGAACTTATCAATTCATCAATGTTTAAAAGCAATCATATCCAACCCAACATTAGAACATTTACTGTACGTCCCTGTCTCTTTGATGCATTGCATTCACGCCGAAAAATTCTTCTATATACACAGAGATTCAAAATGATTGTCAATTCCGCTCCTATAGATAGTAACAGGGTGTAGGTATATGCCGCGTGTTTGTAATGAAGGTTTGAACTAAGTCAGTGTTGGAACATAAGAAAGTAAACGGATCTGTCATAAATAAGGAAAACGTAACCTATATTTCAACTCGCATTATATAAACGACTATGGATTGGTGTTTCTGCTTGTAAAAAATGAAATGTAATTAATTTAACTTTACTAAATTATGATTTTACAATTAAGTACTAACTGGTGTTTAACTAAATTTATTTATTACTTTAAATTATAACATACAATTAGTATAATTATTAAGTGACAAAACTGCATCTCTCAGTTCTTCTATGGTATGATGCATGATGCGGTTTCTATAGGTCCTATTTTTTAGATAGCCGAACATGAAGTAATCTAATGGGGTTAGATCAGGCGATCTTGATGGCCATGCTTTGTGCTCTAACGAACCTGTCAGCAACAAACTGTTGAAGATATTGGCAGGTTTGTTGAGCAGTATGTGCTGGAGCATTATCGTGCTGAAAATAACCTGCTCCAAGCTCATTTTCTTGTAACTCTGCAATAAACAATTCCAACATCTGTTGGTAACGTTGGGCTGTTACAGTTTCCTCGAAGAAAATTGGCCCTATTATTCGTTGTCTGGACATAGCTAACCAAACTCCAACTTTTACGGGATGCAATTGCGTTTCTCGAAATTTGTGTGGATTTTCTGCAGACCAGATACGATAGTTTTGTGAATTGATATAGCTTGTTAGATAAAACCAGGCTTCATCCGAGAAAAATGATTTGTTCAGCAAGCATCGCTCCTTAAATTGTTATTAAACCAATGACAATATTCCAATCGCCTATCGTGATCTAATGGTAATAATTTCTGTACCGTAGAAACTTTATAGGGATGAAAATGTAACTTTCTTTTGACAGCTCATTGCGCTGAAGTGTATGATAAGTCTATAAAATTATAAAATGTAATAAACTATTTCACTTAATGTTAATATTGATTATTTACCTGTTTGTTGAGCTAATTACCACAGATAAATTTCCTTATTTTCTTACAGTATTCAGAAATACTATTGTTGGTGATATTAGGTGTAAATATAACGATTTGAAAAAAATTATAAGATAAATAATCGAAAGATACTACAACACGCACGCCATGTCGCTAAATGTCAAGAAAATTCATTTAATGTTTGAAATTTGTATGTAGCTGACTTCGCTCATTAAATTGGTAATAAGTATAGATAATTTTTTCCGGAAAACAGTTTTTTTATTGCGACAATCATTTTGAATCACATGGTATGTTATTAAATATATACATAATAATAACAATATAATATGTAATGTATATTGTCTTACTTAAACAGAAGTTATACAGACATTATAAAATATTAAACAAAACTAAGGTGCATTCCATTTAATTACGGTTACTTTTCGTTGAAAAGCATGTATTTAAGAAGAAAATAGTCTTCCGGCAAAACAGCACGCTACTTTCAATTAAAATAAACACTTTTCTGAGAAAAGGTATTCTTTTCGTTGAACATGATAAAAACCAAAAGCTATAAATCTTTTCATTTAATGCAATCTCTTTTCTCAGTGTATACTTGTGTTAAACGTTAATGTCACATATACATATGAAACTTTGTATTGACCTGGCCCGCAGGCGAAAGTCGACTACTCTACTCATGAATACGAATATCAGATGGTGTTTCTTTCATTTGCCATCAGTGGTTTGTTTGTTTCTATTAGATAATACACTTATTTTGTATACCTACAATCCAAGCAGAAATAAAATGGATACCAGCAATTATTGCACAAATTCCATTTTGTTTACTTTCCCGTATACATATGATAATATTAGAAAATACCAAGGAACCAAAGATATATGACATAACGTCGAACTTGGCATTAAATGACAGAAGCGACATTTACTTATGCCCAAGGTTAATACCCTCACATGCTACAGGATCCACCGTTATCTTCTTGATGTGCACGTATGCATGTAAATGGACGCGTATTATGTAAATAAAAAAAATCGAAACACGATATGGATTCGGAAGAATTTTCCAAGAAGCTGATGTAACAAATTAACTACTATACTTCTTCTACTATACTTCGGGCGTTAACGATGCTATTATAGGGAAATTATGATGCAATTCTGCGTTTAAAAACCCCTATATTGTACATATATTAAATGTCAATATATTCCTGTTTAAAACCACTAATTTACTAAGTACTTAGTATTGTAATTAATGCAGTATTCCTGGGAAATATCATATGTCGACAAGGTATTCAACAATATTGCGGTTAGACAGACATCAGGCGCAATTAGATGAAATTATTTATTGTTAGTCAATCTTTAGTAGAAATAAATGTGAAAATCTTAGGAAAGCCATCAGATTATCTTGTTTGGGTTTTAAATTTCACCTATAGAGCAATCATCAGTATTTTACACAATACATTCTGTTTTTGCAAATTCTACAAAATATTCCGTTAATTTCTAAGGATTTTATATGTGCAATGTTTTCATATTAGTACCTACATATGTATGTGAATATGTGTTGTGTGTTTACAGTTATATTTCCAATGAATAATAATTTTCTAAGGAATTTGTTCGTTTTAAGAATTCACTTAAGAGACAATAGCCGTATGTATAGTGTTGTAAGCGGAATATCTTATAAAACCCATATATTATATGTGGTATAAAAAAAATAATATAATTATATTTCTTGAATAAATGCAAATCTAAATATAATACCAAAGATAAAGAAAACATATAGAAAATGCAAACTATGAATAAGCTATTCCTTTGTTAATGTAAATTATGCACTTAAATCTACCTACTTACATTAAATGATGTTTTAACTTTTGGTTTATTTTCATGTTGAACGAAAAGAATACCTTTTCTCAGGAAAGTGTTTATTTTAATTGAAAGTAGCGTGCTGTTTTGCCGGAAGATTATTTTCTTCTTAAGTACATGTTTTTCCACGAAAAGTAACCGTAATTAAATGGAATGCACCTTAGTTTTGATTAATATTTTATAATGTCTGTATAACTTCTGTTTAAGTAAGGCAAATACACATTACATATTATATTGTTATTATTATGTACATATTTAACAACACATTTTAGTTTCTTTTAAGTATTATTAAATTATAAACAGTATTTTAAATAAAAAAGCCGGACGTTTTGGTTTATTTGCGTGGACACGCATGTATACATTGATTTAAAATTTTGCCTTTTAACGGAAAATGCAAGCACCTGTATTCAAGCTCAGTGCTGTTTTACGCGAAAGTATTTTAGTTTTATTCATGTTCCCAGCACGTGCATAAGTCTCAGATACACAAACAATAATGAACAAAAGTGAATATTTTTCGCGCGAGGTTAAAGAAATTTCAGAGATAATTGGAATCTTTTCAGTTAATACTGATTTACTTATAAGCCAAGGAACTTTACAGCAGTATATAGTGTTTGAGGTTTTAAAACTGTTATACACGGGAAAAAGGATCTTGTTGTTTTCAACCATTTTTCATGCATTTAGTTACAGTTACTAAATTATTACTCGATTTAGGAATATTAAAAATATTCTTGTATTCAATCAAACAAATAATTTGGTGAGTATATTTATTTGAAGCTAATGCAGTATTTATTAATTTAACTAAATATTTACATGGAAGTAAAAATAAATATCGCATTTTATTTTCGTATAGCAGTTTTCTCATCATATGGTATAGCAGATGAGCAAATACACTTATGTGTAGTAGAGAAATTGACGCATAGATCGCGCATCTCCTATTTCATTCCAGTAACAGATAATATTTTGCATAAAATAGGCTGGAAACTACGATCGTAACATACTAATCTGGTATATTTACCAGATCAACGTCTGAGATAGGAGTCATCACCATTGAAAGGACGATTTCTTTAACGGCACACTAGAGTGCTTAGGATGGTCACTGCGACCAACTTCCCCAATACTACTACTAGGATTTACAACATTCTAACGGCAAATCCCTCCTTAGTGCATGGATTTTTGGAGATAATTCATTTTCATTTCGATTAAAAATGATCACGGCATTTTGTTGTGTTTACGCTTAAGTCTAAAATGAATAAATGTTATAAGAAAAGGAAAAACCTCTTGAATCAACATGCTTACGGTTTTCTGCCAATCTGCATATAGTTTTCAAGTTCAAAACAAAGAGGACTTGAATCAACTATCAATATATCTTTCACTTAAAAGAATAAACTGTTTCAACGATTTATATATTATTTCCGAAGAAATGCGTGAATTTAAAATTATATTCCTTTCCAAGGAAACACCAAATCATGTTGGCCATATATAAAACGCAAAAACTTTTGGTTTAATGCAATTCCTTTTAAATGAAAAGGCTATTTCTCTCAGTGTACGCTGATGTAGTATATGGCATTGATTTTGTAAACTTATAACATCGTTTTACGCAACACTATATAATAAAACGTAACAGGTGTGCATGTTTACATCATTCCCAAAATGTAAATCGTCGTTACAAAATCGTCACAACATAGTCCCTACCTTTTTCCGCATCACAGGCTATTGCAGTAATGTGCCACAATAGTATTTGTCGCAAGGTTAGCTCTTATATTATTATTATTACAAAACGGGTATTAATTACCATTACGTAATTATTTGTAATTATTGTAAATCGCCGTGCATACAGTGGATAATGTTCATGAAATATAGATAGCTACAGTAAAAATGATTGAAGCGTGCTATATACAGGGTATTCCACGTAACGGGTTCATTAAAAGTTTATGATGTTCTATTATTTACTTATATTTGAGATTTTGGCACCAGTATCTGTTCGATTGAAACTATAAATGCAAAATACCTTAACCAAAATATCACTTCCGGTTGACCGGAAATGGATGTTAACTTTGTTATTTTAAATAGAATGATATAATTTTTTATTCATTTTTGGATTCTACAACTATAAATACGTCAGTTTTCATTAGCTATTCCTATAGCTACATGTTGCCGTTTTTGAGTTATTTAAGTTTTTCTTTTTTTTTAGTCATAATCATTGCATCATTGAGAAATTAATATCTCGGTTAATACTGCAAGTAGAGACTCCAAATTTGCTATGTTATGAATGTAGATATTACTCTAAGAAACGGTAAGCACACTTTACGTTCTAACATACAGGGTGTTCAAAACTGAGGAACAAAGTGACATATTTTCGAATGCAGAAAACTCAATTTTTTAAATAGAACACTCTGTATTTTAATTCGGAATTAAGAAGTAAATATCATCCCCTATCACTTTATATGAGCATTCCCTATACCTATCTTTAATAGATTTTGAGATATGAGCGACTTTTTGTTAAACAGACTAAGTAGCCCTATCTTTAAATGTTTGTAGCTGACTCTGAAATGGATTCACGTCAAATTCATATATTATTTTTGAATAACCATACAAGAATGTCTGTTCGAATAGTCATTTCCATTAATATTGCGTTGTACGAAAGTGTAATTACAATGATATACATAAACACTTTTGGTTAGTCAATGAATTTGACATTAATCCCATTCAAAGCCAGGTACAAACACGTGGAATACCTGTATAGTTATATAGTTCTTAGTTATTTGCTTCCAATTCTATCAAAAGCTTGCTACTTGCTTTTCTCCATTTATTTGTTTACATCCTGTATATGAGGTTCGCTAATATTGAAAGTGCTTGAGAAACAACTTTTATTTTCGTTTCGACATCTTATTTTTTCCGTGTGTTTTCTTTAAAAATACCGCAATTAAAAGATAAGACGTTGGCGACAATTTCCGGGAAATTTGGGGTTTTCCTGATTGTAAAATCTGATATCTAATAAAATAATTTTAACAGAAACAGCGAAACTCATTCTAGAATGAGGACTGGAAAGAAAACAATTTGTCATCTTTATAGTAATAGTGATGGCGTATTTACAATTGCACTGACGTGCATAAAAATGTACGCATTTATTTTTCATAAAAACGAATGTCCTTATCACAGTTTATGTGTACTAACACTTAAATACAAGATTAGTTTTGAATTTGAGTATACATATCCGGGATTTAATATTGGTGAATTTTGATGATATATAAAAGTTCTTTTTTTCTGTTAATTTGATTAACGTACTAGTTTTGGAAACCATTCAGTACAAAATCAGAGCTACAATTTGGAGTAATAAAAACAGAATATATGTACAGCTCCTACCAAAAAAAAAAGTTAACGACCTACGCGAAAGTGTATGTGGAGAGCGCATTTTAGGATGGGCCATAGCTTTTACTACAACTGCGGCTTATCGGTGTAAACAGATGTTATGATTCGTTGTGTATTTATCCGACACAGGATTTCTTGTTTTTATAATTTAGTTTTTGTTATTACGACATAAACAAACACGCGTTGAAATAATATTTTTATGTATTCCTTGGTAAAATAGATAAACTTGTCTATCTGTATTTCATTTTCGTAATTTGCCAATTGTAACATTTAGGAATAAGTGAATTTGAATTGTAAATAAAACATATAATTTTCAATAGTAAATGCAAGGACATACTTTGCTCAGCTAGTAACGTATCATACATATACATATGTGATACTGTAATAAGAAAATGTTCTCACTATAAATTTATTTTATTGTTTTATCCAATTATAACATTTGCATAAATTCACTTCTTCAATCTTGAAGCATCCAATGTCTCCAGTCCCCATTATTTTCGATTACTTCCTAGAAGTTTCTCATAGTTTATCTGCATTTTCTGGTATGAAGTCTTTATATATGTATAATAGTATATTAAAAGACAAGTTTCATTTTGACGTTTCAAAGTACGAATTCAGAGTTACGCTACGCCACTCGTTTCTTAACTGAATGAGTGCTTTAATGTCAAATGAAACGTGTCTTTTATGCTATTTTTTGCAATTAGTTTTAAAATTTCTCTTTTTGTAAAAGCAAAACGAGAAAAATTTGATAATCTAGGGAAATTTTGTGGCGGTTGTCACCAGTTGTCACCTTGGTTTGGCACAAGATTTAAATTGACAAGTTAATTTAAAATTGACACATTTTTGAAATTTGTTATATATTATATTACTAAAGTAACTATATTATAATATTTAATATGAGTTCTACAACTTTTCATGCACTCCGCCTGAAATACGGCAAATTGCTGAAAAAAACCATTAATAATTTACTTCCGGAGAAATCGTACACTATGTATCAAAAGCGATACAAAAATTTTGAAAAATGGTGCAAAGAAAAGGAAATTCTTCATATTTCTGAGAATGTCTTACTTGCTTATTTTGAAATGCTACGTAAAGATTATAAATCGTCATCATTATGGTCGATTTATTCGATGTTAAGATCGTGTTTAAATGTACATAGAAATGTGGATATATCAAAATATATGAAACTTCAAGCATTATTAAAACGGCTATCTAAAGGTTATCAAACAAAAAAATCTAAAATTTTAGAAGAAGAAGATATTCATAGATTTTTGAAACAAGCCGATGATAAAATATACTTAGCTATAAAGGTTAGTGTTGATTTTATTTCGTTACTTTTTTGTAAATTCTTTATATTCTAGGTTATTTTGATAATAGGATATAATGAAGCCTGTAGGCGGGAAGAATTAATTAATATATGTGTGGAAGATCTTCAATACAATTCCGATTCCATTATAGTCAACATACCTAAAACAAAAAACAATGTACCCAGAATGTTCGCAGTGACTGATGTAAACTGCATCTAACTTATAAAAAAATATAATAATCTGCGGCTAAAACAGTTACTCACAAACGTTTTTTTCTAACTTATCGTCATGGCTGCTTAATTAATAGCCCTATCGGTATTAACACCATGGGAAATGTTCCTAAACAAATTGCCAGTTTCTTTCATTTACCAGATCCTCATCTTTATACAGGACATTGTTTTGGAAGATCCAGTGCGACACATATAGCAAATACTGGAGGTGATATTTTAACTATAAAACGATTAGGTGGCTAGAAACACGGCTGTTGCTGAAGGTTACGTTGCCTCTTCTATGAAAATAAAATGATGTTGGAAATATGTTTGCACAGGAAAACAATGTGAATCTACCTGGAACTTCTGGGAATGGTTCACAGTTTGAGTACTCCAACAGAAGCAATCATCACTATCGCAGAGAACGATAATTTTCAACAGAATGTTTCTACTGCACACGGTATCACTATCACTTCGAAAGATAATTCAAACGTTAATATAAATGTTTATAATAGTTGTACTATTTCAAAGATTAATTAAAAATATCAAATCTTACAATGAATTTTAATATAATAACCTCAAACTTGCTTACAAAATGTCATATTGACATCTCCATTTCTGTTGCATGTGACCAACTTAAAATAAATCTGCTTAAAATGTTCCATTTCTATTACGCAACTAGTGCTGTAATAGACCCTAATTACGGCACTAGTGGAATAAATGGTATGTTACGGCACTAATTGCAAAAATATATATTCTGCTCTAATGCAGCTCAAAATTTCAATAGATTAAAGTCGACTATTTTAGAGGCCAGGTCAATACTTGTTAAATAAATGTTTGCGGAACGCATCCATTCTTGCGCAATTTGCGATTTCTGCATGGGACAGTTATCGTGCTCAAACACAAAATTGTCCCCATATTTACCGATTTCATTTCAACTATTCAGTGTTCTAATTTTTTTGCTATTAAAGATATAAGAGAGACCTAATATTAGTGTCGAGAAATATAATCGCAGACAAGAGTTAATTGCAATTTATTTTTTAGTATTATGTTGTAAAAAAGCAATGAAAAGCTAACTATTTAGAAAGTATTGAGAGATAATAAAAAAAATTAAAGTTATGCAAAATTTTAATTGAATTTTATTATGAAAGAATATGCGTATGATATTTGTCGGTAACTGTATGTATTTTAGTTATGCGAGGTTTCAATGAAAAATATGTTTATACATATGATATAAGAGGCGAATATCAGATAAACACAAATGTTTCCCTGTGTGTGATTTTTGCCGCAAACTTGTTGCACCTTAAACTGAATGGATACCCTTATTTGAAAACTAATAATAATAAATCAAGGTCGTCAAAACAACTTTCATAGACAATTTACCAAATGAATAGCGGACATAAAATATGAATTTATCAAATACGAGTAAACATTACGTGCTACTCTTCGGCGGACATGAATAACATTATTTCCAATAAACAGTTGTATGTACAGTTCAACCTGAGAACATTGAGAATATACAGTGTGTTAAAAAAGGTTGTCGGATATTTTACCCAATTATAGTACTGGTGGTAATAAACAAAAAAGTCTTAGTCAACATGGGTCCGCAATTCAACTGTTTTTGACATATAGTCGATTGCATATTTTAAAATAAAAAAAAAACATTTTTCGGTTTTGAGAATAGTTCCCTTTGTCAAACAACTGATTGTGACTTAAAATTAGTTCTGTCAGACATCTGTCATCAGATTATTTATCATTTGCGTCAATTTTTTTTTGTTCTCAAATTATGCATAAGTACACAAATGCAGAAATGGCCGATATGCATTTTATGTACGGTCGTGCGAATGGTAATGCCACTGAAGCACGGCGTATGTATGCCGAAGAATTTCCAAATCGGTTGTTACCGAGTGATAAGATTTTCTCAAGACTTCATATCCGGCTGTCCGAAACTGGTTCATTTAAAATTAATGGTGGTTCTGGTAGACCTAGATCAGTTTCTTCTCCCGCAGTAGAATTAGATATTTTGAGACGGGTAGAAGACAACCCAAATATTAGCACCCGAAGACTTGCCGCAGAACTGAACGTCAGTCATCCTCTCATTTGGAGAATTCTGCGGGAACAGCAGCTCTATCCCTACCACATTCAACGCGTGCAAGTTCTTGCTCCTCTCGATTATGATGCACGTAGGGTTTTTTGTCATTGGGTTTTACGAAAGCTGGTAGAAACTCCTAATTTTGCGACTCAGATTTTATTTAGTGACGAGGCTGGGTTTACAAGAGACGAATATTCAATTTTCATAACAATCACGTCTGGGCAGATAAAATCCCCATGCTGTTGTTGAACTGCATCACCAAAACCGTTTTTTCGCTAAATGTTTGGCTTGCTATTTTTGGAGACTGTTTAATTGGTCCAGTATTTCTCCCTAATCTTAAACGGGACAAGTATACTTGGATTTTTAAGAAATGAATTACCCGTTTTGTTGGAAGACGTGCCACTTTTAACAGGTTAAATATGTGGTTTATGCACGATGGAGCTCCTGCGCATTTTTCCATCGTAGTTAGAAATTTCTTAAATCAAGATTACAACGAGAGATGGATAGGACGGGGTGGACCAACTGCATGGCCTCCTAGGTCCCCTGACCTGACACCTCTAGACTTCTATGTTTGGGGTATCTAAAACAATTAGTGTACGCACGATCTGTAAACAATTTGGAAGAACTCAGGCAACGAATCGTAAATTGTTGCGAGGAAATTCGGAGGACTCCAGGAACTTTCGAAAGATTGCGTCGATCTTTCATAAGAAGGTGTGAAGCGTGCTTAGAAATGAACGGTGGACATGTAGAACAATTCTTTAGTTTTACTTTAAATAAACATTTGTTTAATTTAGATTGCGATCAGGAATTTCTTTGAAAATTTTTATCCTACTAAAACAATATGCAATCGACTATATGTCAAAAACAGTTGAATTGCGGATCCATGTTGACTAAGACTTTTTTGTTTATTTCCACCAGTACTACAATTGGGTAAAATATCCGACAACCTTTTTTTAACACCCTGTATAATCAAAATCGCGATTTAGATTGTTAACCTTTTGAATTTATATCATTGCTGTAATGAGAATTGTGGCTTTTAAAAAATCCTTGCGGAACAAGCGGCCTTGTTCTTTCAAATTTTGAACCGATTGGAATGAATACGGCTTCATTGTATATATGGTTCTTTAAAATTCTGTGTATTGAATCCTTTAAGACTTCTGTTTCCAAAGAAGCTTGTCTGAAAGCAGCCGTTGGATATGCCGACAAGTAAGTCATAATGGCAATGATTGTATTATAATTATTAATAACTGCTGTAGCTCTGATTAAGCTTATGTCACATGTTTTGGATATTACTTTGATAAGTAATAAATAAATTCAAATAGTCTTCGTCTAATAAATAGAAAACCAGAATCGCATATGAATTAGCAATGTTTTTTCTTTTTCTAGGGCTTCCAAATGTACTTTCCTGCAAAGAATTGAAACATCTCGAAAACAAATAAATTTATTATAAACTTTTAACTATAATTTTGTTTGAAAAGTGTGTCATATTTTACGTCTAAACAATCTACAAGTTTTCATTTGAACTGGAGCGCCGTGTTATTCAACTATATTATCAGACAATGTCAGCAGAACATTGTTCTTGTCTTATCAACATTAGGAAAGAAAAGAATTTGCTTTCTGTGTCGCTCACTTGAAGTAATTTGATCTGTACACATCGGTATAAGAGTTTCATGGCCAGCTCTCCTGGTCTATTCCTGATCTTATAATGTAAACAAATGTAGCAGATAAGATAATTAGAATAGGTATCTACCATAAGGTGTAGAGTTGACATTCTATCCGGGTGCTATCATTTCCTCTTCGTAAGGTGAATTTATAAAAATTATAAATAGCCGTTTGCTTACGATAGTGGAATGTTTAAATATACAAAAAAAAAAAGCAAATACACGTATTATCAGTTATATATACAAACACGTACTGATATGATTGTGTTCAGACCGGTGCCCGGTGCATTGTTTAAAGGTATACAATTTATAATTAGCTCGTTTCGTAAAATGAATTTTCAATGGTACTTATTAAAGACATAAGTGCCTTGTTCTATGTCGCTGCAATTTTCGTCACACTTTATATTTAATAGGCATTGGTTGGGCCGACTGATGCGAAAATATAAAGTTAAGTTTATAATGCATAAAAAGCAAATATTTTTTTTTTTTGTATGGCTATCCATACAATATAATTTACAAAAAAGTTTTGAAAAATTCAATACAAACGCACACCTATAACAATAATAATTTGAATATTAAACATGTTTAGTCGTCATATTAGAAGCTATTCCTGTTGCGGTATGTACTCATACCAACAACGCAGGAACTATCATAGCTGGATAGTCTTTTCTACCAATCGTGTCTCCTTTTTTAATATCCAGTGACCCTGAACTCTGAGATTGGAATGCCATTTTGAACAGCGCACCTAATAGGTGCATCATCATACCTGTTCCTACGATGTCTTCTTCTTGCGCTTTTGCCGTCGGGAGTACAGAATGGTGGGGCCGTTTATATGCATCGAATCGCGAAATCGAATCTTCGGATAGAAGGTTATAGTTTATGTATGTATGCATATGCCAATATTGGTTTTATTTAAAAATGTTTATTCTGTCGTAATTTAGCGATATATAGCGAAAAAAAAATTCTTCAATCTTTCGTAAAAATATTCTTGTAAGCAATAAATATACTGAAAAAAGAGAATGCATTAAATGAAAAGTTGTATAACTTTTGGTTCAACGAAAAGAATACCTTTTCTCAGAAAAGTGTTTATTTTAATTGAAAGTAGCGTGCTGTTTTGCCGGAAGACTATTTTCTTCTTAAGTATATACATGCTTTTTGACGAAAAGTAACTGTAATTAAATGGAATGCACCTAAGTTTTGATTAATATTTTATAATGTCTTTATAACTTCTGTTTAAGTAAGACAAATACACATTACATATTATATTATTATTATTATCTACATTATTAACAACATATTTTAGTTTCTTTTAAGTATTATTGAATTATAAACAGTATTTTAAATAAAAAAGCCGGACGTTTTGGTTATTTGCGTGACACGCATGTATACATTGATTAAACTTTTGCCTTTTAACGGAAAATGCAAGCACCTGTATTCAAGCTCAGTGCTGTTTTACGCGAAAGTATTTTAGTTTTATTCATGTTCCCAGCACGTGCATAAGTCTCAGATACACAAACAATAATGAACAGAAGTGAATATTTTTCGCGCGAGGTTAAAGAAATTTCAGGAATAATTGGAATCTTTTCAGTTAATGGTGATTTACTTATAAGCCAAGGAACTTTATAGTAGTATACAGGGTATTCCACGTAACTGGTTCATTAAAAGTTTATGATGTTCTATTATTTACTTATATTTGAGCTTTTGGCACCATTATCTGTTCGATTGGAACTATAAATGCAAAATACCTTAAACACATATCATTTCCGGTTGACCGGAAATGGATGTCAACTTTCTTATTTTAAATAGAATGATATAATTTTTTAATCATTTTTGGATTCTACAACTATAAATACGTCAGTTTTCATTAGCTATTCCTATAGCTACATGTTGCCGTTTTTGAGTTATTTAAGTTTTTCTGTTTTTTTAGTCATAATCATTGCATCATTGAGAAATTAATATCTCGGTTAATACTGCAAGTAGAGACTCCAAATTTGCTATGTTATGAATGTAGATATTACTCTAAGAAACGGTAAGCACACTTTACATTCTAACATACAGGGTGTTCAAAACTGAGGAACAAAGTGACATATTTTCAAATGCAGAAAACTCAATTTTTTTAAATAGAACACCCTGTATTTTAATTCGGAATTAAGAAGTAAATATCATCCTCTATCACTTTATATCAGCATCCCCTATACCTATCTTTAATAGATTTTGAGATATGAGCGACTTTTTGTTAAACAGACTAAGTAGCCCTATCTTTAAATCTTTTGTAGCTGGCTCTGGAATGGATTGATGCCAAATTCATGTATTATTTTTGAATAACCATACAAGAATGTTTGTTCGAATAGTCATTTCTATTAATATTGCGTTGTACGAAAGTGTAATTACAATGATATACATAAACACCTTTGGTTAGGCAATGAATTTTACATTAATTCCATTCAGAGCCAGCTACAAACACGCAAAGATAGGGCTACTTAGTCTGTTTAACAAAAAGTCGTTCATATCTCAAAATCTATTAAGATAGGTATAGGGAATGCTGATATAAGTGATAGGGGATGAATATTTATTCTTAATTCAAATTAAAATACAGGGTGTTCTATTTAAAAAAAAAAAAAGAATACTTAGTCTGTTTATCAAAGAATCGCTCATATCTCAAAATCTATTAAAGATAGGTATAGGGGATGCTGATATAAAGTGATAGAGGATGATATTTACTTCTTAATTCCGAATTAAAATACAGGGTGTTCTATTTAAAAAAAAAGAATACTTAGTCTGTTTAACAAAGAATCGCTCATATCTCAAAATCTATTAAAGATAGGTATAGGGAATGCTCATATAAAGCGATAGGGGATGATATTTACTTCCTAATTCCGAATTAAAATACAGGGTGTTCTATTTAAAAAAAATGAGTTATCTGCATTTGAAAATATGTCACTTTGTTCCTCAGTTTTGAACACCCTGTATGTTAGAATGTAAAGTGTGCTTACCGTTTCTTAGAGTAATATCTACATTCATAACATAGTAAATTTGGAGTCTCTACTTGCAGTATTAACCGATATATTAATTTCTCAATGATGCAATGATTATGACTAAAAAAAAAGAAAAACTTAAATAACTCAAAAAACGGCAACATGTAGCTATAGGAATAGCTAATGAAAACTGACGTATTTATAGTTGTGAATCAAAAATGAATAAAAAGTTAGATCATTCTATTTAAAATAAGAAGTTGACATCCATTTCCGGTCAACCGGAAGTGATATTTTGGTTAGGTATTTTACATTTATAGTTCTAATCGAACAGATACTGGTGCCAAAATCTCAAATATAAGTAAATAATAGAACATCATAAACTTTTAATGAACCAGTTACGTGGAATACCCTGTATAGTGTTTGAAGGTTTTAAAACTGTTATACACGGGAAGAACGATCTTGTTGTTTTCAACCATTTTTCACGCATTTGGTTACAGTTACTAAATTATTTCTTGATTTAGGAATATTAAAAATATTTCTGTATTCAATCAAACAAATAATTTGGTTATTAGATTTATTTGAAGCTAGCGCAGTTTTTATTAATTTAACTAAATATTTACATGGAAGTAAAAATAAATATCGCATTTTATTTTCGTATAGCAGTTTTCTCCTCATATAGTACAGCAGATGAGCAGATATACTTATGTCTAGTAGAGAAATTGTCGCATAGATGGCGCAACTCCTATTTCATTCCAGTAATCGATAATATTTCGCACAAAATAGGCTGGAAACTACGATCGTAACATACTAATCTGGTATATTTACTAGAACAACATCTGATAGGAGTCATCGCCATTGAAAGGACGATTTCTTTAACGGCACACTAGAGTGCTTAGGATGCTCACTGCGAGCAACTCCCCAATACTACTAATAGGATTTACAACATTTTAACGGCAAATCCTTCCTTAGTGCATGGGTTTTTGGAGATAATTCATCTTCATTTCGACTAAAAATGATCACGGCATTTTGTCGTGTTTACGCTTAAATCTAAAACGAATAAATGTTATAAGAAAAGGTAAAACTTCTTGAATCAAAATGCTTATGGTTTTCTGCCCATCTGCATATAGTTTTCAAGTTCAAAATAAAGAGGACTTGAATCAACTATCGATATCTTTCACTTAAAAGAATAAACTGTTTCAACGAAAAATATATTATTTCCGAAAAAATGCGTAAATTTAAAATTATATTCCTTTCAAGGAAACACCAAATCATGTTGGCCATACATATAGAAAACGCAAAAACTTTTGATTTAATCCAATTCCTTTTAAATGAAAAGGATATTTCTCTCAGTGTACATGCGACTTTTCCCACAACAAACAATTTTAATTCCCTTAACGTTAACAAAAGTTAATGACGTATACTTTTCTAAACGATATCAATCATAATTTAGTAATGAAGCGTCACTCCTTGGGTTAATAGACATACATATGTATATGCCAGCGTACAGTCGTGCTCCAAAGTATATAGTAAATTCCGCCTTATAAACCATATTAAATTTGAAATAAAAATCACATTATCCCAATACTCAATTTTTACTCCAATTTAATTCATCGCAATCAAAATATAAAATAAAATAAAAAAAAACAGTTTGCAATACATAAAAAAAAACAATTCATAAGAAGTTTTATTTTCAACAACAGTGTATATGATGCGCTACCTACAATCAATAATAAATCATCATTATTTTTTGTTCGTTTTTACTTCGACGATGTGTTGCTAAAATACTATAGCGACTTCTTTAAAATTGAAGGCGCATGATTGTGAACTTTCGTATAGGAAAAAAAAAATCTTTCAGACGGATAGTTTGCAACAAAGGCTGTGTTGGCTAGATTCCTTTGGCAAAAAAAAAGTAATACATTGAAAGAGCACTGCGAGGTCAAAGTCCAGCGAATATATGGGCAACTGTTTTAATTCGACAGCTAATGTGGTCGCTTCAAGGTAGGCAAAAACTTTAATTATATGTTTACTATGCTTTGAGAGTTTGTTAATCATCTTCTTCTGCGGATACAATTAAGTATATATGATGTTAAGTAAATAGAGAGAGTGGTATGCCAAGAAAAGATGCAAAGATTGTGTTTTTTACATATTACGGCTGTTTGACATCCATTTCACTCCGAAAATAATTGAAAATGTTCTCGATACTTTAACCATTATACACTGTATAATTAAATAATTCGTCTCAAAAGCGTTAACACTACACTCTAAAAAATGATTGTAAATTTACCTCACTGGTAAGTGAAAAAACATATGAAATAGAAGGTAAAATTACACCAAAAAGACGGTAAACATCAGATTACCACAAATTAGGTGTAATTTGCCTGGTAAACCGACTTTGATGGAAAAATACTTCAATAATGAAGTATTTTCCCTCACTTGGGGAAATTTGCTTAGGAGCAAGGAAAAATAACGTATTTCGTGGAATATTACCTTATGTTGGGTAAAATAACAATATGGACAATACAAGGACATGAAATTCTGATTATATATAATATATATATGCATCTGTTATGTGATTGGAACAAAAATGTTTTTTTTTAACATTGGATTACATTGTGTCGCTTGATCAAAAATTAAACCGTTACGAGAATGCATTACATAGCCGTCGACTATACAACGCGCAAGCGTTTGAGGTACGCAGTTTGAATACAAGTGCGGCATCTACACTGATGGCTTCAACGCATAAATGTAAACGGTGTGTTTTTCATTTTGTCTTGCAAATAAAGATTGAGGTAAGTTCATTTTACATTAATTATGTATTGAGATGATTACCATGTACTTAGCTACGACAGCACACATAAATAATAGACATACACCTGCGTATGGATATCTAATATGATATACTGGGAACTTAATCTCAATAGCATTTGGCGGTATTGTTGCTACAAGATATGATACATTTATTTAAAGTTTTCAACGTGCAAGTGACACGCAGGAAACTACCGTATCAAACTTTTCAATTTAAACAACAGAAAGTCTTCGTTTTGAAGGAGTCAATTCTTTTTTTTTCTCTTTCATTAAACATTTGGAAATATAAAACGACTAGTGTCTTGCCGTTATTGGAGGCTATGTTTTCGTTGTTAAGTGATGATACAAGTAAAGTAAGGAAGAGACTTATTTTGGTTTTACTATAGGATTTAATGACAAAAGTAAAGTAGGTATTAAGCATTTATACATGGAAATGTGCAAGACCGCAGGACGGCAAATTTGAGTTCAATAGTTAATCACAACATTATTTATGTATATACTAGTATTGCGGGAATTGCCAGATATCAAAAACCGGTTAATCGATTTTTAGTAAAAATCGGTTTTTAAAATTCAGTTTTTAAAATCGACTTTCAAAACCAATTTCAAACTAAAAACAATACGTATTACTTTTTTAAAAGTGCTATGTATTTTAAATTCGAAAAACCTATTTAAGGCGCAATAATCTGCTTTTAAAAACCGGTTTTGATTTTGAAAACCGGTTTTTTCGGTTACAATTTTTAAAGACGATTAATCACTGCATCCAAACCCCGGTTTCACATAAAGAGGCTTCGATTCGCAGCACTATTATCTACATACAATATATTTTTAAATGCTAAATTTATTAAAGATTTTCAGGATAAATGTAAACTTGAAGAAATTGAGGTGAATACACCGTTGATAATATGCTTGGAAGAAGGTATTAATAAAAATATATTTATTTCATGTTTTTTACATTTATTTTTCTTTTCTAGGGAATGTGAAGTCGCATTCTTTAATGGTAGAAAGACAGTTATTAGACCCAACAGATTCATTTCGTTCTGCATTACAACAAATGATGGCGGCATATTTTAATTTTCATTTGCAGCACGCAAAAGAGGCTTCTAACACATTAGAAGTTCTGCAGAGGTATTTTTTAAAAAATATACCCTGAACAGGGCAACAAAAATAAAAAAGCTCCAAATCCAAACTCAAATTGATAAGATTTTTAATGTATTTTGTTAGTCAAAATCAAATCTTTGTATTATGAATACAACCATTTCTTAGTAACTATTGGCTTTTCTTATCGACCTTTCTCCGAAAATGTTTACTCTTTAAAACATTGCTTATTGAATTTAAAAATTTATTGAAATTATTGTAAACTCTCTGTAATCCAACTAATTAATATATCTTTCAGAAATTATTAAAATTAAATCTAATATTATAAATGGTATATTTTGAATATTTAAGTGGAGAATCTGCATTAAGTTCTAAATGACATAAAACATGTTATTAGATAACTGAAACTTAATATTTCTGGATGATAAAACAAACTAATAATCAATTATTTCTAATTTCTTTGTGTTGTTACTCTAATCTATACATTAAAAAAAAAAATGTGGTAAAATTACCCCAAAAATAGATGGTAACTTGGCTACCGCCTATTTTTGGGGTTATGTTTACACCTATAGGGGATTTTTCACAGACTGGTGGAATATTCCTTGAAGGTGTGGTAAATCTACCTGAAATTATTCCATTCCATTAGGTAATATTGCTTTAGAGGTGTATAATTTACCAGGGAAAATTACACACACTTTCAGGAATTATTCTACAAGCATGTGAAAAATCCCTATAGGTGTAATTTACCCAAAATAGGCGGTGGCCCAGTTGCCATCTATTTTTGGGGTAATTTTACCCTTTTTTTTTTAGGGTGTACTTTTCCAAGTGTAATCCAATTCCCACAGGAAAGCAATAAAAACAATGTTTTCTGTTTATTTTTAAAATAGCTCCGTTTATTATTTTACTCTTACAAAAAAAAAAAAAACATTCCATACAAAAAAAGGCACGTACGGTTTTCGATTTTATATATAAAACACTTCAGACATACACGGCGTGCCGGCGTCACAGAGGATCCCACCGCCACGTCACAATATAAATTCATACAAAAAAATTGAACACAATCCGCAATATGTTCTACTAGTTTTACCCTATAAGTAATAATATACAAAAAGTTGATCGTTAAAAAATATATAGTATATAAACCACAAACCCCCCATGTATGTACATACAGAAAATTTTGAGGGCCTGTGGAAGTCATTGTTTGGAATAACGTATGGAATTTAGGAAACATTATAATTGTAGTATAGAAAAGGAGATATAGTTTGTAATATATGCCCTAATTAATCTTTTGTTTACGTTATCATATATCTATGTATATACTTATAAAATAATACACTAAAAAGAGAATTATTACCTAATACATCACATATTATGTATCAATTAATTTAATTAATATATATATATATATAATAATAATAAATAGAGTTATCAATCGCGTAATTACATATTTCTTATATACGTATAAAATATTTTTGATTTATATTATGTATACATAACATACGACCTTTATAGGAAAAAAATTACAGTATTAAAATGCGATTATGATAAAATCGAAATGACAATACGATTGGAGTAAAAATAATATCCCGGGGTTTATATGCACAATTGTTTTTTATATTATAACTTTTGTTTATTTGATTATTATCAGATCTATCACAGAGAATACTTTTCGCTCATTCTCATGAATATTAGTAGGCAATAATTAATAGAAATATTTATTTGTGAACAAAAAAAAATAAGATCAACATTGCACATATTTGTCATTTATCGTTTTCTTTTTTAATCTAACAGATAAGGCAAAAAAAAAAAAACAATATTAAACAATAAATATAATAGAAACAAAAGAAAATGCAAAATAACAGTGATCGGCTGGGCATTCTTTAAAATTAACTTAGTTTAGCGAAAAGCGAATCCGTGTGAAACAAAAAAAAAAAATGTGCCATTCATATTTATTAGCATTATCATTACAGTAGTGATTTACATAAATAATTAGAGAATAGGACGATCCGTACACTTTACTAATATGATCTTAACTTCTAAATGAGAATGAATGGCAGTACAAAAGCATAAATATTCATGTATGTACTTATATGTCTATATATAAATAATGGTTTTTTTTTTGTGCTATATCTAAAAACAAAGGCTGGGTGGGCTTTAACTTATACAAATTCACACAAAACAAAAACAAAAAATATAGATGACATAAAAATATTTCGCGTTTAGTAATACATACAGTAACGATTTTTTTGTGGGAATGACAGGATTTGAGCGTCTTTTATTTTTCAAAAAATAAATGTATGAATATATACAGAGTGTTCTCTACGGTTTTTTTTTATTAGATATGCAAATAGATTTATTAATAAAAAATATTAATGAAACTATTCTTCTTTCTTTAAATGAATTTTATAGTTAATATATTTTTCTTTTTAAAATATAATTTCACACGTAGTGATGATACCCTGTATATTTATTCACACATTTCTTTTATAAAAAATGATTTACAAAAATTATTTTTAAATTTTTGTATAAAATTACGTTTAAATTATTTTTGCAATTATTTATCAGAGATTACAATATCGTCTTGAACAGTCTTTGATTTTCATGATTACTTGTTTATTTTTTCTGTTTTTATTGTTTAATTTTATGTACTTTTTTTTTTTATTGAAACTGTTTCAACATCACAGAAAATACTTAATTAATCAATTAAAACTTTATTAAATTTAGGGGTTGAACCAAATATATTTTTTTCTTCCTAATATTTAATTTAATTAAAAAAAATAATCGGTCCCTCTTCTGCATCTGACATCATCAATTTTTAAAATTTATTTAAAAAAAAAATAATTTGGTTCAAAATTGATCCCTTTACTGAATTTGGCGGATATTTCGGATTTACTTTAAAAAAAATAATAAATATATAATATTAATTGACCCCCTTTCTTGAATTTGACGTATTTCAAAAAATTAATTAAAAAAAATAATTTGGTGGAACAAAAAAAAAGACAAAATATTAATCGACCCCCTTACCTGAATTTGACGTATTTCAAGAATTTAATTAAAAAAAAATTTGGTTCAAAAAAAACAAAATATTAATCGACCCCCTTTTCTGAATTTGACGTATTTCAAGAATGTCATTAAAAAAAAATAATTTGATTCGAAAAAAAAGACAAAACATTAATTGACCCCTTTTCCTGAATTTTAAGTATTTCAAAAATTTAATTAAAAAAAAAATAATTTGATAAAAATTAAAAAAAAATCAGTCCTTTGTTCGGCATTTGACATATCTAAATTTTCAACATTTAATTAAAAGAAACAATTTGATTTAAAAAAACATCAATTGGTCCCCTCCCCTGAATTTGACGTATTTCAAAAAATTTAATAAAAAAAATTATTTGGTTAAATAAAAAAAAATCGGTCTATTGCCCTCTATTTGACATATTCAAATTCCTAAAATTTAATGAAAAAAATAATTTGATTAAAAAAAAAAACAAAATATTAATCGGCCCCTTTTTCTGAATTTGATGTATTTAAAAAAATGATAAAAACAAAAAAAAATCGGTCCTTTGCCTTGCATTTGACATCTAAATTTTAAAAATTTCATCAAAAAATAATTAGTTTAAAATAAAAAAAAATAATCACCCAATCTTCCGTCCATCAATATCTTAAATATTAATATAATTTGGTTCGAAATATTGAAAAAAAAAAAAAATAACTGACTCCCTGACATTTGGCCTCTATATTTTAAAATTAAAAAAATATAAATCGGTTCTACCAATTATTTCTTTTTTTTTTTATTAAACCAAATACTTTTAATTTGATTTAATTAGAAATTTGTGTATTTATCAAAAAAAAGATATTTATGTACTTAGAAAAAGAATAATGTAGGCAGTTCTTGGTCCCATTTTCATGTTGTAAAATATATGTTTAATATAATAAAAAAAATAAAACCGGAATGATTATTAAGAATTATGTTTTTTTTTTTATTTTCGGCGAAAATTAAATCGTTAGATTTTACACCATATAAAATCATTAATTTACGTTTGAAAATTTTTGTATTTGAAAAAAAAAATCATTAAAAATTTTTTGGTCCCTCTTTCATTTTGTGTATATAAATATATATTAAAAGAAAATATAAACGGAATGATTATCGATAATTTAGTTTTATTATACGGAAAAGATCAATCACGAGACTTAACGCATGCGCTAAAAAAATATTTTTTGTTATTACATCGTCGGCACTGCACCCGATAGATGGCGCCACACATACAATCGCGTATTCATTTCTCTATTTGTCTATATTTATCTGTGTATTTTCGACGAATTTCGATCACCAAATACATAAATATATTATGTATTTATTATTAAGGGGGTGAGGGGTTATACAGACGCTTTTCCTTCCAATTTCGCGGCGATATCCGTTACCACTTCTTTATAAATCAACGGGTCGATATTTTTCCCCAACTGGTACAAGATGAACCAATCCCCGATCTTACAGCGACGTCCTATGGTCTCGACACTGTCCTGGGGCGCCAAACGGGACCTCGCGCGCAATAAATACAATCTCAATTTCGGCCCCATCACGACAGCCAATCTGTAGAGAAGAGATATGCCGGAGAGCACGCTTAGAATGACGAACCAGAACCACAGGAAGACATAGATCTTCTCGTTTACTATATTCAAAGGTAGGACGCAGAGTCCATCGAACTTCTGCACCGACCCTGAAGGACCGTATTTGTGGAAGGTGCATTTCGTCACCTTGGGGAACACCCTAGCCATTGGGTCTTCCCGTTCCTCCGGCTCCATCTCGGTGAATCGCAGCACGTCTCGCCCGTACGTGCTAAATTCACCGTCGAGGAAGAAATCCATGAAGAATATCTGGCCGACCACGTTGACGAAGTTCAGGATCTCGCAGATGAAGAAGCGATACGCGTAGAAGTTCTGCATGTGGAGATTGGTGGCGAAATAGTCCACTATCAGTCGTTTTCGATCGTCTTTGCAATCTTTATTGACGATCGGGCAATTCAGATCCAGCACCAGCATCTTGATGCGTCCACCTTCCCACGTCTTCCATAGGTATCGAGGGATATAGAAGAGCATCGCTTGGAAGAATAAGGTGAAACAGACCCACTGGTAGTATTTGTGGTATTTCACCTCGTCTTGCCCGTCCACGTGGCTGGCGACACCTGGTTGCACCATGTCGTTCCCCACGCGTCCTGTGAGGCGATTCGGTATGGTGAAGGTGGAATAAATCCAACAATAAGTATCCATGATGTTCATGGGGATATCGTCCACTATACAGTCGATAGGATCCCCTATATATTGCCTACTCGTCACCAGCAGTGAAAAAGCGATGAGTATGATAACGGTGGCCTTGTAGTGTAAACGGAAGACATTGTTGTCGATGCAGACAGAATCGATCTTCAATAGCCCCTTAACGGAGCCGAAAACGTCAAACATTTTCCCGCACTAATAGAAATTTAAATAAGCACTTTATAATTTAATATCACAGAATCTCTTTTTCTTCTAATAATACGGATGAGTTCTATTATAATTTGTCTTTTATATTTAATATCACACACGTTCCCCCCACATAGATAGCTTTAACACAACACCGCGTCGCACGAACTCCAGCTAACGTTTGCAGACATAATGAACCCGGTAACAGAGTGGGGTCTTCAAATCATTGGCTCTCCCCTCACCAACCCTCCCCTCCTCTTTCTCTCTGGCTCTCAACACACGAACAGACGAACACACGGTCGGTCGCCTGCGTCTATAAGCTGTAACGAACGTCGCTGGCAATACTTGGCAGTCGTCGATAAGCGGTAGGGATGTGGTCGCAGCTATGGGAACCCGAAAAATAGTTTTTTTTTCTTCGTTCCTGTCCTCCGCTTGTATTTTCGTTGAAGGCAGGGATTTTCACAGACATTCGCCACAAAAATCCGCGTATAGTCGAAAAACAGCGTCTATTATACACTCAGAGGCGAATGAATTGTTGCAACACGTCTTATTACTCATATATGGAAAATAATTCTTCGAATGGACATTCCATATAATATGTATCTTTCCCCTGTGTGATATCACGAATTAATTTTAATTTCTTTTAAACACTGTATATTAGCAAGTCTGTAATCTTCGTGACAATATTTATAATAGGCGCTTCATTTCCTGAATATTCCGACTGGTATCGCGTCATAAATGTATGAAAATGGCCCCATTTTAACAAATAATTTATTATCTATCAAGTAAAAATGATTATAAATATACGGGGTATTCACCGTAACTGGTTCATTAAAAGTTTATGATGATCTATTATTTACTTATATTTGAGATTTTGGCATCAGTATCTGTTCGATTGGAACTATAAATGTAAAATACCTTAACCAAAATATCACTTCCGGTTGACCGGAAATGGATGTCAACTTTCTTATTTTAAATAGAATGATATAATTTTTTATTCATTTTTCGATTCTACAACTATAAATACGTCAGTCTTCATTAGCTATTCCTATAGCTACATGTTGCCGTTTTTGATTTATTTAAGTTTTTCTTTTTTCTTTCAGTCATAATCATTGCATCATTGAGAAATTAATATCTCGGTTAATACTGCAAGTAGAGACTCCAAATTTGCTATGTTATGAATGTAGATATAACTCTAAGAAACGGTAAGCATACTTTACATTCTAACATACAGGATGTTCGAAACTGAGGAACAAAGTGACATATTTTCAAATGCAGAAAACTGATTTTTTTTTAAATAGAACACTCTGTATTTTAATTGGGAATTAGGAAGTAAATATCATCCCCTATCACTTTATATGAGCATTCCCTATACCTATCTTTAATAGATTTTGAGATATGAGCGATTTTTTCTTAAACAGACTAAATATTCTTTTTTTTTAAATAGAACACCCTGTATTTTAATTCGGAATTAAGAAGTAAATATCATCCCCTATCACTTTATATCAGCATTCCCTATACCTATCTTTAATAGATTTTGAGATATGAGCGATTTTTTCTTAAACAGACTAAATATTCTTTTTTTTTTAAATAGAACACCCTGTATTTTAATTCGGAATTAAGAAGTAAATATCATCCCCTATCACTTTATATGAGCATTCCCTATACCTATCTTTAATAGATTTTGAGATATGAGCGATTTTTTCTTAAACAGACTAAATATTCTTTTTTTTTTAAATAGAACACCCTGTATTTTAATTCGGAATTAAGAAGTAAATATCATCCCCTATCACTTTATATCAGCATTTCTTATACCTATCTTTAATAGATTTTGAGATATGAGCGACTTTTTGTTAAACAGACTAAGTATTCTTTTTTTTTAATAGAACACCCTGTATTTTAATTCGAAATTAAGAAGTAAATATCATCCCCTATCACTTTATATCAACATTTTTTATACCTATCTTTAATAAATTTTGAAATATGAACGACTTTTTGTTAAACAAACTAAGTAGTCCTATCTTTGCGTGTTTGTAGCTGGCTCTGAATGGGAGTAATGTCAAATTCATTGATTAACCAAAAGTGTTTATGTATATCATTGTAATTACACTTTCGTACAACGCAATATTAATAGAAATGACTATTCGAACAGACATTCTTGTATGGTTATTCAAAAATAATGCATGAATTTGACGTGAATCCATTTCAGAGCCAGCTACAAACATTTAAAGATAGGGCTACTTAGTCTGTTTAACAAAAAGTCGCTCATATCTCAAAATCTATTAAAGATAGGTATAGGGAATGCTCATATAAAGTGATAGGAAATGATATTTACTTCCTAATTCAGAATTAAAATACAGGGTGTTCTATTTAAAAAAATTGAGTTTTCTGCATTTGAAAATATGTCACTTTGTTCCTCAGTTTTGAACACCCTGTATGTTAGAATGTAAAGTGTGCTTACCGTTTCTTAGAGTTATATCTACATTCATAACATAGCAAATTTGGAGTCTCTACTTGCAGTATTAACCGAGATATTAATTTCTCAATGATGCAATGATTATGACTAAAAAAAAAAGAAAAACTTAAATAACTCGAAAATGGCAACATCTTATGATAATGACGAAAAAAAAGTTAAAGCCACTAAAATTATGAAAAAAAAAAATAAAAATATTTTATTGTAAGATAAAATTGTTTTTATTGATCAACTCGCCCCCAAATTATACATGTTCAAAATGGGGTGTCATAAATCCGGCTATGAGGGGGCTATTTATTATTAAAAAAGATGACTACTAAATGATTTTTTTTTTTTTTGAAATATATGTGTATATAAAAAAAAATAGAATAATTAAATTAAATTGTCTAGATTTTTTTTTCATTAAAGTCAAAAAAATATGAAAATTGTAATTATAAAAAATCTGAAAAGTTTAGCTAACATCTCCCGCTTATATTATAATAATAAAAATTAATTATATGTATAACAATTAAATTAGGAAGAAAAATGATTATATGTATCATAAAATACAAATTACGTATTTTTCAAATGACATTTTATAAATGTTTATAGTTGTATGTGAGGGTCCTTAATTTTTTTTTATTTTATTTTATTTTAATTTGCTTCTAAATGTTTGTGTTTGAATGTAGTTTGTATGCATATAGAAAATAATTAAATTGCCTAGACGATTTTTATTCTTATCTAAATTAAAAAAATATCGAACTTTTCTCGACTTATGATAATAATAATAAAAATAGAGCCACAAAAAATTACGAAAAAAAAAAATTATTATATATAAAATCACCCTCGAATTATGCATTTTAAAATGGAATTCTATAAATTCATACATAAGAGGGAGCTACTAATTTTTGAAAAATATTACAATTAAAAATAATCAAATTAAATGACCTTGAGAGCTTTTTTTTGTGTTTCAATCTAAATTCTAACATATATTTTTTTTTTTTTTACAGAAAAGAATTAGTTTCAAATACTTACATTATTTATTAAAATTATTTATATTTAGTATTCATTTTATTTTTATTTTTAATTATCGCAGATTCTTCTCTAATCTCCTTTTATCATTTAATTCTTTAAAACAATTTGCGGGGCATTTTCACTAATCGCGATTTTTTCCTATTTAAACAATTTAATTTTCATAATACTTTAAGTTGCTAAATATTTGCTTTGCAATTTAAAAAAAAAATAATATACAATATGCAATTTATTTAATTTCCCATAACGGATTCAAAGGGGTCGATTATTTATTATTTTGACAATAAAAAAAATGGGGCACTTGTGTATATCCACATATTTTTCCCTTTTCAGTATATTAATTTATTAAAAAAAATTTTTATTTATTTTATTTATTTTTAGTATTACGATTTTTCATTGCTCCTCTTTTAAGCAAAAAAAAATGCGCTTTATCAAACTTAATTTATAGTGACATAAAAATCTTCTTACGAATTGGGGGGCGCTAATTTATTATATATCTTACAAAAGAAAGGCACTCTGTGTATATACACAATTTTTTTCTTTTAAATACATTTATATACAATTATCCTTAATTGATACTTATTTTACCTATTTTGAGTATTACGAATCTTTCTTGCCCTTTTTTTTTTTAAAAAAGAACAAAATGCATTTCATCATCATCTTTAATGGTGGAATTCTATGCATATCTGTAGCGTCTATAAGATTATCTGTGAGACTGTAAGTATGTATTATGGATGCTCACAAAGTTACAGATGACCTTATAGGCGCTACAGATATGCATAGAATCTCACCATCGAAAGTATATTCTCCTTCAGTAACATAAAAGTCTTCTTGGGAATATTTCCATTTGGTCATTTCCATATTAACCATATTCCATCACAGAAAGGCACAATTCATCAATCAATCAATCAATCAATTCCTAATTAACTATTCTCACGGCGATATCCATAATTACCTCCCTGTAGATCAAAGGGTCCATGTTACATCCCAACTGGTATAAAATGAACCAATCGCCAATCCTGCAACGGCGTACCACCATCTCCACAGTATCTCGTGGCGCTAAACGGCATTGAAAGCGCATCAAAAGTTTCCTGACACTCGGCAGTATGACCACGAGAAATCGGTATATCAAAGCGATACCAGATATCAGGCTAAGAGTGACGAACCAAAACCACAGGAAGACGTAGATCTTCTCATTGACCACATTCAAGGGCAGGATGCATAAACCGTCGAATTTTTGCACCGACCCTGAGGGACCGTATTTATGGAAGGTGCATTTCGTCACCTTGGGGAACACCCGAGCCATCGGATCTTCTCGTTCCTCCGGTTCCATCTCGGTGAACCTGAGGACTTCTATTCCGTAAGTGCGAAATTCTCCATCTAGGAAGACGTCCATAAAGTAGATCTGCCCGACCACGTTGATGAAGTTCAGAATCTCGCAGAAAATGAAGCGAAAGACGTAGAAGTTTTGCATGTGGAGATTCGAGACGAAATGATCCACGATCAATCTCTTCCTGTCGTCTTTGCATTCCCTATCGACGATTGGATAATTCAAATCTAGTACTAGCATGTTGATACGTCCACCTTCCCAGGATTTCCACAGATATCGAGGATATAGAAGAGGATGGCTTGGAAGAATAGTGTGAAGCAAACCCATTGGTAGTACTTATGGTATTGGACTTCGTCTTCTCCAGACACGTGTGGAGCAACACCTGGTTGGACTATGTCTTTTCCTATGCGTCCTTTCAACCTATTCGGTATGGTGAACGTGGCGTATATCCAGCAGTAAGTATCCATGATATGCATTGGGATCTCATCCACAATGCAATCGATGGGATCCCCGATATATTGCCTGCTGGTCACCAGCAATGAAAACGCGATCAGTATGACAACTGTTACTTTGTAGTGGAGACGGAAGACATGGTTGTCGATGCAGACTGAGTCGATCTTCAACAATCCCCTTATAGATCCAAACACGTCAAACATAGTCCTCACTTGCACTGGGATTACAAACTAAAAGTCAGCTTTTTTTTTGTTTTGCTATTATCGCGCGAAAACACATAAAAGTGATATCATATTTTTTTTAGATCGATAGCCGATGACACGTAATATGACAGCTTACTTCAACAATACGAGTCAGAATGCAGCATCTATTGGATCGGAATCGTTAATACCTTTGCTGTGTACGTGATAAGATAAAACAAAAAGATTGTAATAATGAAAAAATGAGATAAACTATATATCATAAGTCTACGTAAATCTCCATACCGATTACCTCTGGTTTTATCGGCCGATCAAGTGTATACAATTCGGTGGTACATAAATGAGATTTCCTGACAATGGGATTTATTGGTAATTCCGGTCGATTCAATGGAATTTTTTTTTCAGATCACTATTTCGGGAAAATTCTTACTTAGAAATAAATGTTTCTTTTGGTGTAAAATAATTTCGATTTTGACTACATCAGTGAAGAGGCTTAACGTTGTAGTTGGATTGTGACAATTTGATCGAAGTAACCCTCTGAATTCATTTTTGACTTGCCCAAAATAGCCAGTCTTCTTGCGTCCAGAGATTCACATTCACACAGAATGCGATAAGCGTTCTCTGGTCTCTCATTAGAATTTATTACAAAGAATTTGTTAAATATCTTGGGGTTAATTTAGGTGATAAATTAAATTTTGCAGTTTCAGCAGTGCATTCCTCTATTTCGGCACAGGCGGCGTGCGTTATTTTCGATATTTGACTAGTATTTTAATTTCGTAGGGACGCGAATAAAAATAGGGTTTAATTACGCCAACGTGAATTAGATTAGAACCAGGTGATTTAGAAAGGCGAATGGATATAGGGGGCCGAATTCATCCCGCGGAATTAGAAAGTATTATTTATAATAAATTTATAGGTACTTTTGGAGAGCGTTTAGGAGTTTTTACGGATGGGTCGAAGGGTGAGGGGGTGGTACAGGGGCGGCTTCTGTTGTTTACAATAGGAGTATTGAAATACATAATCAATAGTTTAAATTAGGGGATCATTGCAATATTTTTCAGGTAGAATTAGTTGCAATAAATCAGGCAGTAGTTTATATTAGGCGTGAATGGGAATTTATACGGGACGTAAGAATATTAACAGATAGCTTATCTGTATTAGAGGCGTTCAGAGGAAATTTAAAAAAATCCGACTGATTTCTTATTAAATACTTGGGATATGTTGCCCAAGGGGGATATAAAACTTTTTTGGACTAGGGCTTACGTAGGTACAATCGGCAATGAGAGGGCGGATCAATTAGCGAAAGAGGCGGTATCTAGAGGATATTTCTAGCGCGATGATTATTAGATTTGAGCTAATTTCGGCTAGAGTAGTTAAAACAGCGTTTAGGGATAAACTTGATAATGATTGGCAGAGTACGTGGGATATTACTTTAAATGGGAGGTGATGATGCCTTTCTCGCTTACTCATCGGCTTTTTCGTTTCTTTCGATTGCTGAATGTCCGAGCACCCAGAGACGGCTTTATTTTATTAGGCCATTATTTTATTGCGGCCTGTAAGCCTATTTCATGAGCTTTTCTAGCTAACATGAGTGTCGTTGTTATTATTTATGATATTCTGATTTTTATTGTTTAATATATTTATTAAAATTAGTTTTATTCAATATTAACCTCTTAGGCGGTTATGTCGTATACAGGGTATTCCACGTAACTGGTTCATTAAAAGTTTATGATGTTCTATTATTTACTTATATTTGAGATTTTGGCACCATTATCTGTTCGATTGGAACTATAAATGTAAAACACTTTAACCAAAATATCACTTCCGGTTGACCGGAAATGAATGTCAACTTTGTTATTTCAAATAGAATATATGATTTTTTATTCATTTTTGGATTCTAGGACCATAAATGCGTCAGTTTTCATTAGCTATTCCTATAGCTACATGTTGCCGTTTTTGAGTTATTTAAGTTTTTCTTTTTTTTTACTCATAATCATTGCATCATTGAGAAATTAATATCTCGGTTAATACTGCAAGTAGAGACTCCAAATTTGCTATGTTATGAATGTAGATATTACTCGAAGAAACGGTAAGCACACTTTACATTCTAACATACAGGGTGTTCAAAACTGAGGAACAAAGTGACATATTTTCAAATGCAGGAAACTCAATTTTTTTAAATAGAACACCCTGTATTTTAATTCGGAATTAGGAAGTAAATATCATCCCCTATCACTTTATATCAGCATTCCCTGTACCTATCTTTAATAGATTTTAAGATATGAACGACTTTTTGTTAAACAGACTAAGTAGCCCTATCTTTAAATGTTTGTAGCTGGCTCTGAAATGGATTCACGTCAAATCCATGTATTATTTTTGAATAACCATACAAGAATGTCTGTTCGAATAGTCATTTCTATTAATATTGCGTTGTACGAAAGTGTAATTACAATGATATACATAAACACTTTTGGTTAGTCAATGAATTTGACATTAATCTCATTCAAAGCCAGCTACAAACACGCAAAGATAGGGCTACTTAGTCTGTTTAACAAAAAGTCGTTCATATCTCAAAATCTATTAAAGACAGGTGTAGGGAATGCTGATATAAAGTGATAGGGGATGATATTTACTTCCTAATTCCGAATTAAAATACCGGGTGTTCTATTAAAAAAAATTAGTTTTCTGCATTTGAAAATATGTCACTTGTTCCTCAGTTTGAACACCCTGTATGTTAGAATGTAAATGTGTGTTACCGTTTCTTAGAGTTAATATCTACATTCATAGTATAGCAAATTTGGAGTCTCACTTGCAGTACTAACCGAGATATTAATTTCTCAATGATGCAATGATTATGACTAAAAAAAAAAGAAAAACTTAAATAACTCAAAAACAGCAACATGTAGCTATAGGAATAGCTAATGAAAACTGACGTATTTATAGTTGTAGAATCCAAAAATTAATAAAAAAAGTATATCATTCTATTTAAAATAACAAAGTTGACATCCATTTCCGGTCAACTGGAAGTGATATTTTGGTTAAGGTATTTTACATTTATAGTTCCAATCGAACAGATACTGGTGCCAAAATCTCAAATATAAGTAAATAATAGAACATCATAAACTTTTAATGAACCAGTTACGTGGAATACCCTGTATATTCGTCTTACGACCACATAGTACAATGTATCTAGCCACTTAAAGAGTGAATTTTTGTTATTCTCTTCAAAACAGAAACGGGAAGAAAATTGTCTCCCTCATAATGTGTACATATTTGGAATTTATTTTTCTATAGTAACATAAAAATTCTGGATATTCTTAGGAACGATTCTTCCTATGTTGATGATTTAATACATTTTAATTTTTTTTGAAAAATTAATGAATGGTTTTTGATACGAATTAACTTTTTAGCCATCCAAATAAACATTTTAAAAACATCGTATGTAACCAAATTATTATATCTGTGGTTTGGAGCTTTATTCAAGTATTCCTTGTGCTGAGCCAAACTTGGTAAATGAAGTTTGCACTCGATTTAAGCTGTAATAAAACAATTTTTTTATTAAAAAATTCAAGTGCAATTTCATCGAATGAAAAACCAGTTTACGCATTGCATTACGTCAGTTCACTAGTAGTCGTTATCACAATCAATCTTCCTCTTTAAACGGCTGTTGTTTAAAATCAGATTTTGATGTGCACTTATACACCGGAAAACGTTAAGTAGAATTATGCCTAATAAATAAATCAGCTATTTTTTTATGTTCTTTTGTTTTATTAAGAGTCCTAATCTCAGATATCTGAATCATCAACAGATTTCAAGGAAGCAACTTGTAACTGCAAAAATATTGGGATGTTATTTTTAGTATAGAAGCTATTATATAGGTACAGTCGTGGACCTTCGTAATGTTGCTAGTCACAGATACACAGAGATTCAAAATGATTGTCAATTCCGCTCCTATAGATAGTAACAGGGTGTAGGTATATGCCGCGTGTTTGTAATGAGGGTTCGAACTAAGTCAGTGTTGGAACATAAGAAAGTAAACGGATCTGTCCATAAATAAGGAAAACGTAACCCTATTATTTGAACTCGCATTATATAAACGACTATGGATTGGTGTTTCTGCTTGTAAAAATGAAATGTAATTAATTTAACTTTACTAAATTATGATTTTACAAATCAGTACTAACTGGTGTTTAACTAAATTTATTTATTACTTTAAATTATAACATGCAATTAGTATAATTATTAAGTGACAAAACTGCATCTCTCAGTTCTTCTATGGTATGCATGCGGTTTCTATAGATCCTATTTTTTAGATAGCCGAACATGAAGTAATGGGGTTAGATCAGGCGATCTTGGTGGCCATCTTTGTGCTCTTTGTGCTGCAGCATTATCGTGCTGAAAATAACCTGCTTCAAGCTCATTTTTTTGTAACTCTGCAATAAACAATTCCAACATCTGTTGGTAACGTTGGGCTGTTACAGTTTCTTCGAAGAAAATTGGCCCTATTATTCGTTGCCTGGACATAGCTAACCAAACTCCAACTTTTACGGGATGCAATTGCGTTTCTCGAAATTCATGTGGATTTTCTGCAGACCAGATACGATAGTTTTGTGAATTGATATAGATAAAACCAGGCTTCATCCGAGAAAAATGATTTGTTTAGCAAGCAACGCCCCTTAAATTGTTATTAAACCAATGACAATATTCCAATCGCCTATCGTGATCTAATGGTAATAATTCCTATACCGTAGAAACTTTATAGGGATGAAAATGTAACTTTCTTTTGACAGCTCATTGCGCTGAAGTGTATGATAAGCCTATAAAATTATAAAATGTAATAAACTATTTCACTTAATGTTAATATTGATTTTTTACCTGTTTGTTGAGCTATTACCACAGATAAATTCCCTTATTTTCTTACAGTATTCAGATATACTATTGTTGGTGATATTAGATGTAAATATAAACGATTTGAAAAAAATTATAAGATAAATAATCGAAAGATACTACAACACGCACGCCAATGTCGCTAAATGTCAAGAAAATTCATTTAATGTATGAAATTTGTATGTAGCTAACTTCGCTCAATAAATCGGTAATAAATATAGATAAATTTTTCCGGAAAACAGTTTTTTCTTACGACAATCATTTTGAATCACATGGTAATGCATCGGCGCACAAATATCAGTTTATTAATATATTTTCGTATACATTTTACTGATATACGAACTCTCCTGCATGTACTGACATCAGAAAAGTATTTGAAAGCACAGTATATACATTTATGGATACCTCGATGATGGGTTTCATTGCAAGATAAACAAGTTGTTTTGCTTAATGTTTAAAGGTAAAATTTAAAACTTTTTATTTGCATACACCAACAACGTCAGAGTATAATAATTTCCAGGTACGCACCGTTGTCCTATTGTCAATTTAGAATGCCTGTGGCAGGTAGTGTATATACGTGTTTCGTACTTGTGTTATGCACATACCTAGCTGGAAAAAAATTTAAAACTCAGGTAAAGTTTATCATCAGAGAGCAGGTAAATTGTCAACATTGTGAGGTGAGAATTAGAATGCTGTAGTGTTGGTTATTAATATACCCTGCGTCGTAGTTTTGTGTGGCTGTGGTATAAATTCCTTCTTCCTAAAATATTGAAGACTCCTAAATATACATTAATATTGTGGAACGATTCTAAAAACTTCAGTTAATTATATATGAGACTATTAAAGTAAAGGGTGTATCAAATAAAAAAAGTAAATTTTGCTTGGGCGTTAACTACACGGCATATAAAGCACAAACCCGCCGAAACCGGATTTCATCATTAAAGAATAAAAAAAAGTAAAATTTAGAGCCAAAAATTCTTAGTCGGTCCTGATGCAAGGAACGTCATGTTAAGCACCCCGCTAAACATGGTATTATGTATAAATACATTGCACTCATTTAGTATTATTCTTAATGGTGTGCCGTAAGTTCATTTAACGTCATTCCGAATAAATATGCTGATAAGACGTTCGAGTTTCACCGGATATGCGACTTCAGTAGTTACAAAAAACGTAAATATTTTTCTTTTGCTTTGTCGAATCGAGAGTTAGTTGTTAATAAACGGTACCACATGAATCTGAGTTATTTCTTTTGGATTTATTTAATGATATAACCAAAATGAATTGAATCGAATTACACAGAAATAAATGTAGATACAGAAAGTTTGCAAACACGCCTTTTTACTATGATATCGCGCGAAAATGAATCTATACATTCCCGCGCTTTTGCCGATGCATCAAGCTTCGATTTTCTTTATATGAAATCATGATGGTCCTGAAAAGGATCGTTTTTTCGAGACGGGAAGAATTTAAATAAAATGTTCGAAGTGGCTTGCACTCCAAGCAGCGATCCACACAAAACTAATATGGCTGAATGATAGTGGTATGTGGGGGTACACTCGGGACAGCATTTAGGTTGGGCACAGGTGCGGCTCTAGCCAGCATTTATAAAATATTTTTTTCTCGTTAATGCTTACAGATAGATCCCCTGTGCATTAAGACATTTTGATTGTATATGATTACAGCTGCTACATATTATTATATTTACCTCTATAACTGATACACCCTGTATATCAAAGCTTACTTTACAGTTTATAAGAGGCTAAAAGTTACATTTAGATGAATACAAACTTTTTGCATTTTCTACCGTCTAAAGATTTTTTTTTTAAAGTTAAGTAGTATCAATGTAGGCCGAGAAGATGCAGACTTTTTCTACAAAAAAAACATATCTGCCTTATATAGTTTAATGGCAGCAAAAACTTCCATTTGTCTACAACTTTTTGGGACACGTTCTATAAAAGTAAAATAGATGATACATACTTTACATTTTACGAACATTTCATAACATTCATTTAAAATTATCACATCAACTCTCCGAGATATCCCTAAAAATAACAATTTTGATATTAACTTCACGACAATATCAGATCTTGCGTCATACAAATCTCCAAAAACCGACATTGTATCTAATAATATACACACAAACCAAGGAAATGTATCATCAAGTTGGTAGATATTTCTAATAAAAATTAAACCGAAATATTTGCATGAAATAGAGCCAATTCTTTTCCCGGTATATACAACCTCAATAGGACAAAAATTCAAACCGTAAACATAAACGCATTGATAAATCGTCGGAAATGCGAATCCTTCCAGAATTGCATTATTTTTTCTGCGGTCGAAAAAACTGTACATTCTGTGGTTCTTATAACTTCCACATAGTTTTAAAATACATACGTTACGTTAGACATGTCGCAAACCAGTGGCTTTCTTTGTCGGCCAGGGTGTGGAATACTTGGTAAATATTTAGTATTTCTTTTTATGAGGAAAGAAGTGACGAATTGTATATATTTCTTTTAACCAGAAAATAACCGCAAAAAAATGTATACAGAATGGAGTTTCAATGTGGCATTCCGAGATAAAAGTAAAATCCAGTTTTTTAGGACGATGGGAAATGCTTTTTGATTTCTTTTTCCTTTATAACTAAAGTTTAACACCTAATGTTTTAGGGGATTGAGTTATTCACTCCTCAGCATCTGCTATATTTTCAACTGTCCGTTTTAATGGTCTACCACTACCTAGTTTTCGGGACACAAATCTTATTTTTTTACGGAATTTTGCCACTGATTCTTGTATATCGATTGCCACAAACTGTCATATCTTATTGAAAAATTTGGAAATTCTGGCCAAAATTCTTATATACATGGCTGCAAAAAGTATACAACCATACCACGTGATTCAAAATGATTGTCGTAAGAAAAAAACTGCTTTCCGGAAAAAATTATCTATACTTATTACCAATTTAATGAGCGAAGTTAGCTACATACAAATTTCATACATTCAATGAATTTCTTGACATTTAGCGACATTGGCGTGCGTGTTGTAGTATCTTTCGATTATTTATCTTATAATTTTTTTCAAATCGTTTATATTTACATCTATCACCAACAATAGTATTTCTGAATACTGTAAGAAAATAAGGGAATTTATCTGTGGTAATAGCTCAACAAACAGGTAAACAATCAATATTAACATTAAGTGAAATAGTTCATTACATTTTATAATTTATTAGGGTTTATCATACACTTCACCGCAATGAGCTGTCAAAAGAAGTTACATTTTCATCCCTATAAAGTTTCTACGGTACAGGAATTATTACCCTTAGATCACGATAGGCGATTGGAATATTGTCATTGTTTAATAACAATTTATGGGACGATGACTTTCTAAACAAATCATTTTTTTCGGATGAAGCCTAGTTTTATCTAACAGACTATATCAATTTACAAAACTATTGTATCTGGTCTGCAGAAATCCACACGAATTTCGAGAAACGCAATTGCATCCCGTAAAAGTTGGAGTTTGGTTAGCTATGTCCAGGCAACGAATAATAGGGCCAATTTTCTTCGAGGAAACTGTAACAGCCCCACGTTACCAACAGATGTTGGGATTGTTTATTGCAGAGTTACAAGAAATGAGCTTGAAGCAGGTTATTTTCAGCACGATAATGCTCCAGCACATACTGCTCGACAAACCTGCCAATATCTTCAAACAGTTTTTTGCTGACAGTTCGTTAGAGCACAAAGATGCCCACCAAGATCCCTTATCTAACCCCATTAGATTACTTCATGTTCGGCTACCTAAAAATAGGATCTATAGAAACCGCATGCATACCATAGAGAACTGAGAGATGCAGTTTTGTCACTTAATAATTATACTAATTGTATGTTATAATTTAAGTAATAAATAAATTTTAGTTAAACACCAGTTAGTGCTGAATTGTAAAATCATAATTTAGTAAAGTTAAATTAATACATTTATTTTTACAAGCAGAAACACCAATCCATAGTCGTTTATATAATGCGAGTTCAAATATAGGTTACGTTTTCCTTATTTAATGACAGATCCGTTTACTTCTTATGTTCCAACACTGACTTAGTTCCAACCTTCATTACAAACACGCGGCATATACCTACACCTGTACTATCTATAGGAGCGGAATTGACAATCATTTTGAATCTCTGTGTACTCTAATTTTTTGATTTTACACTATTCCTTAAGTGTGATTCGATAATAAAAACTTTATGATTTATTGTAAACATTTTTGAGTGTCATATATAATAAACCAAAATACAATAAACATAACAGATGCATTTTATTTGTCACTATACCAACATTATATTTTAAATAAATAAAATCATGGCTTGCTATTGGAGGGTTGTGGAAGTTTCGTTATTAAAAGTTGGAATTTTGTGCACAAATGAACGTTTATATTACTACAAACACTACAATAATAGTTTAATTAATATCTAATTTATAAAAACCCAAAAAAGGTTTTATTGTATGAGCAGATAATTATTCGAAATTCCACAAAAGTACCAGTAAAGCAACTAAACAAATGTTTGTATACGATAACTAATTCAAATCCTTAATTCAATATCATCATGCTGAAATGATCTATTTTTTAAGCAAAAAAAATCGAAACACTAAGGTTATTTTCATACAAAATCACACCAAACCTATAAGCAATAAGCATATATGTATAAACCTTTTCATTCTTCCTGTTTGTTTTCTTTATACTAACAAAAAAAAAAAAAAATAATTGATGATTCCCCCTAAGAATCAATATCGCTTGCCAATCGTCTTAAAAGTTTACTTTTGCTTCATAACATATCAATTTATTCTTATCATATCCTTATATAAATCATAACCTTAATTAAGTTTACTCTATAATGGCTGTGGTAACACTACGAGCCTTAGTCGTTGGAGGGAAAGAGAAGGAGCGCAATGGACCCTCAGGGCTCTAAGTTAGACCCTATACTCTCTATATAACATCTTTATTAATGCTTTTATTCGAGTTCATTGAACCTATCTTAGTGTAAAAGTGGCTCATATATGTATGCTTATCCTTTACTACATTCACTAGTAGAATATTTATTAATTAATGATTAATCCTTAATTTCCTGTTGCTATTTATTTAATTATATATTTAAAATTATATCTCAGGTCACTTTGTAAAATAATTGATATTAAATTATATTGCATTGATGCATGAGATAAATATATACAGGGCTTTGTTCCATAGAATGGGATCATTAGATTTCTTTTTTCAATTACTCACACTTTAAGGGATAGAATCATGTCAATGTTTAAGATTCCAAGAAGACACTGGGAAGAAGAATTTTGATTTTTAAACGTAAAATAAATGTCTACGGAATTATTTTCAATCGAAAGCTAATATGCTAAAACACAGCAGAAGTAACTATTATTATAGGAAAAAATGCAGGGAAGGTATCAGTAATTAGGATTTGATTGATTTTGCTTGCATAGTAGTCAAGGATTTATTTAAGGAAAATATTTTAACTCCATGGAAGTTATGGTTAGATTCCTTTGCAAAGCTTTTTCTTTTCTGAAACATGTCCAGCTTCGATCAACGTCAGCAAATTGAAGTCTACGCCTAACTGTTCCTTCCTCGATCATTCTGAATGTGGTTCTTTTTCACCATATCCTCCATTACAACGTAGTGAGGTGTAAGATCCAATATCACAGCTCGATAGCTGCTGAAGTTCACATATTCCCATAGTTATACATATGTAGGAATACTAATTAAAATACTAATACTAACTTTGCACTTTAGACAGGTTAATCCTCATGGTAACCAGATTTATTAATTTGCCTCAACCTACTAATCCGTAAGTGATGATTGGTCTCACTATTGCTGTATATATCCAAAACAGTACTTTTGGGTCGGATCCCCAGTTGTTTCCTGCAAAGTTTTTGCACATCATCAAGGCATTTTCTGCTTATACTTCAAGGTTGTGTTTATTTCAGAGAAGTTCATTGCCAAGAGTTCCAATCTATGTTTCGACCATCCATTCTTATGGTCTCAAGATTGAATTTCTTTGTGAATGCATCCGCTCACAAGTCATAGTAATAAATGAGTTGGTTTTCCATTAACCTGGTAGAAAGCACTGGAGCATTCTTGACAGATTCATGTGGAGAGTTGTCAAAAATAGTTATTTGTACCACTACACTGAGAAAAATGAAATGGTTATTTCAACATTTTTCGTAGTGTCACGAATTTGAGCATTGATTTAACCATGTTGCATTTAAGTGAATCATATGCACCTATTTGAAACAAACATATTTATATTGTTGCACACTTTAGAGTTAATTTACAAGATTATAGTGTTCAGGCGTAACCAATATTTTATCTGTTGGTTTAATCCCACTAATGTCGATTTGACATTTGAAAAAGGTGTTCTTTAAATATTTACTATCGGTGTTAACTCAATCAACTGTAATATTCAATACTATTACATATAGGTGTTCGCACATGCGTATAGTCAGTCAGTATCCAACCTCCGTAGCAATAAGACCTATGTTTGTAAGCTTCTGTAACATTAACATTGAATAATAAAGATAATCAAAACCCATCGCGGAGTGTATATATAACATGGCGCAGTCAGGATAAAAACAAACAAAAATACAAAAAAAATCAGTGAAAGGAGAGAAAAGTGCAACAAATTATAAAAAAAGTGTCAGAAAGGAACAAAACAAAATGGAGAATATATCTCAACCGAGGAAGATGAAATGGAGGGCGACCTAGCAAAAAAATGGAGGCAATTCAAAGGAGATTGGGAATTATATTCTACCGCGAGTGGTTGCAGTGTGGGAAAATAGTCGAAATACAAGCAGCGACGCTGTTACACTGTATAGGAAAGGAAGTTCGCGAAATTTTAAATAATATTGAAATTACGCTGGAAAACACATCGATCGACAGCCGGATGCAGGAGCAAGACAGAAGACACGTTTCACACAAGGGCCGCACAAGGATGGAAGATCATTGGAAAGAGGTGTACGGTAAATTCAAACAAGATCGTTTGTAACGGATTCGAACAATTCTAGAACAGGTCGGTGTACACGTTGTAATTTTACGCATGCGCAAAACAGTTGTCCAGCTTATGGTAAAATATGTGATAAATGTAATCGTAAAAATCATTTTGCTTCTAATTGTTTAAGTAAATCGATTAATATGATAAAAACCAATTCCGTTGAAAATAATGATTATTTGGTGGGTAGTATTACGAAATCCCTAAATGCTGATAACGAATTTTGGTTATATGTTGTTATTATAATGATTTATTAGGAAACGTTAAATTGTACTTTCCTTTCAAATGTATGAATAAAACCTTTATAATTTTTTAGTTATGTTATTAAGCTAATATAAGTTTAGTATATAATGCCGTAAATGTTTGATATATATGTACATATATATTTTGAATATATTGTCATTGTAAAACGTTTTTTGTTGCTGACTTTAGCTGAAGTTAATTAGTTCAGTACGAAAAATATTACGTAATTTACATTGTATGTGCCTTTAACAGTGATAATTTCCAATGAGATTACAATCCGTTGATATTAATGTGTTCCTTCTATTACCTACTATAGTCTTCGTAATTAGGCAATATATAGCTATGCGTTGCTATCAATGGACTAATTGCTGAATGTGCGGGCGGATTTTTAATTTCATCCATAGATCCATCGATTACAGTGTATCTCTGTTAATAATTAATGATACAGTAATCGATGGATCCATCGATGAAATTAAAAACTCGCCCGATCAGTAACGTGATTTTAAGCAAAATCGAAAATTGTTCCAATAACAAGAAAATCTTTTTCGTATAACCACCTAAAAGTGTTGAATTACATGCAAATAGTCATTCGATGAATATTACAGGTAGGTTAAATGAAACAATATAAGTTTTGAATCAATATTTTATAGAAATGTATAACAAAATTTATTAATCATTGAAATAACACTGTACCAGTGCTACACCAATATTATAAAATTATAGAGACAATTATTACTTCGTGTGTCTACAACAACTAACTGTGTTGGGATAATGTTGTTGTATTATTCAATTAGCACGTAGAAATTGTTAATGGAAAATTAAGTACATATTCAAAGAATCACGTATAGTCTGTTTCCTATAACATTCATTATTATTCAGTTAACTAACGCAATTTAACATTTTTTTACGTATTGCATTAACACTAAAATATCATTGCTCATATTGAAAAAGAAAAAAGTGTTCAATACACCATTTTATTAGTTAATACAACAATTTTTTTCTCTCGGTGTTGGCCAGAAACTACAGTTTTGCGAGTATCAGTATGGTTTGTTTACAAATTCGAATACTCGCAGAAGTGCTTCTGGCCGTGTGACACACAATGTTTTTTTTTGGGCCGATAAATCTATAATAATAATAATTTTTTTTTGAATAATTTTGAATTGAAAATAGAAAAGAAATTTTGACACTAGGGAGTTGACAGTACAAGTTGGCACACATGTTACATATATTAGTATTTTGACGTTTCCGAGAATGGATCTTTGTGTGTAATTTTCTTTCTAGTTTAATATCTATTTATCAATAATAAGTGCAATGAAGACACCAGCTTATCTTAGCATGGTTGAACAGTAGCTTAATGACAATTTATTTCACGTCTGTCATGTGAAATCTAGTGTGGCCAACCTTTAGTGACATTTTTGCCTGCAACTCTGAAGTACAGCAAAATGAGTGTTTCTGGACGGAGGTGCAAAAACTTTCTTTATTAATCAGTGCATCTTGGATTTGATTCGTCAGCTGCACTAAAGCAGTTTCAAATGATCTACCCACTTGGTACACGTATTGACAGGAGTGCTACGATATTTGTTCTGATATAATTATCTACAGCATTTTCTGCCGTTTTCCAACAAATAAGGTGTGTTGAATCTAACTAATTTCAAATGGTAACGAAAGTGTCTCTGTTTAGGTCTGGCAAGATCTGCTAGCTTGGACTGTATTTAACCTTATAATATTTTTAAAATGAGCGAAATTTGACTGATTTAATACCCGTTTTTTTTCTGAGCGCATTTTTGAAGGCTAGTAAATCCCCGCACTTCAAAAACCGTGTTTAATATATATATCAATAGCCCTATTGATTATATTGGAATAACGTCGATAAAGTGATTTATTTATGGGTAAATAAGCAAATGATTTCGGCAGTAGCTTGTTGATTTAGTATATTAAACATGCGATAATATATGTGTATTCAATAATTTTGTGTTTAATAATTTTCCACAAAGACTGGAAGCAAGTTTTAATAATAAATCATTTAATTTGATGATGTTTTGTTCGTAGCCGTTAATTATGTATAGTTATTCCTTTTTTACCCTCACGAAGGAAAAAAGGAATAAATCATTTGATTTAATAATTACTTATTATATTTTTTTTTATATAGAAAAATCAGATTTGGCAAAAAAAAGTATTTACTGTAAAATATGTAAAAAATATGTAAAATTTAAATACAAGTATACAACAAGTTTGGCAGAACTGTTAAAATAATTTCCTTATGCCTTAAAACTAATCGATTTCTACTTCGCCAAATAAAATTTTGGCTGTTATATGGAATCCATCATTATATGAGTCGCAGCTCTTTTGTTTTCATTTTAGGATCATACTATTATAAAAATATTGTATGCAAAACCTAGTTTTCTATCTGTTGGTGATAAAATATACAGGGTGATCAATTTAACTATTATATCTCGTAAACACGATTTTCAATTGTTTTTTTTTTCTGATTACACGGTTGTAATAAGCGTAACGAACCCTACATCTTTGATAATTTAACCAACAAAGTTAGCAACAGTGCACCGATAACTTTAAATAGCCTGTATACAGTATCTCATCAGAATAAAAATATGAAAAAAATCATAATTTTTAAACACCCTGTATAATTATTTAATTCAGCTCTATATACAGTAGTCGATGCCAACTAGAGTAATTATTATAACCGATTTCTGAAATTCGATCAAATAATAACCGCAACATATGTCGGTCCGTGCTTATTGTAACACCCTGTATGTAAATAGCTATATCAAACGAAAGGGCTACATAAACGCTGCAAGTCCTCAATTGAAACTTTTTTTCTATCTCCCATCGTTTAAAAGTTATTTTGGATAAACGAAATTTGGGGTAAATTTCAAAGTCAAATTCGACCCCCTAAAGTTGAAGTTCCACAGTAACAGAAAGTGTCCTTCTGTAACACTCCATGGCGTCTACAAATTAGGGAAGTTTCATTAGAATCCGCGATGTTCCCTTGTTAGTCTAGATCAGTGTTGCCAACTTGATAAATTTTCCACTAAATCTGGTGTATTAAACGCACATCTGGTGTATACAAATCATATTCTAGTGGCTAGTGAAAAGTTTAGTGGATTTGCTTTAATTTTAGTAATAAATCCAGTGAATTCATTGACTAAATTACATATAAAATATAGAAAAACCAAGTAGCGTCACTCTCGGCAAGATAAATTTCAGTCGCCATTTTATTTTGTACTGTATATATAAGTCTACTATTTCTGTTCTATGATATGGAATCTAGATAAGTTTTTAAAATTTAGCTTTTACTCTTCTTCTTCTTCAGTTAGTGTATTTTCGTTTATATGGGAGTGATTTTAATTCTAACATACACATACATTTTTAAAATTTCGCGCACAATATACAAAACAAGATGGTAGAAGGTTATAAAAATTCCCTAAAAATCTACTTATAAAAATGTGAGTAACGCTAGTTCGTTTTCCAATACTTTGGTAACTTATATATATGTAAATAAATAAATAAAAGTACAAAATAAAATAATAAAAAAATAAGGATATACAGGGTGTATCAAATAAAAAAGTAAATTTTGCTTGGGTGTTAACTACACGACATATAAAGCACAAACCCACCGAAACCGGATTTCATCATTAATGAATAAAAAAAAAGTAAAATTTAGAGCCAAAAATTCTTTAGTCCGGTCCTGATGCAAGGAAACGTCATGTTAAGCACCCGCTAAACGTGGTATTATGTATAAATACATTGCACTCCTTTAGTATTATTCTTGATGGTATGTCGTAAGTTCATTTAACGTCATTCTGAATAAATAAAGGCCCTTGTAAAAATAGCAAAACTGATGCATTTTAAATTTCTTCTTTTTATAAAATTAACATTCCTTTTTTGTTAAGAGCATTCTACGTAAGTCTACAAAGTATTATTTTTAATATCCTGATAAGACGTTCGAGTTTCACCGGATATGCGACTTCAGTAGTTACAAAAAAACGTAAATATTTTTCTTTTGCTTTGTCGAATCGAGAGTTAGGTGTTAATAATAAACGGTACATACCACATGAATCTGAGTTATTTCTTTTGGATTTATTTAATCAAATAACGCAAAATGAATTGAATCGAATTACACAGAAATAAATGTAGATACAGAAAATTTGCAAAAAAAACGCCTTTTTACTATGATGTCGCGCGAAAATGAATCTATACATTTGCCGATGCATCAAGCTTTGATTTTCTTTATATGAAATTATGATGGTCCTGAAAAGGATCGTTTTTTCGAGACGGGAAGAATTTAAAAAAAATGTTCGAAGTGGCTTGCACTCCAAGCGGCGATCCACACAAAACTAACTAAGCGGTAATGGCTGAATGATAGTGGTATGTGGGGGTATACTCGGGACAGCAATTAGGTTGGGCACAGGTGCGGCTCTAGCCCACGGCATTTATAAAATATTTTTTTTCTCGTTAATGCTTACAGATAGACCCCCTGTGCATTAGGACTTTTTGATCGTATATGATTACAGCTGCTACATATTATTATATTTACCTCTATATTTGATACACTCTGTATATTATGATTTAATAAAACACGATTACAGTTGTATAGTTGTATATTGCTGTAAATTATTAATATTTAATAAGTGTTGTATTAAATTCTTATATAATATACAAAATAAAATATACTTTTTCTATTTTGCGTTCATAAAAACGCAATTGTAACACGCTTTTGCGTATCGAACAGTGCTTCATTGTGATACGCCTTTTTTCATTTCTATAGGTTGGCTGTATTGAATACATTATGACAGAAAGCAAAATTGACGTTTAATGCATGTAAATTGTAAATACTTTAATCAAAAATTCTATACAAATTTAGTTTACATTGTTATTGTTATGAAACGTGGAATTACTGTATACATTTACACTGACGGAACAAGTATCTTGAGCATGTATTGTTATACCAGGAAAATTCTTCGTAACAAAGTTTTGCTGAGTTATGTTATTGGCTTTAATGGTAGACTCTTATGATTGAGAATCATTCGATGATATAACTCTAGAATGACCAGATGTACTTGGCCCTGAAAGTTGTGCGCTACAGCCACTTTACTTTTCATAGATGTTTCGATGTAACCCTCAGCTACCGCAAGATGACTTCCATCCACCATGACGTTTTATAGTCAGCAAATCACTGCCTGCGTCTGCTAAGTGTGTAGCACTAGAACGTACTGAAGCAATGTCCAGTATAAAGCTACAATAACCATTGCGATATGTAAGGAAGAATCTTGAATGATTAATATTTTTTGGTCGCAGGGCGACATATTTTTTAATTGAAGTAATCCATCTTTCATCCGTAATTGCAAAAACTCTTACGATATTATTTTTTGTTTTAGGTACTGTCACAAAATAATATCACTCTTAAATTCTAAATCATGTATGGACATATTTTGTTAATTCATCTCGTCTACAGGCACCTGTGTAACCCATTATTAAACGATCTAAAAATTAAATCCATTACATAAAAAATTACATTTTGCAAATATATCGTACCTTTATTGCTAAATACAATGCGTCAGAACCTTCTTCTATAAATTATTATATCTTCAATGCATAAAATTTTAGATTCTTAGCCTCGTATCCCTCAGAGAATCGTTTTAAATAGGCTTGTAATTTAATATATTTTGATATGTCTGTATTTTTATAAATGGAAAAGCAAGAACGAAGCATGGAATACATAGACCATAAGGTAGAAGATTTCTTATTTTTACCTTGTAATTCAAAATATGCCAATAAAATGTTTTCAGATATTGTGTTGACATTATTCTGTACAGCCCATAGTTCAAATTGATGGTAGCATTTTTCATATACTGCTTTTGTTTTTTCGGTAATAAATTTATGACGGCGTTATCCGCAATTTCACGTAGTTTGTGGTGGCGTACAAGATAAATTTGTCTCAGTATCACTCATTTTTTACAGTTTACAGAGACTATATTATGAAATATATTGTTTAAACAATTTAAATAGCCGAATTTGAATTTTGAATTCGTCAAATGTCAATCGTATGTCAATGTGACCAACTTCATATAAAAATAAAACTCAACATTTTTAATGAGATTTTTATTAAGTATTTATTATCAATTTATAATGCAAAATAGAAAAAATAGTATAAAGGACTCGTTTCATAAGGCTTTTTGTCGCACTCGTTCATTAGAAACTCGCCTGCGGCTCGTTTTCTAAACTTGAACTCGTGCGACAAAATCATGCCTTAAATGAACTCGTACTTTAATATACTATTGTGTATCTAATAGGTTTTTAAACGTAACATAAAATTATAGCAAAACATTAAAGAAAAGGGAATTTATATAGTAAAAACCTACTAATTACATAAACATATTAACTCTTTTTTGCTTTCTGAAAATACTTTATAAAGTAGTTCCTATATTCCCAATTCTAGTGATTTTCTGGTGGAATTATAATTCCGAGATCTAGTGAAATATGTTTTCTGTCAATTGGCAACATTGGTAGAAATTATTAAAATTGATCTGGACGAATTTTCTTTTCTAGGCAAAAATATAAGGATTCAAACAAAAAACCCAAAAGTGTGCCTGCTTTTTCCGTTAAAAAGAAATCACTTTGTCTTCTATCCGGCCGTGAGCACCTTCTACACCTTCTCTTGTTGCCGGTATCCTCAGCTCAGATGCCTCCCAACAGTCTGTGGCAATGACTCAACAGTTACGCGGTGGACAAACTTACCCAGGGCTTTGACTAAACTGCATTCCAAAGACAGAACGCCCTCTCCTCTCGGCCTGTCTCGAACTGTCTCTTCGCTTTCGTGCCGTCTCTTTCTGGTACATATACGTACCGCGCGCGAACAACAAGCCGCTGTGCCGGGCTTCGTCGTTGTTGACCCTCTACGCGCGAGACAACAAAAGCTGCTCGCGCGGTACCGTGTATGTATGCAGTAGGTAGGTGGTTGACGCGCGGGAACCCTGGCCGATAATCACAAGAATTTATGCTCGCCTCGGCCGGCTACTGTTCACTACACGGCGCGTCTATTTTCACGTAAAAAACGTCCAATTAAGTCGCCGGAAGGTAAGGACGGCCTGCGGCCGGAATGAGAGAAAATGAACCGCTCAAACAATATCGTCGTTGTTCTAATGAGCGAATGCCGGCATATGGTATGGGAAATTCGTGTTTCGGTGTAACTATGCAAAATAAAAGAGCACCTTGGGTATAAGGATAAAGCATTTTTTTTTTTTTTTTTTAGAGAAGTAATCGCCCGATATTGTTCTCTCAGAATATTTGCAGGACTTTATATATATATTTTTTAGAAATATCCGAGATAAACTAATATAGATATTTAAAAGATAATTTGGAGGATATTACATAGTCTCTTGAATCACGCAAATTATTTTAGAAAAGAAAATAATAATGGTAGGGGGGTGATTAACATATGAGCCCCGTATTTTTGATAATTCATTTTTTTCTATAAATATTTATTTATTTATGGTTTTTCCTTTTTTTTCATGAGGGTAACGGCTAATTTCTAATGCTGACTTAAATTTTTTAAAAAGTTAAACAACTCATTTTAACGCTTCCACAATCTTTATTTTCCGTTGTTTTCTTCAGAATAATGTATATTTTATAATTTAACTTTTTAATTATTTTTTTTTTTAAATATATATCTAAAAATTAATAATCAAATGTCATTAATTATAAAAAAAATGTGTGAGTTTTTTTACTTACATTTAGGGACATTCACAGAACATTTTAAAAACTTATTTAATAATTAAATTTTTTTTTTTTTAAAAAAACAATTACTGGAAACGTCGTCATTTTACAATACTGTTAACAAAACAATTTTCCAATCAAACTGCCCAAGAATACATTTAAACTAACGCGAAAGGCTATTTATTTATTTATATTTATGCAGATAAATATAAAAAAAAACAAACAAATTATCTATCAATTTCAGGGATAATAAATTATAAGAGGAATAACAGATAGGGGGTCCTTGGTGTCCCGTCATTTTTAGTTTTTAAAAAATAATTTATGTTATCTTGCTCTTGTATTTATAAATTAAAAATACGGAGACAAGATGACATAAATTATTTTATAAATAAAAATTAAATTAAACGATGCACCCCCAAGCCGCTATTTTTTCTAATATTTATTATTTTGGGAAATTAGTATTTTTTTTCTTTTTTCTTAGAAGGTAATTTGGAGAGCGTTATCTAGTCTCTAAGATGACGCAAATTATTTCAGAAAAAAAAATAATAATGGTAGGGGGTGATTATCATATGAGCCCCGTATTTTTAGTAATTAATTTTTTTATATAAATATTTATTTATTTATATTCACGCATATAAATATAAACAAACAAAGTGCCTATTAGTTTCAGGGGTAATAAATTATATATTAAGGAATAACAGATAGGGGGTCCTTGGTGCCCTGTCCTTTTTAGTTTTTAAAAAATAATTTATGTTATCCCGCTTTTGTATTTATAAATTAAAAATACGGAGACAAGATGACATAAATTATTTTGTAAATAAAAATTAAATAAAACGATGCACCCCCAAGCCGCTATTTTTCCTAATATTTATTATTTTGGGAAATTAGTATTTTTTTCTTTTTTCTTAGAAGGTAATTTGGAGAGCATTGACTAGTCTCTAAGATGACGCAAATTATTTTCAAAAAAAAAAATAATAATAACGGTTGGGGGTGAGTACCGCGTAGCCCCGTATTTCTAGAAATTATTTTTTTTATTATATAAAAATAAATAAATAAATAAAAAAGGATGGCATATATGTATTTTACAACAAAAAAAAAAATAATGACTGAGCTCCAGTTACTTACCCCCTACCTGTTGTTTCTCCTAAAATAAAAATTATAAAATGATTTATATATAAAAAAAATATTTATAGAAAAAATAATATTAAAATACGGATGGATACAGTACTTGCTCCCCGTCTCACTATTATTTTCTTAATTTTTTTTTTTTAATAATGCGTTGTTAGTAACTTATTATAATTAAAAAAGTATTTTCATTTAGTAGTTTACATTCATATTTTTGGTATTTTTTTTGCTATAAAAATACAAAATTTTTGGAAAAAAAATTAACAAAAAAAAATGTACTGCACACATTCGTATATCAAAAAATAGCAAGGAGGAACTCACCCTCCTCCTTGCTATTTTTTTATTCAATTTTTTATAACTAAAAAATATTAAAAATACGAATGTGTGCAGTACATTTTTTTTTATTAATTTTTTTCCAAAAAAAATGTATTTTTTATAACAAAAAAAATACCAAAAATATGAATGTAAACTACTAAATGAAAATACTTTTTTGTACTGCACTTTTTAGCATTTTTAGTAATATTTCTAGTTACAAAAACATATTATATTTTTGAAAAAGAAATTAATAAAATAGTGAGAGGAAAGGCGAGTAGTGTATAGATCCACCTTTTTGTATTTTTTCTTGTTATAAAAGATAATATATAAAAAATAATAGTGAAAGGGAAGGCGCGCCTGCACACATCTGTATTTTCAGTATTTTTAAGAATAAAAAATAAATAAAAAAACACTAATAGTGAGAAGAAATGTAAGTACTCCAGATTTTCGTATTTTTAATAATATTTTTAGATATAAAAAATAATATTTTTTGAAAAAAAATAACAAAAAAGCGATTGTTAGGAGAAAGCTGGGTATTTTTGTTTTACACCCGTATTTTCAATATTTTATTTTGGTTATAAAAAATTAATAAAAGCAAGTGAAAGTGAGGGGGAAGACGAGTACTATATACATCCGTCTTTTTTATACTTTTTTTGTTATAAAAAATGTTTGAAAAAAATAATAAAAAAAGGTGAGTGAGAGAGAATGCGAGTATTGCATACGTATTTTTGGTATTTGTTTTAGTTCCAAAAAATACTTTTTTTGAAAAAAAAATAATAAAAGAATAATAGTGAAGGCGAAGGCACGCACTGCACACACCCGTGTTTTCAGTATTTTTTTTTTGTATAATAAAAAATTAATAAAAAAAAACTAATATTTTTAGTTACAAAAGATAATATTTTTTTTGAAAATAAAATTATAAAAAGTGATTGTTAGGGGAAGGCGAGTACTGCATGCACTGGCATTTTTATTATTTTTTTTAATAATGAAAAATGAATAAAAAACTAATAGTGAGGATTTTCGTATTTTTAGTAATATTTTTAGATGAAAAAAATAATTTCTTGAAAAAAAATTAAAAAAAATGATTGTCAGGGGAGAAAATATAATATAATAAAAATATGAATAAAAAACCAATAGTGAGGAAGAGTGAGTACTGCAAAAAAAAAAATAAATAAATAAAGGGACACCAGGTACCCTGTACCGATCATTTCTCTTACATGATTTTCAACTAGACGGCAATATCCGAAAGCACAAAGTTTCAAAGTCTGCGTTACAATTTTATTTAATTAACCAACAATCCAGACTCAGAAAGTCAAAAAAAACAACTTACTGTTTTATTCAACGCTGATTAACAAGGATACAGGATTAAATCGATGAAGGTGAATAATTTACGACAAAATACCTTTGCCCTCATCTCGAGAAGAATCGACGAAATATGTTTCGGACGGCAAAGTAGAAGGAAAAGTTTCCCCATTTAATTTTTTTAATTACATCAACACATCTTTCTATATACACATTTTAGTTATTGGAAGCGCCAAGATTATCTCACGATACCATCTGTATATGGGATATACCCTCGCCTCGCGCAACACGAGAACTCGAAGCGGTAACCCACGAATTCTCGATATCAATTAAGATAACTGCATATCTGACTGACACGAGTTAATAGTTTCAGGATGATCGAGCGATATATTAGGAAATTAATATAATATGCAGAACTTCGTTAGTAGGAAGCGCGATGCTATTATAATCTCTAACAAGTATATGTGGTATATGTTTATAAAGCGAAATTTTCCAATGGTGTCACTTCGATTCAGGATTCTGTGTTAATATTGTGCAAGTAGCAGAAGTTGTGACGACTGGACACGGCATAATCAGAAACATCTGTTCTACGTCCTTATTTCCTTCAAGTCCTTTTTTTTTGCGTTGATCGTGTATTATACTAGTTTATGTTACGCTTCTAACTGGTGTATAATATTGCCATTTGCGGTAATTGCTTGGTGTTGACTATATTTAGACATCCTACTGGTTCGACTTAATGATGTTACTTGGAAGTGTGTATAATATATTTTATTTTCTTCTTACTAGTTTTTCTCTACACCTGAACAAAATCATAATGCAGCAAGTATACAGGTGAACTCAGATAAAAAAGACGAATTGAGATAAATTATGGTAGAGATTAATTTACAATTTTAATTTCTAATATGGCGTTATTAAAAATAGTTTTGAAAGAACGTCACACTGAGAGAAATATCCTTTTCCTTTAAAAGGAATTGCATTAAAATAAAAGTTTTTGCATTCTCTACACTCTAAAAAATGATGGTAAATTTACCTCACTAGTATGTGAAAAAAACATATGAAATATAAGGTAAAATTACACCAAAAAGAGGGTAAACATCAGATTACCACAAATTAGGTGTAATTTTGCCTGGTAAACCGATTTTGATGGAAAAATACTTCAATAAATGAAGTAATTTTCCCCCACTTGGTGAAATTTGCTTGCTTAGAAGCAAGGAAAAATAACATACTTCGTGGAATATTACCCCTTATGTTGGTAAAAATACAATATGGACAATACAAGGGACATGAAATTCTGATTATATATATTATATATATGCGCCTGTTATTTGATTGGAACACAAAATGTTTTTTTTTAACATTGCATTACACTGTGTCGCTTGATCAAAAATTAAACCCGTTACGAGAATGCATTACATAGTCGTCGACTATACAACGCGCAAGCGTTTGAGGTACGCAGTTTGAATACAAGTGCGGCATCTACACTGATGGCTTCAACGTATAGATGTAAATGGTGTGTTTTTCATTTTGTCTTGCAAATAAAGATTGAGGTAAGTTGATTTTACATTAATTATGTATTGAGATGATTACCATGTACTTAGCTATGACAGCACACATAAATAATAGATATACACCTGCGTATGGATATCTAATATGATATACGGGAACTTACCTCAATAGCATTTGGCGGTATGTTGCTACAAGATATGATACATTTATTTAAAGTTTTCAACGTACAAGTGACACGCAGGAAACTACCGTATCAAACTTTTCAATTTAAACAACAGAAAGTCTTCGTTTTCAAAGAGTCAATTCTTTTTTTTTTCTCTTTCATTAAACATTTGGAAATGTAAAACGACTAGTGTCTTGCCGTTATTGGAGGCTATGTTTTCGTGGTTAAGTGATGATACAAGTAAAGTAAGGAAGAGACTATTTTGGTTTTACTCTAGGATTTAATGACAAAAGTAAAGTAGGTATTAAGCACTTATACATGCAAATGTGCAAGACCGCAGGACGGCAAATTTGAGTTCAATAGTTAATCACAACATTATTTATGTATATACTAGTATCGCGGGAATTGCCAGATATCAAAAACCGGTTAATCGATTTTTAGTAAAAATCGGTTTTTAAAATCGATTTTCAAAACCAGTTTCAAACTAAAAACAATACGTATTACTTTTATAAAAGTGCTATGTAATTTAAATTCGAAAAACCTATTTAAGGCGCAATAATCTGCTTTTAAAAACCGGTTTTAATTTTGAAAACTGGTTTTACGGTTACAATTTTAAAGACGATTAATCACTGCATCCAAACCCCGGTTTACATAAAGAGGCTTCGATTCGCAGCACTATTATCTACATACAATATATTTTTAAATGCTAAATTTATTAAAATTTTCAGGATAAATCTAAACTTGAGAAATTGAGGTGAATACACCGTTGAAAATATGCTTGGAAGAAGGTATTAATAAAAATATATTTATTTTCATGTTTTTTACATTATTTTTCTTTTCTAGGAAATGTGAAGTCGCATTCTTAATGGTAGAAAGACAGTTATTAGACTCAACAGATTCATTTCGTTCTGCATTACAACAAATGATGGCGGCATATTTTAATTTTCATTTGCAGTACGCAAAAGAGGCTTCTAACACATTAGAAGTTCTACAGAGGTATTTTTTTAAAAATACAACCTGAACAGGGCAACAAAATAAAAAAAGCTCCAAATCCAAACTAAAATTGATAAGATTTTTTAATGTATGTTGTTAGTCAAAATTTATTTTATGGTTACATTCAACTAGATCTTTGTATTATGAATACAACCAATTCTTAGTACTATGGCTTCTCTTATCGACCTTTCTCCCAAAATGTTTACTCTTTAAAACATTGCTTATTGAATTTAAAAATTTATTGAAATTATTGTAAACTCTCTGTAATCCAACTAATTAATATATTCTTTAGAAATTATTAAAATTAAATCTAATATTATAAATGGTATATTTTGAATATTTAAGTGGAGAATCTGCATTAAGTTCTAAATGATATAAACATGTTATTAGATAACTGAAACTTAATATTTCCTGGATGATAAACACCTAATAATCAATTATTTCTAATTCTCTTTGTTTACTCTAATCTATACATTAAAAAAAAATGTGATAAAATTACCCCAAAAATAGATGGCAACTGGGCTACCTCCTATTTTTGGGGTAAATTTACATCTATGGGGGATTTTTCACATACTGGTGGAATATTCCTTGAAGGTGTGATAAATCTACCTGAAATTATTCCATTCAATTAGGAATATTACTTTAGAGGTGTAAATTTACCAGGGAAAATTACCACACTTTCAAGGAATATTCCACCAGTATGTGAAAAATCCCCTATAGGTGTAAATTTACCCCAAAAATAGGCTGTAGCCCAGTTGCCATCTATTTTTGGGGTAATTTTACCACATTTTTTTTAGGGTGTATATGGCCAACATGATTTCGTGTTTCTTTGAAAAGGAATATAATTTTAAATTCAGGCATTTCTTCGGAAATAATATATTTTTCGAAGATAAATCGACAAATCCAGACAGATAAACCGTCTACTTTATGGACGTGACACAACAGACATACGAAACGAAATCGTCACCCCTAATTCATTTTCCCAATTACTGAGTCGGGGTCGTCCACAAAATTTATGTAGCCAACCCTTATCTGTAATGTACAAGGAACCTGTGTGCTGGAACTGAAGATGAGCCCTTTATTTTCGAATAAAACTCGGACGAACTATCGATAACCCACTCTAAAACTGTCAAGACGTGGACTACCTGAAACGGCAAATCTCGTGGATTTTACCAACAAGTATAATATATAAACTACATACGAAGGTAAACATGGGAAAGTTCTGTGAAATTCTGTAAATTAACTTATTTGCATTTATATAATAAATACTCTACTATGACGTGATTACAGAATCATATTTAATGCCCATACTAAATTCTACAAAATTTATGTTTATATATGTACTAATTAAACAGTCAAGACTCAAGGTATTTATTATATTCGCCTTGTTTCACAACTTAAGTATAATTTTATCTCACAAAAACATTTTAAAAGTGGCACAGAGATTACTTATACACAGAGATTCAAAATGATTGTCAATTTCGCTCCTATAGATAATAACAGAGTGTAGGTATATGCCGCGTGTTTGTAATGAAGGTTTGAACGAAGTCAGTGTTGGAACATAAGAAAGTAAACGGATCTGTCATAAATAGGAAAAACGTACCTATATTTGAACTCGCATTATATAAACGACTATGGATTGGTGTTTCTGCTTGTAAAAATGAAATGTAATTAATTTAACTTTACTAAATTATGATTTTACAATTCAGTACTAACTGGTGTTTAACTAAATTTATTTATTACTTTAAATTATAACATACAATTAGTATAATTATTAAGTGACAAAACTGCATCTCTCAGTTCTTCTATGGTATGCATGCGTTTCTATAGATCCTATTTTTTATATACCGAACATGAAGTAATCTAATGGGTTAGATCAGACGATCTTGCGGCCATCTTGTGCTCTAACGACCCTGTTAGCAAAAAAAATGTTGAGATATTGGCAGGTTTGTCGAGCAGTATGTGCTGGAGCATTATCGTGCTGAAATAACCTGCTTTCAAGCTCATTTTCTTGTAACTCTGCAATAAACAATTCCAACATCTGTTGGTAACTTGGCTGTTACAGTTTCCTCAAGAAAATTGGCCCTATTATTCGTTGCCTGGACATAGCTAACAAACTCCAACTTTTACGGGATGCAATTGCGTTTCTCCAAATTCGTGTGGATTTTCTGCAGACCAGATACAATAGTTTTGTAAATTGATATAGTCTGTTAGATAAAATCAGGCTTCATCGGAAAAATGATTTGTTTAGCAAGTCATCGTCCCTTAAATTATTATTAAACCACGACAATATTCCAATCGCCTATCGTGATCTAATGTAATAATTCCTGTACCGTAGAAACTTTATAGGGATGAAAATTTACTTTCTTTGACAACTCATTGTGCTGAAGTGTAATGAAAGCCTATAAAATATAAAATGTAATAAACTATTTCACTTAATGTCAATATTGATTTTTACCTGTTTGTTGAGCTATTACCACAGATAAATTCCTTATTTTTCTTACAGTATTCAGAAATACTATTGTTCGGTGATATTAGATTAGATTAGATTAGATTAGGATAGGGTGGCCTATCGACCTGTTTCACCCCGACCTTTTCAGATCTATTGTGATCCCCTTTTTCCTAGAGGACGCTCTCTAATTTTGCCTCTTGATTAGGCTATCATCTTTGAGAGCGGCTTCTTTATGTAGCTACTAGCTGTGGGTTCTCCTCCCCCATTATTAGAAACCTTGTCCTCGCCAGGCTTCACATTGGCACAGCACATGAACTGGTGTTTCTTCCTCCTCTTGGCAGTATCTGCAGGTTGCATCATCTGCCAGGCCTATGTTATACATATGCCTATTCAGTCTACAGTGACCAGTCAGCAGACCTACTATCATTTGACAGTCTTCCTGTCTTTATTCAGTAGATTCTCTCGTGAGTTCAGGCCTCTGCTCCTTTAGGAACTCTTTTGCCTGCCATTGTCCGGTGATTTATCCACCACTCTCTGGACTGATTGTATATCCATTCATTGATGGATTTTTGATTTGCGATTTGGTAGTGCCGAAAGAAGGGTCGGCTCCAACGAATGGCCTTGATGAACCTCGCCTGGCCAGCTCGTCCGCCGCCTCATTCCTCTCACGCCCGAGTGGCTAGGGACCAGGCTAGGGTTACTTTCCTTTGGTGCCCACCTCATTTAGGGCGCTTACACAGTCCCAAATCAGCTTAGAGTCCACGCTTGAGGAGCTAATCGCTTTAAGTGTGGACTGGCTGTCGGAGAAGATAGCGACGCTTTTACCCGGTGCGGTACATCTTTCTATCTCTCTGACACAGTGGTGAATTGCAGCAACCTCCGCTTGGAACACAGTCGTGTCTTTGCTGAAGCTTACCGAAAGAGCCTTTTTAGGTTTCTTAGTGTATATTCCCGCTCCGACGCCGTAATCCGTTTTAGAGCCGTCAGTAAACCAGTTTGAGTCCGCTCTTACCGGGGCACCTGCCTCCCAGTCCTTCTTATCTGGTAGGTGATATTAGATGTAAATATAAACGATTTGAAAAAAAATTATAAGATAAATAATCGAAAGATACTACAACACGCACGCCAATGACGCTAAATGTCAAGAAAATTCATTTAATGTATGAAATTTGTATGTAGCTAACTTCGCTCATTAAATTGGTAATAAGTATAGATAAATTTTTCCGGAAAATAGTTTTTTTCTTACGACAATCATTTTGAATCACATGGTATATTTCTCCAAGTAAGATCAATACGTAACGTATATATGCTTCTTTCAATACGAGGTATCCGTTAAATTGCTCGGATTAAAAAATAAAATCTGTGTCAATCCTTGTGTATTTATTTGCAATAAATTTATTTACGCATTCTAGAAGTATATCTGTATTGTGTGTATATGAACACACAAGTTAATTTTATCTTTATTATCGGGCAAGGCTGACTTGGAATTGTATAGGTATGCAAATATGACTTTTAAAAGTCACATATTCATACATATTTCTTGGCTGGAATAATTTATGGTACTGTGTGCGCGTATGTGAAAATAAACGCATGATATATCACGGGGCGTTTTGCAATAAAATCTGCCCGTACGGAGTTGTTGTGTCAATATTGCAGAAGGGGGAATGTGATTGTATAAATGTAATTATTGGATTGTCTTGTGTGTAATTTCTGCTACAGATGGCATTAGATTATTTTGGGTTTTTGTTAGGGAAAAATCAGAAATACTGATGAACTTCTCTTCGTAATTTTACTTTTAAATAAGTTGTTTGTTTTGGATTCACGATATTTAGTGATCAATTAAATAAAATTATAGTTTTTTTGTGCAACACAAAAAAATAATCTCATTTTTAAGTTACTTTTATTGTTTACCCCAACATACATTGTTGTATTAATATAAGCCAAAATAATGTTCACTGAACCATTACATTAAGAGATTTTGAAACTGTTGAATCAAACGAAATAACGTTATTTCAAACAAATTATATACTACAGCCAACACGATGTTGGTTTGTTTGAAATATAAACTTGGTGCAGTGAAAGCATATTTTGCTTTGACATTATTCATCTTTTTGTATTCTTATTACTTAATTTTAGTGTCCAACCAACATTTTATGTTAACAATCTTCTGGATTGAATAAATCCAATGGTTGTGTTATTTATATACAACCCAAAAAGTGTGTTAAATTAACGTATTTTGCATTGACTAAACGCAATTTTTTTCTCAGTGTAGTACTTCAATTTGTGCGGTTTCAGTTAAAACTTTAGGATTCTTAATACTTTAATTGCATGCAATAAAGGTATTAAGAATCCTAAAGTGTTTTGAAATTTACGAACTAAATCTAAAACATACTGGTGACCAACATTTTTGTTTGGTATGACAGCATCTACACTCAGAAAAGAGATTACATTAAATGAAAAGTTTTATAACTTTTGGTTATTTTTATCATGTTCAACGAAAAGTACTTTTTCTCAAAAAAAGTAGCGTGCTGTTTTGCCGGAAGACTATTTTGTTTTTAACTACATGCTTTTGGACGAAAAGTAACCGTATTTAAATGGAATGTACCTTAGTTTTGATTAATATTTTATAATGTCTGTATAACTTCTGTTTAAGTAAGACAATACATATGTTTAATAATATATTTTAGTTTCTTTTAAGTATTATTGAATTATATAAACAGTATTTTAAATAAAAAAAGCCGGACGTTTTGGTTTATTTGGTTTTATTGCAAAAAATGGCGAAAAATTGTTCCAATACCCCCCCCCCCCTTTGGATTATTTCAAGTTTTTTCATAACGCCAAATTTAATTCAATTGCACTCTATAGGGCGTATTTCGACCCGTAGGAAACGAATATCGCATCGAAAATCCGATAACTTTAAAGGGAACCGAAATATTCGCGTTTTATTGCAAAAAATGGCGAAAAATTGTTCCAATACCCCCCCCCCCCTTGGATTATTTCAAGTTTTTCATAACGCCAAATTTAATTCAATTGCACTCTATAGGGCGTATTTCGACCCGTAGGAAACGAATATCGCATCGAAAATCCGATAACTTTAAAGGGAACCGAAATATTCGCGTTTTATTGCAAAAATGGCGAAAAATTGTTCCAATACCCCCCCTTGGATTATTTCAAGTTTTTTCATAACGCCAAATTTAATTCAATTGCACCCTATAGGGCGTATTTCGACCCGTAGGAAACGAATATCGCATCGAAAATCCGATAACTTTAAAGGGAACCGAAATATTCGCGTTTTATTGCAAAAAATGGCGAAAAATTGTTCCAATACCCCCCTTTGGATTATTTCAAGTTTTTTCATAACGCCAAATTTAATTCAATTGCACTCTATAGGGCGTATTTCGACCCGTAGGAAACGAATATCGCATCGAAAATCCGATAACTTTAAAGGAACCGAAATATTCGCGTTTTATTGCAAAAAATGGCGAAAAATTGTTCCAATACCCCCCCCTTTGGATTATTTCAAGTTTTTTCATAACGCCAAATTTAATTCAATTGCACTCTATAGGGCGTATTTCGACCCGTAGGAAACGAATATCGCATCGAAAATCCGATAACTTTAAAGGGAACCGAAATATTCGCGTTTTATTGCAAAAAAATGGCGAAAAATTGTTCCAATACCCCCCCTTTGGATTATTTCAAGTTTTTTCATAACGCCAAATTTAATTCAATTGCACTCTATAGGGCGTATTTCGACACGTAGAAAACGAATATCGCATCGAAAATCCGATAACTTTAAAGGGAACCGAAATATTCGCGTTTTATTGCAAAAAATGGCGAAAAATTGTTCCAATACCCCCTTTGGATTATTTCAAGTTTTTTCATAACGCCAAAATTACAGAGCCCTATTTAATAATTCTGTAACTTAAACGAAACAATTTTAAAATAAAAAACTTGTGCTGTTTCATGATTAAGCGAAAACTGAAAACCGCATCTTTCTAACTTTCGTATTTCCGGAGATATTTCCAAACACCGCAGACATTGCAAATGTCATTTTTTTTTTTCGAAAAACGTCATGTAATTCGGAAACGGTACAACTTAGCCCCAATGTATGCCTAACGTATTGTTATTTAAATTTAACAAGGAATCCAAAAGTACAATAATATACAGGGTGTTCCATTTAAAATAATAAAGTTAGTATTTACTTCCGGTACAACCGGAAGTCCGCCATTACTGAAACTAATTTTAAAATGTGTACAATATGATTCGAGGCAACATTTATTTGAAACATTTTTCCAAAAAAACAATAATAAATCGGCTATGGACCGTTGCATCTTAGGCTGGACACCCGGTATACATCCTACATAGAATAATAATAATAATAATAATAAGAATCAGAATTGCTTGAAATAAATATCTTTTGCGGTAAGATTTATCTAACAAGGAAAAAAACCTACTTTATCGCGTACAAGAAATCACGTTCTCCTAAGACCAGTTAAGCACAATATTTACAGTACATGTATATAACAACAGAAACCGCAGATTTCTTCTCAAGTTACGTTTTGATATTACTAGCTCGCATCGACGACATTTCTAGATCAGCATTACGACTATTTGAAACTCATCCGCAGGTTTATCCAATAACTTAGGGTAAATTCGGAAATAATTGATCGCATTACAAACAAATTTACTATTATAAAATGCTATAAAAGCAGCGGTTTTAAAACGACACACACATTTGCATCAGTTTCTCTTTCCGGGAAATTGCGGGTAGGTTTTTACCATACTTAAGATTTCGACGTATTCACGAAAGTTCGCGCGAAAAACGCCTGGATCTTTGATTAAATGTATAAGGCCGAGTTTTTAGTGTCGTTACAGTGCGTCGGGTGACTGAAAAATTGATTCAATCACACTAAAGCGGGCGGCCAATAGAGGTAAGCTTGCATCGCTTTGCAAATAAAGCGAAGAAACTAAAGTTTAGTAACATCTTGTAGCGTGCAGTAGCGCTGATGTAAGATTATATATAGTGACATTCGAAATAGTGCCCGGGAAATTGATTTTTTTTTTTTGTAAGAAATTTTTAAACAAACGAGAAAACAAGAACCTTATAATTTAAAGTGTGTGTATTCATATGTGGGTTTAATCGATTTCGGTAAGTGTTATAATGTTTATTATAATGTAATTTATAGATGAATTATAAGCTTTTTTTTAACTATAATCTTTATTTATTATAACCTAATAATTGTTTACGCATGAGTATTCTGTGATTACCATTTATTGCTATAATTAATTGTTGGTTTCAAGTTGCTTGTTTTATCAAATCTAGAATGGACTTTTCGTTTTTTAAATTATAAATTAAATTGAATGAATTGAATGAATTGTTTTATGTTATTAATTAAACGATATAGTTTTACAATAAACACTTGTGTAATGTTATTTTTATAGTAATCATTCGTATATACAGGGTATTCCACGTAACTGGTTCATTAAAAGTTTATGATGTTCTATTATTTACTTATATTTGAGATTTTGACACCAGTATCTGTTCGATTGGAACTATAAATGTAAAATACCTTAACCAAAATATCACTTCCGGTTGACCGGAAATGGATGTCAACTTTCTTATTTTAAATAAAATGATATAATTTTTTATTCATTTTTGCATTCTACAACTATAAATATGTCAGTTTTCATTAGCTATTCCTATAGCTACATGTTGCCGTTTTTGAGTTATTTAAGTTTTTCTTTTTTCTTTTAGTCATAATCATTGCATCATTGAGAAATTAATATCTCGGTTAATATACTGCAAGTAGAGACTCCAAATTTGCTATGTTATGAATGTAGATATAACTCTAAGAAACGGTAAGCATACTTTACATTCTAACATACAGAGTGTTCAAAACTGAGGAACAAATTGACATATTTTCAAATGCAGAAAACTCATTGTTTTTAAATAGAACATCCTGTATTGTAATTCGGAATTAGGAAGTAAATAACATCCCCTATCACTTTATATGAGCATTCCCTATATCTTTCTTTAATAGATTTTGAGATATGAACGACTTTTTGTTAAACAGACTAAGTAGCCCTATCTTTGCGTGTTTTTAGCTGGCTCTGAATGGGATTAATGTCAAATTCATTGACTAACCAAAAGTGTTTATGTATATCATTGTAATTACACTTTCGTACAACGCAATATTAATAGAAATGACTATTCGAACAGACATTCTTGTATGGTTATTCAAAAATAATACATGAATTTGACGTGAATCCATTTCAGAGCCAGCTGCAAACATTTAAAGATAGGGCTACTTACACTGTTGAAAATATTACGGTGTTGGCGTTAATTTTGCGCTAGTCAAATATTTTAGTGTTGATTTTTCCAAACTTTGCCAGACGAGTTGACTACGCGTATTTAATAGAACAGAAATTACTAGAATTTCGTGTGAATTCTTTGTTCAGATATGAGGATTGACTATTTTTCTAGACATTCAGAAGCGTCAACCAATCAGAATTTTTCACTCGGATAGAAATATAGAAACCCCACCTATTCTAATACAGTATTGCATTATACGCACCACCTGCATTGCACGTGCATCTGTTTTCGTGTTTGATTCTCCGTATTAACATATCCAAACAAACCACCAAATGTGACTGACTTGCAAAGTGTAACCTCGTGTTATTAAACGTTAATTCCAGTGGACATAAAAAATTTCAACATCTTAAAGATGTATTGGGAACATCTATTTACGCAATTAGTTTAGACTTGAATCAAATAGCATAAACATTCACTTAATTTTATAATAGTTCTCAAAAAATTATTTTAACATTGGTACGTTTAGTTGAAACCAAAACTTGTGAATGAGTGGTTTTGCATATTTATAATTGAGAAAACGTCTTAAAGAGAGAATATTATAGCACTAAGAAATAGGAGTTGCATATTAAGAAGACGTTGTGTTTAGAAAATGGTGTTAAAACACCCAATAGATCGCATTCATTTAGTTAAATAGCTAGTAAATTTGTCTAATCTAGATCAAATAAAATGTGACTAAAAGTATTTTATAATTCCACGTGTCAGTTGGACAAAATAACCCCTTAGCAATAGACAATACTTGACTATCTTTGCTCGTCAAATTTAAACTTCTATAGTTCTCGACAAAATAACACGAAAAGAGTGTGGACCTCTCCTGACTATTAAATTAGTCAAAAAAGTGTTAAAATTTTCAACAGTGTAGTCTGTTTAACAAAAAGTCGCTCATATCTCAAAATCTATTAAAGATAGGTATAGGGAATGCTGATATAAAGTGATAGGGGGATGATATTTACTTCCTCATTCCAAATTAAAATACAGGATGTTCCATTTAAAAAAAAATGAATTTTCTGCATTTGAAAATATGTCACCTTGTTCCTCAGTTTTGAACACCCTGTATGTTAGAATGTAAAGTGTGCTTACCGTTTCTTATAGTAATATCTACATTCATAACATAGCAAATTTGGAGTCTCTATACTTGCAGTATTAACAGAGATATTAATTTCTCAATGATGCAATGATTATGACTAAAAAAAAAGAAAAACTTAAATAACTCAAAAACGGCAACATGTAGCTATAGGAATAGCTAATGAAAACTGACGTATTTATAGTTGTAGAATCCAAAAATGAATAAAAAATTAGATCATTCTATTTAAAATAACAAAGTTGACATCCATTTCCGGTCAACCGGAAGTGATATTTTGGTTAAGGTATTTTGCATTTATAGTTCCAATCGAACAGATACTGGTGTCAAAATCTCAAATATAAGTAAATAATAGAACATCATAAACTTTTAATGAACCAATTACGTGGAATACCCTGTATACCATGATATTGCAATTTTGCGCAATCGTTTTGAAATTCTAAAGAAACGTATAAGCGTAGCATAATTAAGAGTTCAAAGTATCTTGCTTGAGGACAAAATAAGTTTTATTTTATTCACGTAAGATGCTTTCTCAGAAATCTCGAATTGCAATTCGTTTACACATCTCTCATTGCCAGTACAAATACAATTATATCGTATAGGTACTCTAGACGTTTTCAATTATGCTTGCGTAACTATTTTTTTTTAGGTAGGTATATGATTTGCATTAAATCGAACAAGCACCAATGTTACGTATTATATACATACCTACAAGTTGGGTTTATATTATATGCAAATAAATTCCACACACCAACGATTCGCACTGTTGAATTTTCAGAACTAATTTTTTTGTCGTGTGCGGTAACCAATGATGTGTAACTGTTACTTTAAGATTAGCAAGTTTAAAAAAGCTATCACGCTTTTAGCATTCACTAATGCTAAAACTAAGAGTGATTTATTTTTTTTCCAGATTGCGAAATTCGAAATTATAAATGTTGATTCAACGATCTGATCTATTGTAATCTTTCAGAGTTGTATACGGTATCTATTATAGCCGAAGACTGGGTGTCTGATTACAGCTGTATTTTTGATTTTGGGAAAAAGTCTTTTATGCAGAATTCAATGCTGCATAACTTAAAAATATTTTTGACTATACAAAGTAGGAAAAGTAGGAAAACAGATACTTATTACGTTATTTTAAATAGACCACCCTGTATATTATTCCATTTTTAAATTCTATGAAAGAAAATAGCATCACTTTATATAAATTACTATAAGTTCATCTGTAATAACAACAGTGTTATTTACGCTTTTATAAAGAAAACAATCTGCTGCAAATTTTTGGTGAAGGCGGCGTAGTTTGTATAAGCATTTGTTTTTGATATTCATATTTTAAAACAAATGTTCACGAATATAGCAGACACCTATATAAGGATAATTTTATTGATTATAGTGTCACTATTGTATCAAACTATGTAAAGTATGTATGTATGATATTTAAAACATGAATATCGAAAACAAATGCATATACAAACTACGCCACCTTAAGGGGTGGGTCTCTTTTATGATATCAGCAAGGCATTTGACACCATCAGTCATCAAATTTTATTAAGTAAATTGGAATCAGTCGGTGTTAGGGGAATAGCTCTTAAATACATAAAATCTTTATTTGAGTGGCAGGCGTCAGTATGTAAGTGTCAGAAATGTCGAACAGGGTATAGAGAAAGAAAGCTTATTCGTCATTCTAGTCAATCACACGGGGTATTCCGCAGGGATCCATATTGGGCCCTACATTGTTTTTGGTGCACGTGGCAGATATGCCTGATGTGTTGGAGATGTGTTTTCTTTACCAGTAAAGCGGATGACACATCATGTATACTAAGAGGCACCGATTTTGATAGTATGTTGCTGTTGGGTAGCATCGTAAATAAGGGCATTAATAACTGGTGTACTAAAAATACTTTACAACTAAATATAAATAAATCCGCCGCACTATGTTTTAACAACAAAACAAATTCCAGCATTTATTTCAACTTAAATGGGAAATCGGTTCGCAATGTTAGCAAATTTAAGTTCTTAGGCGTAACATTGGATGATTGTCTATCATGGGACGAACATGTTGAGGTTTTGGTAAAAAAAAAACACTTAACTCCGCTTTTACGTGTTCTAAGCTTGCGTCATGCTGTTGATGTCGGTGTCTTAAAATCTTATTATTTCGGCTACGTATACTCTAAGATAAAGTATTGCATTCTTGCTTGGGAATCTTCAAAAAAATTTACACGAGTATTTAAAGCACAAAAGAAAATTATAAGATGCTTGTTGCATAGGCCAGCTGGTACACCATGTCGTCCATTATTTAAAGGGTTAGGTATTCTACCATTACCAGCAGTTTATTTATACCAACTAGGCATTTGGGCATATCAAAATTATACACATCTGAGCAAGAATTGTACATACTACAAAACCATTGTTACCAGGGGGGGCGAATGATCTTACTATACCACGTCACAAAACAGCACTATTCGAGAGAGCACCAAAGTATAGAGCAATCAAAGTTTATAATAAATTACCAGAGTGCATAAAAAATAAATCAACTGTCAATCAATACAGGGTTTTCCACGGAACTGGCTGGTTAGAAGTTTTCCGGCTTAACGAAATTCCTCAGTTTTAAAAAATTGGGGTTTGCAACAATTTGGCACTTACTTTCTTTCTAAAATATTTTCACCTTTTTTGCACTTCCGGTTAACCGGAAGTCGCCACGAACTTTGTTATTTTAAATGGAACATCCTATATATTATTATATTTTTGAATTTACCATAAAATTCTATGACGATTACCATTAGGGTATCTTATATCTATCTTCAACTGTTTCTAAGATATTACGATTTTTGTTAAAATTTTGTCATTTACATTGTTGTATATAATTGATTAATTCTCACTTGATTTAAGTGTCAGAAATCTCCGACTTTGAAATCAACAAGTACTAACATTGTTTTACTAAAACGTAGAAAAAAAAATTCAGTGACATTATACAGGGTGTTTAAAAATTAGTGACATATCCAAGAATTTTGAATGTTGCAAAACTTAATTTTTTTAAATAGAACACCCTGTACATTTTTCTATTTTTGGATGTACAATTAAGTTCTATACTGATTTGCTGTAGCATTCCCTATACCCATTTTCAGTAGTTTTCTTTTAAATTACTCGTTTTGTTTATTACCGCTTTCAAATGGCCGAATAATTTCTATCTGGTGAGCCATGACATTAACATCACAACAATTTATTATTATTAATAATAAATAAAAATAAATCAAAAATCATCAGCGCGTGTTATCAATCGTCAATATGTTTTTCCACCAGGAGTATTACTTTGAGAATGAATTTACTCAAATTCATAGAATGAGAATTTAAAACAAGTAAAAGAAAGTAAAATCTAAAACTTACCATTTAACCACTTGCTCTGATTATAAAAGCAATAAGTTTCTACTTGAAAAAAAAAACGCTTTAACCTAAAGTTAAGTAGCCATATTGATAATGAATTTTTAAACACTTTTTTTTATATGGTTTGGCGATGAATGCTACAACACCGCATATCTACTTCCTTATACTTCCATCGACATTAAAAAAAAAAACATCCCAATATCTAACACCATATGAAGCATTTGTGTTTATTCGAAATAGAGTAAACGTTAAAAAATTCAACAAACTTGCAAATATTTAAAAAAACTATTGAGTTTAGTAATAGGAAGCCTTGATACGATTAGGTCACAAATAATGCTATAAACTTCGACAAGAATTGTAAGCAGCATTCCGTTCGAAGTATATGAAATTTGACATCAACACCCTGTATATCAAACGTGCTCTAAAGCTGAAAACACTTTTTCCTTAACTAGGTCATCTATAATTACTGTATGTAAGATTCAAACTCGATAAAATTCTCAAATTAAAAGCATTTAATAAAGCAAATTCATTGGAACTGAATATTAAACAATTTTAAACTCACAAATTTGCCATCAATACAAAAATCACGAAGAATTTTGCATTCTAATGTAGATAAAAGATGAAAATGTTTTAGTTAAGGTTAGGTAAGATTGTATCAAATTTCAGTGGGAACTTTCATTGTTGCGTCAGATCTAGTGTTTGTATAGTACATTTTAACACACAGATCTAAAATGAATTAATCGATCATTCGATATCAAGATATAATCACTTCGAATTTGAAATTATCATATTAAAAATTTGAATTATATGATTATATTATAATAAACAAACAATCTTACTAATAATTTTCTGATACAAAAACGCACTTGATTTCTAAATATTGTGGGAGTTAACAGGGTCACGTATCAGAATAATTGTATTATCATCAGCTTGTTGACACACATATTGTAAATTGTCAATGCAATAATATACAGATAACACCGACAAAAGAATATTCTTTGTTTTATACAACGACAATTCACCTTATTACAAAAGCCAAGAGAATTTGTAATTATTTTTATGATATATTGGTGCTGTTAATTGCCACATAGTAAGTACATAATTGAACAATTGAAAAGTGGTTTACACAATGATTAGAGGATTTTTTTTCATATGTAATTGGGAATTATGAATTAATCATTGTATTTCTGTAGTTATTATTTTTACGCATACTTATTGGAAATTTATCTTTCAAGAAAATGTACGCTTGTTATGCAACAGTGTAGCACCCTACATGGCATATATTAATGCATTTGTATACAGGGTGGGCCATATGCCATTACATTCGCATCGTAACATATTTTCAATTTTTTTTTGTTAAGGGCTATACAGGTTCAGAAGGAGCACATTTCAAAATTATTTTGAAATATACAGGGTGACTCATAGAAAAGCCACACACCAAAGTTGTGAAAAATTAAACGGAACACCCTGTATATTATGACATATTTTGATAGTACAGACTAAATAAAGACAAGTTGGTGTTAGGTTTCTTATGCCTAACTCAACTCGTTTACGAGATAATTAACTATCCTTCAAAATGTAGACCAAAATTGAAGAAGCATGCCTGTCATGCATATTTAAGTTAGATTTTGTAAACTGTATTTATTTTTTAACTAAAGCATTAGACTTGTTAATAAAATAAAAGTTAGGCAAAAAATTACATACGGGGTGAACAAAAACATACTTTTAATTTTCGCTACCTTTAAAGGCAAGTAACTTTCTTATTTTAAATGTAACACCCTGTATTTATTACCTTATTTAGATTCTAATTTTAACGGTCTCTAAAATTGTATTAATGCTTCCTATAGCTATCTGTTATAGTTTCTTAGTAATTTAGAATTTTCTATTTCAAATATTAATTCCTAGCTATTATTTTTTTTTTTTTTGAAGTAGGCTTGGACAAAACTGCTGTTATTATTCATCATAAATAGACGATAATAATCAGCCTAATTTTTCAACTGGCTTTTCCTACGTACTAATTAAAAGTCATAACTATAAGTAAACTTCACAAAAGTACTTTATCAAAAATGTTTTAAAGAATGTTCAACATGATGGCCATCATTTTCAATGCAGAGGCGTACTCTTTCTAGAAGCCAGTCTTTAATATTACTCAAAACATTTATAGATTGAAACGCCATTCTTATTCGCCAATTCAGTTCATTCAATCCAGTCTTTCTATCACTTATCTTATGTTCTATATGACAATTTGTTTTTTAATTTCAATTCTGACCAACCTGTATATTAATTTTATTTTTTTTCTTCAACTAAAACAGCGAAGAGACCTTATAAACGTGTATTCGTAAACTACACAGTTGTGTGTGCATGTATATCAACCACTATACAGTGTTAAATAACACTTTTTATCGCTAAAATGTCGCTTGAATTTTAAGATAAGACCTATCAAGGTACACACTCACAAGATATCTTATAATTTATATACATTTTATTAATAAAATCACCCAGTACTCGAATGCATCTATCTCAGACGTGAGCTCGCCATATTTATTTTGTTTTTTTAACAACGGAATGTAAGTTACTCATCCCATGTTTACGCGTATCTACGTATATAAGAATAATTTAGATAATTCATTATTATTTTTTTTTTTACCTTCCAGAATAATCGATTAATAATATGTTGGGTCAATTCGGCACCCTCAAGGACATAGTCCGAGTCCGCTACTACAGCATAGACAATTTCGTCTTCAAGCTCCACTACAGGATTACATTCTACATGCTACTGGTAGCCACCATTTTGGTCACATCCAGACAGTATATCGGTGAACATATTCGTTGCCTGACAGATGGTATACCAGAGCATGTTATCAACACCTTTTGCTTTTTGATGACGACATTCACGGCTGTAAGGATAATTTTTTTTTTTTGGGTGGGAAAATTCTTTGATTACATATAGTCGTCTCATTTTGCAGCCGAAACATTACAATGCTACCTTGTTGCACAAGGGTGGTATAGCACATCCTGGAGTTGGTTCTATGGGCACTATCCCAGAGAATAAGGAAATCAGAAGGCACGCGTATTATCAATGGGTTCCTTTTGTCCTTTTCGGGCAGGCGATTATGTTTTACTTGCCGCATTTGTTTTGGAAGAGCTTAGAAGGTAAGTGCTTCAAGGGATTATTTTTTGGGATATGAAACATGTTTGCAGTACAACTGGTCTTATTATCGTATCGTAACCTCTAAGGCTGGCTGCTTACGATACATTTTTTTACCCTAAATATATTTGATAATTTCATGTTATTGTCACTCCTAGGTGTTCAACCTGGTTAATTCTCATTTTCATGTACATATTTTGTTTTTTCATTGTTTATATGCAGCCCAAATTTTTTTACATCTTATTCGAATTTCTTAAAAGCTTTCCCAAGTTCTTGGGAAGAGTTCTTCTCCTGGACCTCGTTACCAGGACTATGCCGTCTGCGTTTGCAATACACTCAACTTTATTATGGCAAATCGAATTTGTCTTTGAATGCCTCAGCAATCTTTCAATCCTATTCAAGGTGAAAAACTAAATACCAGGTGTACATAGAACCGTATTAGTAGATACCATAGCTCCATTAGTAGATCATAGCTCCAAAAGTGCTATCATTAATTTGAACAAAATATATATCCTTTCATAACGAATTTGTCTATGAATGCCTCAGCAATATTTCAATTCTATTCAAGGTGAAAAACTAAATACCAAGTGTACATACATAGAACCGTATTAGTAGACCATGGCTCCAAAAGTGCTATCCTTCATTTGAACAAAATCCTAACATATAGTCAATTCCAGTTGTGAGAGATTATAAATATGATCATGTTCCAGCAACTGTCTATTATATGCCAACTATTGTCACCTTACCGTTAGATATATTCTTAATTAACTCGAGTTCCGGTAATAATAAATTAGTTGAGCGTGAAGTGATCTTATATCATATCCTTTCACAACGAATTTGTCTATGAATGCCTCAGCAATATTTCAATTCTATTCAAGGTGAAAAACTAAATACCAAGTGTAGATACATAGAACCGTATTAGTAGACCATGGCTTCAAAAGTGCTATTCTTCATTTGAACAAAATCCTAACATATAGTCAATGCCAGTTGTGACAGATTATAAATATGATCATGTTCCAGCAACTGTCTATTATATGCCAACTATTGTCACCTTACCGTTAGATATTTTCTTAATTAACTCGAATTCCCGTAATAATAAATTAGTTGAGCGTGAAGTGATCTTATATCATATCCTTTCACAACGAATTTGTCTATGAATGCCTCAGCAATATTTCAATTCTATTCAAGGTGAAAAACTAAATACCAAGTGTACATACATAGAACCGTATTAGTAGACCATGGCTCCAAAAGTGCTATCCTTCATTTGAACAAAATCCTAACATATAGTCAATGCCAGTTGTGACAGATTATAAATATGATCATGTTCCAGCAACTGTCTATTATATGCCAACTATTGTCACCTTACCGTTAGATATTTTCTTAATTAACTCGAATTCCCGTAATAATAAATTAGTACAGCGTGAAGTGATCTTATATCATATCCTTTCACAACGAATTTGTCTATCAATGCCTCAGCAATATTTCAATTCTATTCAAGGTGAAAAACTAAATACCAAGTGTACATACATAGAACAGTATTAGTAGACCATAGCTCCAAAAGTGCTATCCTTCATTTGAACAAAATCCTAACATACAGTCAATGCCAGTTGTGACAGATTATAAATATGATCATGTTCCAGCAACTGTCTATTATATGCCAACTATTGTCACCTTACCGTTAGATATTTTCTTAATTAACTCGAATTCCCGTAATAATAAATTAGTTGAGCGTGAAGTGATCTTATATCATATCCTTTCACAACGAATTTGTCTATGAATGCCTCAGCAATATTTCAATCCTATTCAAGGTGAAAAACTAAATACGAAGTGTACATAGAATCGTATTAGTAGATATCATGGCTTCAAAAGGGTTATCATTAATTTGAACAAAATGCTATCGTAGTCAATACCAGTTGTGACAGATAATAAATATGATCTTATAGGACAACTATTGTCATCTTACCGTTAGATATTTTCTTAATTGACTCGAATTTCCGTAATAATAAATTAGTGCAGCGTGGAGTGATCTGATATCATATCCTTTCATAACGAATTTGTCTATGAATGCCTCAGCACTGTTTCAATTCTATTCAAGGTGGGAAACTAAAACGCTTAGCTGACGGTTTACACAATGGCATAACTTCCGAATTGGATGACAAAAACTGCCACGTGATGTCCAAGACAGTCAGGTGAATATAAATCAATCCTCCTCAGTTGACACAACCAATACATCATACCTTTTCTGTTTTATTTGTAAATAGAGATAACAGACTGCAGGATATACAAGAAGTTCTCAGCAATAAAGACGTCTTGAAGAACTCCTGGTCCTACTACCTGATGTTCTGCGAACATCTGAATTTCCTCAATGTGATCTTGCAAGCGTTCTTGATAAACGCGTTCCTGGGCGGGCAATTCTTCAATTTGGGTACGGAAGCCATGGAACATGGATTGGTAGACGATATTACAGTTTTGGAGAAAGTATTTCCGAAGGTAGGTTATTTATGGCTAACGTTATATCTTTGCAAGTGAGTTAGAATAGGTGATTTATAGCAAATATAGAAGAAAAATTTGGTAAGGAACTTTTTGACCAATCTTCTCTTTACGCAAATTGTCGTTATTGCCTTTAAATATTTTTGGACCAATCTTGTATGTGCTTCAAAAAACAACTATATCTGATTTGTATCTATTATAGATTTCAGATCATGCAAAACCTTTTTTTTTATAAAGAACAAATTATATATAAAACACAAAAATAAATTTATACAGAGCAGACAGTGTTATAAATAGCAGTAACAACTACACTGTGCCACCTGATTTAACTAATTCTCATACGACAATTGGCATGCATAATTCACTCCTTACCCACGCATATTGCACTTAACATACCTTCAACTGTCACAAGAAACTTGCACGTGGGTTTTCAGGTCAATAGAGTCACACAATGCTACTTTAAATTTCTGTAAATTTATTCACGACAGTTAAAAATAGAAATAAGAATATTGACTAACATTACTTCCAATTAGAGTTTTAAATGTTATCGCTAGTTATGTTATGAAATATATTCAGATATGTATATATATATGGTCTGTTAGAGAAATATGACACCTTAAAAAATTTCAATTGAGGTTTTCTGAATGAAAAAGTGTCATCATTTTAGGAATTGAAATATTTATTAATTCTGTTATATGTGGATATGTGAACGTATAATCATAAAATAGAAAAAACGTTCAAGTGTTTGAATCTAAAGAAGGAAAAACTGGTTGATTTCGTAACTGAATGAATAAATTAAATTTGTAGTTTTATTGTGGGGAAATAAAATTTTAAAATATTCCTGCAGTTATGTAAATGTCATCTTAAGGATTCTGTTACTTTATGATGTAAGGAAGTCGTTTATAAAACTTATTCTGCCGGTTCAAATATACATACGAAGATATATTATTTTAATCGTAACTTTTTTGTTATTAATAATAAATATGTCTGCCTTTAATCAAAATCCCGAAAGAGATCTATATAATGTGTCAACTATTCTTCTCGTATCAAAGGGTATGTCAGATATTTTGGGGCTGTTATGGTTTTTGGTGTTATTGGTATTCTGTTGTATTTTAAGCAATTTCATCCAACATTAATTGCAAAACATTGCTGTTATATCCTAAAACAGCTGGAAATGCTTTTTCATTATTCGTGCAATCGCATTTTTGTTTTATCTGATCATCTTTATCGAAGGAAATGACTACCTCATAATTCTGTCGATGCGATTTAAAATTTACTGTTTATCGATCTTGTCTGATATACACTTTATTTATGAGAAACTAAAAATAATTGCAATTCATTTTAAATCAGATCAACTCGTTATCTTCAATATCTGTTTCTCGATCAATTTAACCCCTTAGCTGATGATCTAACTTCCGTAAGCGACCGTCACTCATTACTGAGCGGACATTCGAATAAAAACCTCTCGCTGTATATCTACCCCATCACATTCATAATACGAATCATTAACCCTCCCAATAATATACTGTTTAATAGCATATTTTTATTATCCACTGTTCTAACAGGTTCTCCTTATTTGTCAATCTGTTCTGCCCATGTATTTTTATGATCTTCACTTTCATTTGTAAAGCCTCTTAGTGACATTGACATTAAGTATCACTAATCCTAGCTACTTTTTCGTAAACTATGCCACAGATGATATTTACTCTAAATCTTTTCTTCTTGCATACATGACTATATCATAAACACACCCTCAGGAGAATAGTTTAGATCTCTCAAACTGCATAGGAGCCCATCCTCTGGTCGTAGATACTAAGAGAGGTCTTATGTTCCACCTCCATTTTCACTAATTTGGTTGAAAGCAATTACAACATCCATCTGAAGGTGACACTATCTATGTACCTATTCTTAACTAATATTTCTTTGACAACTTCACGTGGACTGTTTCGAGGATATTCGAATAAAACATACCTCGCTGTATCTACCCCATCACATCCATAATGCGAATCATTAACCCTCCCAATGATATACTGTTTAACAGCACATTTATTATCCACTGCTCTAACAGGTACTCCTTATCTGTCAATCTGTTCTGTCCATGTATTTTTGTGATCTTAACTTTCATTTGTAAAACCTCTTAGTGACATTGACATTAAGTATCACTAATCCTAGCTATCTTTTCGTAAACTATGTCACAGATGATATTCATTATCAATCTTTTCTTCTTGCATACATGACTATATCATAAACACACACTCAGGAGAATTGTTTAGATCTCTCAAACTGCATAAGAGCCCATCCTCTGGTCGTAGGTACTAAGAGAGGTCTTATGTTCTGCCTCCATTTTCACTGATTTGGTAGAAAGCAATTATAACATCCATCTGAAGATGACACTATCTATGTACCTATTCTTAACTAATATTTTTTGACAACTTCACGTGGACTGTTTCGATGATATTCGAATAAAATATGTCTCACTGTATCTACCCCATCACATCCATAATGTGAATCATTAACCCTTCCAATTGTATACTGTTTAATAGCATATTTATTATCTACTGTTTTAACAGGTTTCCCTTATTTGTCAATCTGTTCTGCCCATGTATTTTTATGATCTTAACTTTCAGTTTCCTTTTATTTGTAAAGCCTTTTAGTGACATTGACATTAAGTAGCACTAATCCTAGCTACCTTTTCGTAAACCATATCACAGGTGATATTCATTCTCAATCTTTTCTTCTTGCATACATGACTATATTATAAACATACCCTCGGCAGAATAGTTTAGATCTCTCAAACTGCATAGGAGCTCATCCTTTGATCGTAGACACTAAGAGAGGTCTTATGTTCTACCACCATTTTCACTAATTTGGTGGAGAGCAATTATAACATTCACCTAGAGGTGGCGCTTTTCTTTAATTAATATCTTTTTGACATCGTTTTGACCACCTCACGTGGAGTGTTATCAAAAGCGCCTTCTATAGTTTCTTTGCTCGTCAGTGCATCTTGAATTTGAGCTATCAGCTCCACTAATGCTTTTTAATGCTATTTTTTTTTTTCATTTCCAGGTGACTAAATGCACCTTCCACAAATACGGCCCATCTGGAACCATCCAATCCCACGACGCGATGTGCGTCATGGCCTTGAACATCATCAACGAAAAGATCTACGTCTGCCTGTGGTTCTGGTTACTCTTCCTGCTATTTTGCAGCGGTTTGGCCTTGCTCTACCGTTACTTGAGCCTCCTCTTGCACGCCAGAAGCAAATTATTCAACGAATTAGTATTCTTGGTTTGGAGACCGGCCAAGATGAATGCCAAACTGTATTTCCAGGTCGTCAAACGTTTCGACTATACCGAATGGTTATTCTTGAGTTACTTGTCGCAGAATATGGACGCTGTGACATTCAGGGAATTGTTCACCATGCTAGCTGGGGATGGTAACCTAAAGATACCTCTTAGAGAGAGTAAGGAGGAATTGATGCTCATGACGAAGCAACAAGAAGCCGAGAAAGACTGATTTTGGTTTTGATGTGTAATTTTAAGGATGTTGTGATGAATCGATGCCAAAATATGGTTGCGTCTTTGTGTGACTATAATATTGTATATAGGTTTAAGAATATAATAGAATCTGAACTTGCCCTAGCTTTAATATCTTTAAATGTTAAAGAGATGAGTATGTATTTATTATTAGTATTTTTTAATTGTGTGTATAATATTTTAATACACGTAAAAATATGTATTTTTTATATGCTTATTTATACAATGCATTTCTTTGATAAATAAACCACGAAATCGTCGCAAACAATTTAATTATTACCACCTCCACAAGTCCATTTAGGCATCTCAAAATACCTTCTGGTGTTAGCAGATTCAAACGAGCATCCACCAAGAAATACCCATGCGGACTTTGTCGCGTCGCTTCCCAGACGATATTGCTTTCCATTCGCGTCCAGCAGCGGTTTCTAAACCAGTTAGCAACACGTCTCTTGGAGGCGATTGTGTTACTTTTGTGTGTTCGCGCGCTGGCTTGTGTTTGTATGCGGTGGCTTCGATATCTTTGACCTTGTAGCGCAAAGGATGAGGAGAAGACCAAGAGATGTGACAAAGACGCTACGAAAGGATGGATGCTGGTATTAAATAAATGGTTGTTGTGGCGCATCCTTCTTGCGAACGATGCAACTAATAAATGCGCTTCAAGAGGAGATAGGGGGCGCTAGTATACGGGTGGACGGGGTAAAATTGAAGAATTTTTTTTTATTTTCTTAAAATTTATTCTTCATAACATGCACATCCCAAAAATTATGGAACTGTTGTCAAAAAAAGCTCCTCGATCATATAGATTACATTATATCACACGTTTTTTGTCCTTGAGTAGTGAGCGTTATTTCCAACTTATTTATACTTCAAAAGAATAGAAAAATACTTTTATTCCCCTCTAATTTTGCTTTTGCGACTAGGACAACGAAAATTTGAAATATACCCACATATGTATATCGTATGTCCACTTAAGTATAAGACAAATGGGAAAAATTTTTATTGTTGAATTTATAAAAAAAAATTATGTAAAATAAAAGTTGGTGCTTCATTAAAAACATATTTTATATTCAAACTTAGTTAAAATGCGTGGTTTTGCTATAAATTAAGAAAAAAAATAATTGTCTTGAGAATAAAACACGCTTCTTTTTAAAGATACCAAAAAGCTCCATCAGCAAAAAGTACTTCAACCCCCTAAATGTGCCAAAATACAAATTTTCAAAGTAGAAATCAAAGAAATGGAATTCTACAAAATTACACAATATGAGCCAAACATTGAAAAAATACTTTCTTAATTTTTTTTTTGTAAAAATGTGTTTTTTCGATTTTTACTTGCAAGTTGGTTTTTTGGCATATTTAGGAATTTGAAGTACTTTTTTTCTAATAATTCTAAAAATATATTTCTAAAGAAGCACTGCCTTTTATTTTACATAATTTTTTTTTATAGATTCAATAATTTCTTTTTGCCCCCATTAGTCTCATATTTAAGTGGACACAGTGTATTTTTCCAATATTTTCTCCTTACGGGTGAGCTTTTAGGAAAGTCATCGCAGTCGAGAATCTTCTTAATTGAGGTCCTACGAAGACACCGGCTTTGACCTTCGCCTCAGATAGCTTAGGAAATAATTTTTCAAGGTGTTTCATGGCTGCTGACTCCGTACCTAGAGCTTTCGCAAATTGTTTTATAAGCCCCAACTTTATGTGCAGTGTGACATCAGCACCTTTAGAGGGTCTACCAGTGGCTCCCCTTTGATATTGTTTTCCCCTATAGAAAACTCTGTCTTCTGTGGCCAGTCACGCTTGTTGTAGTGTGCATTGGTGTCCCTGTTATTCCAAAGACAAAGATAACATGGGAATTTGGTGAAACCACCTTGCAGATCCATGAGGAATGACACCATTTTGAAGTCGCTGATGACCTCCCCCCCCCATACTTGTCATACTTCAAAACTATTAGCAAGATCTTGATGTTAAAGTAATCCTCTTTGAGGTGCACTGAATGACCCAGGAGAAGAGATGGAAAGTTATTACCATTATGCAGCAGTACTTAAAGAGCTGTCAATGAAGAGACGCCACTCATTTGGATTATAGACGATTCCAATTGCCTCAAATAGCCCAGTCACATCGTGGCAAAAGCAGAGCCCATCTAGATAGGTGAGAAAGCTAGAAAAAGTTTGGTGACGCTTTCTCTAATCTACGACTCGCACAGTTTCATCCAGCAAGTTCCACTGCTTCAGCCAAGAGGTCAAAATCTCAGCATTGGACTTGGAGAGTCCAAGATCTCTAACTAAGTCGTTGATCTTTTTTTTTGGTTGGGGTAGTATGGGCCTCTGTCATCATCTCCATATATGAAATCGTCATCTGATTCTATAATATTTTCTTCACACTCCGACTCGCTGTTGCTGATTGAAGACGCCTGATCTATCTTAGGAAGAGTAGGTAATGGAAGCTGAGGGCTGTGTAATACTGGGGCCATGGATGAAGGAAGATCCGGATACATGACAGCAGGTGCATTTTTGCCAGTATGGCGTTTGGAAGAGGCCACAATGCAAAAGTAGCAGTTGCTTGAGTGGTCAGTGGCTTCCCGCCAAATGCTTGGAATTGCAAATCTCATGGATCTCTTTTCTGCTCTATACCATCCTCTTGACTTAATAAACTGACCACAAACATAGCAAAACGCACTTGCTTCATGTTTGCAACCTCTTGAAGCTATCATCTAATTAGAAAATAGGTATAGTGAAATGAGAAGTACATATACACACCGTTTTGAGCACTGAAATCGTGGGACGAGTCTATTATATCAGCTTTAGGAGTGTACACGTTTTGAATGGAGGGACGTTGGAACATTGGATCTGTCAAAATTTAAAATAGCGCCTGAACAATATAGCAATAAATTATCAAAGCAGGTTGAATGGTTGAGACATCTTCGTTGTGATATTTTTGTTTTGTTTTCAAAAAAAAAAACAAATCTAAAACCGAAAATGCAGATACTTGTCACTTTGACAGACATATTTATTGTCATTCCTATCGTAAATGAATTCACTCCCGTCACTGATGCCTTTAGTTCCCGTATTCTACTCGAACGACATAATATGTACTTCTCATTTTGGGTTTGCTTGTAAATTTTAAAATATTATTGTTGTGGTCACAAAAGCAAAGTTTGTGGGAAATAATTGACTGTTTTTATACTTTTCTGGCATAAGAAAATAGGAAATGACAGTTACAACCCAAGGACAAAAAAATTAATAGAAATTGTTACATAGTGTTATTCGTTATTTCCTTTCCATTCCTACAATATTATTTTTGGTTTGTCTGTGTAATCAAATGTATCAAAAAGTTATCTTTTCTAATCAGTAAGCAAAAAGTGGATAATTTGTAATCTGTGTAATAAAATACGATTAGAATGTGCTCTCCTTGCATTTCGTAATTTTTTTTTGTAGTAACCAAGGTAATTTCTTAGGTATTCCCAAGGTATTTTTTTTTTTTTTAATTTTGAACTTGGCATAGTGCAGCAACTGTCAACTTTCATAAGTTATACATGGTTGGAGACAGGCAACTTCGTAATTCAAACAATATTATAATGTACCATTTTATTTATACCAACTGGTTGAGTAGTACACCTCCTAGATTAATAATTTATGAAAAATCGCTTGTATATAGGTTATGTGATTTGGTCTTATTCCTATAAAATGTTAATATCTACAAAGCTTGTATGAATCTGTCGAATCCAGAACAGATGCTTTTGTAACCATTTAGCGGCATTTTAAAACGGATCGTACCACTAAAATACATCGAGCTCACTTTAACTTATTAAATATTAAAATATACGTGCTTTTAGCAAGTTTTAAAATGTTTTAAATAAACACACGCTACACACATCATTTAATGTTAATGTTACTCCAAATAGAAAGCAAAATAAACGTGCATTCGATTGTTGGTTTGAAGAGGAAATTATTATATCCTTTTAACTGTTACTTTAAGTAGGTATTAAAAGTGTTTGTTTTATATACAGGCTGTCCAGCGACGAACTGCAACGATCTACACTGTAAAAAATTACAGTAATTTTGCCATGGTAAATCAGGAATATTACATGTAATAACGTTGTGAATTTACCAAATAACTCAGTAAATTTTGTTTACATTTGTTTTTTTCTAGGATATTTTAACATGGAAAAGAAATGTCGGGTAAAATTATAGCTTTTTCATGTAAGTTAAGATGTAACCAAAATTTCAAAAGGAAAATGCAGGAAAAAAACATGTACAATTTTGTATTTACTCTCAAAATTTACTTAAAAGTGTAAAATTGACATTTTTTTTGGGGTATTTAGTGCACTTTAAAAGTAATTTTACTAGTGAACTATTATTTTGCTGTAAAAATATGAGGATCTTTTATATTATTTTGTTTTACTTGAATTTCGGGGTAAAACTATAGATATCATGGAAAATACGAAATTCATACGCCGCAATGTGATTGTTATTATTGGATTATTTATCTGTGCGCGTAGGTAATTCTATTCGTTTGTCGAACTTATTATTGGCTCAATGATATCATGTACGTCACAAACAATCGTAGGTTTCGCGTAAGCGTGTTCATTCTTGATCCCTGGTTGAGCGATTCAGTATGACCTATTAGGTGCTATAAAAGAATTAGGTAAGTTGCTTGCTCTCTTTATAAAAAAAATACATATGAAAATTACTTCAGTGTTCGGTAATAATAGAGTTCAATAAATACTACATACGAATTTACAGTACAACTCTTTGAAAAACACATCAGCATGTGAGATAAAAATTACTAGATGGTAGAAATTTTACCCTTATGAAGCAAAATCTACCTGTAAAATTGTAGGCAACTTTGTTACCAACGATTTTACATGTAATTTTAATGCAACTTTTTTTACAGGGTACTCGAGTGGAAGTAAGAGATTTAATAGGGATGGTACAATGAGCACCTAGCTCAAGTGTATGGACTATAGGTGCCCACCCTAACTTAAAGAAGAAGAAAGAAGAAGTAATGTCAATGGTTTTTACAGGACATAATTAATAACAATATTCTGGATAAGTATTTTTTTCCGATGAGGTTTGATTCCATTTTTCTGGTTATTTAAATAAGCAAAATATGAGAATGTGGTCGGCAGAAAAGCTTTAAGAATTCGTAGAAACTTCATTACATCCGTAAAAAATAGGCGACTGGCTAGCAGTTGCAAGGGGACGAATTATTGGATCTATATCTTTTAACCAAACAATAACTGCCTGAAAATATTTTTTTACGCCGTTTATCAATGAACTTCATGATGACCAACTTACAGAAGGATTTTTTCACCAAGATTTTGCACTAAATCTCAACAAACAATAGCTTTCTTGGAACAATGTTTCGGTACAAGAATTATTAATTTTCCTCGACAATTTAACATGATTTTATTTGCCCATATTTAAAGAATACCCATTTTTAAGACACAATCGAAGAGCTTCCCAATGCTGTTAGAGATTCCTGTACCGACACAATCTCACAACTTCTTGTAAATAGTTTTGAGAACATGAAACGACTGTGTCTTCAAAATAATGATCAATATTTTCGGCATCACCTTCAGTATTATTATCATATTTTACACACATTTTAGCGATATACGAACTGTCAAAGTAATTAGTGCGTGCATGTGCTGTGACCAACGATTAACCAAAAGCATGGTCTATTCTAATCAGGAAAGTACTTGAAACCATGTATATATAGTTTTTTTTTTTGGAAGTAGATAGATCCTAAGCACGAGTGGCTACAAATACGACCATTATTTACAATATATTATTCATAAAAATATTGTTTCTTTTCAAAAGATTATTAAGTATTCGCCATATGGTGAAGCTCTATGATGTTTGTATATCAATTCATTTAATCTGTATTAGTTTATCTTGTCTTCACGGTATGTCGTACCACATTTTTAGCTGTTACTCCAGTTTTATCTTTTCGTAAAAAAATTACAATATCAACCACCTTGCAATTAATGATCTTCTAAAATATATCCAACAACACGCGCAAAACTTCTCTCCGAGCAACCAATTGAATACATCAACACATTACTATTAAAACAAGCATCATTAGCAACTGCTGTAGAACAAAAAAAAAAAGAAATACGAGATCCATCCTGGTAGCACTAATATAATATAAAGAGCGTTGCTTCTTTCACCAATACAACGTATACCAACGGGACCATACTGCAATACAGACGCTTCTCAAAGCCCTCTGCTTGTTATCTGTCTGTTCATGTCTGTCTAGAGGTCATCGTTCTAAGTTGACCGCACGTATATGGGAGTATGTCCAGTAGTTGAATTCTTTATTCAATTTTCAACTACATGCAAGCTTTGGTCGCACAATGTAGTAAATAGTGCTGTGGCATTCACATCGCTTGTCTGTTGGTTTCTGATGTACGTTCATACATGTATGTTGTACGCGTTTCTCTCTCATACACGTAACTAGATATGTCTATATGGTTGCTGCATACGTAAAATTTACCGCGCTAGTTCTCATACTTTTTCTATCCAGGGTTGTCATACATATAAATAAGGAAGATAACGGTTTTTTTAGAAAATCACGTATAAGTTTTTCCACACCGAGAGAAAAAAATTGTTGTATTAACTAATAAAATGGTGTATTGAACACTTTTTTCTTTTTCAATATGAGCAATGATATTTTAGTGTTAATGCAATACGTAAAAAAAAATGTTAAATTGCGTTAAATTACTGAATAATAATAAATGTTATAAGAAACAGACTACCCGTGATTCTTTGAACATGTACTTAATTTTCCATTAACAATTTCTACCTGCTAATTGAATAATACAAGAACATATCCAACACAGTACTTGTTGTAGACACACGAAGTAATAATTGTCTTTATCATTTTATAATATTGGTTTAGCACTGGTACAGTGTTATTTCAATGATTAATAAATTTTGTTATACATTTCTATAAAATATTGATTCAAAACTTATATTGTTTCATTTAACCTGACCTGTAGTATTCATCGAATGACTATTTGCATGTAATTCAACACTTTTAGATGGTTATACGAAAAAATTTTTTGGTAGTAGGAACCATTTTCGATTTTGCTTAAAATCACGTTACTGATCGGGCGAGTTTTTAATTTCATCGATGGATCCATCGATTACTGTATCATTAATGTATTAAACAGAAGAGATATACTGTAATCGATGGATCTATGGATGAAATGAAAAATCCGCCCGTACATTCAGCAATTAGTCAATTGATAGCAACGCATAGCTATATATTGCCTAATTACGAAGACTATAGTAGGTAATAGAAGGAACACATTAATATCAACGGATTGTAATCTCATTGGAAATTATCACTGTTAAAGGCACATACAATGTAAATTACGTAATATTTTTCGTACTGAACTAATTAACTTCAGGTAAAGTCAGCGACAACCAAAAACGTTTTACAATGACAATATATTCAAAATATATAGTACATATATATCAAACATTTATGGCATTATATACTAAACTTATATTAGCTTAATAACATAACTAAAAAATTATAAAGGTTTTATTCATACATTTGAAAGGAAAGTAGAATTTAACGTTTTATAATAAATCATTATAATAATAACATTTAACCAAAATTCGTTATCAGCATTTACGGATTTCGTAATATTACCCACCAAATAATCATTATTTTCAACGGAATTGGTTTTTATATCATATTAATCGATTTACTTAAACAATTAGAGGCAAAATGATTTTTACGATTACATTTATGACATATTTTACCATAAGTTGGACAACTGTTTTGCGCATACGTAAAATTACAACGTGTACACCGACTTGTTCTGGAGTTGTTCGAATTCGTTACAAACGATCTTGTTTGAATTTGCCGGACACCTCTTTCCAATGATCTTCCATCCTTGTGCGGCCCTTGCGGTGAAACGTGTCTTCTGTCTTGCTCCTACATCGGCTGTCGATCGATGTGTTTTCCAGCGTAATTTCAATATTATTTAAAATTTCTCGAACTTCCTTTCCTATACAGTGTAACGTCGCTGCTTGTATTTCGGCTGTTTTCCCACTGCAACCACTCGCGGTAGAATATAATTCCGAATCTTCTTTGAATTGCCTCCAATTTTTTGCTAGGTCGCTCTCCATTTTCATCTTCTAGGGTTGAGATATATTCTCCATTTTTTTTGTTCCTTTCTGACACTTTTTTTATAATTTGTCGTACTTTTTCCTCCTTTCATGATTTTTTTTTTTGTATGTTGTTTGTTTTTTATTCTGACTGCGCCATGTTTATATATATATCCGCGATGGGTTTTGATTATCTTTATTATTCAATATTAATGTTACAGAAGCTTACAAACATAGGTCTTATTGCTACGGAGGTTGGATACTGACTGACTATACGCATGTGCGATCACCTATATGTAATAGTATTAAATATTACATTTCATTGAGTTAACACCGATAGTAAATATTTAAAGAACACCTTTTTCAAATGTCAAATCGACAATTGTGGGATTAACCAACAAGATAAAATATTGGTTACGCCTGAACATTATAATTTTGTTAAATTAACTCTAAGTTGCAACAATAAATATGTTTGTTTCAAATAGGTGCATATGATTCACTTAAATGCAACATGGTTGAATCAATGCTCAAATTCGTGACACTACGAAAAATGTTGAAATAACCATTTCATTTCTCTCAGTGCATAAAATATGTCGTCAAATTTTACTTCGAAACAATAGTATATTAAAGTACGAGTTTCATAAGGCATGATTTTGTCGCACGAGTTCAAGTTTAGAAAACGAGCCGCAGGCGAGTTTCTAATGAACGAGTGCGACAAAAAGCCTTATGAAACGAGTCCTTTATACTATTTTTTCTATTTTGCATTATAAATTGATAATAAATACTTAATAAAATCTCATTAAAAGTGTTGAGTTTTATTTATATGAGTGGTCACATTGACATACGATTGACATTTGACGAATCAAATTCAAATTCGGCTATTTAAATTGTTATAAACAATATATTTCATAATATTGTCTCTGTAAACTGTAAAAAATGAGTGATACTGAGACAAATTTATCTTGTACGCCACCACAACTGCGTGAAATTGCGGATAACGCCGTCATAAATTTATTACCGAAAAAATCAAAAGCAGTATATGAAAAATGCTACCATCAATTTGAACTATGGGCTGTACAGAATAATGTCAACACAATATCTGAAAACATTTATTGGCATATTTTGAATTACAAGGTAAAAATAAGAAATCTCTACCTTATGGTCTATGTATTCCATGCTTCGTTCTTGCTTTTCCATTTATAAAAATACAGACATTCAAAATATATTAAATTACAAGCCTATTTAAAACGTTCTCTGAGGATACGAGCTAAGAAATCTAAAATTTTATGCATTGAAGATATTAATAAATTTATAGAAGAAGGTTCTACGCATTGTATTTAGCAATAAAGGTACGATATTATTTGCAAAATGTAATTTTTTATGTAATGGTTTAATTTTAGATCGTTTTAATAATGGGTACACAGGTGCCTGTAGACGAGATGAATTAACAAATATGTCCATACACGATTTAGAATTTAGAGTGATATTATTTTGGTGACAGTACCTAAAACAAAAAATAATATCGTAAGAGTTTTTGCAATACGGATGAAGATGGATTACTTTAATTAAAAATATGTCGCCCTGCGACCAAAAAATATTAATCATTCAAGATTCTTCCTTACATATCGCAATGGTTATTGTATATCGTGCCCGATTGGATTAATACGATTGGCAAAATGCCTAAATTAATAGCTGATTTTCTAAAATTGCCAATTCAGAGCTTTACTGGACATTGCTTCAGACGTTCTAGTGCTACACACTTAGCAGACGCAGGCAGTGATTTGCTGACTATAAAACCTCATGGTGGATGGAAGTCATCTGCGGTAGCTGAGGGTTACATCGAAACATCTATGAAAAGTAAAGTGGCTGTAGCGCACAACTTATCAGGGCCAAGTACATCTGGTCATTCTAGAGTTATATCATCGAATGATTCTCAATCACAAGAGTCTACCATTAAAGCCAATAACATAACTCAGCAAAACTTTGTTACGAAGAATTTGCCTGGTATAACAATACATGCTCAAGATACTTGTTCCGTCAGTGTAAATGTATACAGTAATTCCACGTTTCATAACAATAACAATGTAAACTAAATTTGTATAGAATTTTTGATTAAAGTATTTACAATTTACATGCATTAAACGTCAATTTTGCTTTCTGTCATAATGTATTCAATACAGCCAACCTATAGAAATGAAAAAAGGCGTATCACAATGAAGCACTTTTCGATACGCAAAAGCGTGTTACAATTGCGTTTTTATGAACGCAAAATAGAAAAAAATCATTATTATCATATATACAAACATATATATTGTTATATTATGCTATCAATTACAAAATTTCTGTTCCAAATTATAATCTTTTATTCACATATCTATTTGTTGTTGCACATGACATTTCAATTGACAAATCAACATAATTTTTTAAAACAAAAACAGTTAACTAAAATCTCGGTTGAGTGAGTTCACATACTAGATACTTGTCAAAATTAATCCTGATATTTATTCATGTCAAATAGGCCTCTTATTTCTCCTATTTCCTATAAAGATTGCTGAAAAATCATGGATCAGAACAATCATTCTCGATGTCAGTGTATATTGATTCTTAACTAGAGATTCTATAACTGTTTCACAAACGGTTCAGAGAAGTTATAAATCAAATTAGCGCCCTATTAGTGATGTGGTGTCACGGCTTTAGAACCAGGAAAAAAAAGTACATAACGCATACATCACACACACACTTCCAAAGTCTAGTACATGAATTTCAATTGTCATAAATTGTAAAATTGACCTACGTGACTCCAGCAATAACCAGCAGTCACTCACGAACGTGGTTGATTGTACTTTACTGGAGTAATCCGACTGCATACGTTAAATACAAGTGTTTTTACAACTTTTAGTTCACACGCTTCATTTCAATCTGAATATAAAAATAAAATCCGTACATAATCTATCAAACCTTTTACTTCGTCAACGCATCACTGACTTCAATTATTATAACAATGCAAAACCGCATTTCGTTCTTGAATAGATATTTCCAATATTTATTGAAAAATAAACCCACTAATCCGTAACGTGTTAAGTTTTTATATATAATTTGTTTAAATTTTACACAACATCGTACAAACCTTTCAAATCAATATCGTACAATACTACGATGATATTGCATCACCTTTGAAATATTACGCGCCCCTGTTAGTTAGAGACAAAGCCGCTATACACGGTTCCGTATCTATGTTCTTAGAAGGGTAAGGTTTTTATTGTTCTCGGAAGGGATGTGAGTTCTGGCAATAGGCAGATGTGGCGTCAAACGTCCCTTTCATTTTTAGGGGCCGAAATAGTGAGTCACGCAAATATTAAACAGATTTCTCGGTGAGGAATTAGTTGAAAATTTTATTGTGCCAACGTAGATAGAAGTTATACACACAGATGTCTGGCAGACTTTCTAAAAGTTAATGCGCGTTTTTCCCTGTTTTCTTGTTAGAGTTGAGAAGGTGCATTGTTATGAAGTTATGTTTGTAAATTAGCAGGATTTCGTATGTACGAGAAATGTACAAAGTGGAAATAAATGTTTTTACGCGTATTTCGCAACAGACACAATTCGTTAACGACAAACGTAAAGAACTGGTTTTAAAGTTATTTAAGTAATCGTGTAAATTCTTTTTCTCCGCGGTAGAAGGAATTTTTGGCTCGAAATTAGCTTTCTAAATATTGTAATGCCCGATTAGATTTTTGCAATTTATGCAATAGCAGTTTTGTACATCACTAATATTTACTTACATTATTATGAAGGAAAACGTAAGGCTTGAACTAACTTGACCTAACTTGAACTTGACCTAACTTGAACTAACTTGACTTAACTTGATCTAACTTGAACTTGACTTAACTTGTACTAACTTGACCTGACTTGAATTGACCTAACTTGAACTAACTTGACCTACCTTGAACTTGCCCTAACTTGACCTAACTTGAACTTGAACTAACTTGACCTAACTTGACCTAACTTGAACTAACTTGCCCCAACTTAAACTAACTTGCCCTAACTTGAACTTGAACTAACTTGACCTAACTTGAACTAACTTGCCCTAACTTGAACTAACTTGCCCTAACTTGAACTTGAACTAACTTGACCTAACTTGAACTTGACCTAACTTGAACTTGAACTAACTTGACCTAACTTGAACTTGACCTAACTTGAATTAACTTGACCTAACTTGAACTTGAACTAGACCTAACTTGAACTTGAACTAACTTGACCTAACTTGAACTTGAACTAACTTGCCCTAACTTGAATTAACTTGACCTAACTTGAACTTGAACTAACTTGAACTAACTTGACCTAACTTGAACTAACTTGCCCTAACTTGAACTAACTTGACCTAACTTGACCTAACTTGAACTTGAACTAACTTACCCTAACTTGAATTAACTTGACCTAACTTGAACTTGCCCTAACTTGAACTTGACCTAACTTGAACTAACTTGACCTAACTTGAACTTGAACTAACTTGACCTAACTTGAACTTGAATTAACTTGACCTAACTTGAACTTGAACTAACTTGATCTAACTTGAACTAACTTGCTCTAACTTGAACTAACTTGACCTAACTTGAACTAACTTGACCTAACTTGAACTTGAACTAACTTGACCTAACTTGAACTTGAACTAACTTGACCTAACTTGAACTAACTTGACCTAATTTGAACTTGAACTAACTTGACCTAACTTGACCTAGACCTAACTTGAACTTGAACTAACTTGAATTAACTTGACCTAACTTGAACTTGAACTAACTTGACCTAACTTGAACTTGAACTAACTTGACCTAACTTGAACTAACTTGACCTAATTTGAACTTGAACTAATTTGACCTAACTTGACCTAGACCTAACTTGAACTTGAACTAACTTGACCTAACTTGAACTTGAACTAACTTGACCTAACTTGAACTTGAACTAACTTGACCTAACTTGAACTTGAATTAACTTGACCTAACTTGAACTTGAACTAACTTGATCTAACTTGAACTAACTTGCTCTAACTTGAACTAACTTGACCTAACTTGAACTAACTTGACCTAACTTGAACTTGAACTAACTTGACCTAACTTGAACTTGAACTAACTTGACCTAACTTGAACTTGAACTAACTTGACCTAACTTGAACTTGAATTAACTTGACCTAACTTGAACTTGAACTAACTTGACCTAACTTGAACTTGAACTAACTTGACCTAACTTGAACTTGAACTAACTTGACCTAACTTGAACTTGAATTAACTTGACCTAACTTGAACTTGAACTAACTTGATCTAACTTGAACTAACTTGCTCTAACTTGAACTAACTTGACCTAACTTGAACTAACTTGACCTAACTTGAACTTGAACTAACTTGACCTAACTTGAACTTGAACTAACTTGACCTAACTTGAACTAACTTGACCTAATTTGAACTTGAACTAACTTGACCTAACTTGACCTAGACCTAACTTGAACTTGAACTAACTTGAATTAACTTGACCTAACTTGACCTAACTTGAACTTGAACTAACTTGCCCTAACTTGAATTAACTTGACCTAACTTGAACTTGCCCTAACTTGAACTTGAACTAACTTGACCTAATTTGAACTTGAACTAACTTGACCTAACTTGAACCACTTGAAAAAAATACTGTTCCCGAATGGGCGCCCAATTTTTAGTTATAATTACTAAATTATTAGTGGATTTAAATAATATCAAAAAATATTCCTGCATTCAATCAAAAACAATTTGATTAAGAATAAGGTTTATCTGAAACAAACACATCAGTATTTGTTAATTTAACTAAGTATTTATATTGAAGTAAAAATAAATTACGCATTTTATTTTCAAACCAAGAATTGTACAAAATATTGTTGAATGAAGCATAATAATAGTTAATCTAACAAGAAAAACGCAGTGAAGAAGATAATATTCTGTTAATTCCATTTTATACATTGAACACACTCAATGTTTTTATTTGTGCAATAAGACTTATTTACTTCAATTAACAAAACGGGGATAGGACTAACCAAAATTGCAATTAATTTAATGCAATTTCCATTTTTTTTTTAAATCTAAGTCTCACTTTTCCAATCAAGTGCTCTGATCTAAACATTATTACAGCAGTATTTAATCAGTACAAGTATAGATAGCAAATACGTTAAACGCATATATGTATTACAGAAATTATCGCATAGATGGCGCTTTTCTTATTTCATTCCAATAATAGTACATATTCGGCACAAATAGCTCGATAAAAAACAATTGTAAAATATATTTACCAAATAAACATTTAATAGAAGCTGTGATAAAGAATACTACTAAAAACTGAATTTACCGGATAACAGGTAATTATTTTACTTATGACTTATACACCACCCTTAGTGTGTTCCTAAGTGAATATCCGGTTAACAACTGTAGATTATGTTAATTTATTAATTTAAAATCACTCACTGCTCGTGTAAGACATTTCAAAGAATTACTTATATGTAGCTGTTCATGATGTGCCAATTTATACGTAAGTTACATGGAAAGTAAATATATAGAAAACAAGTTTTATGAAACCTTTAATTAACATATGTTCCGATCTTATTGATAACTCCCTGCTTTAATTAGTGCAAATTAGTTATAAATGCACCAGACGCACAGCAAAGAATCGGTTTCAAAGTTTACATATTCTCGTAATCAGTGTTTACATTAAAGCGAAATGTAAACCTATATTCAATATCTGATGTATAGAAAACACGACGTTCTACATAGAAACCAAAAATATGTTGACCTTCCCATGACCTCAAAACACTTTTCTCCAACAATGTTATACCAGTTCAACCACAGTATATTATGCGAACAAACTTGATATGATCAATGTTCAATGACGATTTGCTTACGTTAGTATATACGATTGCATAATAAACTCGTAAGTATGCTACGGTGTAGAAAATTGCTGAATATACTTAATTATTCTTAATATATTGTATAATGTGTCATAAAAGTTTATTAAATCCTAATTAATATTCCCAGAATCAACATAAGACTTCACAAAAGTACTTAAATATAATATACACATTTAATTTATTGTTATGATAAGCTATCTTCAAGCGTCATTTTCCACTTGTGATCATCTCAAACAATAACTGCTCTTCACCCTCCCGAGATGTCAATCAGAACGAGTGTAAACACATAACAATTGCATTGAACAAATAAATACTCGATTTAATTTATCCAGGGTAAATATTATTGCCTTTAACATTATTAATTGTTTATTTCGATGGAGAAGAATCACTCGATTTCTCCGACCTTTTAAGTGTTTGTCACGGAATCCGGATAAATTTCAAAACTTCTACCACGTCAGTTCTAAACCCAGTAAGAGTCACTCCATGACGACTAAGTTACTCTAAATTATCTATCTAATTTACGCACAATGAAATTTCCTGTCCCATTACGAGCGCAGACAACATCCTCTACATGAGAATCCTACTTTTAAAGACGGATCAAATTGAATTTCGGCGTTTTAAAGCAGGGTATGCACTTAGTAGGATCTACTACACATAGCTATAGTATATATTTGTAGAAAATTATTTTAAATCCTTGCGGTGGATTGATTAAATATAAACATCCCTTTAAAGAGATATTTTTTGTTGTAAAGTGGATTAGGTGTTGATAGATCCAGTGTGAACCCACCTTTAAATAACTCAGACGTTATTTTATGTATTTGGGTGCATACATGAATGCAGACAGGTAACTTGAATCCCCACCAAGTTACGATGCTGCATGCGACTTTCCTTAGCCTCTGTTCGGGGTAGGGAATGAGTGAGATGAAAAGCAGTTTCTTTTTAATCACGTTGACATTGGCACGTATACATCATATACAGTGGGGTTTATTTTAAATATAAATCGCTGTTGAATTGCATTTCTATTGATAGGAAATTTAATTTTGTAATAATTACTAGTAAGGCATTAATCTTAATTATAAATTAGTGTTTCTCTTGGAAACTATAAAAGAGCCAATCGAAAACTTTTATTAAGCATGGAATTTTGACGAAATATTTTAAAGAGAAAATGATTTTATGGATCGATATGTTAAAAAATCACACTTAAGTATTTTTCTATAATATATAATTGATAATTTAAAAAAAAATTGTCAGTGTAAGAAGAGCCTACAAAAAGCAACAATATAAAAAAGAAAAGGCCTAAAGTATGACCAGTATAGCACACCAGATTTTCGTTAAATTTTTAACTATATATGATAGCTTTCTTTTTTACATTTTTCTTTAAAACATTTCACTTACTAAAACTATATGCTTTAACCGTATATGTTCTACTTCATTTCTTTCATCAACTGTCTTGATGGGAGGCGTAAACAAACATCTGAGTATCATACTGAAGCGGCATGTGTGTTTGTCCTTTTGTGTTTGTAAAATTCACATAACGCAGATTCATTGGAATACTTCAGGCAAGAACTTTGCCACAAGTTTGAAAAAGCTTTTGAAATTAAAGCGAAACGCCGTTGTTACTGTATATTTCTACATTTTTATGACCTAAAAACCAAGAAAAAGGAGAAATTAATATAACACTGCCTAGGCTTTCACGGCCGGTGTAACTATAACTAACAGCTTCTTGCGGGTTTCGCCGTGTGTCAAAACTTTCGCTCGACGTTTCGCTGTTCATACTGACAGCTTCTTCAGGATAGCTGAACTGATTCTCCATGGTCCGACATTCTTCTTATATACGCCCTGGTGCATCCAACGTGGTATTTTCCGCTCCATTGACCGTGACGGTTCGTAGTAGGCTCTTCCACGTGTTGCTAAGGTGGTACCCTTCTTCTGTTAAAGGTTTATTCTTCTCTATTTCTATGGCTTCCCTGAAGAAGAGGCAGCACTTACAAATTTGAGAAGTGAAAGACATCGTTATCCTCTAACAGACAAGGGAATGCAACATACTACTAAATAAAGAAGATTACCGGAAAAAGATGAATGAACTACTTGACGATAACACCTACAAGGAAATAAGAAAAGATCCAACGGAGAAGATCACAAAAACAGTAAGGGAGAGCATAAAGATTTCATCGATACCTAAAGAGATGCAGAACAGATTGCTACCAAGTGCCGCTAGACCACCCAGGCTGTATGGAATACCAAAAATACATAAAGAAGGAGTGCCATTAAGACCGATTGTAAGCAACATTGGATCACCGACCTACGATTTGTCGAAATATTTAGCTAACTTACTAAAGCCATATAACGGACAAACTGCAACGTATGTGAAGAATTCGAAACATTTCGTGGATATTCTGTCTACGCTAAAGACTGAACCTACAGACATTTTAGTAAGTTTCGACACTATATCGCTATTCACTAACATACCCACGAAGGACGCACTGGCCTTACTTCCAGAACTTGGACTACAAGAAGACATCATTGAATTAGTGAAACTGTGCTTATCCACGACATACTTTTTGTATGAAGGAAAATACTACGAGCAGAAGAACGGAACAGCAATGGGAAGCCCTTTATCACCAGCAATAGCCAACTTGTTTATGGAAGCATTTGAAGAAGAAGGCCTAAGTTCCAGCGATATGAAACCCAAGTGTTGGTTGCGATATGTCGACGATACTTTTGTAATATGGCAACACGGAGAAGAAAAACTACAACAGTTCTTGGAACACAGCATCCAGCCATCAAGTTTACCATGGAAAAAGAACAAAATGGAAATCCCCCTTTCCTGGACGTTATGGTTAAGAAAACAAAAGAGGGAATGCTACAGCACGCAGTATTTAGAAAGAAGACGCACACGATAGATATCTGCATGCAAGATCTCACCATCATCCGATGCAGAAGAAACATTAATACAACATTGCTATCCAGAGCCGAAACCATCAGTGACGAACAACATCTTACCAGTGAAAAGATACATTTGGAGAAAGCACTAAAGAAGAATGGTTACACTGACATCGACATAAGGAGAGCCACTAAGAAGAAGACGACACTGGAGACAACTACAGAACCACGAAGAGGGATGGCGTGTTTACCTTACATAGCAGCAGTCACCGAAAAAGTAGGCCGAATTTTGAAGAAACGTAACGTACAAGTACGCTTCGGGACTGCAACGTCGATCCAGCAGTATCTACCGACCGCAAAGGATAAGATACCCAAGGGGCGCACAGAAGGTATCTACAAGATAACATGCCAATGCGGACAGTGCTACGTCGGACAAACAGGAAGAGCCATCGACATAAGAATAAAAGAACACGAGAGAGACGCAAGATTAAGAAGGACCGAGCAATCAGCGGTGGCAGAACACATGCACGACACCAGACACAAAATGGATTTCAAGAATGTAAAAATAATAACTACCACCAAGAACTACGGGAAAAGACTCATCAGGGAAGCCATAGAAATAGAAGAGAATAAACCGTTAACAGAGAAGAAGGGTACCACCTTAGCAACACGTGGAAGAGCCTACTACGAACCGTCACGGTCAATGGAGCGGAAACTACACGGATGGATATAAGAAGAATGACGGACCATGGAGAATCAGTTCAGTTATCCTGAAGAAGCTGTCACTATGAACAGCGAAACGTCGAGCGAAAGTTTTGACACACGGCGAAACCCGCAAGAAGCTGTTACTTAGAGAAATTAATATGGTCCACAATGTTTGTACGTAGCACCGAAAAGTGTGTTGATGTTGCGGGATACCACGTTGAATAAAATAAAATGTTCTTTCTTTAGCTCAAGTGTGTGTTCTTGTAATTTTCTCAACTGCTAAAAGGATATTTAAATTTTTGTTTTGGAATTGGGGATTTCGAGATAAGCAAACTTTTTTTTTGCATTAAGTTCCAAATAAAAAGGAATTCCTCTTATATAAAGTCCATGTGTGGATATGCTGTATAAACATACCATTTACATCATAATATTTATACAAGCATGGTGTTAATTAATTCGTGTACAATAACAACAAACACCTTAAGCTTTTCTAAGTATAATCTCTTTTTTTGCTTTAATATCAATTTTGTCACTTCCATGTTAATTAATGTAAATAATATCATTTATTTTCTGAGCAAATAACTATAAAATAAAGAAAAATTATTTATCTATAAAATTGATACGCCTAATATGTCGCAAAAATCTGGGTAATTTTAAACATTTTCCTAGTTAAAATATTACTCAAGATAATCGTGACACATAACAGGAATTACTCAGATACCGTCTGCTTTAACATTAAGTTTTAATTTGAAGTTCCTGTCTGGAATTTCCAAGGAATACTTTGCATACATTCACAACAATATCTAATTAATAAGATACCAGGAACATACATCTTCGGTGATTACTGTATCTATCATCGAATTGTTAAGAAATAGAATCGGTAAAAATGCTCTCAGTTATTCTCAAAAAAAATCCTAGGATTTCTTGTAAAAATATATTGATGTATTTCTTTGAAATATAAAAGATTTCAATCCTTCTAATATTATACGTTAGAATACAGCAACATACTTCAAGATTTGTCATTCATTGTACGATTCAAAGTCAATTGTGCGTAATAATCCCTATGCGGATACTATGCATTAACGTATTAACCGTATGTCGTATATTATTTATTATTACAACTGTTTGGCAGCACGTGTAGCTCGTAATGCGCCGTGGTTGCAATAATGTTTTGCAAACAACGATTTTTTATCGCTGTACACAGTAAACTTTTAACCGTTTTCCATATCTTGATGTTTTTTTTTTTTTTGCATCGTCTAGATTCTAACATAACTAACACATCACATTATACGCAAACTACACTGGAAATAAAACCGGAAAAGTATGTTTTAATAACTACAGTGTCAGGTATATATAGTATCTTAAATGCTTAAAATAAAAAAAATTCGCTGACATAAATATGCTGTGCAATAACTCTTTTTATAAACCCGTTCCGTATATTGTGTTGCTTATTGTTAGATATACTTTATTATTACATCTGTAGGCAAGTATACAATACACATCATGTAGAATTAGAGTTTCTGCATGTAGCAGAATCTGGTTGACCTAATTTAACGAAATAATGAGAATTGACTTAGTAAACGTAAAAACATCTGCCCTCCTTTTCATCTTGTCATGCAATTGAGTCCAGTAAATGACTATACTGACTTGCAGGTTCATATACAGTGTGTTAAAAAAAGGTTGTCGGATATTTTACCCAATTATAGTACTGGTGGTAATAAACAAAAAAGTCTTAGTCAACATGGATCTGCAATTCAACTGTTTTTGACATATAGTCGATTGCATATTTTAAAATAAAAAAAAAAACATTTTTCGGTTTTAAAAATAGTTCCCTTTGTCAAAAAACTGATTGTGACTTAAAATTAGTTCTGTCAGATATCTGTCATCAGATTATTTATCATTTGCGTCAATTTTTTTTTGTTCTCAAATTATGCATAAGTACACAAATGCAGAAATGGCCGATATGCATTTTATGTACGGTCGTGCGAATGGTAATGCCACTGAAGCACCGCGTATGTATGCCGAAGAATTTCCAAAATCGGTTGTTACCGAGTGATAAGATTTTCTCAAGACTTCATATCCGGCTGTCCGAAACTGGTTCATTTAAAATTAATGGTGGTTCTGGTAGACCTAGATCAGTTTCTTCTCCCGCAGTAGAATTAGATATTTTGAGACGGGTAGAAGACAACCCAAATATTAGCACCCGAAGACTTGCCGCAGAACTGAACGTCAGTCATCCTCTCATTTGGAGAATTCTGCGGGAACAGCAGCTCTATCCCTACCACATTCGACGCGGGTAAGTTCTTGCTCCTCTCGATTATGATGCACGTAGGGTTTTTTGTCAAAGCTGGCAGAAACTCCTAATTTTGCGACTCAGATTTTATTTAGTGACGAGGCTGGGTTTACAAGAGACGGAATATTCAATTTTCATAACAATCACGTCTAGGCAGATGAAAATCCCCATGCTGTTGTTGAACTGCATCACCAAAAACGTTTTTCGCTAAATGTTTGGCTTGCTATTTTTGGAGACTGTTTAATTGGTCCAGTATTTCTCCCTAATCGTTTAACGGGACAAGTATAGTTGGATTTTTTAAGAAATGAATTACCCGTTTTGTTGGAAGACGTGCCACTTTTTTAACAGATTAAATATGTGGTTTATGCACGCATTTTTCCATCGTAGTTAGAAATTTCTTAAATCAAGATTACAACGAGAGATGGATAGGACGGGGTGGACCAACTGCATGGCCTCCTAGGTCCCCTGACCTGACACCTCTAGACTTCTATGTTTGGGGGCATCCAAAACAATTAGTGTACGCACGATCTGTAAACAATTTGGAAGAACTCAGGCGACGAATCGTAAATTGTTGCGAGGAAATTCGGAGGACTCCAGGAATTTTCGAAAGATTGCGTCGATCTTTCATAAGAAGGTGTGAAGCGTGCTTAGAAATGAACGGTGGACATGTAGAACAATTTCTTTAGTTTTACTTTAAATAAACATTTGTATAATTTACATTGCGATCAGAATTTCTTTGAACATTTTTATCCTACTAAAACAATATGCAAATCGAATATATGTCAAAAACAGTTGAATTGCGGATCCATGTTGACTAAGACTTTTTCGTTTATTTCCACCAGTACTACAATTGGGTAAAATATCCGACAACCTTTTTTTAACACACTGTATAAGGTGTGCATAAATATGAACCAACATTCGTATAGAATACAATACGTATGTTGGATCAAGGAATAAAGGATCCTTATAATTTGAGAAGTTTGGATCTCATTAATTTACTTTGTTCTGTATGTGACGTTTCCAATTTCTGCTGTTTTTTCGATAAATTAAATCAACTTCTTATAACCGTGTTTGAGTGATATAGGAGAGGCGCCATCTTTACAACAATCGCTGTATCACATATACCTATTGAACGTAACTATATGGGGTAGAAAATTTCGCCATAATAATAATAATGCTTAGATCACAGAACCTGTTCACAAACGTGTGAGCTAGGTTTGAAAAAAAAGTAATTTGAACATAATAATTGCATTAAATTAACTACAATTGTGGTTAGCGTAATCCTTATTTCTTAATAATATTCACTTTGTTAATTGAAGAGCACTTATTGTTTAAGTGAAATTAATAGGTTTGTTAAATTAATAAACCATAGAAGTAACAAAATAATATGATCGCTTTTTATACCAATTATTTTCTTAATTTTCCCAATATCTCTAAAATAAACGAGATTTTATTAATTTGAGTGTTTGTTTGTTGATTTCATTAACGACAATACAAATCTCGAGGGATGTCGGCAGCTGGTGGATATAATTATTATTGCTATATCGACAGGCCGATGCTCGCCTTAACATTAGCTTTTTTTTGCGTCAGAGATAGCAATTCGTAAATTTTGAGATATGTCCAAGATCTTATAAATATATTTTTCTTATAATCTTTTTGATAATATACCTATTTGGATTGTAATTGTCAATAAATTTTATTTTATTGTATTATAATTATATTAACAAAAAAATGGTGTCAATCAACTTTTACAAAATCTTTTGCACTATAAAATAATAAGCTTGGGTATTTTTTTCATCTTAACATTCTCAAAATCAGAAATTTCACAATATGTAACATACCTACAACATGTATCACATTTTAAAACGACTGATTGTTTTATAGCAATTCAATGTTTCTAAGAATCACTTAGTAATTTATAAAAGCAAAGAATAAAATGCTATTCTCGTAATTCAATACAATTTTAATTGTGTTTTGTGTGGGTTTACATAATACCGCATGCCCTTGCACAAGTCAGTGATAACACCACTTCAAAAGAAAAAAAACATTTTTACAGCAATACATTAATGTCCCTATAATATATATACAACATACCATGTGATTCAAAATGATTGTCGTACGAAAAAAAATTTATCTATACTTATTACCAATTTAATGAGCGAAGTTAGCTACATACAAATTTCATACATTAAATGAATTTTCTTGACATTTAGCGACACTGGCGTGCGTGTTGTAGTATCTTTCGATTATTTGTCTTATAATTTTTTTTCAAATCGTTTATATTTACATCTAATATCACCAACAATAGTATTTCTGAATACTGTAGAAAATAAGGGAATTTATCTGTGGTAATAGCTCAACAAACAGGTAAAAAATCAATATTAACATTAAGTGAAATAGTTTATTACATTTTATAATTTTATAGGGCTTATCATACACTTCAGCGGCAATGAGCTGTCAAAAGAAAGTTACATTTCATCCCTATAAAGTTTCTACGGTACAGGAATTATTACCATTAGATCACGATAGGCGATTGGAATATTGTCATTGGTTTAATAACAATTTAAGGGACGATGACTTGCTAAACAAATCATTTTTCTCGGATGAAGCCTGGTTTTATCTAACAGGCTATATCAATTTACAAAACTATTGTATCTGGTCTGCAGAAAATCCGCACGAATTTCGAGAAACGCAATTGCATCCCGTAAAAGTTGGAGTTTGGTTAGCTATGTTCAGGCAACGAATAATAGGGCCAATTTTCTTCGAGGAAACTGTAACAGCCCAACGTTACCAACAGATGTTGGAATTGTTTATTGCAGAGTTACAAGAAAATGAGCTTGAAGCAGGTTATTTTCACACGATAATGCTCCAGCACATACTGCCCGACAAACCTGCAATATCTTCAACAGTATTTTGCTGACAGGTTCGTTAGAGCACAAAGATGGCCACCAAGATCGCCTGATCTAATCCCATTAGATTACTTAATGTTCGGCTATCTAAAAAATAGGATCTATAGAAACCGCATGCATACCATAGAAGAACTGAGAGATGCAGTTTTGTCACTTAATAATTATACTAATTGTATGTTATAATTTAAAGTAATAAATAAATTTAGTTAAACACCAGTTAGTACTGCATTGTAAAATCATAATTTAGTAAAGTAAAATTAATTACATTTTATTTTTACAAGCAGAAACACCAATCCATAGTCGTTTATATAATGCGAGTTCAAATATAGGTTACGTTTTCCTTATTTATAACAGATCCGTTTTACTTTCTTATGTTCCAACACTGACTTAGTTCGAACCTTCATTACAAACACGCGGCATATACCTACACCCTGTTACTATCTATAGGAGCGGATTTGACAATCATTTTGAATCTCTGGGTACATATAATTCGAATTATTGTATATGTCAGGTGCTGTAAAAACTATTTTATTAGCACTAATTACACACATAATATAAGGTAGCGTGACACTCTCCATAATTTGTTGCTAATGATCTGCTGTGATGTATGAGACAAGGTTGCTTTTAACGATTTATATAAACTAAACAATAAAAAATATAGATACTTCTAAGTAAACACTGTTGTAAGATGTATAACAAACTCAAACAAATCTCCAATGATTTCTATTTTCTTCAATATTCTAATACACTAATGACTTGTATAAACACAAAACAAGATTACATAAAACGATTTTTTTTTTCACAATGTGTATTTATAATAATAAAATTAACAGCGTAATACATAATTTTGAAGCAAAAAAAAGAAAGAATCATTATTTTTATTTCATATAATTCATGTTGTATAAAAAAACTCTTCCTGTCCATCAGAATATTGAATGAAAAAGATTGCTAAAGTCCAGAATATGATGAATGGTGAATAACAATTTACCTTTCCAAGAAATGTGATAGCGCTCGTATGCGTTCAAAGAACAATTAGCTATGTAATTTCTAATTCACTCTTACGGCTGCATAAGGCGTGATGTGTAATAGAGTTTCTTCAGAATTATAGATATGATTTATGCTAAAGCCATTTGGAAATTATTTTAGACAGACTTCACTCAATGCTGAGTAAGTATGTACTTAATATAATAATAGTTATAATTACAAAGAGAAGATATTACAGAATTGTGTAAATAAAGATACCAGTGCATTTGTAACTGTATGTTTGAATAAACAGACACTATTTAAGTTTATTTATTATAATTATTAGTAATCAAATAATATCGCGATTAGACTCTGGTAGTAGTAAATCATTTTGTACTAATGACGTATTTCAATGGGGTAAAATAATTCTTAGTATATGTAAATACTAAGTAACGATGGCAATAAAAGAAGAAATATGTTGCTTTTTGTCTATAGTTATATTTACACTATGTCTGTTTTTGCAATATAAAACAAACAAAAAAAAACTGAACATGTGTTTTGTTTCCGGTTGCAAGAAAATATATCTTATAGAGCCATGCACATGCATATAAAATAAATGTTATTTTTTTTTGTTCTCAGCAATGCATGAGAAGCTTTTAACATTTCTTTGTTAACAAATTTTCGTCGAAAATACATATGGCAGCATAATAAAAATGAATTCAAGAAGGCATCGTAAATACAGGGTGTATCAAATAAAAAAGTAAATTTTGCTTGGGTGTTAACTACACGACATATAAAGCACAAACCCACCGAAACCGGATTTCATCATTAAAGAAAAAAAAAAAGTAAAAATTTAGAGCCAAAAAATTCTTTAGTCCGGGCCTGAATGCAAGGAAACGTCATGTTAAGCACCCGCTAAACGTGGTATTATGTTTAAAATACATTGCACTTATTTAGTATTATTCTTAATAGTATGCCGTAAGTTCATTTAACGTCATTCTGAATAAATAAAGGCCCTTGTAAAAATAACAAAAACTGAGGCATTTTAAATTTCTTCTTTTTTAAAAATAAACATTCCTTATTTGTTAAGAGCATTCTACGTAAGTCTACAAAGTATTATTTTTAATATCCTGATAAGACGTTCGAGTTTCACCGGATATGATCTTCAGTAGTTACAAAAAACGCAAATATTTTTCTTTTGCTTTGTCGAATCGAGAGTTAGTTGTTAATAATAAAACGGTACCACATGAATCTGAGTTATTTCTTTTGGATTTATTTAATCAAATAACGCAAAATGAATTGAATCGAATTACACAGAAATGAATGTAGATACAGAAAATTTGCAAACACGCCTTTTTACTATGATGTCGCGCGAAAATGAATCGCTTTTTTACCGATGCTTCAAGCTTTGATTTTCTTTATATGAAATCATGATAGTCTTGAAAATGATCGTTTTTTCGAGACGGGAAGAATTTAAATAAAATGTTCGAAGTGGCTTGCACTCCAAGCGGCGATCCACACAAAACTAACAGCGGTAATGGCTGAATGATAGTGGTATATGGGGGTATACTCGGGACAGCATTTAGGTTGGGCACAGGTGCGGCTCTAGCCCACGGCTTTTATAAAATATTTTTTTTCTCGTTAATACTTACAGATAGACCCCTGTGCATTAAGACTTTTTGATTGTATATGATTACAGCTGCTACAAATTATTATATTAACCTCTTTATCTGATCCACCCTGTATATTTTACAAAATAAAAATCATCATAACTTCTTTATTATTCGTTTTAAGACGATATTGTATTGATACTTTCGCATCATAAGTTAAAATATCTTTCATTTTTTTAAACAATATACAGAGTGTTCAATTTAAAAAAAATATAAATGGCAAAATTTCTTGGAAATGCGTCATTCAATTGTTTTTTCGTATATTGCATATTAATCAGCATTAAAAACCCTAATACTTTGCTAATTTAACCTACTTTCTAGAATCAATAATAACAGAGATATACCGTAGAGTGGGGCAATTTCGATCGCATGGGGTAAAATCGATCAATCCTGATTTTACGGCAATTATTTAGTCTGGCATCTATGGAAAGGATAAGAAAGTTTTGCAACACAGTCATTTAATAAACTTTGTTTATAACATAGATAACTAACTGGCTTTTTAAGTATTGCATTAAAGTTTCCTGTGTTAAAAAATAATTTCCGATGGAATGACAACGAGTAATATTTCATACAGACGGAAACAAACTACTACTGGGGAATCCCACTAGGACTAAGCGAATTTTCGAAAAGGGATAAGGTGAAAAGAATCAATTGTCATTCATTCTTCACCGTTTCTTTTTTTGACTTTATGAAAGTGTTGGAATAACAAGAGAGTAAGGGGAAATTAACACCTCATGGGGTAATACCGTTCAGTTTGAAAAGTAAAAGAACAAAGACCATGCTCATAGAACAACGTAGAAATATGACATACTCATGTTTCTACGTTGGTTTTATTGAAAATTATGGTGAGAAACTAAAAAAAAAAAAAGTATGGCCTGGCGGGAGACAGCAATATAACCCCAAATACCTCCAAAGCGCTATCAGGACAGTAAAATAGAACACTTCATCAATTATGAAAGCATCAGAAAATAATGGGGTGCCATATTCATTACCTTGTAATTGGCGAAAGCTGTTGGGGGATGCGAAGGCATGAATTATTATTATTATTATTATTATTATTATTATTACTTCAGAATACTTTAAAGAACCGGTAGTTTCTAAGGAAGAGAAAAGATGACTTTTGTATTTCCCAAGTTGACGAAATTTAGGAAATTTCCAAAAACCAAATTATCCAGCTGGTCATAGAAGGGGAAGCTACGTTTTTGAACTGAGAGGGAAGCGCGTTGAATGAAATTTTGTTTTAGTTTTAGTTTATTGAATTATTATAGTTTATGTCATTATTTATCTGTTTGCCATTTCTATAATACATATTTTCTGTTATTTCCGTAAGTTTCCTTTTTTTTAATTCAAATTTTTGTTATTGGATTTACCTTGTGTAGCTTTCAAATCGGTTTTATAAGAAAATAGATGGGTGATTGGAATTGCCCCCTATTATGGGGCAAAACCGATCACGCTTGATGTATTAAAAAAAATAGTGTTTTAATACATTGGGTTAATATACATGATGGTATGTGCACATACCATTTTCCGCGGTCAATTTTTTTGTTCCGGATTATGGTTGGATTCTTTTTGTTTTGTTTATGTGTCGGCCTTCAGCTGTGTTAGTCGTTGCGACGCTGGCAATTGACTTTAAACGACGTTTCTTTTGCCTTTCTTTTTGGGTTTTTGTTTAGCGAATTTTTTCCCTCCCATTTTTTGTTATTGTTGTGAGTACCACTGCTTTTCTGAGCTGGAATGGCTGCAGAGCGAACCCCAATTTTTTTTGAACCCTTCTCTTTTATTCCCATCCCTTTCCGATTTTCATCCCTTAATTGTAGTTTTAACCCTGTTTTTAGTTGTTCCTCTTTTTCTTTCTTTTCTGAGTCTCTCTCTGCTTCACGGAGAATTCTCCTTTAACACTTGCCGTTCGTTGTATCGGTTGTGGTGTGGCGAGTGCTGGTTGCCTGCTTCAATGCTGCTTCTTCTTTTCGCCGCTGGGAGTAAGGATCACCTTCCAGTCTGAGCTTTTTTCGGTGCTTTATGCACGCTTTCTTTTCGCCTTCTTTGGGCTCTCTTCGAGGCATTGTAGTCGGAGATCGGAGCTTTGTCGTGCTGCTTCGGTTCGAGGAACGTCTTTCTCTGGTTTTGATTTTTTTGGTTACCTTTTTTTTTATCCTGGTTGTTCCGGCCGATTTGCCGAAGGATCCGTGTGGTGGTAGGATCTGCGAGTTTCGCGCTGTACGTTTTTTTGGTGTGGTTTGGTTTGTGGAGACTCACACTTGGACTTTCCTCTAATCTTAATAAAATGGTTAGTAAAATATAATGTTAAATATAAATCGAAATTCTTTATTCACTCGCACGTAGAAAATAATTTTCAAATATATCAGAAAATTGTTCATATAATGAGTGATATTGAAAGTAACGTGTATTTTATATGTCAATTATTTGATACACTGTATTTCGATCGTCATTTCCAAGCCTATTGCATTAAAGAAACGAACGTGTATCAGACAATCAGTGTGGATTAGCTAGATTTTTGTGTACCTTACATTACCTTTCGCAAAGATAGCAATACATTTATTTTATCTTAGTTATTTACACACTAACATAACATTTTTATTATGAACATTTCTGAAAAATTGTTTTCTTGTTTTATTGGTTAGTTTAAATAAACTTTATATGCATATGTTTTTGTAATTGATTAACCTATCCAGATCCACTCCCCCCTATGTAAAAATTAGAAAATTTTCAAATAAAGAAACCACGTTTTTCATTTAAAAATGTGAATGCATTTGATTCAGGAGCGGATTTATTTCAATTAAAAAATCATTTCCTTTGTTGCAAATAAGAGGTTTTTTCATTCAAAAACTTAAAATCTTAAAGTGAAATAATTAGATTTGTTGTTTTAATGTTATGATTGCTAACACTTTCTTTGATTCAAAGATATCAATTTTGTTATTTCAAATATCAAGTTTTGTTGATATCGGTGCCTAATGCTTTTTTGACTTAAAGAAATAATATCAAAAAAAAAATTTTTTTGGTTGAAAGCAATATTTCTTTGCTCGTATTGAAAAATACTATTTCTTTCAGTCAATGCAGGCTTCTTTGAATCAACAATTCTTTTTTCTCAGTGTGTAGCTAAAAGATGTACGATTATATATAATTTTTTCAATTTTTTTCGATCAATAATAATAATTGCAGCTCAGAAATAGTACATAAAACTGATCGGAATTGCCCCACTTTACGGGTATAGCAATAATGCGCACTTAATTTGAATCAGCCTGTATATTCTGCGCTGCCATAATATTATTACCTGTACCATCGTTAAAATCACTTCTAAGTTTACCTTCAAATCCCGACTATATATTTCATAAGCGCTCAAAATAACATCAGCTTTATCATAAACCGCATATACACTCAACATTATTAAAGACCGCAATCATCCATGATGCCCACACAAATATACGTCTCCTTATCATATCTTCATACATTCAAAGGGAAGTACAGAAGCCCATATGTATTATATGCATACAGACATGGCATCGAATCGTTGCGCTGGTTGCCAAAGCATAAGCAGGCCGTGGTATCGCAAGGGAACAATTGCACAACGCAAGCCGTGATGGCTATAAGCGTACGGCGATTGTTTTCCAGTGGTGGGGAGACCCCAAACACGCCGTCGAACACTGCTAACACTCGGTAGCCGACTATACTACAGAAAGTTTCTGTTATACGGCCATAAAACAAGAGTACACATACGACAGCGTGGCGCACTTGTTGTATTAGTAAGATTCCTTTTTACGTGTGCATGGTAAACACCCTTAAACATACGGAAGTGACGTCGTATATAATTTTTTTTTTTATTATTGTAAAGTCGAAATGAGCAGCAAGATTAGGAAGTACGAGAAACAGAGATGAAGGACAAGTAACAAACGAAAATACATAATATATATATATACATATCGTGAAAGTTTTGGATCGAATTAAAAACCACATCAGGGATGTATAAGCTATTGGGAGGTTTTGCGTATTATCTACGCTATCAAGATATAAAGACTGATTGTGCTATATTTCGATTGCATAACCTCTTCACGTCTGTCCTTTTATTCGCCTGCAGTGTGATAATAACCGCTACGCAATACGTGGGTCAACCGATTCAATGTCTCGTGGATGGATTGCCGAAACATGTAGTCAATCCTTATTGTTGGATTTCCTCCACATTTACCATGCCGGAAGCGTTTAGGAGACAGGTAATGATAATAATAATAACAATAATAATAGATTTTGAAAAAAGATCTCCCACGGTGATGGGATAGTAATCGGGAAGTAGTGGAGGGGGGATGTTGCATGACGTCATTGTAAATGATAACCTTAAATTTCCTTCGACGTTAATCTAAAATAACTTGGTATGATTCTAAATATAATTAATTAATTTTCAAGGGTCTTATTTTAACACTAACTAATTTCCATTATTAAAACTGATGATGGATGCCTTTCTTGAAATTAATAATTATGCATGGTCGCACTAAGGTCAAAGTCGTTCTGATGTGTTGTGGTTTGTCGTGTATCATCCTTGTTAATATTAATAATGTTTTATTTTTAAATTTGTATCATTTGAACTTTCTATGGAATCGTTATGTCATCAGCTATCGACATATTTGGGATAAGGAAATAGTTTGAGCTTATATATTACCTATTTAAATTCAAATTTAAATTTTTATTTATAAAAATGTGTGGACAATATCAAGAGATATACAGGGTGTATCAGATATAGAGGTAAATATAATAATATGTAGCAGCTGTAATCATATACAATCAAAAAGTCTTAATGCACAGGGGGTCTATCTATAAGCATTAACGAGAAAAAAAATATTTTATAAATGCCGTGCGCTAGAGCCGCACATGTGCCCAACCTAAATGCTGTCCCGAGCATACCCCCACATACCACTATCATTCAGCCATTACCGCTGTTAGTTTTGTGTGGATCACCGCTTGGAGTGCAAGCCACTTTTTATTTAAATTCTTCCCGTCTCGAAAAAAACGTTCCTTTTCAGGACCATCACGATTTCATATAAAGAAAATCGAAGCTTGATGCATCGGCAAAAGCGCGAGAATGTATAGATTCATTTTCGCGCATGATATCATAGTAAAAAGGCGTGTTTGCAAATTTTCTGTATCTACATTTATTTCTGTGAAATTCGATTCAATTCATTTTGCGTTATATGATTAAATAAATCCGAAAGAAATAACTCAGATTCATGTGGTACCGTTTATTATTAACAACTAACTCTCGATTCGACAAAGCAAAAGAAAAATATTTACGTTTTTTGTAACTACTGAAGTCGCATATCCGGTGAAACTCGAACGTCTTATCAGGATATTAAAAATAATACTTTGTAGACTTACGTAGAATGCTCTTAACAAAAAAGGATGTTATTTATAAAAAGAAGAAATTAAAATGCCTCAGTTTTGCTATTTTTACAAGGGCCTTTATTTATTCAGAATGACGTTAAATCAACTTACGACATACCATTAAGAATAATACTAAATGAGTGCAATGTATTTATACATAATACCACGTTTAGCGGGTGTTTAACATGCCGTTTCCTTGCATCAGGCCCGGACTAAAGAATTTTGGGCCTCTAAATTTTACTTTTTTTATTCTTTAATGATGAAATCTGGTTTCGATGGGTTTGTGCTTTATATGTCGTGTAGTTAACACCCAAGCAAAATTTACTTTTTTATTTGATACACCCTGTATAAGTATATAACATTATATCAACATAAAAAAGGCAATACAAACATTATAAAAGAAACAGAAAAAAAAATTATATGATATGTTATGGACAATTTGTCAAAATAATCAAGGAAGAACATAATTCTTATTCCACTTAAACATATAAACAACACATTATTTTTTTAAGGAAATCATCTATATTATAACAAACCCCATAATGCAATTCCATAGCGCATACGTGAATGATGCAAACAGGAATGATGAAACTGTTACTAAAGGGGTCCAAGTTACAAATATCCCTAAATATGCGCAAAGCAAAGCATTGTTTCCTGAGATTGATCGCGATACTATGAATATGTGCTTCCGAAATCAAACATGTATCCAATCTTACACCAAGCAGCTTCACCATTGTATCCAGCTTGATATTATTATGTACAGTCGGTGACATTATCATTTCGCACTTGAATAAATGGCTCGACGCTTTGATTAGTATTAGTATTAAGTTATCAAACTCTAAATATTTGCGAAGATTTTGCTAATGTAGTCAATTTAAACCTACAATCATTGTTTCAATCGAAACTTGTTTATATAGGTTGACTTCTAAGTCGCTAAAATTGCGCTTAATAAATTGGTAATTAGCATCAGTAAACTGCAGAAAAATGTAACACACAATTACCACAACGGACAGACATGTGTTTCGCTTTTACCAGCTAAATATTAATATCGGTGACATGTACATGATTTAGTAGATTTGAGTTTGATCTCAAGCTTTTAAAATGTACCGCTACAGTTTTGCTTTCATGTAATTTTAGAAAATTTTTAGTTGACCACAATAATAATTGCTTATATACACATATATAGCAAAGCTTACAACATCCGTTAAACAGGATGTTTTTAACAAGAAGTTTGTGTCGTCTGCATAGCATACGACTTGGAGGTTATGTTGTGTGTGTTGTATGTATGTTTGACTTTTCTAAATATTGAAATAAATCATTTGTGTATATAGTGTATAAGAACGGACCTAAAATAGAGCCTTGCGGGACTCCTGCAGTATTAGTCTGCATTCTTTCGCTTACATATCCACTTGGTAGTTTCACACAGTGATGTAGCTATCTAATAAACTTAAAGCTTTCTTACGAGCTCCATACACTGAAAAAACGATATATTTAAACCAAACAAATATATTTTGTTAAGCATATTTTCTTTGAAACAAGCATCACCAGAATAATCAACAAACAAACCCAAAACATTTCATTTTTTAGCTTATACCATTTACTATTTCCGAAACAAACTCAAAACATGCTGTATCTACTCCCTTAGAGTGAACAAAGCCATGTTGGCAATGGTAAAGTAATTTATTAATAATAATAAATAATTTTTTGAAATATAACACGGTAAAATAAATTGAAGAAAAAGAATTAATTTTATTCTTTTTCAAAATCAATATTAATAATAATAATAATATTAATAATTTATTTATCCTTATTCATTTTGCAACAACATCATTCATTATAACAATTAAATAAAAGTTGTGGAAATGATTCTAGTAATACCAAGTAATACTTAAAAATTAAAGATTAAAGGATTCTTTATAAGGTAAGCGATTTTCAAAATGTAGAAGTTTGCGGTTGAAAAAGATTACAAGCTGTTTGAGCATAGCCAATTCAAATAGTTTTGCAAAAGTAGTAGTATATAGTACCCAGTAAACCAAATTCAAATTTCCCGCAATTTATTTAGTAACTTCAACTTAAAGGTATTCAAATAACTATTAATCTAAAACAAAATCCTAGGAAATTACATGCTTGAATGTTGAAGTTACTAAAAATAATTGAGGAAAATTTGAATTTGGTTTACTGGGTAAACTTTATAGACCTATTAGTTAGTTTATTAAAAGCGTTAAAGACAATAATAATGAATCACTTATAGATTTAACAAGGTTATTTGGAACTTCATCATTTAAATATTATTAAATATTTGAGTTAGTGACAAAATATTGGATTGAATTTGAGGTTAGGTTTTTAAAAAATAAATTTTTGGAATCAGCGTCACACTCACATATAAATCTAAAAGTTTGAGCATCCCATTTATCGTAGACGTAGCTTTATCACTAAGCAATATTTCCCTTAAGAACTTTCTATTTTCCAGATATTCTCCCTAGGCCCACAAACAGAATTCCAATCTCTTTTCATCATCTCTAAGAGAATGCAAAAAATTCAGTTTAAACTATTTAATTTTGTTTTTACGAGACACTTTCTTAATATTTTCTCCAAGGATATGCAAATCTAAAGAAGCTCGAAATGAGGATTATCGTGAAAATTTTCCAAAAATTCACTCGTTATTTCTAATCACCCTTGCATTGTTTGTTTTTGACATTATGTCTTCCCTTAAAAACTTTATTTCTGCGGTGTATAGCACAGAAACATTTTATTCACTTGATTTTAGTAAATAACAAACAAAAAATGGATCTAATACATGTTTTACATTTACATATTCCCACATACTAACAAAAAGAAAACACCTCTGCATAACATGCAAATACAAACAGTGAAAATTATAACAAGATGTATCACCGCACAATTTTTTTATCCGAATTTGTGAATCACGTCAAATGCAAATTCTAACACAATCATCATAAACAAATAATTGTACGAATTATCAATGCTACCTGTCATTTTATTCGCATTTACATATTATGCGAAAACTGATTAAACTTATACGAGTTTTTAGGTAAATAGCAAAAATTCTGTTAAAAAATATGTGTAAATATTATTATTTACACATTATTCTGTGAATATATAAAATTATAAACATTATGACTACGAACCCACAAAAATTAAATTTGATTGTTTAAAATATTACTGTATAATGTTTTCTATCTACATTTCCCGGAATATATTACATAAATTTAACTTAATGTAATGTTTTCAATCGTTCTAGCGTGTCATAAAGAACCTTGAAAATCAATTTCCTTTAATACAAATCTAGTATACTATAACGTATCCATAAATTAATGGTGTAAAATTGTTATCATTTTAGCCCGGATAAAAGGGAAATCACACATCTTATCTATATTTAATAAATTTATCTACAATAGGTGTTCGGCTAAGAGATACACGGAAGAATCTAAAAGACATCCTGAGGGTAACTTACTGGTCGATATTAAGGGACTAGGGTAGGCACCCCAACCAAAGATTTATTAAATGCAATCAGGAGTTATTACTTTTCTTACGGCTTATAATATCGTTATAATTTTTAATTAAATCAATAAATAATGAAACCTCAATAATTAAAAATTCTGTTGGTTACTACAGTAACATCAGAAATAGAAAAATACCTGTGGAGTTACTAACCAAAAAAAATGTGTACGCTTACCTTATTTGAAAACGCCATATGAGGATGTCAATGCCGTTAGTAATTAATCATCCATTATTTAAACATTCCCAACACGGCACAAACATAAAAAACAATCCTGTTATTTATTTAAGGCACATCAGTATCTTCTTTTAGCACTATAACACTAAACTAAACACTGAATTAAAACCGTTAATTCCAAACTAAACTATTTTTATCTTAGCGTATTGCACTGAAACAGTTTTCAACTTCCATTTTGAATTCACCTGTCAAAATTATAATCACGGTATAGTTCACTGGAAAATAAGCTATGCTTTGTTGAGTTTTTATTTTTCTGTTATATTTTTATCTTCCACTAGACACTGGAAGATTATAAAAACGATTAGACAAGTTAATGAAGAATGGTATTATTTATAATGTTTGAATCTATTAAACCGTTTAAAATACTGATGGTACAAACAACTTGCATTAAACATTTTGCTTTGACGAAAATAGCCGATCTATACCGAAGATGGAATATGCATAAAAGTCATGCAATATTTAATTAAATCATACAGAATATGATTTATGATGTTAAATTAAAGATTAATAGATTTTATTTTAAAATTATGTAGTAATCATAGCGCATTTTACTATTGCGACCTTTCTATATTATAAATTTATTTACGTTGTACCAAATCTACAGACATAGAAATATCCAATTATATTTTAAAAATTGTTGTTTTCATTCTATTCTATTGAGAGCGAGTCAAGTATTATTTTGTTATTACAATTACTGCCTTCTGACTTTTAACTTTCACGGGATGATATTGCAATAGTTATTAGCACACCTTTTTTTTTACCGTGCACCTGAGGATTAGTCACAAAACTAATTTATACCTACTTAATGTTGTAGTTTGTTGAGTCATTAATATTATGCTGCAGATTTCTTTTAATGGTCTTCTATTTCCATTAAATAGTGGTATTGTATGCAAAGTAGATATTTTAAAATTTGAATTTAGTGTTTTATGTCAAAGTTGGTAACTAAAATACACACGTGACAAATCCTCTTTCTCTTGTGATTCGTATTTAAAAATAATTTAATTAAAAAAAAAGATAAATGTTTGTGGAATTTATAACAACAATTTTCTTTATTGGCTTAAAAATGCAGATTGTGCTGCATCTAACGGATTCTGAAAAAATCTGCTGCTACCATTAGAAGTGTTAAAAAAATATATATATTGAGGTTAAATAGTCACGCCGTATTTTTTCAGTTTTTCTATTTTTTTATATCACAAAACTTCTGGTACAATAAAAAATAATCAAAAGCATTTAACTAATTTCTTATTAATTTATCCCCCTAACAAAATCATGTTTTATTCTGACAAATTTTTCTTTTTCTAGAAATCGAATAAACCAATTCACAGAATAATTCATAGATCTCAATTAGCGTTATTAAATCTTTTGCAGCAGCCAGTTTTAGAATACATTAAATAATTATCGAGAAAAAAAATCACATCCCTATAGGGATTTCTGCTAGAAGTGGTTGGCAGTACTAATTAAATGTTGAATATCAAATGACAGCTTTTTTGTAACCTTGTAAGGTTGTAACGTATTTTATTCATTATTCAGTGCGCTGCATACATAAAATCGTCTAATTGAATTGTAAATTCCGTGATTGTGGTATTTACTTACGGTTGAGTGAGAATAAAAATGCGAATTCTTCAATTACAAAGTGTAAATATACTTATTAATAAACATAACCCAGAACCAGATATTAAAGTGATCCAAGTTTTAAGGATAGGTTGTGTATAGCTCTTATTTTGGATATATTCCGGGGAATATAAAAGGTAAATGGTGTTATATTACATAATATTTATGTATATAATATGAATGTATATTAAATACTAATCAGTAAACAAACGTTAATGCAAGTTTACATAGCAATAATTTAATAACTCAATTTGTCAACCGTGAAATATTAAACGCAATTATATCTTTACCTAAAACAATTAACCGCAATTATAAAACAGAAATGAAACTGTGTTTAACGTAAACATCACCATCTTGCTGTAAAATCTAAACCAAAACATTTTGCATCGTATGAAATGCGATACATACAGCTGAAAACTGTTTGAGCTTGTAGACATCAACAAACTGAAAGCAGACGTTTATTCTAGGGTTAAAAAAAATTGCCCGATAGCTAAGTTTGAATAGCAAACAGGTGGCTCTTCTCCATACACAAACTTTTTTACGTGGGTAGCTTTTTTAACGTGATTTGCCGCGACTGCAAAAGAATATGATAGGGGTACATATTGTGTCAGAGCGAGTACATTGGACTCGAAATCTGAGTAGCTAACTTGTAATTATGTAGGATGTAAGGTAATAATATGTTGAGTGTGTATAATCTTCTATGATTCCTCAGCAGTTTTATGTTTTTATTTAATATGATGATAGTGGATACTATATACTGAATATCAGGCTAGAATAAAGAATTTGTAAAGTTTGTAAATGTTTTTAAACTATTTTTTTTTACTACAAAAGCATAAATATATTTCTTAAATTACAAATAATGAAAGCAGCTTCCATGAAGCGGATTTCTCTTTAACGCATCTACAACACAATCAGAAGTACACCTGGCAACACATTTTCTTTTTCCAATTAGCAGTACAAACGAAAGGCTTCAAGGAATCTCTGCCCATAATGATAGGTCAACGTATTCTTTCACCGTTTCACGAAATCCCGACTATGTTAATTATGCTGCTTTCCTTTAGTCTTGTTCTCAGCCATTTTTTTTTCAACGTTTCTGTTACAGGTAGGCAAAGAGGTACCCCATCCTGGCATTGGTAATGATTATGGGGATGAAGGTGCCCAGAAGTACTACACCTATTATCAATGGGTGTGTTTCGTTTTATTCTTTCAAGTAAGTTTTTCTCGTTGCGCTGTTTCTGGGGGAATTTGATTCAGATATTCTTCCTTTAGGGCTTGGCCTGCTATCTCCCGAACGCAATCTGGAACATGAGTGAAGGAAAACTGATGAAAACTCTTGTTATGGGATTGAATTTAGGAATCTGTGAGCAGAGTGAGAAGGATGGGAAAAAGAAAGTGATTTTAGAATATCTGATGACGCATATTAAGGTGAGTTATCTAGATGAATATTTTGTGGTGGTGGATTGTATGGTGCATGCTTAAAATGATAAGAGGGGTGAATGTCTTTAAGAAAAGTGTAATTTTTATTAATAGGATAAGTGAATTTGTTTGAAAAATAATAATAAGGTCTTCAATAAACGCCATCTTCATACGATTTTTATCTCAAATTCGATAATTCCAAATTTTTTGCTCCATGCGAAACAATATTTCTCTCTCTCTACTCTTTTGAAGTCATCATGTTTTTAAACGCAAATTTCAAAGGATTTCGTATGCAATAGTAGCACCCACTGCCTTTAATTTTAATTCTACAACTTTAGGGGCACTATTCGATAGCTTATCGGAGTAGAACCTTTTTGGATGATTTCCAGCTCTGAGAGAAGCTTTTATGGTCAAAACTTCTCTCAATGCTCAGCTTCAAAACAATGCGAAACAATATTTCGCAATGTTTTGAAGTCATCATGTTTTTAAACGCAAATTTCAAAGGATTTCGTATGCAATAGTAGCACCCACTGCCTTTAATTTTAATTCTACAACTTTAGGGGCACTATTCGATAGCTTATCGGAGTAGAACCTTTTTGGATGATTTCCAGCTCTGAGAGAAGCTTTTATGGTCAAAACTTCTCTCAATGCTCAGCTTCAAAACAATGCGAAACAATATTTCGGAATTTTTTAAAGTCATCATGTTTTTAAACGCAAATTTCAAAGGATTTCGTATGCAATAGTAGCACCCACTGCCTTTAATTTCAATTCTACAGCTTTAGGGGCACTATTCGATAGCTTATCGGAGTAGAACCTTTTTGGATGATTTTCAGCTCTGAGAGAAGCTTTTATGGTCAAAACTTCTCTTAATGCTCAGCTTCAAAACAATGCGAAACAATATTTCGCAATGTTTTGAAGTCATCATGTTTTTAAACGCAAATTTCAAAGGATTTCGTATGCAATAGTAGCACCCACTGCCTTTAATTTTAATTCTACAGCTTTAGGGGCACTACTCGATAGCTTATCGGAGTAGAACCTTTTTGGATGATTTCCAGCTCTGAGAGAAGCTTTTATGGTCAAAACTTTCTCAATGCTCAGCTTCAAAACAATGCGAAATAATATTTCGCAATGTTTTGAAGTCATCATGTTTTTAAAAGCAAATTTCAAAGGATTTCACAGCTAAAAGCGTTTACAAACCTGTGCTAGAACTTTATTGTAATGGCTTAAGCATTATGGAGCAATTTCAAGCCAGTTGGTGTTTTATCTATTTCTTTGCAAGCCTTTCATCTCTGAAGTTTTTTTTTCATCCATCTGCATCAGAAATTCTGTAACTTTGATATGGATTTTGGTCTAATTAGAACATTATGACTTTTACATGGATCTTGCAAACTCTGAAGGATTCATTTTCATGGCCTCGAAATATTTTTCGCATGAATATTTATTTACACTAAAAAAATGGATTGTTTGATTTATCCCAGATTAAAAATCGACCTTTTCAGAGGCATAATTCCTACGTCATCCGTTACTGGGTGTGCGAAGCCTTGTGCTTGGTCAACATAGTAGTCCAGCTGTATTTAATGAATAAATTCTTCGACGGCGAATTTCTTTCGTACGGTTTGAAGGTGATGGACTATTCTGAGATCCCTCAAGAGGACAGGATCGATCCCATGGTGTACGTCTTTCCTCGAGTGACGAAATGCACCTTCCACAAATACGGTCCCTCGGGGAGCATCCAAAAACACGACAGCATGTGCATCCTCCCCTTGAACATCGTCAACGAGAAGACCTACATCTTCATCTGGTTCTGGTTCATGATTTTAGCGACTCTGCTCTCGATTTTGGTGATCTACAGGTTGACGATCTTGACTTGTCCAAAATTAAGACCCAGGATCTTACACGCGAAGAACAGGGCGATACCTTTGGAGATTTGTCAAGCCTTGACCAGGAAAGTGGATCTGGGAGATTGGTGGATCCTATTGATGATGGGGACTAACATGGATCCTTTGATCTATAGGGAGATTATATCGGAATTGGCGAAGAAAATAGATTCAGATCAATAATGAAAGAGGAAAATTGGAAGATTAAAAAAAAATAACTATTTCATCACCAGCTGGATGGGGATTTGCGATTAACTTTGCATCCATTGGTGGGAAATTGAAGTATTCAACGATGTTAAAGCTGATACTACCTTTCTGTGATCTGCGAGTTGAAACAGTGCTGCCAATTTAAAAAAATCATAATACTAGTAGGAAATTATGAATGTACGAACATGAACAGTGTGTGGGGGGCGATTTTTTTCTTAGTGGAATGACTCCATGACGTTTTGATTAACTGAAATATCACATATCATTTTCGTTAGGTATGATTATATGAAACCGTAAACTTGTATTTATTATTATTTTTGTTTCTTCTATATAGACATAATAAATAGGATTTAAAACAAAAAATGTAAGACTTTGACAATCATCGAGTTTAAAGACATCTATTTTTAAAATAATATAGATAAAATATATTTTCGATTTTATATATTTGTATATTTTAAATAAATATTTTTACGATTTCGTCTATTATTTCTTTTTAAATAAATTATTTTTGAAGTGTAAAGGTCGAATAAGGTCTGACCACACTATTTTAAATTATTTGCTTTTTTTCTGTTTAGGTCGAATCTGGTGCGAGGAAAAGCTGATTTAAAAGGTCCAAATTGTTGGCAATTACCGGATATTAAATGCGAAAATTCTTGGTAAATTTACATTTTTATGAAGAACTTGGTAAATATGCATGTATCTCGAAAAATCTATAAGAAGATACACATTTTTTCATTCGATATGAACCACATTCCGAAGAAATTTGCAACTGATTTTCTTGTTTCGTTGTGTTGAAATAGGGACAAGTTTGAATAGATATTTTTGGCTTTCCAAAACAAGTTTTGAAATATCTCATATTTATATAAGTACAGCATTTTTTTTTGATTGAAATTGAGAATTGACTATTTGAATTTAATTTTATCTATTTTACAAACAAAATATTTAGTTGTTTACACAGGATTAACGTATTTAAATAGATACATGGCTCTGAGTAGAGTTAGTTGCATAATTGAAAAATAAACTTCATAGATTTTATTATAGATTATAAAAAAAAATGATTCAAGGTTAAAGGATTAGTCGATAAGCTGTTTTTATAAAGAATCAAAGAGAAACATGTCATTAATTTCATAAACATTTTTATAATTTATTTCATTAACAGGCATTAAACGAACAAACTTCTATTTGATGTAGTTGACAATTAACGAAAATATGTGCGTATTTTTAAAATAATTTAATTATAAATAAAATAATTAACCCTCATATTCAATTTAAATCAACACATATGAAATGTGAACCGCCATCTTACGAGGAATTGCATTATTATGATTTTAAAGTTACAATAATAATATACATTTCATAGACGGCACTGGCATTTCGTGCTGCAGAAACCTGTTTCTTTTTAAATTTCATCCAATTCAATTTTATTCACAGGTGTTGATTGAGGAGGTGACTATTATAGATAAAAAAATATTGTATATTTATATGCAACATTTATTGTTTAATAGTTGACATATTTGCAAGATCTGACCAGCAATAAAATAAACATTCATTCCAAACTGTACTTGAATTTAATGCATTCTCTCAGGTGAACTGAAAAAAATATTTTCAATGTTTCCAAATTAGTAAATTATAAGGTAACAATTTAAGGGGGCGTACAAACATAAAAAATTTCATTTCTGTCAAAGAGGTGCGAGATTAACAATCTTTTAAAATGTAGATGGCGCGGCCTGTTTCAAAATTGTTTCGGCGAAAAATAATATATACATTCGTATATTTGTGTAAACACATGGAATATATCACGTGGTCAAGTCGAGTGAATCACGAGTCGGGTGCTATTTTTGTGTATATGAGAGAGAAATTCCCTTTTTAGAGGGTAGTTAGAGGAAAAAAGGTTTGTTTTAGAGGGAATTATTACATGAAATATTACTATTATTATTGAATCAATAGAAATTAAAAAAAAAAACTTTATTTTTATTGTCTCTTTTTTGTATTTTATTTTTTGTATCGGTACACTTATTTCAATTTATTAAAAAAGTTGATAAATTTGTATTTGCCGCCTAAAAAGCAGAAAATGTTCGTGTCGACGCGGCGCCGGGAATTGCCGATGAAATGCAAGGCATATGAAGTTCGTATGTCATTTTTGAACATAAACAGATAAACATAACATAAACGAGCGTGAAATGGAATCAGAATATTTTTTTTTTTGTAAGGAGAATTGAGAGTGCTCGAGACTTATCTGTGCTTGCCTATTTACTAGATTATTTATTTGTTTTATAGAAAAAGCACTGTTGTAGGATATATTGATGAGAATCAACAGGTTGATGAGAATATGTGGCAAATGTCCATGTTGGTTATATTATCTCTGTTACTGAAATTGAATAATTCAAGCAAAAACTTGAAATGAGCCCAGCCGCTCTGAGGATCGCACTGTTGTGTAAGTCTAATCTAAAAGGCACTTATTGCGAGTACAAACGCATACATTTTTGTCAAAAATAATACATGGAAAGGTGTTAATTATTTCAACAAAATAAGTTAGTTGCGACAATTATTATTATAGCTATTATTACTAGAAAAGGTCAATCTTTTCGTGATATCGACGTGTTTTGTGCAGTGACATAACCTAAAAATGCATCTTTTAAGAAATAAGAAAATGTAGTCTGCAAAGAAAAATATATATTCCATGTGAATCTGCAGTCGTTCAATATCCATATAACCAATACTACGATCACCAAAAAGGCTGAGCTAGATGTTTTCCTCTAGAGAAGATATAAAAAATCATATCACGAAGAATATTGTGCACTCACATGCCTCCAACTGTACTGTATTTTGCACATTGACTTTTTTAAATTCAATTTAGTATTTTGGAGAGACATTATGGTTTGTCGTTAGGGTGAAAATAAAATATTAGAGAATTAATTGCTTGAGGAAATGGAACACATAGACTGAAGAGATAACTGATAAAAAGGTAGTGGTGGACATAATTGAATGATGGACAAGGCATTATTCGATTGATGATCATTAAATAACTCGATTATTGCTTGCCCGTAATGAAATATTCTTGAATTTAGCAATTTCTGTATTATTATTTTTCTGATATGTATAACTACACTATTATTACTTTCTTTACTATAAAATATTTGTATAGACGCAGTTTTATTTTTATTTGTACAGTACAATTGTAGCTATGAGGAAAAATAAATACTTTTATAACGAATTATCTTTCAATTGTGAGTGATTTTTATAAGGAAATAATTTGGACTAATGCAGGGAATACATAACTGGAATGTAACAATTTATCTTTCAGTTTTTTTCATTTTATTTACAGAAATTTTCGGTATTATTGTTATTAATGAAAATGCAGTTAACGTAGGCTATCAGCAATGGATTAAATCTACCTTAATAAAATTATTTTTCTTAAAATTCTGTGGCGCCATCTTCGAATAAAGTGCTACACTTCTATGATGGGCATAAAATCATAAATTTTTATAGGATGCCCACTGTTTTACAAAATGCGATTTCCTCAGTTTCTCCCAAATGAGTGAATATTTTTCAATTTCTCTTACACATACATAATATACAAAATGCAACGATCATAATGACACTCTTCAACCGATTTTTTCTTCTTCGCCGTTATTCAATTACAGATCCTTTTACTATTTCTTTGTTATGATTAGTGTGAAATACAGATCTATTTCATAACTTAAAACATAATTAAATGTTCTCATTTTTCAAGAAACTGAGGAAATGAAAAATGCGTTGTCCCCACCACTTTTTGTCCACCCTTAATTACAGATAAATAAATATAATTTATATAAAGAAAAATTAAAATTGCTGCGCCATCTTACGATAAATAGCGTCGTGATGATTGCTATGGTTGTAGTAATTTCTACGCTTCGTAGATGGCGCTGATAAATTGTGTCCTAATAGTTGCTGTACTTGCTGTTTTTTATTTTTAATTTTCTCTAATACACGTTCGTCCACAAATGTTAGCCACAATATAAGCTGTAAAGAGAATAGATAGGTTGACAGGGTTTCAATTTCTCTAGCCTAGCTTTACTTCAAACAACAGCTGTCCAATACCGCAGTTTGTTATTGTTTACATTATGATTGGTACCGACATAAATTATTTTACTCATCCGTTTAATCTGTATGATATACTTGTTTTATTTATTTATTTTACGTATTTTATTAGTTTTAAATTACCCCTGCAGTTTTAAAAGCAATTAATGAACCTTGATAAAGTGCATTGTATAGAAGGTAAGGTTAGTGGCCAAATCATTTACATACGTTGTTATATATTATATTGTTAGGTTTAAGTAAAATAACCGTGAAAGAAGACGCCAATGGGCATCATATTATTGTGCTATTCGCTCTTACAAAATAAATTCTGAAGTTAACGATGATCACAGTTTCTTTGGATTTTCGAATGAATCTATTATATACAACAGGACAAGAATTAAGAAAGTACATCGCTAAGAAGAATTATTGTCATCGTGCAGAGTTCCCTGGGCACCCTGAACATCATTGTTGACAAACCACTGCAGGGTCGGATGTTAGAAATACAGTAATTGAATAAAAAGGAACAGTCTTCGTATTATGCAGAACTATATACTCATAACTCTTGAACCATAGTAATAAGTTGGTGTCTGTTCGTATCAGAAATTTGGAAGTCTACAATAAAATCTTTCCACCGAAGTCGTTGCATTTTTATTAATTTATTTGAGAAAGAACCATGTAAATGAATAATAATATACAATTTATATTGACAGAATAAGATATGCGTCGCCATCTTCTGGGGAATTGCATCAATACGATTGTCCATTAAAAGAAATCTAATGTGTGGCGCCATCTCACGAGGAGTTGCATCATTGTGGTTGTTAAGGTTATAGTGATGTATCTTGCTCATAGAGGGTGCTTACAATTCGTGTTGTGCAAATCTGTTGTTCTTTTTCTTAATTTCAGCGAGTTCACGTTTACAACATTGGAAAAAAAATTTCATGATTTAAAAATTACTAAATGATTAATTTAATTATAGATAAATAGTTATAATATAATTTAAATCAATAAAAATGTAATATGCGGTGCCATCTTAGGAGGAATCACATCATTGTGGTTGTTGAAGTTATAGTGGTGCGCCTTTCTCATAGAGGGTACTGATAATTCGTGTCGTGCAAAATTGTTTGCTTTCTCTTAATTTTAGGCGGCTTCACGTTTATCTACAAACAAAAAATCAACAAATTATTGTATATTTGTAAAATATCATTCGATATTTATTACGTTTGTTACAGGTAACATGTTTGTTAAGTAGGATAAGCGATAAAATAGAAAATATTTTCAATGATTACCCCTGCAGTTTTAAAAACAATTAATGAACCTTGATAAAGTGCATTGTATAGAAGGTAAGGTTAGTGGCCAAAACATTTACATACGTTGTTATATATTATATTGTGAGGTTTAAGTAAAATAACCGTGAAAGAAGACGCCCATGGGCATCATACTATTGTGCTATTCGCTCTTACAAGAGAAATTCTGAAGTTAACGATGCTCGCAGTTTCTTTGGATTTTCGAATGAATCTATTATATGCAACAGGACAAAAATTAAGAAAGTACATCGATAAAAAGAACTATTGTCATCGTGCAGAGGTCACATTAAATTAATTTATTTGTTAGATACTCATTTTAAATCTTATTGCTATTTATCACAATAATTAACTCAATGCATTTCATTTCATGTTCACTTTTTAAAATAATGTGATTTTGGTCTGAACTGCATTATACTAGTGTAAACTTTAATCCCGATATTTCACATTTATTTACATTATAGACAATTTGATATTATTTAGTCTACATCTGAAACTCTATCCACTTGTGCATCCTGGACATCATTGTTGACAAACCACTGCAGGGTCAGATGTTAGAAATGCATTAATCGAATAAAAAGGAACATTCTTCGTATTACGCAGAACTATATCATCATAACTCTTGAACCATAATAATAAGTTGTTGTCTGTTCATATCAGAAATTTGAAAGTCTACAATAAACCCCTTCCACCGAAGTCGTTGCATTTTTATTAATTTATTTGAGAAAGAACCATGTAAATGAATAATAACATACAATTTATATTGACTGAATAAAATTTGGATGCATTGCCATCTTCCGGGGAATAGCATCAATACGACTGTCAATTAACAAAAATCTAACGCGTGGGGCCATCTCACGAAGAGTTGCATCATTGTGGTTGTTAAGGTTATAGTGGTGTACCTTGCTCATAGAGGGAGCCTACAATTCGTGTTGTGCAAAGCTGTTGTTTTCTTCTTAATTTCAGCGACTTCACGTTTACAACAATGGAAAAAAAAAAATTTCATGATTTAAAAATTATTAAATGATTAATTTAATTATAGATAAATAGTTATAGTATAATTTAGATCAACAGAAATGTAATATGCGGCGCCATCTTACGGGGAATTGCATCATTGCGGTTGCTATGGTTATAGTGATGTACCTTTCTCATAGAGGGTGCTTGATATTCGTGTCGTGCTAAACTGTTTTCTTCTCTTAATTTCAGCGATTTCATGTTTATCCACAAACGAAAAATCAACAAATAATTGTATATTTGTAAAATATCATTCAACATTTATTACGTTTGTTACAGGTAACATGTTTGTTAAGTAGGATAACCGATAAAATAAAAAATATTTTCAATGATTACCCCTGCAGTTTTAAAAACAATTTTTGAACCTTGATAAAGTGCACTGTATAGAAGGTAAGGTTAGTGGTCAAAATATTTACATACGTTGTTATATACTATATTGTTAGGTTTAAGTAAAATAACCCTGAAAGAAGACGCCGATGGGCATCATACTATTGTGCTATTCGCTCTTACAAGAGAAATTCTGAAGTTAACGATGCTTGCAGTTTCTTTGGATTTTGAATGAATCTATTATATACGACAGCACAAGAATTAAGAAAGTACTTGGATAAGAAGAACTATTGTCATCGTACAGAGTTCCCTGGGTCACATTAAACCAATTTGTTTGTTAGATACTCGTTTTAAATCTTATCGCTATTTATCACAGTAATTAACTTAATGCATTTCATTTCATGTTCACTTTTTGAAATAATGTGATTTTAGTCTGAGTTGCATTTTACTAGTGTAAACTTTAATCCCAATATTTCACATTTATTCACATTATAGACAACTCGATATTATTTAGTCTACGTCTGAAACTCTATCCACTTGTGCACCCTGGACATCGTTGTTGACAAACCACTGCAGGGTCATATGTTAGAAATGCATTAATCGAATAAAAAGGAACAGTCTTCGTATTATGCAGAACGATATACTCATAACTCTTGAACCATAGTAATAAGTTGGTGTCTGTTTGTATCAGAAATTTGGAAGTCTATAATAAACCTCTTCTACTGAAGTCGTTGCATTTTTATTAATTTATTTGAGAAAGAACCATATAAATGAATAATAATATACAATTTATATTGACAGGATAAAATATGCTTCGCCATCTTCCGGGGAATAGCATCAATACGACTGTCAATTAACAGAAATCTAATGCGTGGCGCCATCTCACGAGGAGCTGCATCATTGTGGTTGTTAAGGTTATAGTGATGTACCTTGCTCATAGAGGGTGCTTACAATTCGTGTTGTGCAAAGCTGTTGTTTTTTTTCTTAATTTCAGCGACTTCACGTTTACAACAATGGAAAAAAAAATCATGATTTAAAAATTACTGAATGATTAATTTAATTATAAATAAATAGTTATAATATAATTTAGATCAATACAAATGTAATATGCGGCGCCATCTTACGGGGAATTGCATCTTTGCGGTTGCTATGGTTATAGTGATGTACCTTTCTCATAGAGGGTGCTGATAATTCGTGTCGTGCAAAACTGTTTTTCTTCTCTTAATTTCAGCGATTTCATGTTTATCCACAAACGAAAAATCAACAAATAATTGTATATTTGTAAAATATCATTCAACATTTATTACGTTTGTTACAGGTAACATGTTTGTTAAGTAGGATAACCGATAAAATAAAAAATATTTTCAATGATTACCCCTGCAGTTTTAAAAACAATTAATGAACCTTGATAAAGTGCTTTGTATAGAAGGTAAGGTTAGTGGCCAAAACATTTACACACGTTGTTATATATTATATTGTGAGGTTTAAGTAAAATAACCGTGAAAGAAGACGCCCATGGGCATCATACTATTGTGGTATTCGCTCTTACAAGAGAAATTCTGAAGTTAACGATGCTCGCAGTTTCTTTGGATTTTCGAAAGAATCTATTATATATGACAGGACAAGAATTAAGAAAGTACATCGACAAGAAGAACTATTGTCATCATGCAGAGTTCCCTGGATCACATTAAATCAATTTATTTGTTAGATACTCTTTTTAAATCTCATCGCTATTTATTACAATAATTAACTTAATGCATTTTATTTCATGTTCACTTTTTAAAATAATGTGATTCTGGTCTAAACTGCATTGTGCTAGTGTAAACTTTAATCCCGACATTTCACATTTATTCACATTATAGACAACTCGATATTATTTAGTCTACGTCTGAAACTGTATCCACTTGTGCACCCTGGACATCGTTGACAAACCACTGCATTAATCGAATAATAAGGAACAGTTTTTGTATTACGCAGAACGATATAGTCGTAACTCTTGAACCATAGTAATAAGGTGGTGTCTGTTTGTATCAGAAATTTGAAAGTCTACAATAAAACCGTTCCACTGAAGTCGTTGCATTTTTATTAATTTATCTGAGAAAGTACCATATAAATGAATAATATACAATTTATATTGACAGAATAAAATATGCATGCATCGCCATCTTCCGGGGAATAGCATCAATACAACTGTCAATTAACAAAAAATCTAATGCGTGGCGCCATCTCACGGGAAGTTGCATCATTGTGGTTGTTAAGGATATAGTGGTGTACCTTGCTCATAGAGGGAGCTTACAATTCGTGTTGTGCAAATCTGTTGTTTTTTTCTTAATTTCAGCGACTTTATGTTTACGACAATGGAAAAAAAATTCATAATTTAAAAATTACTAAATGATTAATTTAATTATAGATAAATAGTTATAATATAATTTAGATCAATACAAATGTAATATGCGGCGCCATCTTACGGGGAATTGCATCTTTGCGGTTGCTATGGTTATAGTGATGTACCTTTCTCATAGAGGGTGCTGATAATTCGTGTCGTGCAAAACTGTTTTTCTTCTCTTAATTTCAGCGATTTCATGTTTATCCACAAACGAAAAATCAACAAATAATTGTATATTTGTAAAATATCATTCAACATTTATTACGTTTGTTACAGGTAACATGTTTGTTAAGTAGGATAACCGATAAAATAAAAAATATTTTCAATGATTACCCCTGCAGTTTTAAAAACAATTAATGAACCTTGATAAAGTGCTTTGTATAGAAAGTAAGGTTAGTGGCCAAAACATTTACATACGTTGTTATATATTATATTGTTAGGTTTAAGTAAAATAACCGTGAAAGAAGACGCCCATGGGCATCATACTATTGTGCTATTCGCTCTTACAAGAGAAATTCTGAAGTTAACGATGCTCGCAGTTTCTTTGGATTTTCGAATGAATCTATTATATACGACAGGACAAGAATTAAGAAAGTACATCGATAAGGAGAACTATTGTCATCATGCAAAGTTCCCTGGGTCACATTAAATCAATTTATTTGTTAGATACTCATTTTAAATCTTATCGCTATTTATCACAATAATTAACTTGATGCATTTCATTTCTTGCTGCACTTTTTAAAATAATGTGATTTTGGTCTGAACTGCATTATACTAGTGTAAACTTTAATCCTGACATTTCACATTTATTCACATACTTATTTATTTATTCACAACTCGATATTATTTAGTCTACGCCTATCCACTTGTGTACCTTGGACATCATTGTTGACAAATCACTGCAGCGTCGGATGTTAGAAATGCATTAATTGAATAAAAAGGAACAGTCTTCGTATTACGCAGAACGATATAGTCATAACTCTTGAACCATAGTAATAAGTTGGTGTCTGTTTGTATCAGAAATTTGGAAGTCTATAATAAACCTCTTCCACTGAAGTCGTTGCATTTTTATTAATTTATTTGAGAAAGAACCATATAAATGAATAATAATATACAATTTACATTGACAGAATATAATATGCATCGCCATCTTCCGGGGACTAGCATCAATACGACTGTTAATTAATAGAAATCTAATGTGTGGCGCCATCTCTCGGGAAGTTGCATCATTGTGGTTGTTAAGGTTATAGTGCTGTACCTTGCTCATAGAGGGTACTTACAATTCGTGTTGAGCAAATCTGTGGTTTTTTGCTTAATTTTAGCGACTTCACGTTTATTCTCAAACCAAAAATCAACAAATTATTGTGTATTTTTTAAAATATCATCCAACATTTATTACGTTTGTTACAGATAACATGTTTGTTAAGTAGGATAAGCCATAAAATAAGTACATATACTCAGTTCAATTTAACACATTCTCTTAGGTATTAACAATGAAAGAAAAAATATTTTTATGATTTAAAAATTACTAACTCATTAATTTAATTGATAAATAGTTATAATATAATTTAGATCAACACAAATAAAATATGCTTCGCCATCTTCCGGGGAATAGCATCAATACGACTGTCAATTAACAAAAATCTAATGCGTGGCGCCATCTCACGAGGAGCTGCATCATTGTGGTTGTTAAGGTTATAGTGGTGTACCTTGCTCATAGAGGGTACTTACAATTCGTATTGAGCAAATCTGTCGTTTTTTGCTTAATTTCAGCGACTTCACGTTTATCCGCAAACTAAAAATCAACAAATTATTGTATATTTGTAAAATATCATTCAACATTTATTACGTTTGTTACAGATAACATGTTTGTTAAGTAGGATAAGCCATAAAATAAGTAAGTATACTTAGTTCAATTTAACATATTCTCTTAGGTATTAACAATGGAAAAAAAATATTTTTATGATTTAAAAATTACTAACTGATTAATTTAATTGATAAATAGTTATAATATAATTTAGATCAACACAAATAAAATATGCTTCGCCATCTTCCGGGGAATAGCATCAATACGACTGTCAATTAACAGAAATCTAATGCATAGCGCCATCTCACGGGGAGTTGCATCATTGTGGTTGTTAAGGTTATAGTGGTGTACCTTGCTCATAGAGGGTGCTTACAATTCGTGTTGAGCAAATCTGTCGTTTTTGCTTAATTTCAGCGACTTCACGTATAAACGTGGATAACCGCAAACCGAAAATCAACAAATTATGGTATATTTTTTAAAACATCATCCAACATTTATTACGTTTGTTACAGGTAACATGTTTGTTAAGTAGGATAAGCCATAAAATAAGTACACATACTCAGTTCAATTTAACACATTCTTTTAGGTATTAACAATGAAAAAAAAATATTTTTATGATTTAAAAATTACTCTCATTAATTTAATTGATAAATAGTTATAATATAATTTAGATCAACACAAATATAATATGCTTCGCCATCTTCCGGGGAATAGCATCAATACCACTGTCAATTAATAAAAATCTAATGCGTGGCGCCATCTCGCGAGGAGCTGCATCATTGTGGTTGTCATTGTAATAGTGGCGTACTTGTCTCATAGAGGGTACTGATAGATCATTATTGTTTTTCTTTTCAATTTTATCGACTTCACGTTTATCCGCATGTGTTAGCTATATACATATTTATAGTTTAAATAAAAATGATTGTGTTTTCAATAGCTAATATGTTTGTAAAGTAGGATAAGCAAAAAAATTAATTAATGTTGGAAAATTCTTTTAATAAGTGAAAGGCCGACTTATATAATTGAGTATTGCAGTAACTATTAGATATGTTCGCAAATTCCTGACCAATATTAACTAAGTTAACGTGTCCTTTTTTTTGCATGAGTTTTAAGAAGCTAATAAGGCAAATTATCATTTTATTATTGCCATAATACTTAATGTTGTCGCAATCAAATTAATTGTATGCTTTTTAGGGTGGGTAATGTTTTTGAAATATTTATCATCCTTTAAACGTTCTGATAAGTGTTCTTTGGTCTGTCTAATATATATATATACATATGTATACACCATTACATTTCTTACATGGGATTTTGTATACTATTGCAGTTTGTTTTTGTATTGGTGTAGAGTCTTTTAATTTTATGTAAGTATAAAAATTTAAAGTTGGTTGCGGTGTGCAACATTTATATATTGTAAGATATTAACCGGTTTTTAAAATTTGTGTCAATGATTTTTACTGATGGGTAATTATTCATAATACATAAAATTTCTTTTATTTTGTGTGAGGACTGTCGATCTGTAACTTGGACTTGTTAATTGAATACTTTATTAGCTAAGGAGATAACTATACTTCGTTTGATGGAAATGAGAAATTTTGGGACCTGTTGGAGACTCTTAGTTTTTGATACGGTTTGGTTAAGATTTTGGTTTTATTACATACATGGAAAACGAAAAAACATACAAATATATATATATATTGTTACGCTACACAGTAGCATACAGCCCAGATTAAAAAAATAAATTTTAAAAGAAATACATTAATTGAATTAGAAAAAATCAAGTTTTATCCATTTTGTTTTGTTATTATATTTTATTGAGGTTTTTGTTAAATGAATCTAGTTAGTTAAGTTGGTTAGCGCCACGTAAAATTGCTTTACGATTGTATATAAATAGGATATATGTTTCTTTTCAAACAAACCCCTTGCTTTGGGTAGCAATATTCTTTGTTACGCCCCACACGTTGGGTTGCCAAGTTTATTTGTTTTCTTTGTACATCTATATTTATCTTCCATTTACTAATATTATCCATGCCTAATATGCAGTCAACTAATAAATCGGGTACCACTAGAAATTCCATCTTTCCTTCTAAACCATTTATCGTAACGTCTCCCATACATACTTGTTTACACTTCGTTATTTCTTCTTATTAATAGTAATCCAAAATTTAAATCTTTAACAGGCATCAGTTTCTTAGAAAAATGTTGTGGGTACTTTTCAATAAAGCTTTTACTTAGTAAAGATAACTCTGCGCCCGTGTCAATTGTCCTCTCCCTCAAATTCAATGTTTTAGACCAGTTTAAATGATCTCATAGGCATGATAATGTTATGCCTCAATCGTATTCAATCCCTTATGTGTAAATGAAACATTTAAGTGCGAATAAAAGTGATTTTATTTAATAAAAGAAATTACTAAATGTGAATTTGTTTATAATCAGACATAAATCTTTGGATATTTATCTCAGGTAAGTCCGTGAGTCCGTTTAATTAATAACACTAAAGTTTCATTAAGTAATTCCACCTTTTGCAATTCAAATTCATAGTTTCGTACTTAAATACGTTTGAAATAAATTTTAAAAATCCCGCGTTTTCTAACCGTTCAAATGGAGTTAAGCTAGGTTTAAATAGACGTGTGAAACAGAGTAGCCAACCTTGATGGTAAATCACTGGATATTGGTTCGTAACGTAAAACATAACAAATACTTATAAACCTAATTACACAAATTTCTCAAAGTAACTGGAGACCGCTTAGCTATGTTACAAACGATTTTCTAACCTCAAATTTTTGCAGAAAGGATTAAATAAAATTTCTTATAAGTACAATTCAATTTAGATTAGAATTGAAAATAATACGTTTATTTTTTAGGTAGATTTGACGAGAAGTACCTTTTTACAGGCCGAATTCTGCGATCATCGGTGGTCAGGACTGTTCAGGTTGGATATGGGCCTCGTACCTCGTAGATACATCAGGTCAGAGAGGATGGTCGCTCAGGACAGGAACATTACTCGGAAAAATCGTCATTGAAGAAAAATTACCCAAAAATCGTGTGTAATTTGGAATAAAATTTATGTGATAAACTTTGTTTAACAATTAACAATTATTTTTTTTAGATTGAAATTTGGAATAAATTTGGATTTTATCGAAATAGCCGTTAAATTTTACGAGAACAAACTGAAATACGTCTGCCTCGAACAAGGCTCGGTTAGTGAATGGTTCGAATTGAAAATGTTTTAACTGACTTGAAAGCGATTGTCTTCGTCAAGGAGACCAACTGTCTGTCAAAATCCGTTATTATAACCGAAATGAGGAACCTCCATTGTTTTACAATAAGAATGGCCATGAGACCGACAGGATTATCAGATGTTTCAACGATGTGAAAATAAATAAATTTACAAAATCTGGAATCACCTTACACTTGTCACATTATAAAAGTAAGTGTCTCTGAATTATGAGAAAAATACATTTGAAATTTTTAAACGCTTATTACTATATAAAATTAACAATCTTAAAATTCATTACTGTGCCTAAAAGGTAGGCAACCATTTATACACATGAAATTGTTACAGAACTCAATTTCCAGCAATTTTACCCTGTCTTTCAGTTGACATATCAAAGCAATTGGTCTGCCAATGCATATAAAAACATTATTAAACAAAAAATTAAAGAAATAAATACTCTGTAAAAGAAATTACAACTGTTCACTTGAATTAAAGGTGGATCCCAAATTTGATCTGTCAAAATCTATTGTAATAATATACTATACAAATTCTAATATTCATTTTCGATGTGTAGGTGTATCACTGCTGATCATCTTGCTTCCTGAAGGGAAAATTCTAAAGGAAAATGCCTTGAAGGACCTGCCAAATGCAGAGATTACCTACATCACCTGGACATCGTCTAGCTGTCTGCTGCTACATATTATATCCTTTTTCTATTATATCTAATAAGTTTTAAAATATAACTAAGTAAAATAGAAACATTCCCTTTTTTAAAAAATAGTAGAATATCAAGTAATCTCTCCATGACAATATATACCAAACTTATACTTGAAGTTAACGCAGTATCATAAATGTCACCAATTGAAAAAAAATAATTTAATTCATTTTTGGAATTTACAATTGAATTATTACGATTATCCTGAATTTGGGAGTTTTATAGTTGTTTGAGTGCAGAATTCTTCATTTGTCGCAATTAACTCTATTTGTAATACCTTGTATAATACTTTAAAAATAAAATAAACAAGTTTATTTCATCAAAACTTATTCAACCAGATTCGCATCGACATCTGACCATATTTTCTCCCATTTTTTTGGCCCTGCCTTCATTTGAAGCACCATTCCAAACATAATATAATATATTTTAATGTTTTTTTTTTCTCTACGACGACTGTCACGAATATATATTTTCACTCCCAAAGATTTACGAGATCACTCAAATACAGACGCCACTATCACAATATATATTACGGTTTGTTTGTCTTCCTGTCAGTCGGGATGATTTTTATGGCGACCCAGAAGGAGCACCAGCAGTCTACAACGAAAATAATCACGAAATTTTGCATCATCAACCGAAAATCCCGAAGTTTACTCTGTGGATTACGTTTGATGTTACTACCTATAGCGATGTTCTAGTATTTTAATGTTAGTTGCTCAGATCTGACGTGGAGATTTTTGGGATTTTTACGCGTATTAGGGAGTTTTTTGAAGGCGTAGTTCGTGAAACATGTTCTGATTTCAGTGTAGGAGGATTTATGGTGGAAAAATCGCGAGAAAAGGTCAGTGTATGATGTTATAATATCTTTCCTCGGAAGTGCTTTTGTTGTTTTTGTTTCGTAATGGTTTTAAAGTTTGTGTCAATTTAGTAATATATATATATATATTTTATCAGGCTTCGTTGAGATCCAATTTAGATAAATTTAATTATAAATTAACTATATAATTAAAACCAAGATCTTGGCATAGAGGCAAACTCTCCTATTTTATCTTTAATTATTCGACTTTTCTGTTTACCTACTTATTATTAAGTTAAAGGCGCTTTCATCGATCGAACTACCCCTTCAACTTTCTTTCCCCCTCTCCTCCTCCTCCAACAAAAGAATATAAACCTTACAAGGAGGGCTTACAAGTGTCCTTACTCGACTATCATAATAATAAATTCACTAACGTTTTAAACACGATTTCAACTGTAGATTTGCACCGCGATGTTTGTCATCTCGGATAATTATTGATTGGTCATTTTTATTTACAAAAGAAATATATATGTATCTTCTTCAATCATATCCAAGTGAGTAAAACCGTAAAACATATTTTTTTCACACATTTTCCAATTGACTCCTTTTTGCAGTTTGATTTTCTGCTGCGACCCGAGTTGAAAGCAAAATCAGCAGATGCATTCCGACACTCCCTTGGCTAGAACTGTTTCCTTGATAGGGAAAACAGGACCGGAGCGAGCCCAAGGCAGCGTTCGGAGACCGACTATAAGAGAAAGCTTCCATCACATTCGAAGGCTGTCTACCAGAGGTCAATTAGCCTCACCTCTGGATGCGTTTTCTGGGATGGATATTTTGCGTGGGGTGTACACTTTTGCGCAGGTAATTTCTCGTTTTATGGCCGTTGGTTAGTGGTTATAACTTCGATTTTTCGTCTTGTGCTGATCCCGTTTTGGTAGAATTCTAATGAAGTTTAAATTGTGGTAATTGAAATTTTGTTTTGTCATCATTATTGGCACGTCTTAAACAAGGGGATTAAACGAGGATTTTGCATTTCCTAACCTCTCATAAAATGTCACCACAAGCAGTTACACAAAGAAGAAAAAAGATAATTCTATTCTAACGAAATGGTATACGAAATAATGTCTTCTGGTAGACATGTTAATTTTGACTCCATCCAACATTTTATGTAGCAAAAAAACAATCATTAGCTTTAATTAATCGTGCAATTAAGTGAATCAATTCGATCCACACTGATAAACCTAAATTAATTAAAAAAATACCAATAAATTATTTTTTTAGTTATACAGGGTGGTTTTAAAATAAGTGAGGAAATTTGACAGAGTGTTAAACCTCGATAAACTAAATAAAAAACTCTTAATAACTTTTTTTGTAATTCGCACCGTTACTGAGAAATACCTACTTTTCTCAATAACGGTGCGATTTACAAAAAAAGTTATTAAGAGTTTTTATTTAGTTTACCGAGGTCTAACACTCTGCCAAATTTCCTCACTTATTTTAAAATCACCCTGTATAACTAACACCCTGTATAATCTATAACTTGCTTTAAATCATTTCAGTTTTGAATTCATAATAACAGTTGAAGATGATTCGTATCTGTAGTAGTAGAAGCCGTCTTGAGTACATATTTGAATCTTAAAATGTTGTAACAGCGAAATGATTGTAAGTTGACAAATTATTTTTATTTTTCGGGAACAGTAAGAGTTACGAAAAAGTTTATTAATGTTTTTATGTTTGCTCCATTATGCTCTAACCTGTTAATTTTTCCCCCTATTTCAAAACACCTGTATAAATAAAATACCTACATTACAATGCCAAAAATGGAAATCAAGCAAAATAATACAGGCCAACATAAAAATATGCTGCAATTGTAAACCAATTACCAAAAAAAGCATTTTCTAGTATACATGGTGTTTCTAAATATATGCGAATATTTTTATGGGCTGATTCTTAGGGTTGTTATAATCATAAAAGGTCGTATAAATGTATGCCCTAAGTGGCTTAGTTTTAAAATTACAGGATGTTTAATAATGTAAAAAAGAGCATATGCGCTAAATCGAACAATATTTAAAAGAAAAAAAAAAGGCCTAAAGTCAAGAAAAAGCTTGTTATAAAGGTTTTTTGTTTGGTTCACCACGCCCCAACACCCTGTTAATTTTTTTCCCTCATTTTAAAAAACACCCTGTATAAAAAAATAATCACCTACATTACAATTCCAAAAAAGGAAACCAAGCAAAATAATACAGAACCCACACAAAAATATGCTGAAATTGCAAACCAATTAGTAAAAAAACCATTTTCTGATATACAGCGTGTTTCTAAATATATGCGAAAACTTTTATGGACTGATTCCTAGGGTTATTATAATCATAAAAGTTCATATGAATGTATACTCTAAACGGCTTAGTTTTAAAGTTACAGGATGTTTAATAATGTGGAAAATTAAATGCGCTAAACTGAACAATAGTTAAATAAAAAAAGAATAAAAGGATTGAAGCAAGAAAAAGTTTATTAATAAGGTTTTTTGTTTGGTTCATCATGCTTCAACACTCTGTCAATTTTTTCCCTCAATTTGAAAAACACCCTGTATAAATAAAATAATCACCTACATTACAATTCCAAAAAAGGAAACCAAGCAAAATAATACAGAACCCACACAAAAATATGCTGAAATTGCAAACCAATTAGTAAAAAAAGCATTTTATGATATACAGGGTGTTTCTAAATATATGTGAAAACTTTTATGGGCTGATTCCTAGGGTTATTATAATCATAAAAGTTCATATGAATATATACCTTAAGCGGCTTAGTTTTAAAGTTACAGGATGTTTAATAATGTGAAAAATTGCACATGGCTAAACTGAACAATATTTAAAAAAAATAAAATATAAAATAAAAGGACTGAAGGCAAGAAAAAGTTGATTAATAAGGTTTTTTTGCTTAGTTCATAATGCCCTAACCCTCCGTTGTTTTTTTTCCCCTATTTCAAAATCACCCTGTATAACTAAAATAATGAAACAAGCATACACCTACATTAAACTGCTTAAAATGAAAACCAAGCAAAATAATACAGAACCAACACAAAAATATGCTGGAATTGCGATAAACTAATTACCAAAAAAAACTGAAAAAGCATTTTCCAGTATACAGGATGATTGTAAATATGGGCTAATTTAAAGTTACAGGATGTTTAATAATGTGAAAATGAGCACATACGCTAAACTGGAAAATATTATTTAAAAGATAGAATAAGAGGACACAAATATGCTAACAATATTGTTTGGATGCAGACTGCTAGTTTAATTTTAATAATACAAAAATGCACTTTAAGAATTTCAAACTCATTTTTTTTTTGTACTGTTCAAAGCAAAAAATTAAATAATTGTTTCTCCCATCTAAGAATTTGAAAACGAAGTCACAGAAAAAATATCGATTTTTGTCGAAAAATGAGACTTAATGGTACATATATACATACTTTAGTTTCAAAATTTCCTTCTCTATATTACAAAGATTGTAGTTCTAATTCATGATTGCGCAAAATGTTTGTTTAAAATTTTCTTTTTTTTTCACATACAACTGCTCCGAAATATCTCTCAATCACGATTCTAAGCGGTCTAAATTTTACATATATATATATATATCTTCCAAGCTTAAACCCGCACAAAACATTATCGCTAAACAGATCATGTATTCTTATGACTCTGTTCTAGCCTTGGACATTTGCCAATCCAGTCGCAATCTAATCTTTATTTCTTTCCACGTTCCAGTGTTCATTATTTGGAACAAGCGTAAATCCGAACAAAACACAAAAATACGATACACGAGATAAAGACCAGGGCTCTAGAAACAGTCATATGCATATGTAGGTATCTACAATATATTTATCTTTGTATATACATAGTAATAAAGTTATATTATGTAATTGGAAGCTATTAGTGAGGTAAAACATTTTCGTACTAGTCGACAAAACCTTCAAAATGTCAATAATGAGGTTGCAGTGTGTTTATTTAGAATCCGTATAATGAATTTTGTGCTGTGGTAAATTTGCAATTAAAACTAAACTAGATAGAGTATACAGCTTTAATATATTCACTGTTAAATTTTGTTTGTTCAAAATAGATTTAACGATTGAAATACTATTATTTGTATAATTAATTATATAGAGTGTTTTATTGCGTGGGAATTTATAATTCCTAAATAAAACAATAGACGCGAAAAAAGCTTTTTTATAAAGTAAAAATCTTGTTGTGTAAAAGCAAAAGTTACTGGATTTTCATATTCATTCGTTCTTTGGTCAACGTTATCCGCTTTTATACCAAGCGTAAGTAAAATCGTCGTTGATATATCGTGATGTATACGAACGCCGAGATGACTGACATGTATTTCATGTATGGATTTGCTGTTGGCAAGCCCTAAGTTCCAGCGATATGAAACCCAAGTGTTGGCTGCGATATGTCGACGATACTTTTGTAATATGGCAACACGGAGAAGAAAAACTACAACAGTTCTTGGAACACATAAACTCACAGCACCCAGCCATCAAGTTTACCATGGAGAAAGAACAAAATGGAAATCTCCCTTTCCTGGATGTTATGGTTAAGAAAACAAAAGAGGGAATGCTACAGCACGCAGTGTTTAGAAAGAAGACGCACACTGATAGATATCTGCATGCAAGACCTCACCATCATCCGATGCAGAAGAAGACATTAATACAAACATTGCTATCCAGAGCCGAAGCCATCAGTGACGAACAACATCTTACCAGTGAAAAGATACATTTGAAGAAGAATGGTTACACTGACATCGACATAAGGAGAGCCACTAAGAAGAAGACGACACTGGAGACAACTACAGAACCACGAAGAGGGATCTCGTGTTTACCTTACATAGAAGGAGTCACCGAAAAAGTAGGCCGAATTTTGAAGAAACGTAACCTACGCTTCGGGACTGCAACGTCGATCCAGCAGTATCTACCGACTGCAAAGGATAAGATACCCAAGGGGCGCACAGAAGGTATCTACAAGATAAACATGCCAATGCGGACAGTGCTACGTCGGACAAACAGGAAGAGCCATCGACATTAAGAATAAAAGAACACGAGGGGACGCAAGATTAAGAAGGACCGAGCAATCAGCGTGGCAGAACACATGCACGACACCGGACACAAAATGGATTTCAAGAATGTAAAAGTAATAACTACCACCAAGAACTACGGGAAAAGACTCATCAGGGAAGTCATAGAAATAGAGAAGAATAAAACCGTTAACAGAGAAGAAGGGTACCACCTTAGCAACACGTGGAAGAGCCTACTACGAACCGTCACGGTCAATGGAGCGGAAACTACACGGTTGGATGCACCAGGGGCGTATATAAGAAGAATGTCGGACCATGGAGAATCAGTTCAGTTATCCTGAAGAAGCTGTCAGTATGAACAGCGAAACGTCGAGCGAAAGTTTTGACACACGGCGAAACCCGCAAGAAGCATGTTAGTTATAGTTTTTTCATATCTGCTACTGTTTACAAGTTATTATAATAATTCCCTCTTAGATAAATATCTGGGATGCGTGTATATCTGCATAAATTAACCAATAATATTTTCGTTGAAATCGCTACCCATAAATTTAATATTCAGAGTTTTAAAATGCCATATTTATTGGGGAATTAACCTCAAGATATTTTGCATTTCGAATTTAGTAATGGATGTCGTAAAATCTCCGAAGTTTAAATTATAATTTAGGCTGTTTTCTTCCCAGATGATAATCGGTCGTATATTCTTTGATCGTCCCAATCGTATAGTTTCGCTAATAAGATACAGATATTCTAAAATATAAACTTTCGTAAAACTAACATCGAATATCAGATATTTTCGTTTCTACAACTCAACCGATGTTTATAATAAATAATGAAAAGGTTCATTGCCTTTGATACGTTCTCGTATCAACAAGATTTGTTTATTTCTCCATTTCTTCGGCATTAAATTCAAATATTCAGTCATACCAAGGCGCAATCTTCTTTCAACTGTATATAACCGACACGAAGATGAAGGGACGCATTTCTTTCTGCTATAAGCGACTTCAAAAGGAATTATTAATTAATTTTTCCCTTAAATAATATTCCATAGAGAGGAAGCAAGTCATCATTTAGCCGTTTGTGGAATGCTCCAAGTACCGGATAATTATTTTGAAATGAGGCGAGCGACTCGTTTCATTGTTCGAAGGGAAAATTCATTTAAATCTTACTCCATTTCTTCTTGTATATACTTAGGTATATATCTACAGCAGCGCATCTGGTGGAAATGGCAGTAATTATTGCCTGAAGGGTTGATCTAATTAAAGGCGAAGGTCCTGTTTTTGAGCGGCACAAATTGTGTTAATATTTTCGACGTGGAACAAATTGTACCTGATGTATGAAGTGTGTTTTTTACAGGATGATGTTTTTGTAACCTCGGTATATTAGACATTAATTTTGTTTCAACGCATTTCTCCAAATTCATTATCAGGAAAGTGTAAATAAAGGCTGTGCTTCGCTGACAAGGTACCCAATAAGTTGATCTTTCCGATTTCGATAAAATTTGGTATTTTTTACGTATTTTTTTAGTATACAATATTTGGTTCTAGGGGGTGTAATGGGGACTCAAAGTTTTCCCCATAATCGCATTTTTTTGCAATATTTCAGAAACGAGAAGAGATATTGAGATCTGGTGAAGATGAAATCGTTCCTTGTTAGAAGCTGTACATTTTAGGCTGAAAAAGGAATAGTGGCGCACTCATAGGCTGGTTAGGGAGTTAAAAAAATACTAATTTGTGGCACCCCTGCTCTTGTACTTATTGTAAGCGATCAGGTTCACACCGTCGACCAATTAGGAGAGGTATTCTAAGAGACAATATTGCCACGTCAACCAACAAGACAGGGCTGATCCGCTAAACATTTTGGCGCCCAACGTGGGGCTTGAGAGTTTGATTAAGTTTGCCACACCACACATCGAACACACATCTAAAAAAATTCAGCTTAGACTATCGTACAGTCCACACGAATTTAAAAAGTTAGTTGAATTGGATGGTTATTGAACTACAACGATAGCTTTCCACATCCTATTGGGGAATCCAACCCCAACATACCAACACCGGTTAATCTGCCGAGCTAGAAACGTTTCCATAACCGGAATATCCAGTCCCAAGATCCCATTGTACGAGTGGTGGCGAATCCAAGCCCTGAGGTCAAAGAAATATAGAGTTATAAATTTATATAGAGTCAATACTCGAAAGTCCATTGTCGATTACATTCAATAAAACATTACAAAACAGGGCAGACCTTTTAAACAGTACCCACTTGGCAAAATAACATGACTATAACGTCGTCTAAATGTTATCTTGTAACGCGAAATATTACAAAAATATATACAATGTACCACATGCAGTAACATTTCTACGACTGTTTAATGTCCGCCTAAGCGATGTTACGAAACAATATTTCCCAGTAATGTTAATACGAGGTCTTCGAGTAACATTACTTTAACATGACGATTAATGTTGAAGTATAGCTCTTCCGTAACATTTCTCATATGTTAAAGAGAAATATTGATACAGTGTGGCAATTAAATGTTTCTATAAATATATCTACGCTAATGTTTCTATTAGGATCTTTTATTTACTCAAAAAGTTCTTGCTGCATTATACAAGAAACATGATGTTGAGGTTTATCGAGAGGTTATATTAATTAATATAAAATGGAATTTCAATCAGTCTTATTGAAATTCAATGTTAATATTATAATTTCATGTTACCCTCGATAGATCGGGCTCCTCTGTTTATACGAATTTATCTTCACTTACTAAAATTACAATATTAACATTAAACATTAATGCCAGAAAAATATAATGGATAAGACATTTTTATAACATTATAAATCCTTTTTTGTAGTTATTTTTGCAGATACATTAAAATGGTCAATCATATATCATATAGTTCTATGTAAAAACTAAATAGTAATACTGTGAATAATATTATAAATAGCTATTTAAGTAAACGAAATACATTAATAAATACTTTAAAAATTAAAATGCTGCTTACAGAAAACAATAAAGGCATTTATTGATTAAAAAAAAAGTACATTAAATTCCATTTTAATAAACTTCAGTATTGGAAACAGATTATGGGGCACATAAATTAACATGAATAGAATCTAAACAAAAACTCACAACACATAAGAAAAACACCCCGAATGCATTTTATTCCTTTGAACATTTTGCTGTTTTTCTATAAAATCTTTGTTTTGCATAACGAAACCATTCCATGACAGTTATTTCGTATTCTGTATCTGTGAGTACAATATTTCTTCTAATTCTCTCTGAAATTAAAAAAAAAACACCCTCAAAAATAGAGATCAGAAAAGCTATTTTATTTATATGAAAATTGAGGATAAGCTGCATATTTTACATAATTTATATAACACTGTTTATAATTATTGTAAACTTTGTATTTGATCAAGAATTACTATGAATTCTAAGAATGACATTACGTGACATTGCTCATCCTTATAGCACAACAGGTAGGTTTTACTATAACATATATAGGTTATGATATACATAATACATATCTGTCTTAAAGATCTTCGATGAATTTGAAAGGATCGACATACCTACTTTAGCATTATAAATAAAACTTACCTGATAATGTTGATTCATTATTGACGGGAATTTTTTTCTCATCAAAACAATTGCGACGCACAATCCCAAGATGGTCCTATCCACGCCCTGTCCAGTCACGATTACCGTATATTGTGAAAGAGGGGGTTCACCGGTTCACGCCAACTCGTGTATGCGCGGTACGAAAAAACTTGTGATTGCAAGCGATACTAACTTTTACAAGTGCGCAGTGCGCAACCACAACCCCATTAACATGATTATTATAGGCTACAAAAAATGTTAAAAAATTTCATCACCATTATTTACTTTATAGAGAAAATTTGGGGGGGGGGGGTTCATGTCATCCTTTTTTAAATTTCCCACTATACTAATTGGTCACGTGACATGCCTCAAAATAAATTTTGAGTAGTTGTTGGACGTCCTGAAAAGAAATGTCGGTTTTAATTATTATGGGCATTTTTTTGTATGTTTCGCAGGTGAACCACGTAACAATAGACTCATTAGTATTTCGTCTCCATAGCAACGCGACCGTCATCTTATTAGTGACGTTTTCCATCGCTGTAACGACCAGACAATATGTGGGAAATCCAATTGAGTGTGTTCATACAAGGTAATTTCTTTTTTAAATTTATAAATAACCGTTGAATTTTTATCAATCTAGAAAGAGACCTATTAATACGTAATTGAGAAACCAATGTAAAAGAAGCACGTCTGGTAGATGAATAGAATCATCTTTACCTGAAAATTTGTATCTTGATATACATACCATGTGATTCAAAATGATTGTCGTAAGAAAAAAACTGTTTTCCGGAAAAATTTATCTATACTTATTACCAATTTAATGAGCGAAGTTAGCTACATACAAATTTCATACATTAAATGAATTTTCTTGACATTTAGCGACATTGGCGTGCGTGTTGTAGTATCTTTCGATTATTTATCTTATAATTTTTTTCAAATCGTTTATATTTACATCTAATATCACCTACAATAGTATTTCTGAATACTGTAAGAAAATAAGGGAATTTATCTGTGGTAATTAGCTCAACAAACAGGTAAAAAAATCAATATTAACATTAAGTGAAATAGTTTATTACATTTTTATAATTTTATAGCCTTATCATACACTTCAGCGCAATGAGCTGTCAAAAGAAAGTTACATTTTCATCCCTATAAAGTTTCTACGGTACAGGAATTATTACAATTAGATCACAATAGGCGATTGGAATATTGTCATTGGTTTAATAACAATTTAAGGGACGATGACTTGCAAAACAAATCATTTTTCTCGGATGAAGCCAGGTTTTATCTAACAGACTATATCAATATACAAAACTATTGTATCTGGCCTGCAGAAAATCCACACGAATTTCGAGAAACGCAATTGCATCCCGTAAAAGTTGGAGTTTGGTTAGCTATGTCCAGGCAACGAATAATAGGGCCAATTTTCTTCGAGGAAACTGTAACAGCCCAACGTTACCAACAGATGTTGGAATTGTTTATTGCAGAGTTACAAGAAAATGAGCTTGAAGCAGGTTATTTTCAGCACGATAATGCTCCAGCACATACTGCTCGACAAACCTGCCAATATTTCCAACAGTTTTTTGCTGACAGGTTCGTTAGAGCACAAAGATGGCCACCAAGATCGCCTGATCTAACCCCATTAGATTACTTCATGTTCGGCTATGTAAAAAATAGGATCTATAGAAACCGCATGCATACCATAGAAGAACTGAGAGATGCAGTTTTGTCACTTAATAATTATACTAATTGTATGTTATAATTTAAAGTAATAAATAAATTTAGTTAAACACCAGTTAGTACTGAATTGTAAAATCATAATTTAGTAAAGTTAAATTAGTTACATTTCACTTTTACAAGCAGAAACACCAATCCGTAGTCGTTTATATAATGCGAGTTCAAATATAGGTTACGTTTTCCTTATTTATGACAGATCCGTTTACTTTCTTATGTTCCAACACTGACTCAGTTCAAACCTTCATTACAAAGACGCGGCATATACCTACACCCTGTTACTATCTATAGGAGCGGATTTGACAATCATTTTGAATCTCTGTGTATAAACAGCATATTTATTTGCATTACCCAGAGTATAATCTCTAATTTTGTATATGTAGGTACTCCGTGCTGGTTTATTATAGTTAGTGCAAGTTCGCAGCAGATAGTTTAGCAAAAGACAGACATGCATGATTCATGTGTGGATATTAATTGTTTTGTGTGCGATCGACGCAGTGAATCAAATGTTTACTTATAATTCGCTCGTGATATAGGATGCTGTGCTAATCCTCTTTGGAAATGTTTGTTGTATGAGTAAAAAAGAATTAATTACAGATCCTGATCACGCTAAGTTAAAATACTTATGAGTTATATCTGGGTATAATAAATATTTACCAATACCTTATGTTTATTTATGTATATTTGTAATCAATGGCAAAACATACAATACATGAATTGTACATAATTATTAAAGAATTACATAATTATATTAAGTAAATTATTGCTTTGGCAATATTGTTTCTTTCATTTATATTTTCTAATATTATAAATAAATAAATATAAACGTTTATTACCATTAATAACATCACCAATTTTGAAATATGACACTCTAAGCAAATTAAGATATGTTGCTTATAAATACACAAAGTTATAAAGACATCTTTGTATATAGACGGGACTATAAGGAAAGTGTATATAATATCACTCAGACTTTAAACATCAATTTTTGAGTATTTTTAGCGCAGAAACGGAAATGCTTTTTTCATTAATCATTAACTGAAACATGTGTATCTAATTGTATGACGCTCTTTCTGCTCTGTAGCAAATGCATTACACGTAGTACCTACAAGCTAAATTTATATCGAAGAGATTTTATTCTCATACGATCAAATGTGTCTCGAAATATCTGTTAGCCATTTCGAAGTAATGAAAAAAATTGCCATTAAAAAACCGACTGCATCCTTTTGACGCGTTTCCTTAACAGAGATATACCTGAGGACGTCTTGAATACCTACTGCTGGATCCATTCTACATACACTGTAATCGATGCCTTCATGAAAACCCCTGGCAGCCAGGTGGCCTATCCAGGGGTGGAGAATTCTTACACCAAATCGCCAACCGATAAGAATCATACCAGACACGTGAAGTATTACCAGTGGGTGGCGTTCATGTTGTTTTTTCAGGTGAGTAAGTTGTGGGAAATGTGTTTCAAGGCTAAAGTTTTCAACCTAGCTATTTGCTAGGTGTAAAACGGCCTTAATAGATATTTAAGTTGGTAGCAAGACGTATTTCGACAGGCATGTTATGTGTTCCCTAACAGCCAGAAATATTACATAGATATTTTTAAAAATATATTTTATAAATATTTTTCGTGAGAGGTTTTTGAATATATTTTTCATATTTTTTTTCTAAATATAGATAAAATATTCAATTAAAATATTTATTCTATATTTTAAAATTAATGTAAGCGCTATATTTTTTCTAAAATATTTATATGAAAATTGAGATTTTTTAATGCAATCTATTTAATTTGTCAAAATGAACTAAAATGGTTCTTGGTTATTTAGAATGTGTAACGTCGATAACGAAAAGTTGAAACATACATAGAGTTGTCTAAAAGGCAAGAACTTGTTTTTTCACACTCACCATACAAGTTAATAGTCAATAATTCTGGCACCTTTTAAGGCATACTGAAGGCTTATCAAATTAATCACTATTTTTTAATTGAAGTGTTCTAAATAAAAAACAAACGTATTTATTATCATTTTATTTGAATAAGCGAATAAAAATGAAAAATACTCATTTTTGAGTCTAGCCTTGGCTGGTGCCAGGTACAATCCTATGGCTTTTTTCATATCTTCGGTAGTGGCGCTCTCATGGCGTTCCCTTGTGGCCTCTAAAACAATGCCAATTGTATTAGATCACACCATGAAATAAAACATCGTACAACATTATCAACACCTACTAATACATTTGGAGCATTTACAATAATTGGAGTGGTAGCTACATTCTAATACTTACGATACTTATTTTTACTTTATTTCATAATATTTGAAAACATTCTATGTACAAACAATAAAACAACACAACGTATTCTAACCTCTATTTGAGGTTATGGCGCTTATCTACCGAGATCAATCTCTTAAGCAAATCAACTAGCAATTTATCTGGAAGATGCAGTACATATATGATGCATAAAATTCCTACAATTATATTATTAAACGATTTCTGTACATAGCGATATTGAGCATTCCAATTATCTTATAAATGCCATGACATGTTCAAAGTTTTGCTTACTTCGTAGTCACCACAAAAACTAAAACACACCCCGCAACAATTAATTACACAGTTAACCCTAATCTGCCCTAATCGTATACTATTATAAACTATAACATGTAACGGACAAACGAATGAAAATGTTGATGATATGCACGTGCGCGTATGCATTCTATGTACCTAATCCACAGACGCATAAACAATACTGAATCATATAACACCGGCACCGTAATGAATAGAGGTGTTGTGTTGACGTTCGCAACTTACAAATATTACAAATATATTAATACAAAACGCAGATATATTAATAGAAAAGTTACAGCGCTCAATTTAGATATTAATTAAATCATATTAGATATATATTATCTAATTTAATCTTTAAACTCTCAGTTTAAATAGGTACATACCTACTTAATATGTATGCATATTTTATCCATTTTATATTATTCGTCCTACGCACGCAATGTACAAAAGCAAAAATTCAATCTTTTTTTTTGTATGAAATAAATATTTACAGAAATACAAAGCAAAATATTCTTGCAGAGTTATGAAAAATATATTGAGAAAACATTTGCAATAAAATATTTTAATGCTACATAACATATATATTTTTTAAATGTTTTCCTTAATATATTTCTAATATATTTTTATGCATATTATATTAATATAACTAATATTCAAGAAAGATTTAATATTTTTTAAATATTTATAAAATATGAAATAGATATAGTTGGTCACTGGGGTAGTAGTAAGATGTATGGTTCTAATAAACTAATTTGGGAAACCTTTCTAGAAGAGTTTTTTTATAGTAATCGAAAATCGACTTATTTTCGACACTAGATTGACAAAATATATGCATTTTACAACGCTATCCAGCCGAAGCAATTCTAAAATATAATTTTAACTTCAATATGCATAAACTGCAATTAGTTCCAGTACCTAAAATCTATTGCATAACATTTTACAGTGTAACATTGATGCGAATCCAATTTGAAAGCTTCGTACCTCTCTTAAATTTAAATGTATTCGCGTTACGTATTCTATAAATTCATTTCTTACATTAAAGTTTATTGAAACATAGTGACGTAGGTATTCATGGAGAGCACTTGTGTTATCCGTTTTTCGAGTGCTTTTAATTCACCAGCTATGTTAAATATTATTAACGAGTGCCGTTACTGGTGCGTACTGGAGGGGTATTTTGGAAACGAATTGAGAGCTAAATGGTACTCTAGCACGTGCTGTCGTATGTATTTTTAGTAGGGTAATTGAACGATTTTTTCTGGTTGCCTAAAAAGTCTTGACTGACGCCTTGCGTATCATATTAAGACTATCAGAAACGTGCATTACAAACATTACAAGATATTGTTTATTTCGTAACTAAATCATCATTTCAGCATATCACACTTATTAAAAACATCAGTCAATTTCTCATGTTTTACGGAATGCAATGTAAATTACCTTTAGAAATATCTTCCTGAAAGGTTAAACGAACTTTCAAATAAACTGTACTACGTTCTCAGATAGCATGTTTCCCTACGGAATTTTAAACAAAGGCTGGTTACAGCGAACGGTGTTCGCAGCATTAAGATAAACTGTTGGATTAACGCTGTTTAAATATTATACTTTATAATCGATTTTTTTTCTGTTTATTTTGATCCGCATTCAGTGAGGATTTTATTCTTAAAATCTATGATGTTGAGATATGTTTAGAGACTCAATGACGTAACATTTTTACATACAACGCCTAAATAGAATCTCTTTCTTAAGGCATATTTCATCAATTTTTCCTTAGGAACACAAAGTCGGCTTATACAGTGTGTCTGCTAAAGTGGGAACCCGAACATATTTCCTATTAGTTTTAGTATGAAAAGTTCTATGCATGTTCTAAAATATACAATGCATGAAATAATATCTTTCTAAGATATTACGATTTTTGCCACATTTTTTGACTGTTGCTCGTACTTTATTAATTTTTAATTGCTCTAAGTGTCGTAGATCTCTCATATTAAAACTACCAAGTACCAACATTGATTCACCGAAGTGTAGTAAAAAGTTCCCGTCGTATCATACAGGGTGTCTAAAAATTAATGGCACATCAAACAATTTTGAAAGCTGTAAAACTCATTTTTCAAATAGAACACACTGTATATTTTTACATTGTTAGGTGGGGAATTAAATTCTACACCGATTTGCTGTAACATTCCCTATATCCATTTTCAATAGTTTGTTACGGTTTTTTTACTTCGCTTACCTCGAATTAGTTTTCCGCTAGTCTTTTCGATAAGCTTTTGTAACCCTATTTTCTTCTATTTCCGTACTCTACCTTCTTTTACTTTCAGAGATGCTCCTACGTCTTGTAATTCCTCAACGTAAACTTTATCGTTTAATTTTTTACTTTCAAATGTTGTTTTCTTCCCCATGTTAGTGCGACTTCGCTAGAATTTAGATCTTTTAGTCTCATTTACTTATAGATAATCTCTTATACTTAATACGGTCTTAGATTTTCGTTTAATTTCTTTCAATTTTAGTAACTCCCTTCAATTCATGTTTTGACATTTGACATTTCACTTCTAGGAAGGTTAAGGTCTGTATGATATACACATCCCGGCATTATCGATTCCATGCATCGATTCGAGTTGTCGATTGAGTGTTCCTTTCATCTGCCCGATTTTGTGTTTACATCTTTTCGACGTTAGGGGGCGGCTCGATGTCCTAATTCTTATTTTATTTATCTGTCTTCTGATTGGTTGGATGACGTATTCTTGCTTCCGCTTCCTTCCGGCTTGCCGGCCATTCTTGGTTGTTGTTCAGACGTGTTCTTACGAGTACATCTTCCTATTTTGGAAATTTTGGGATATTTTCACACATCTGTGGATTTTTATTGGAGGATTGCTTGAAATAATCATTGGCCGTATCTTCGCTTGTGTTTGGTATGGAATTTTTGTGAATATCACGACTGATGTGTCCGATAAATTCGGGATATAATTTGAGAACCAGGCTTCTGCAACGCCATTCTCTCTATTTCTTCTCTTCGTTGTAAAACCTCGTTATTTTAACGGTAAGCAGTTCTTGTTATTTCTTTTAAATTCACTAATTTTGAGGTTTCTGTGTTTTTAGAGGTTTTTTTTACCGCCTTTTATTTTTGAATTTTGGTATCTTCGTTTTGTGTGAGATTTTGATCATCCCGTGCGGCTGAGAACTTCTGCGACCTTTTTAAGTCCCTTCGGAGAATCCTACCTACCTCCTGTAGAAAGTCAGTGGACCATCTGCTTCGGGCATTACCAAGTCAGCCCAGAGGCTACGATCTGTTCGGATTGGAGAGGATTTCCAAGGCCGTACTAGCTGTTTGAGAACAAAGAGCTAAGTTTGCACGTTTCCTTTTTTTTATTTGTAAATTTTGTCTGCGTTTAAACATTGTTTCTAGTAAATAACCAACCCCGATCACTTTTTTTAAGCTATTTAATCGTAATAAATCGTATTTTCGAGAAGTTCGTGTGCTCTTTCTATTTTAATTAAGTAAATATTTTATATAAACTGTCTATTTCCTCTTTTGAAGGTACGTGTTTAATTACACATCCAATAAATCTTGATAAAAAAGATCATTGTGTGTTGTTCAAGGTTGTACTGACTCTTAGACTGCGACAAAATATTTCTGCGCCCACGCCCTGATCAGTCTGCCTACGTCAGTGTTCTTTCGTTGCATCTCCATTCCTCTCTGTTTGGAAAGGAGGTAATGAAGTATGCATCCGATCATTGGTCGAGCACACAATCACGTCTGAGGGCATTCTCAGCATGCTGTCGGAAGTAACCGATTTCAGCAGATTGTTGGTAACACAGATATATGAGTATGTGGCGATTGATTCGCTATTTGCCATAGTGATAAGTTGCTACAAAGCAAACTGCTATTTTGTAGCAGCTATTCAATATCAAAAGAAGTTGCTACCTTTTGTAGCAGTTTCCTGATATAGTAGACAAGTGCGTAACTGCTAACGTAAAGATGCACTTTTATGCATCACTAATTTGTCATAGGCGATATGTAGTTAATCTGGCCTCCCTTTCTACAACAATGTGTTAGGGTGGTAGCCCCAGAAGAGCTTCTAGTGCCAATTACTGAGAAGAAGACATTGCTCCCGTGATTACCACACTTGCAATCTTTTGTATGGATGTAAGGTTTGTTGTGGCCCTGGCTTGTTGTGTCTTTTACTACCAACTAATTGCTTTATAAGTTATGGTTGAACGTACTACCATCACATAACGGTTTTGGTCACATCAAAGATTGTCCAAAAGAGAATCTTCTTTTTTCTTCACAATCAAATCATACTTCAATATTATTTTTACTTTATTATACAGGTTTTCCACGGAACTGGCTGGTTAGAAGTTTTCCGGCTTAACAAAATTCCTGTTTTAAAAAATTGGGGGTTGCAACAATTTGGCACTTACTTTCTTTCTAAAATATTTTCACCTTTTTTGCACTTCCGGTTAACCGGAAGTGCCACGAACTTTGTTATTTTAAATGGGAACACCCTATATATTATTATATTTTTTGAATTTACCATAAAATTCTATGACGATTACCATTAGGGTATCTTATACCTATCTTCAACTGTTTCTAAGATATTACGATTTTTGTTAAAATTTGGACATTTACATTGTTGTATGTAATTGATTAATTCTCACTTGATTTAAGTGTCAGAAATCTCCGATTTTGAAATCAACAAGTACTAACATTGTTTTACCAAAACGTAGATAAGAATTCAGTGACATTATATAGGGTGTTTAAAAATTAGTGACATAGCCAAGAATTTTGAATGTTGCAAAATTTAATTTTTTCAAATAGAACACTCTGTACGTTTTTCTATTTTTGGATGTACAATTAAATTCTATGCCGATTTGCTGTAGCATTCCCTATACCCATCTTCAATAGTTTTCTTTTAAATTACTCGTTTTGTTTATTACCACTTTCAAATGGCCGAATAATTTCTATCTGGTGGGCCATGACATTAACATCACAACAATTTATTATTAGTAGTAAGTATTATTGTTATAATCATTGTTTGTTACACGTTGCGTGTTCAGATAAATGCATATTATTATGGAACTTATAAATTAGATAATGAAAAATATTGAAGAAGCTTATTTTAACCTGGATACTTTAAATTTATTTTAGATTCACTGAGAATGCAGGATGAACTTATAGAGAATTTACGGTAATTATAGGAATTTATTTTCGGCTAATATATCTAATAAAATTCAGAAAACTTTGAAATAATACATTACACAGATTACACACTGTACGCAACTTTCGGTACTACCAAGCAAGATTTAACGATTCGTGTGACGAGAACGTTTGATGAATTAGACCCAGTTGAAGTGAGAAGAAGTATAAGGCGACACATTAATACGTCGAATAATAAAATGCTTTGACGTAAACGGAATTCACATTGAGCATTTTTTTTTGATGCTCTATGTCATGGTTCAAGTTTATGCTGCTTGTAAATTGCATTTGTTAAGTATGCATGTATCTAAATATTCTTCATAAAAACCTTTATAATTTTGAAAATACTTTAATATATTAAGAACGTTAAAACATTTGTCTGACAAGCACACTACGTTTTAGTGAAACCATTTTTGTTATGTTGTCGTCGTTATCGTTTATGCCATTTCCCTTAATTTGAAACCAAGCTATTAAGAGAAATCATTTCAAAATTTTCTGGATTCCGTTAGATATATTAACAACCAATAAATTCCTTTAATTACATTGAATTCTCTATAAGTTCTCCCTGCATTCTCAGTGAATCTAAAATAAATTTATAGTATCTAGGTTAGAATAAGCTCCTCCAATATTTTTCATTATCTAATTCATAAATTCCATAATAATATGCATTTATCTGAACACGCGACATGTAACAAACAATAATTATAACAATAATACTTACTAATAATAATAAATTGTTGTGATGTTAATGTCATGGCCCACCAGATAGAAATTATTCGGCCATTTGAAAGCGGTAAAAAGAACAAAACGAGTAATTTAAAAGAAAACTACTGAAGATGGGTATAGGGAATGCTACAGCAAATCGGCATAGAATTTAATTGTACATCCAAAAAATAGAAAAATTTACAGGGTGTTCTATTTGAAAAAATTAAGTTTTGCGACATTCAAAATCCTTGGATATGTCACTAATTTTTAAACACCCTGTATAATGTCACTGAATTTTTTTTACTACGTTTTGGTAAAACAATGTTAGTACTTGTTGATTTCAAAGTCGGAGATTTCGGACATTTAAATCAAGTGAGAATTAATCAATTACATACAACAATGTAAATGTCAACATTTTAACAAAAATCGTAATATCTTAGAAACAGTTGAAGATAGGTATAAGATACCCTAATGGTAATCGTCATAGGATTTTATGGTAAATTCAAAAATATAATAATATATAGGGTGTTCCATTTGAAATAACAAAGTTCGTGGCGACTTCCGGTTAACCGGAAGTGCAAAAAAGGTGAAAATATTTTCGAAAGAAAGTAAGTGGCAAATTGTTGCAAACTCCAATTTTTTAAAACTGAGGAATTTCGTTAAGCCGGAAGACTTCTAGCCAGCCAGTTCCGTGGAAAACCCTGTTATTATCATTACCAACGAATTGCTCCATAGGTTATGGTTGGGCGTACTACTATCATATACCTAAGGATTTTGGTCACGGGAAAGTTTGTCCAAAAGGGGATTCGTTTTACTTCCCAATCAAATCACACTTCAATATTATTAATTTTCTCACATATCTTCCCCAAAATTAGCATATCACATCGATCCCGAACGCATCAAAACCGATCCAGCATCACGTATAATCTTCCCAATCTCTTCCCATCGCCTACAGCTCCTATATACGTGAGAATCCCCGTTTCAGGTTAATTCCTCTGAAACCTCTAAAAATAATACGCACACACGCATCAAGAACGCATCGGACTGGCAAAATCCACGCGAACAGTCCACCAGAGCAGCACGGCGCTACACGAGCTGTTCTCACACGAATTTCGACGTGGGATTTCGAAAAATCCTCTTTCGCTCTCTGATGCACCATTTCGGCCGCTTCTGGTGGAACGACGCGACACTCGATTTCGACCCCGGAAATACGATTATCGCGAAGGCAAAAGTCAGATGTATGTAGGTACAAAGTGTAAATATCAAACCCGGTTCTATCTTCGTCCCACGCTGCGTTCGAGTGTATGTGTGTGTGTTGTGTTTCGTAAAATGCGTGAGTTTGTAGTGCCAACGGGAGCACATGGCTTACTATTACAAGGAGACGACGTCTGAAGTCGCTGCTGGTAGTATTAAAATAGGCGTCGCGATGCCAAGAGGCGTCCGGGGCACCGCCATGCGAGTCTCGTGTTTTGTTTTCGACGTGTTTGCGAGGAGAAGCAGCACGTGTTCGAACGGCGCTTCCCCGTTGTAAATCCGAGTAAATCCGCACGCGTATGTTGTTAGATTCTCATCCGTTCGTGATGTCCGGGAGACAGATTTTCCTAGTTCGTTTGCCCCAAGACTTTTGGACGTCCGTCGTTAATCGCTCTTGACCTCGAGTGCTGTTTAGACCTTTGGAATTTTAGTAAACGTGAGGATTGGTGGTGTTTTTGGGGCGAAGTTCTTGGACGTGGTGTTGATAAAAAAAGAAACGCCGTTGAGTTAATTTGGGGAAACTGTACATTGATTATAAGTAATGAAGACATAAAATAGGTCTTTATGAAAGATAGTTTCCCCGATGGAAAACATTTAAAATCCAAAATTAAAATCGATCATATTTATGCTCTTAGGCCCGTTTGCACCAACGTGTTATTAAGCGTGGTTTAACTTTAAGCGGCAGTTTGAAGATGATATTTCATTTTTAATACATATAGTGAATGTCACAATCTAAGCGTTACTTAAAGTTAAAGCAACCCTAACAGCCAGAAATATTACATAGATATTTTTAAAAATATATTTTATAAATATTTTTCGTGAGAGGTTTTTGAATATATTTTTCATATTTTTCTAATAAGATTAAAATTTAATTAAAATATTTATTCCATATTTTTAAAATTAATGTAGCGCTATATTTTTTCTAAAAATATTTATGAGAATTGAGATTTTTATGCAATCTATTCAATTTGTCAAAATAAACTAAAATTGTTCTTGGTTATTTAGAATGTATAACGTCGATAACGAAAAATTGAAACATACACATAGGGTTGTGTAAAAGGCAAGAACTTGTTTTTTCACACTCACCATACAAGTTAATAATCGATAATTCTGGCATCTTTTAAGGCATACTGAAGGTTTATCAATTATTCACTATTTTTTTTAATTGAAGTGTCTAAATAAAAAACAAACGTATTTATTATCATTTTATTTGAATAAGCAATAAAAATGAAAAAATACTCATTTTTAAGTCTAGCCTTGACTGGTGCAGGTAACAACCTATGGCTTTTTTCATAGCTTTGGTAGTGGCGCTCTCATGGAGTTTCCTTGTGGCCTCTAAAACAATGCCAATTGTATTAGATCATACCATGAATAAAACATCGTACAACATTATCAACACCTACTAATATATTTAGAGCATTTACAATAATTGGAGTGGTAGCTACATTCTAATACTTACGATACTTATTTTTACTTTATTTCATAATATTTGAAAACATTCTACGTACAAACAATAAACAACACAAAGTATTCTAACCTCTATTTGAGGTTATGACGCTTATCTACCGAGATGAATCTCTTAAGCAAATCAACTAGCAATTTATCTGGTAGATGCAGTACATATATGATGCATAAAATTTCCTACAATTATATTATTAAACGATTTCTGTACATAGCGATATTGAGCATTCCAATCATCTTATAAATGCCATGACATGTTCAAAGTTTTGCTTACCTCGTAGTCACCATAAAAACTAAAACACACCCCGCCACAATTAATTACACAGTTAACCCTAATCTGCCCTAATCCTATACTATTATAAACTGTAACATGTAACGGACAAACGAATGAAAACGTTGATGATACGCACGTGCGCGTATGCATTCTATGTACCTAATCTATAGACGCATAAACAATACTAAATCATATAATACCGGCACCGTAATGAATAGAGGTGTTGTTTGACGTTCGCAACTTACAAATATTACAATAATATAATACAAAACGCAGATATATTAATAGAAAAGTTACAGCGCTCAACTTAGATACTAATTAAATCATATTAGATATTATATTATCTAATTTAATCTTATAAACTATCATTTTAAATAGGTACATATGTACCTACTTAATATGTATGCATATTTTACCCATTTTATATTATTCGTCCTACGCACCAAATGTACAAAAGCAAAAATTCAATCTTTTTTTTTTATATGAAATAAATATTTACAGAAATACAAAGCAAAATATTCTTGCAGAGTTATGAAAAATATATTGAGGAAACATTTGCAATAAAATATTATTAATGTTACATAACATATATATTTTTTAAATGTTTTCCAAATATATTTTATGCATATTATATTAATATAACTAATATTCAAGAAAGATTTAATATTTTTTAAATATTTATAAAATATGAAATAAATATAGTTGGTCACTGGGGAAGCTTTAATACGTTGGTGCAAACGACCATTAGTATGGTGGAATTACACCAGTTAAATTAATATTTGAATCGTTATTTGGACTATTTCCACCGTCTTGGTTGTGGTATACCACTGAGGTTTTGGTCTGCATTCGCCAAGCGATTTTAAGGTAGCCTTTTCTTATATTGTGGGAGTCATCTGACGTGGGGCCTCTTGGCTTCTTGTTTTTCGTTTACTCCATTAGACTATACCAGCCATTCTAGTATCCTAATACTCTGCATTACTATACAATTCTTTAGCTTTTTCCTTGTCAAAAATAGTATTTTTGTGTCTAAATTCTTGCAGTCATACGCAATCTGGTAAGCCTTCTTTGTCATCCCATTACACAGTCTCCAGTTGGTATTTCCAGTGTTGATCCCAATTTTCTGCAAGTGTTCTTTCAGTATACAGTGTTACGGTGCGCAAATGACTCCTATTAAGCTGCAATAGTTCGTCAATCTTCTTTTTTAATGATCCATTAATTTTTTTGCTTAGTTGTATGATTCCAGCATTCTTTGTGTTTCTCTTCGACTCAATTTCTTGATCGGCTCTCTTGCTGTGCTTTAGATACTCCTTGAATAGGTTCTGAGCTTATATAAAGTGTGATCCATTTGAAAGCGACACACCCACACAAAATTTGTATTTATTGCCTGATTTTGACCAACTTTTTTTTTTAATTGTAGCGCGTAAAAAACTGTACTTCTAAGCAAAGTTTTTTTTTCATGTAGAAAACCCAAGGCGTAGTGTGTAATTAGGGATGAAAATGCCAGAAATCATATTAGGCATTTCTTTTACAAAAGACGCCACTAAATCAAGCACCACTTGAAATGGACATGTAGCAAATTTCATAGCAAAATATTGTATATTAATAATTCCGTGAGAAGATTAAGAATCACATTCTCCTTATCAATTTACGTTGTGTTGATCAAGTAAACCATGAATGTTAAATAAAATGTCAAAAATTATGGGAATTGCAAAAAATTAATGGTACCTCCCCATCAAATTATTTTTGCTTCGATTAATCCAGTATTTTTTCAATGCATCTATCATATCTCTTTCGAAGTTCAAGCTTACTTTTCTCAGTTCTTCTGGGGTAATATCTGCACCACATGTTTGACTTCTTCTAACTCGTAGTTCTTCCACTGACTGTGGTCTTGACTTAGGTATACAATTTTTGCTTAAGGATACCCCAAAGGAAGAAGTCCAGTGGTCTTGGCGATCATTCAATTAAAGGATGGTTTCGTCTAATCCATGTATTATTTTCATTAAATAGTCTCACCACCACGAATCTAATAATTATGAAGCTTAAAATTCAAGCTAGCCAGAAATGGTAAGTCATGTAACGTGCCTCAAAACTCATTTTCTAGAACATTAGAAAAAAAAAACAGCCATTCAAATTACCCTCAAAGATAAAAGTACATCTTCCTGTTAGAGATAATGCAAAAGTTTCGGTTAATCAAAATTTCACAGGTACAGATAATAGTGACAAAAATACTCCAAACTGTAGTACTGTGGTACTTAACTATAGTTAAGCTTGACGACAGTCAGCCATGACCGTGATCATTGTACCATGACCTTTTTTAGGTATAAATTAGGATAGTTTTAGTGTAGTTATTCAGTTCAGTGTTTCTGCTGATGATGATAGCTTTGCTATCGAAATGTACGTCCAGTTTAGAGCAGTTTGTGGTGAGGGGTCTAGGAGAAGTCTGCAGCATAGAAATAGTGATTAATTTTCTTAGGTTTCGACTGGTTCAACTTAGCTTCACCCCAAATTGTATATTAATCAATAATATCTCTTTTTATACAGAGTTGCCCAATTTTTTAATTCATCTTAATATGGTAAAATTTTATTACATTTCATTGATTAACTTTCTTGGGTTTCGATTGGATCAAATTAGTTCCACCCTAAAATTATGAATAAGTCTCAGATATTTTTGTTCAAAAAATGCTTAATTAGTTTTTTTTTGTAGATGAGGCAAATTAGTTTCTCTATTTTTAAATATTATTTTGCTTGATTAAGTTCTAAGCCCCAAAAGTTCTCAACTACTAAACTAGATGCTAAAACTTAACTTTAACAATTTAAACCTAAATAATGATTTTTGTCTAGGTTAATTTTGCATAATTATTTGAAGCAAAATATTCTTCCGAATAATTTCACCAATTTTAACTATCCCTCCAAATCCTACATTATTAAATTTTGTTTGACTCCAATGCCTCGGTAGAATTTTAAAGCCATTTAATCAAGTCCTTGATATATTGCTACAATTTGGGGAATCATAGATTGATTATCAGTAGTGAAGCATGCATTAGGTCTTCACATTAAAAACCTCAAAAATGATGTTGGTTCCTCCATGATAGAAATTTAACAAATCCTTTAGGAAATTAAACTCAATCATGTACTTTTCATATGGTGATATTTTACGATAAATAACAGTGATTAATTTTTTTTGGGCTTCAATTGGTTCAAATTAATTCTACCCCAGATTATGTAAATCAATGATTTTTTCATTCTGAATTGCTAATTTTTTTTTGATCTCGTTGAGGTATGTTGTCACTTTAAATACTTTTACATAATTCAGTTTCATTTCGATGCTATGAGAACTTTAACTTTCAATTTTCAACTTCTTAGTAGCACTATTTTTCAAAAAAAAAAAAAATATCAGTAAAGAAATTCACCACAGCTTAGTAATTCAAGCTTCCTTAAACAAATATTTAAATTCGTTTTATTGCAACGATCTTGTACAAGTTTGTAGTAAATATTTAATGTTAAAGGTTTGAATGTTTATGATATTAACATACTTGGTGCGCTGTTACCACATAATATTTATTTTGCAATCCAGGATGGCTATTTTTAATTTTTTTATTGTGCTTTCACCGTGACTATACTGGGATAATTATTATCTGCAGCTGTTATGTTTAGTAGAGTATGGAATAAGTCAGCAAAATAGTAAAATAATTGATATTAACATAGATAATTTTGTTTGTCATTTTTCGTACCGATTTTGGATCCTTATATATCTCAAAAACTATTCACGATGTTTTGAATTTCTCAACACAATTTTGTTGCTCATCTAATTACGCAACTTTTTCTAATTTCTTTTACCGTTCACGAAATCCTTATGACATAGGGCCCTTATCCTGAATAGTCTGTATACAGGGTGCATCAAATAAAAAAGTAAATTTTGCTTGGGTGTTAACTACACAACATATAAAGCACAAACCCGCCGAAACCGGATTTCATCATTAAAAAATAAAAAAAAAGTAAAATTTAGAGCCAGAAAATTCTTTAGTCCGGGCCTGAGGCAAGGAAACATCATGCTAAGCACCCGCTAAACGTGGTATTATGTATAAATACATTGCACTCATTCAGTATTATTCTTAATGGTATGCCGTAAGTTCATTTAACGTCATTCTGAATAAATAAAAGCCCTTGTAAAAATAGCAAAACTGAGAGCATTTTTAAATTTCTTCTTTTTATAAAATAAACATTCCTTTTTTGTTAAGAGCATTCCACGTAAGTCTACAAAGTATTATTTTTAATATCCTGATAAGACTTTCGAGTTTCACCGGATATGCGACTTCAGTAGTTACAAAAAACGTAATATTTTTCTTTTGCTTTGTCGAATCGAGAGTTAGTTGTTAATAATAAACGGCACCACATGAATCTGAGTTATTTCTTGTGGATTTATTTAATCATATAACGCAAAATGAATTGTATCGAATTACACAGAAATAAATGTAGTTACAGAAAATTTGCAGACACGTCTTTTTACTATGATATGTCGCGCGAAAATGAATCTATACATTCCCGCGCTTTTGCCGATGCATCAAGCTTCCATTTTCTTTGTATGAAATCATGATGGTCCTGAAAAGGGTCGTTTTTTCGAGACAGGAAGAATTTAAATAAAATGTTCGAAGTGGCTTGCACTCCAAGCGGCGATCCACACAAAACTAAACAGCGGTAATGGCTGAATGATAGTGGTATGTGGGGGTATACTCGGGACAGCATTTAGGTTGGGCACAGGTGCGGCTCTAGCCCACGGCATTTATAAAATTTAATATTAAATACTTCATTAATCCATACAATTTTACTTAATTTGGACGAATACGTTGACAATAACTAAGCTATATCATGTTGAACAATTAGCATTGAAACCATTGCATTGAAGCATTGAACTTTTATCAATGCCTCAGTCTTGACTACCCTTTTCCAATAATTTCCTCACTACTTGGCCATACTGTACCAGCGGCTAAATATACACTATCGTCCAAGAATTTCAGCACAAAATCCGTCAAAATCTTCCACCAAGTTCTTTTTCAAAAAAAAAAACTTTACACGCGCAGAGACAATTTTCTACATCCTATCATCCTGGGAAAAGCAAAGAATTATGGATGAGGGCTGAGAAGTGAGAGGGGCAGCCGGATGTTCTGTTGTCTTTTCAAACGTCATTCGCGATGTTGGACATCTTCCGTGGCCTAAAGAATCTAATCAAGGTCACCCATACACACATCGATTCGCCAGTATTCCGTTTGCATTATTCCTTAACGGTGCTCGTGCTGATAGCGTTCAGTTTGATAGTGACTACCAGACAATACGTGGGCAATCCGATAGATTGTGTGCACACGAAGGACATTCCGGAGGACGTGCTGAACACGTACTGCTGGATCCATTCCACTTACACGGTGAAGGGCGCCTTCAATAAGAAGGTGGGCGTGGAAGTGCCTTATCCAGGTGTTGAAACGGCGAAGGATGAATCCGATAAGAGTTGTACAAGTATTACCAATGGGTGTGCTTTTGTTTGTTCTTTCAGGTAGGTGTTCTGGTCAAATGCAGGCTCTTAGCCTTCGTTAATACGTTGTGTAACTTTATTTTTTATTTGTTATATTATTATGCACTATATTATATACAGGGTCGCTAAAAAGTATGGATACGGTTAAATATTTTCAGAACGGTTTAGCAGAGCTCGTTGAAATTTGGCATACAGTTAGAAGTATTTAAATTCATCTGAGATTTCTTTGAATTTTCTACCACCATTTATTTTGAAAATACAAGGCTAACTTGATTTTTTTTTAAATGGCACGGGTGGTCAAATTTGATATTTTTAAAAAAAGCAGTTTTTTTTTTTCTGAATTCACTAATGTAACACATGGCCACCTTTATATTTATTAAAAGGCAAAAAAAAATTAAATTCAAAAATTTAATTCTGTAAAAATAAAACTAAGTTAGCTTTGAAAATGCTGTTATTGACGATGTGTCACTTGCATATTCGCCAAAAATTAAACTTGTGTGCAATAATTTGTTTAACAATGGTACATTTAAGTGAAACTGAGCGTATAGAAATTCTCAAGATGGTTGGTAATGGCGACAGAAAAACGAAGTTGTGCTCAAGTAGTGACTCATTTTAATGAAATTCATCCAAACCGGGAACCGATCTCCAGGACGACGGTTTCAAAAACCTTACAAAGATTTCAAGAAACTGGTAGCGTTAAAGACCGTGCAAGACCTGGGCGACCTCGAATTATTACCAACGAAGAAAATTCTTTGAATGTTATGTTGGATGTGGTAGAAAATCCGAAAAATTCAGTACAACAGTTGGCGTTGAACCACCACAACATGAGCAGAGGATCCATACAAAAAATAATGAAACGCGAAAAATTTCATCCTTATAAAATTCACTTGCTACAAGAATTAAGTGACGACGATTTTGACCGCAGAACCGAATTTTGCGAAACTATGATGCACAGAATATATCAGGATGGTAACTTTCTTAATCGAGTCCTCTTCCCTGATGAGTCAACTTTTTATCTAAATGGATATGTTAACAGCCATAACTGTCGATATTGGTCTGACAGAAATCCGCATTGGATGGAGCAGGTTCATACGCACCATCGACAGAAAATTAATGATTGGTGTGGCATTATTTCTCGGAATATCGTAGGTCATTTTTTAATTAACGGCAATTTAACGTCTGAAAGATATTTGCAAGTTTTACAACAACATATTGTTCCACGACTTAGGGAAATATTTCCAAACCACGGCAATCGAAATTGTATACCAACAGAAACCATATGGTTTCAACAAGACGGAGCACCGCCGCATTTTGGTCGTCAAGAGCGCGAATATTTAGATGAAACATTTCCCGGTAGATGGATAGGGCGAAGGGGGGCTATTGAATGGCCAGTTAGGTCTTCTGATCTGACCCCACTTGATTTTTTTCTGTGGGGTCATGTAAAAAATCGAGTGTATGTCACAGACCATTACAAATCGAAGACCTACAAGAACGTATAAGAACGAAATTGCCAGTATTTCTCCAAAATTTTGATTGATTCTTTGCAAAATTTTGCTCAACGTGTTCATTATTGCCAGGAGGTAAATGGAAATCATTTCGAACATCTTTTGTAATATAAAAATTATGTAATTTCTTGTTTGAGCTTCTTTTTATTAAAATCTGTTCTGTTTCAGTTAAATGTGTTATTTTTACAATTATTATTAACTATTATTATTTATTTTTTGGTCAAACTGCACGCAGCAAAGAAGTAACGATAGATAAAGACAACATTTCCAAGGCTAACAAAATTTTTCATTTTTCAAAATTTTTTTTTAAAGTTTCGATTGAAATAGGATATGGATGTGTTACATCACAGAACGCAGAAAAAAATTCTGTTTTAAAAAAAAATAAATTTGACTCTTCGTGCCATTTAAAAAAAATCAAGTTAGCTTTGTATCCCCAGAACAAATGAAGATAGAAATTTGAAGAACATCTTAAACGATAGAATTTAAATACTTTTAACCATGTACCAAATTTCAACAAGTTTTATTGAATAGTTTTCATAATATTTAACTGTATCCATACTTTTTAGCGACCCTGTATAGTGCCTTCTTTGATCAACATTTTTCATACGTCTACTAAAAAAAAAAAATGTCAATGCCTTGGCAACTAGAAAGTAGGCAACCAGTTATACTATGCTATTTGATGTTTGACATTTCATCATTAAATGCGATCTTTCACTTCATCCAAGTTTTCAAGTATTTTCACGCAAAATGTTGTCTCCTAAAACTATATGAAAGCTTTGGGATATTAATTGCAGTAACAAACCAAATCTACTACTAAAATCTGTAAAATATTATTTTAGAACAAACGATTAGATTTAAAATACTAATTCCTTTGATTAAAAATAAAATCCTTTCTACTATTAGCGTAGCATTTGAATTTAAACATTGCTTCTGCAATACTTTAACATCACTACCTCGACATCTGAATGTTGCCAGAAACACAAAACAGAAATTAACATGATTGTACTATACTTGAAAAGCCCAGTGAATCACTATACAGTGTATATTTTAAATTTAATCCTTGAATCTCAAATCTCGTATACCGTACGTACAGGGATTTTCATAATTTATATGCGCTTAAACCCTTGAGTTACTGTTGCGTTAATTTTGACATTTTTAATATAGTTTTATATTTATAAAGAGTTTTATTAGAATTAAAAAAAGAAAAATTCTAACCCACCCGAAAAAGTCATTATTTCCAGTAAGTGAGTTTTTAAATACGAACCGGCGCTGTGTCTAATATTTAAGAAAACAGATTACCTGTACGTAAATCTAGCGTCATGAAAATAAATCTTAGGAGAATATACTAAGCAGGGATCGTAGAGGTTGATTAAGCGATTTTTTTTGCTAAAATATGAATCATGCAATCTTAAAAATGGATAAGGGAAGTTACAGAACACATTTAGGTTTTGAAATACACAGTGTTTCAAAATGAATTACATCTCAGTAGGCACGTTGTATATTATAATAAGATCTCCACCTTTGGCTAGTAGTTACATACCTGTGATCAAAATGATTGTCGTAAGAAAAAAACTATTTTCCGTAAAAATTTATATATACTTATTACCAATTTAATGAGTGAAGTTAGCTACATACAAATTTCATACATTAAATGAATTTTCTTGACATTTTGCGACATTGGCGTGCGTGTTGTAGTATCTTTCGATTATTTATCTTATAATATTTTGCAAATCGTTTATATTTACATCTAATATCACCAACAATAGTATTTCTGAATACTGTAAGAAAATAAGGGAATTTATCTGTGGTAATCAGCTCAACAAACAGGTAAAAAATCAATATTAACATTAAGTGAAATAGTTTATTACATTTTATAATTTTATAGGGCTTATCATACACTTCAACGCAACGAGCTGTCAAAAGAAAGTTACATTTTCATCCCTATAAAGTTTCTACGGTACAGGAATTATTACCATTAGATCACGATAGGCGATTGGAATATTGTCATTGGTTTAATAACAATTTAAGGGACGATGACTTGCTAAACAAATCATTTTTCTCGGATGAAGCCTGGTTTTATCTAACAGACTATATCAATTTACAAAACTATTGTATCTGGTCTGCAGAAAATCCACACGAATTTCGAGAAACGTAATTGCATCCCGTAAAAGTTGGAGTTTGGTTAGCTATGTCCAGGCAACGAATAATAGGGCCAATTTTCTTCGAGGAAACTGTAACAGCCCAACGTTACCAACAGATGTTGGAATTGTTTATTGCAGAGTTACAAGAAAATGAGCTTAAAGCAGGTTATTTTCAGCACGATAATGCTCCAGCACATACTACTAGCCAATATCTTCAACAGTTGTTTGCTGACAGGTTCGTTAGAGCACAAAGATGGCCACCAAGATCGCCTGATCTAATCCCATTAGATTACTTCATGTTCGGCTATCTAAAAAATAGGATCTATAGAAACCGCATGCATACCATAGAAGAACTGAGAGATGCAGTTTTGTCACTTAATAATTATACTAATTGTATGTTATAATTTAAAGTAATAAATAAATTTAGTTAAACACTAGTTAGTATTGAATCGTAAAATCATAATTTAGTAAAGTTAAAAATTAATTACATTTCATTTTTACAAGCAGAAACACCAATCCATAGTCGTTTATATAATGCGAGTTCAAATATAGGTTACGTTTTCCTTATTTATGACAGATCCGTTTACTTTCTTATGTTCCAACACTGACTCAGTTCAAACCTTCAATACAAACACGCGGCATATACCTACACCCTGTTACTATATATAGGAGCGGATTTGACCATCATTTTGAATCTCTGTGTATGTTTCTAATGTCATTTTGACATTTGGCATTTTGTGAGTAGCAAATATAATTTTTGCTAAGGTATGAGTCATTCAACCAACTTCCGCGTAAAAATAACGTAATAAACAATTCATAATACAATACACAACAAATACAATAATAAACAATTTTTCAAAACAGTATATTTCTGATAACAAATACAATCAGGATTAATTAAAGGTACAGAAAGTTTAAACAATATATATTGTAAAAATATACATTTATGTCATATCTTAACTTATATCAGACATTCTTCATAATTTATACGAGTTACTGAATGGACAATAATGGATGGTTGCTCTTCTTAGCCATACACTCTATAACAAAAATATAATATAAATTAAAAAATTGTGTAAAACATGTTTCTTTAACATATCTGCACTGCTTACATGCTGTGTTCAAAGTAAGAACCACCATTATTTATGCAAGCATCTACCCTCTTCTTCATGTTTTCAGAAACATTTATTAATTGCTCGTTTATAATATTCTCTATTTCATTTCTTATAGCTTCTTTCAATCGATCCAGTTATGTAAGCTGTTCCGATAAATGAAATTCAACAAAGCGGAATATCATAATTTATAGGGACATTCATGATCACCCTAATTCATTTTGAAAGAGCTGTGTTAGTAAAAGCAAACGAGTTTAAATCTGTCAATTTGACAAGTGACAGATGACAATTAAATTGACAAATTGCTCGAAACTAAATAACAGTAATAAAAATTTAATAAAAAGCATTTTGTACTATATAGTTTACAATACAACAGAGCTAAAATAGAGACATTAATACCACCTCTAAAAAAAAAAAGAAACGTTTCTTTAGTCTAAACTGACGTAATCGTTGCAAGTTTTATTGCCAGAAATCAGTTACAGACATTTGATTTATTGGAACTATTTTAGTGTGCATGTAGGATTTTATAACGTACACAACATTTTAAATCAGACATAATGCTGTATAGCTCTAATGCCATACATTTCCAATAAACGCTGGACTAGTTCGATGCATCGTCATGTAATTACGGAGTTAGTATCAGGTTTAAGGTAAACAGAAAGTTATATACGAAGTATTTGACGTTAAGGTCGGTGATTATTTGTTTTTTTTTTTTTTTGGATCGTTTGAGGATTGATAGTAGGTAGGGAGGATGCACTAAAGACTTGAGATTAGAGCTTTAAATAACAATGATACCTACAGGCCAAATCATGAATGTTTGTAGTTACGTCATATTTGCTTATGACGTATGCAGCGTCTGAAACAAATTCAGGCACACCAACATTGTTTACAATGAACTGTACGAAATGACAATTGTCAAATTTAATGAGGGTATACGCAGTTTTAATAGATTTTCTTTTATAACTGAAAGGATTGGTTCAGTTTTTAGTCAACGTTGCGTTTTAAAAACAATCATGAGTAATGCAACTAATAGGATTCTAAATAGTGAACTTTTCTATTGACAATGCTTTCGTGATCAGGCTAAGCTTATTATTAAATGTGTTTCAATGAATAATGTATTACACAACAATGTAGTTCTCATATCAAAAACCTATTTCCAAATCAAAATGTAGAAAATATTCAACCAACATAAAAGTATTTAGTTTAATATACGTTACCAATGATTAATTAAACGAAAGATGATGTTTTTATTTTATGTAGCAAACATAAGTTCTATACAATTAAATGTATATACAAAACAAATATTGCAGTAAATTAAATTAAAATTATGTCAATATTGAAAGAAAAGAATAGTGCAATTAAAAATATATTTAATTTGTGTCTTCGCTCTCATCTTCTGATCCGCAATTAACTGTCAGAACAAAGTCATGTTTGCTTCACATTCGTACCACTCTTTAATTATTTTCCCTGTGTGATTTATGCAATTTTGCCAGGTGTCTGGTGTACAGCTGTCCAAACTTTCTTGCCACAATCCCAATACTTGTTTATCGCCATAACCATCCCTACCAATATGGTTATTATAATATCCTTTCGCATGTGCCCATATAAATTCGATAGTATTGAAATCGCAGTGATACAGAGGAAGTCTTGAAACTTTATGCCCATGTGCTCAAAGTAATTCATCAATAACATAAACCTTAACCATAAATTACTTTAGGAACATCTATTATATTTCTCTCTGACACATCACATGTTTTGGGCATCAATCGTGGCTTGTACAGGGCTGTTGAAGCATTCGATGAAGGAACAGCAGATGTAGCTCCCTTCTTGCGCTTTGTGTTGTAGATGATACCCACAGAAATGCCCAAAGCATTCGCAACTCTACAATTTGTATGTAAGTTTTAATTTAATAATAACCAATTACAATTTACCTCATGGACCGCATCAACGGATATTAGAGGATTTCCATTTCGCTTTTCCTCCTCGAAGTACACTAGTAAACGACTGACCAACTCTTGGCAACAAGAACTAAGTCGTTTACCGGGCATCTTGAACTGTAACCTAAAAAAATGTTTTAAGTCTTTGTATGTTTCTTTAACACCTCTAAACTTACCACAAACTAAACGATTTACTTCACTATAGCTTTGAAAAGAACTTTTGGTAAAAGAAATAATAGAAGTAAATAAAAATTCAAACCTAAAGAAGGGTCAATAGACAGTAAAAATCAGATATCAAATGTCAACGGAGCAGTAAAATGGGTTAAAATGACGTGGTTGCATGCACTGAAGTAAACATTATGAAAGGTCTTATTTACGCAATACTCGACCGTATTCTATCTCACTTCAACTAGTTTGTTGATACTTAATAAAATATGGACGTATAGCTTAAGTAGCTACGACTTATGTTATATACTTCTATCTCGCTTGTGTATATGAATGCTCCGATTTTTTGAAACTACGCTTGTCCTTACTTTACCGACCTGTTAATGACGTAACTACAAACATTCATAATTTCGTCTGTATGTAGTTATTACATAGATGAATGTTATAGCTGCTGTTAACCAGAATCCATGAACATCAACATGGCAAAAAAGTTTCAATGGAAGACTTGCATCGTTTATGTAACCCTTTCGGCTAATATAAATATTTATACACAGGGTGTTGCAATAACCACCACACGAGAGCTATGTTCTGCTCATTTGATTGCATTTGAAAATCGCTTATAATTGCTTTCTTTGTGACCAAATGCTGTATACAGGCGTGATTTGGATAATTATACAGGATGTGCGCGAAATTATGAATTTTGTTACACTTCCTTATTCAAATTAGATACACTATACAGGATGACATAGAAAAAACTACAATGCATAGCAACATGCGATACAAGAAGGATCAGGAAATAACTTGAAACAAAAAGCAATCGAAGATTAGTGTACAGGAACTTTTTTTGTTATTTTTCGTTCCTCTATCTCGTGGTACTATGCATTATAGTTTTTTCTATGTCACCCTGTATATAGTGTATTCTTAATGTCTTTGAGTAACATTGATCTTACAAATAATTATAAATTCTTCTGACACTAAATAAATAAATAAATAAGTCATTCTTATCCTAAGTCACAGGTGAAATGTAATATTTTACTGGAACTGAATTAACAAAAAAATCTTGAGTGTGAACATCAGCATAGAATACTTGCCCACTGGAACAACTTATTCCACCCTAGCTTCTTTTATACACGTTAATTTTACCATCTCCTATACAATCAACGCCTGTGTAAACACGTGAAGGAGAATTGATGAGAATTTATAGAATTCCGTGTAAACTAAAGAAAGTCTGCTATGCTGCATTAACTGGAGACGAAAGCTGTATTATAAATAACACACACGGATGATCAAAGATGCACGCGGAGATGCACATCTGTTTTCTGGAATCACTCGTTGTGATCGAGAAGTACCTATCGGTAAGTTATTGTATTTTTATATTGGAAGGAGAGTGGAAGATAGATACAATACACTCAGGGAAATATTTCCTTGCCATTAATCCAAAGAAATTCTTTCAAGTGATGGCGAGGAAATATTTATTAGGTGCTGAGGAAAAAGTTATTTTGGAGCGAATAGCGTTTTAACAAACATTTTAACAATCTATTTCTTCCTTGAGGTATGATTTCGTTGATGTCATTTTAGCATAATAGACACTAAAATAAGGTGCTACCAAACGTAATACGTATTTCTGACGAAATTGTAAAAAAGCAGAAAAAGCAACACAACACTTGCTACTGATGAAATCTAGGAACACATACGACAGAGAATATGGCAAAAACTGTATAGAAAAGATTGATGAAACTGTGCTACCTGGAATTATTAAAGCATTTTCTACGAGTTTCTTATGGTACAAACATCCAATGGTAAATGTGAATATTAACCATTAACTGATTACCATAAGTTAAGCTAATATTTGAAACAAGGGTCAAAAAGATACCAGCAAAAAAAATCTTCAAGTACTGCCTGGAGAAGGTGATTTAAAATTTATTCACGAATGATACGTTTTTAATGAAGAAAATTGTCGATGGCAAGAATCTATGAATATGCTAGTTACTCACATAAATCAACCAGAGACAAGAAACGATAAAAAGCGAGTTTTTACCATCATTGTTGAAGACGAAATGCACAGTTGGAAGCTGATAAAGAGATTACTTATCTTACGGCCACGTAGTTGCTCAGAATGAAAGACTTTTTCTGACCTATAGACGAGATCACTGATCTGTGCAGCTGTGCAACTCTTCTAGCGGTGCTAAAACCAGTATGAGCACTTTGAAGTGCCATGGTGGATGGAAGAATACCTCGGTTACTGAAGGATATTTAGAAGAGATAAATCTTGAAAAAAAAAAATACGTTTCAAGAATGTTGGCCGACATACCTTCTGGATCTGGCTTTTCCATGCAGATCCTACATACCCAGATAATTAAACAGGAAAAAACGTTTGCTACAAGCAATCTAACTATTGCTAGAATTGCCAGTTTTATATGAACTCACCTGATATAATTATTAATCAGTATATATCGTACCTTTATACCACAAATAGTGTATATATACGAATTCTGAAATTCGATCAAATGAGCACCATATATGTCGTTCCGCGCTTATTGTAACACCCTGTATATAAATAGCTATACCAATCGAAAGAGCTGTATAAACGATGCATGTCCGCCATTGAAATTCTTTTTCTATTTTCCACCGTTTAAAAGTTATTTTGGATAAACTAAATTTTGGCCGAACTTCAAGGGCGTTTTACACCCCCTAAAGTATATATATTTTAAATCAGGTACACATACAGTAGTCAATGCCAAATGGAACGATTATAACCGATTTCTGAAATTCGATCAAATATAAGCACAACATACGTCATTCCATGCTTATTGTAACACCCTGTATATAAATAGCTGCATCAATCGAAAGAGCTGCATAAACGGTGCATGTTCGCCATTTTTTTCTATCTCCCACCGTTTAAACATTATTTTGGATAAACGAAATTTGGGGCGGATTTCAACTTGTACCCCTTAAAGTGATATTCATATACGCAAGAGGCAAATTTGAGGGATACCCTCTTGACATAGTTCTAAGGAGTTTGAACTTCACGAGACGATGGTGTCAATCGATGGGACATCAATGTCAACCCCACTAAGACAACCCTAGTAGCATTTACCAGGAAAAGAAAATCCAATCTTAGAACCATAAAACTGGATGGGCAAAATATAGAATGGAGAGCAGAAGTTAAATATCTAGGCCTTACCCTAGACAATGAACTTTTGTGGAACAAACACGAATTTGAAGTAACCAACAAGGCCAAAAGAGTTCTGATGGTGTGCAGAAACTTTGCAGGGAAAAATTGGGGATGCAACCCAAAATACTGCTTTGATGTATACAGCGATAGTGAAACCGATCATTCACCTATGCATCAGTAGCATGGAGCAAAAGAACTAATCTGGCCACTGCGGAGAATTAACCTCTCGAAAGTGCAAAGATTAGCATGTGTATGCATAACGGGGCCTATGAGAACCTGCCCAACCACAGCTATTGAAGTAGATTGGATCTTGCCTCCCTCCACATTGTAGTAGAGGGTGTGGCGAAAAGAACCGCACTAAGAATGGTCAAGGAAGGAATGATTAGGCATAGGCCTCAATCTCCTGACGGTGATCAAACCTGGTATATGCCTCGGGATGATATGTTAAAAAAATTTGCTTTGTGAAAGAATTCACCATAAAACTAAGTAACAGGAGCGAGTGGGATCATTAACACCATCTTGAACTTGAATAGTAAGATGCCATCAAATGGTATACTGATGGCTCCAAAACGGCAGAAGGAACTGGAATAGGAATATATGGCCTAGAACTACATATTTGGGAAGCTTGGGAAAATACCCAAGTATATTTGAGGCGGAAATACACGCTATTGGAAGATGTGTTCAGTTCATTATGGATAGGAACTATCGGAAGCAGGAGATTATCATCGTGTCTGATAGTCAAGCAGCCATCAAGGCGCTGAACTCATATGAAATCAGCTCCAAGATGGTCTGGGAAGCCTAGGGAAACTAAATGAGCTAGGCAAAGAGATAAAGTAACCCTGCTGTGGGTTCCGGGTCACACAGGAGTGGAAGGAAACACAATAACGGATAACCTCGCAAAAAGGATTGGAATGCCTTTGTGGCCTGAACCCTTTTCGGGTTAAGTTAGCCAGTACAATACTGAAGAAACTAAAAATGGAAATGGAGCAGAGAAAATCCAGTTACTGGGAAATCTCCAGGAATGAGGCAAAGTAAAATTCTTCTGGGAATTTATAACCAGAAGAGGTTTACAGAATGCATCAACCTGAGTAAGAACAATGTTCGCATATTAACAGGATACTTTCAGGCCATTGTAAACTGAAAGGACACCTGGAGTAAAGCTTGGATTGGAAAAAGTTCTTGAATGCAGATTTTGTGGGGAACAGGATGAAACACCCATCCACCTCCTCTCAAACTGCGTAGCACTGTGCAACTCGAGGGCATTGCACCTGGGAGCATGTGAAATCCAAGAAGGGAGTACTTACCTAGGACTGGGGCCTCTGACAACCTACACTTTCTGGATGGAATAGGATTGGAGCATGCTGTAAAAGCAGCAAGAATAGGGACACAAATAGATCTTTTAGGTCGCAGTGTAACACCACCCTTCTATTACATTACATTACATTACATTACCCCTTAAAGTTAAAGGTTCTCTTGTCAGTATACAATTAGCAGTAATATCATGCAAAAACTCTCTACCCTCTTAAAAAGATTTCATTTAGAATAGATACTTTGAAAAGAAATTATTTACATTTCTGTCTGCAACCAGACAGAACCAAATAAAAGTCGTTTAAACAATTCCCCAGTCTAAATCTTAAACACCTGAGCGATAATGACAAGAAAAAAAAAATATTCAATCTTACTCACTTCCTGACGATGTCGTCATATTTTTTTTTCTTTACATAAAACAGCACTATTAAGAAACAATTAAATCACAGATTACGCGACCCACTTCGTTGGTAAGGACATTTTCTCGATCGCTTAATATAAATATTTACCATTCTAGAGCTGTAAAACTTTTAATACCTACGCGACCACTAAAAAGAAGAAAAAAAAGTGCATCTGAGTTTTAATTGCTTTAAAATCGTATAGAATCGTAAGACGCAGGTACCGCTTTCATTAAAAAAAATGATCTTTTAAACATTTAGTATTGGTACGAGTTGAAAATAAGATCTTTTTATATCTTTTCACTTCCTTATCTTCTTCGGCAAGCATCTTCTATATATGTTTGGACGCAGTGTAACAAATCACTAAAAATAAAATCTTAAACATCGTGAACAATGCGATAAAATTAGTGTATGACTTAAAAAGCGTCTGGAAGTTAAGATTTAACGATAGCTATTACGAGTTAATAATATTTATGATTTGCCCTGAAAGAATTATTTTAATTTTAATATTTTTTGACGGTTTCGTAAATTTATACTTTTTCCACGCAGTGCCAAAACAGCAAGTGTTGAAGATTTCTGAGAAATACATTTTAGTGCCCATTTTAAATAGGAACAGAAGTTATATTTAATTAGGAAGTAAGTATCCAGTATACTTTAACTTTTTTAATCTTTTCTTCTAAAACAGAAATACGGTTTACTGAGATACTATAATAACTTAATAAAATAATGAGGAACGAAATAAAATTACTGATATCTGAAATAGAATTATATCTCCTTAATAATAACTCCACAATATGTATTACGGTAAGGATATAACAATAGCCAATACAAGAAGTTGCGTCTGCAAACCTGCAGATAACGATGTGGCTGAACTTAAGAGTAGAATTTAGATGCATGCTTGCATTTCCTTCCTTATGTAGTAAGTTACCAAAAGGAGTTGACAACTAAAATAATCTTTATCATCCATGGAGTATCTCTATAAACCAGGCTCATGCTATGTTATACAAGATAAGTCTTTTTTTTACAGCCTATATTTGAGGATCTCGAAAACCATAAAAGAAACGCTTAGGATTAAATTTTCTCCATTTATTATAATGTATATTAATTTGAATCTTTAAAGGCCTAATCCTAATATGCGTTTGTTTATTTAATGAAATGCACCGTTTAAATAAATATTAGCAAAAAATTCGCCAATACCTTTTCATAATTTGTAAAGATAGAAAAAAAATTTACTATCGTTTTTATTGAACTTTAAAGAGAATTTCTTAGATTTTATTTAATTTGCTTAGGATTTTTTGAGTTGTAAACCATATTTGGCTGTGAGATATTCTAATAATGCATCCTTTGTCTGCACGGCTAAAAACTGCGTAAGTAACTGCCATATTAGGAAACTGTTGTTGCCAACTCTGCATGCACTGATAAATGGAATAAACGCCTCCAGCGTATTAATAAAATTAATAATAATAATGTCCTTTATTTCCAAATTGACAACTGATATGTACATCATTAGGAAGGTCAACACAAAAGAAAGAAAAATGAAATATGAACAATTATTTTATAATAATATAAATATTACTTAATTATTATATTTTACAATGAAAGAAACTCTTCTATTTTATATAAAAAGCCTTGCTTATTAACATTTGTTTTATTTCTTTCTTGAATTGTTTACTTGATAGGTCATATTTTGATTTCATACCGTAGATTATTATAAAATTTTATTGCTTGATATTTAACAGACTGCTGCGTTAAAGATATTCTGTGATAAGGAACAGTCAAAGTTGAATTGCTTCTTGTTGAATATAACTAACAGCTTCTTGCGGGTTTCGCCGTGTGTCAAAACTTTCGCTCGACGTTTCGCTGTTCATACTGACAGCTTCTTCAGGATAACTGAACTGATTCTCCATATATATATACGCCCCTGGTGCATCCAACCGTGTAGTTTCCGCTCCATTGACCGTGACGGTTCGTAGTAGGCTCTTCCACCTGTTGCTAAGGTGGTACCCTTCTTCTCTGTTAACGGTTTTATGCTTCTCTATTTCTATGGCTTCCCTGATGAGTCTTTTCCTGTAGTTCTTGGTGGTAGTTATTACTTTTACATTCTTGAAATCCATTTTGTGTCGGTGTCGTGTATGTGTTCTGCCACCGCTGATTGCTCGGTCCTTCTTAATCTTGCGTCCTCTCGTGTTCTTTTATTTTTTGTCGATGGCTCTCCTGTTTGTCCGACGTAGCACTGTCCGCATTGGTATGTTATCTGTAGATACTTCTGTGCGCCCCTGGGTATCTTATCCTTTGCGGTCGGTAGATACTGCTGGATCGACGTTGCAGTCCCGAAGCGTACTTGTACGTTACGTTTCTTCAAAATTCGGCCTACTTTTTTCGGTGACTCCTGCTATGTAAGGTAAACACGCCATCCCTCTTCGTGGTTCTGTAGTTTCTCCAGTGTCGTCTTCTTCTTAGTGGCTCTCCTTATGTCGATGTCAGTGTAACCATTCTTCTTTAGTGCTTTCTCCAAATGTATCTTTTCACTGGTAAGATGTTGTTCGTCACTGATGGTTTCGGCTCTGGATAGTAATGTTTGTATTAATGTCCTCTTCTACATCGGATGATGGTGAGATCTTGCATGCAGATACTATCGGTGTGCGTCTTCTTTCTAAATACTGCGTGCTGTGCATCCCTCTTTTTTTTCTTAACCATAACATTCAGGAAGGGAGATTTCCATTTTGTTCTTTCTACATGGTAAACTTGATGGCTGGGTGCTGTGAGTTTATGTGTTCCAAGAACCGTTGTAGTTTTTCTTCTCCGTGTTGCCATATTACAAAAGTATCGTCGACATATCGCAGCCAACACTTGGGTTTCATATCGCTGGAACTTAGGGCTTCTTTTTCAAATGCTTCCATAAACAAGTTGGCTATTACTGATGATAAAGGGCTTCCCACTGCTGTTCCGTTCTTCTGCTCGTAGTATTTTCCTTCATACAAAAAGTATGTCGTGGATAAACACAGTTTCACTAATTCAATGATGTCTTCTTGTAGTCCAAGTTCTGGAAGTAAGGCCAATGCGTGCTCCGTGGGTATGTTAGTGAATAGCGATATAATGTCGAAACTTACTAAAATGTCTGTAGGTTCAGTCTTTAGCGTAGACAGAATATCCACGAAATGTTTCGAATTCTTCACATAGGTTCTTGTTGAATACTTATGTAAATCCGACTGAGTTTTAAAATTCTCTAAATTATTTTTTGCAAAAACTAAACAGTTGTAAATGTACAATGACGGAATAGTTAATATTTTTAGAGATGTAAAATAAAGTTTGCAGTGTTCTGTAGTACTAACTTTTAATAAGCTCTCACACATTTTTTTTGTATTTTAAAAATTCTTTCACTGCATTCCGTGTTACCCCATAATAAAATACTAGGGAATAAAAATCTGAGTAATATATTAATTTAGCAGTGTCTGCGTCTGTTAGGTCTACTGTCTCTCCGGATTTGGTAAACGGTCGTGTTTAATTTATTACATAAGAAATTTATATGTGTGTTCCGTTTTAAGTTAGAGTCCTATGTGCACACCTAGCATTTTTGACAGAACTTGTCTGCTCTGGTCTCGTCTCGAATACGATATTTTGTATTTGTTTCATTTAGTTTTAATTTATTAGCTCTAAACCATTTTTCTGCATCCGATATGCCCACCGACTCCAGCTCAGCCTAAATCTTCTGCTGTTTTTGCTTTAAATACTAGAGTAGTGTCATCGGCAAACATAATTGATTGGCACATCTGAAGATTAGCGCATAAATCATTGACATATATAAGGAATATTATCGGTCCCAGTTTAGATCCTTGTGGTACTCCACAATCTATGTACTGTTATTTCGAACGTTCATTAGCAATCATCACCATTTGTTCTCGATTTGCAAAGTACGATTGAAATAATTTTAAACGATCACCTCTTATGCCATAAAAATCTAATTTTTCAAATAAGATATTGTGGCTAACACAGTCAAATGCTTTGTTAGATAAATCTAACATTGTCGCAGATACTTTTTATTTCTCTCGTCGAAACTGTTAATAACTGTATCGATTAGTTCACAAATAGCTTGTATCGTTGACTTATTTTGTAAATAACCATATTCTTCTTTGCAAAACAAAGACTTTCTGGTTGAAATAGTCAAGCAATCTATTCTTTAATATTTCTTGGAACACCTTGGATATGACCGGTAAAATAGAAATTGGTCGATAACATCCAGGGTCATTTATATTGCCTTTTTTGTGGAGTAGTATAACTTTGACTGTTTTCAACCCATCGGGAAAAACATTATCACGGATACAGAAATTTAGGAGTTATATACTTTAAGATAGATGACGTCATGCCGTATATATCTTCTACAGCAGATTGTTTAAGGTTCATAATTGTGGTAAATACTTCAGTTTCCGAGGTATATTCTAAATAAAAAGACGTATGTTGATATTTTTCTGATCGACAGTAAATCGACTAATCACCTCCGATATGTTGAAGCGCGTTTTGAATTCACTTCCTCGAAGACTACAATTATGTCTGGACACTGATGGCTACCAATTTGAACAGTCGTTATAATTTTTTCATATTATCTTTAAATTTGAATAAAACTTTTATCTACGTTAACATAAAAGTGTTGCTAATTTGCGTATTTACCGAATACATGCTGCAAACTTCTCCTACACCCCTCACCACAAGCTGTACTAAACTGGAGGTACTGCTGTGAACTGATGGTTCTGGCTTAAATTTAAAAACTGCACGTGATTCTAAATTACAATAGGACAATGCTATTTCCTATACAAAGCGAAAAAATTAGTTTGTTCAGGAAGATAATTCTTTTTTTTTCAATACAAACCACGTGGTTTCAAATTAAAATAAAATAAATTCGTGGAACACTAGAAATTATAAAAAAATGACAACTAAAAGCAAGAACAATGCTTTTATTCACCCAACCGAGGTGATAAACAAAATAAAACGTAACAGCAAAATAGAAAAACTAAAAAAATTTGACTCTTTAAACTATAATGAGAGAATTAAAACTAAAATATATCTTCCTGCACGAAAATAATAAATGATCTTATATCTATAATGTGTACACATCAGTGTAATAACAATTATTATTAAGCGAATTCCTTGATGGACAGAATAAAATTCAATTTATGCGAATTAAAATCTCAAGAATTACAAAATGACAAACAATGATCAAAACATACATGTACTCACGCTAACATCTACCAAGGAACTGCTTGACAAAAAGCTACAGCTTCGTACAACGCAATTGCACAAAATCTCCGACAAAATCTAGTAGAATAAACATTAAATCAAACTAGCAAGCGTTAGACAACTAATTGAATAGAATTAAATTAAAAAAAACTTAACACTACCCCAGTGACCAACTATATTTATTTCATATTTTATAAATATTTAAAAAATATTAAATCTTTCTTGAATATTAGTTATATTAATATAATATGCATAAAATATATTATAAGAAAATATATTAGGAAAACATTTAAAATTATATATGTTATGTACGCATTAATAAATATTTATTGCAAATGTTTCTCAATATATTTTTCATAACTTTGCAAGAATATTTTGCTTTGTATTTCTGTAAATATTTATTTCATATAAAAAAAAAAGATTGAATTTTTGCTTTTGTACATTTGATGCGTAGGACGAATAATATAAAATGGGTTAAATATACATACATATTAAGTAGATATGTACCTATTTAAAATGATAGTTTAAAGATTAAATTAGATAATATATATCTAATATGATTTAATTAGTATTAAGTTGAGCACTGTAACTTTTCTATTATATATCTGCGTTTTGTATTATATTATTGTAATATTTGTAAGTTGCGAACGTCAACACAACACCTCTATTCATTACGGTGCCGGTGTTATATGATTTAGTATTGTTTATGCGTCTATAGATTAGGTACATAGAATGCATACGCGCACGTGCGTATCATCAACGTTTTCATTCGTTTGTCCGTTACATGTTATAGTTTATAATAGTATACGATTAGGGCAGATTAGGGTTAACTGTGTAATTAATTGTTGCGGGGTGTGTTTTAGTTTTTGTGGTGATTACGAGGTATGCAAAATTTTTTGACATGTCATGCATTTATAAGATAATTGGAATGCTCAATATCGCTATGTACAGAAATCGTTTAATAATAATTGTAGGAATTTTATGCATCATATATGTACTACATCTACCAGTAAATTGCTAGTGATTTGCTTAAGAGATTCATCTCGGTAGATAAGCGTCATAACCTCAAATAGAGGCTAGAATACGTTGTGTTGTTTTATTGTTTGTACGTAGAATGTTTTCAAATATTATGAAATAAAGTAAAAATAAGTATCGTAAGTATTAGAATGTAGCTACCACTCCAATTATTGTAAATGCTCAAATGTATTAGTAGGTGTTGATAATGTTGTACGATGTTTTATTCATGATATGATCTAATACAATTGGCATTGTTTTAGAGGCCACAAGGAAACGCCATGAGAGCGCCACTACCGAAGATATGAAAAAAGCCATAGGGTTGTACCTGGCACCAGCCAAGGCTAGACTTAAAATGAGTATTTTTCATTTTATTGGCTTATTTCGAATAAAATGATAATAAATACGTTTGTTTTTTTATTTAGAACACTTCAATTAAAAAATAGTGATTAATTTGATAAACCTTCAGTATGCCTTAAAAGATACCAGAATTATTGATTATTAATTTGTATGGTGAGTGTGAAAAAACAAGTTCTTGCCTTTTAGACAACTCTATGTATGTTTCAACTTTTCGTTATCGACGTTATACATTCTAAATAACCAAGAACAATTTTAGTTCATTTTGACAAATTAAATAGATTGCATAAAAAATCTCAATTTTTATATAAATAATATTTTACAAATATTTTAGAAAAAATATAGTGCTTACATTAATTTAAAAAAAAAAAATTTGAAAGATATATTCAAAAACCTCTCACGAAAAATATTTATAAAATATATTTTTAAAAATATCTATGTAATATTTCTGGCTGTTAGGGTAAATTAATTAAATCAAATAATTAACTAAATTAATACAAAAATACACATTATTGTGGAAATTTCTCGATACAATGATTCAGCAAAACAGAAAAATCATCAATCAAATTAGGTGACTTAAAATACACTCGCGGAAAAGTGGGTTGCCACAGCAGTACGTTTCGATAGCAAAGCTCCAGAGTTCAGTGTTTCTGCTGATGATGATAGCTTTGCTATCGAAACGTACGTCCAGTTTAGTGCAGTTTGTGGTGAGGGGTCTAGGAAAAGTTTGCAGTATTACCAGTACCACAGTTTGGAGTATTTTTGTCATACTGAATTCATAATAAATAAATGAATGATTACTGCCACAGTACTTATCTGATTACGTGTTGCAGGATTTATACACTTCCTATGAGCTGTTCGTGTGACTTAAGAAAGCGCTGTACAATTTTTCTCAATTAAGATTATCGACTCAGAATTAAATAGAAATTTGTCTTAGTTTGTCAGCATTTTTCTGATGGCCACCGTGTATAAACGAAAAGCAATTTTCTACTCCATTTTTCAAGGTGGCTGCTTCAGAGAAGCGTGTGAAGGAAACTTTTAGATTCAGCAAGACCCCCTCTTTCTCAAAAAAATTTAATTCCACTCTTTCACAAAGTCCCTGGCGAAATGCAATTTCACCGTACCAAAAACGAGTTAAGTTGGGAAAACGAGCAAACAATATTCTAGTAGTAGTAGACAACTGCTTCTTCCGACATCCTTGTTTACTTTTTTCCTAAGTTGCGAAACTGATATTCGTGCGCGTGTAAGAGCAACACAACAAGAGAGAGAGAGTCTCTCTCTTCGAGAAAGGAAAAAGAAAAAAGCAGGGCACACTTCGTGCATCTGCGCATCACGTCATAACATTGTTCCTTAACAGCTTACAGCTTACGAAATCCCTAATTAATATTCACGCGCTCCATTACAGAAATGTAAGTTCTCGTCTATTACGATCCCCGGCCAATAATACGCGATTTATTAATAACACAAGCATATAATCGTTTCGTGTGTTGTGTACGTTTGGTACGTTGGCTGCACTTTTTCCGAACGAAAAAAGGCCTGACTTCTGGTCAGTGAATAACCGCTGAGGTGTATTTATACGAATGTATACAATAAACTATTCTGTTACATGCGTTCTTACACACATGCTATAGAGTATAGAGGATGATGGGGAACTGGAAACATGAACAGATATCGGTACAAACAGAGAAAGAGAAGTTGTAGTTCTCTTATTATCATAAATAATGGCGGGATATTGACTTTAGGTGTGTTGTTGTATGTGTGTACTTTTATAAGGGACATTGAACCTATAGATTTAGAGTTTGTTAACCGATTTGTTGAGAATGTATTGAAGCCTACTATAAAGCATCCCTAACAGCCAGAAATATTACATAGATATTTTTAAAAATATATTTATAAATATTTTTCGTGAGAGGTTTTTGAATATATTTTTCATATTTTTTTCTAAATATAGATAAAATATTCAATGAAAATATTTATCCCATATTTTAAAATTAATGTAAGCGCTATATTTTTTTTAAAATATTTGTAAAATATTTAAATATGAAAATTGAGATTTTTTATGCAATCTATTTAATTTGTCAAAATGAACTAAAATTGTTTCTTGGTTATTTAGAATGTATAACGTCGATAACGAAAAGTTAAAACATACATAGAGTTGTCTAAAAGGCAAGAACTTGTTTTTCACACTCACCATACAAGTTATAATCAATAATTCTGGCATCTCTTAAGGCATACTGAAGGTTTATCAAATTAATCACTATTTTTTAATTGAATCGTTCTAAATAAAAAAACAAACGTATTTATTATCATTTTATTTGAATAAACCAATAAAAATGAAAAATACTCATTTTTTAAGTCTAGCCTTGGCTGGTGCCAGGTACAACCCTATGACTTTTTTCATATCTTCGATAGTGGCGCTCTCATGGCGTTTCCTTGTGGCATCTAAAACAATGCCAATTGTATTAGATCATACCATGAATAAAACATCGTACAACATTATCAACACCTACTAATACATTTGGAGCATTTACAATAATTGGAGTGGTAGCTACATTCTAATACTTACGATACTTATTTTTACTTTATTTCATAATATTTGAAAACATTCTACGTACAAACAATAAAACAACACAACGTATTCTAATCTCTATTTGAGGTTATGACTCTTATCTACCGAGATGAATCTCTTAAGCAGATCAACTAGCAATTTATCTGGTAGATGCAGTACATATATGATGCATAAAAATCCTACAATTATATTATTAAACGATTCTGTACATAGCATATTGAGCATTCCAATTATCTTATAAATGCCATGACATGTTCAAAGTTTTGCTTACCTCGTAGTCACCACAAACACTAAAACACACCCCGCAACAATAATTACACAGTTAACCCTAACTGCCCTAATCGTATACTATTATAAACTATAACATTTAACGACAAACGAATGAAACGTTGATGATACGCACGTGCGCGTATGCATTCTATGTACTTAATCCATAGACGACGCATAAACAATACTAAATCATATAACACCGGCACCGTAATGAATAGAGGTGTTGTGTTGACGTTCGCAACTTACAAATATTACAAATAATATAATACAAAACGCAGATATATTAATAGAAAAGTTGCAGCGCTCAACTTAGATACCAATCAAATCATATTAGATATATAATTATCTAATTTAATCTTTAAACTATCATTTTAAATAGGTACATACCTACTTAATATGTATGCATATTTTACCCATTTTATATTATTCGTCCTACGCACCAAATGTACAAAAGCAAAAATTCAATCTTTTTTTTTTTTATATGAAATAAATATTTACAGAAATACAAAGCAAAATATTCTTGCAGAGTTATGAAAAATATATTGAGAAAACATTTGCAATAAAATATTATTAATGCTACATAAATATATATTTTTTAAATGTTTTCCTAATATATTTTCTATAATATATTTTATGCATATTATATTATATAACTAATATTCAAGAAAGTTTAATATTTTTTAAATATTTATAAAATCTGAAATAATATGTTGTCACAGGGTTTTTACACTAGGATGTTATATTACCTTTCCACACTATTTTGGCTCATCTTGTATATAAGTTGAGTGGGCAAATAAAATATACATATTATTTCATCATCGTCCAATTGTGTGACAATTTTTCGGTATTATTATGCATCGTCTATTCGGCGAAAATTCAGATTTTCACCGAAGAACGATTCTCGGAGTATCAGGCGGTTACAGGCAGTAAAAATGGTTTATGTGGCAGGCGCTGACTTTTTTGGCGCCGGGCCAAAGCTAGATGGTGCAACGACCGTCAAAATTTTGTCACTGATTTTCTTTTTATTTATGTTTACAAATCACTAAAGTGCCATCGAAAAAATATCGTAATTTAATAGCGTTGTATATATAAGATTTCTATACGATATGATTTGCAACAAATAAATCAAACAGCGCTTATATATTATGTATAGTAATAAAATAATAAAATATATTAAGATCATTTTAGACTCATACTGATGTGTGCTTCTGTGTAATGCATATCGTCGTAAAAACATCTGCTCAAAATAGCCTACCGTAATTGCTAAAAAAAGCTCTGTAGTAGTTCAAAATAGCTGAGTGCTGGTCTGCTGTCAATTCTAATATGCTATGTATAAAACAGTACATATTTAAAACCATCTTATCCGTTTGCTCGTTTAGAATATACATATGTAACATACACAACTAATACATTTAGTTCATTAATAAAAATATGTTTCCTCTTATAAATCCACTACATTCGAAATTGGTGTGGATTTCAAATATGTGCTTGATTATTGAGTGGCTCGCCTTCGCGATATGTGTATTTATTTTGGTAGAGGAAATTATCATTTCCTGCGTTTTGATCAACTGGGTATTCAATGAGGATTATGATTATAAACACACCATCAGTAGTAGTGTATTATGAAGTTATTTTTGGATGCGCAAGTTGTAACGTGATAACCGTAATAATATAGTTACCTAGAATTAATACCAACTCTCAATAATTGCAACTTTATTTTTTCTGCGGAATGAAAATGTGTGTTAGATACGAATTTAAATGTATACAAGATCAGACAGCGATAGACTATTTACCTCTCAACAGCGGTAAAAATTATCTGACCTTAACCCACTTTTTGTCCATTCGAACAAATATTTTTGGAAATCGTTTGCTGTATCGGTTAACTAAATATTATTTTCTTTTTTAAATAAGAATCAGTGATAATTCAATTTATTTTTTTAAACATTTTTGATATTCTTTCTTTCAATAAAACTGCATTATATTTACTTCTGTTAATAATAAATGAAAGTATTGTGAGATCGAATAACACTGTCCTGATTCTATTACACTGTCCACGAAGATTATATCAATATTTACATCCACTGTTTCGAATGAAGTCCCTAACAGCTAGAAATATTACAAAGATATTTTTAAAAATATATTTTATAAATATTTTTCGTGAGAGGTTTTTTTTCTAAATATAGATAAAATATTCAATTAAAATATTTATTCCATATTTTAAAATTAATGTAAGCGCTATATTTTTTCTAAAATATTTATATGAAAATTGAGATTTTTTATGCAATCTATTTAATTTGTCAAAATGAACTAAAAATTGTTCTTGTTATTTAGAATGTATAACGTCGATACCGAAAAGTTGAAACATACATAGAGTTGTCTAAAAGGCAAGAACTTGTTTTTTCACACTCACCATACAAGTTAATAATCAATAATTCTGGCATCTTTTAAAGCATACTGAAGGTTTATCAAATTAATCACTATTTTTTAATTGAAATGTTCTAAATAAAAAACAAACGTATTTATTATCATTTTATCTGAATAAGCCAATAAAAATGAAAAATGCTCATTTTTAAGTCTAGCCTTGGCTGGTGCCAGGTGCAACCCTATGGCTTTTTCATATCTTCGGTAGTGGCGCTCTCATGGCGTTTCCTTGTGGCCTCTAAAACAATGCCAATGTATTAGATCATACCATGAATAAAACATCGTACAACATTATCAACACCTACTAATACATTTGGAGCATTTACAATAATTGGAGTGGTAGCTACATTCTAATACTTACGATACTTATTTTTACTTTATTTCATAATATTCGAAAACATTCTACGTACAAACAATAAAACAACACAAACGTATTCTAACCTCTATTTGAGTTATGCGCTTATCTACCGAGATGAATCTCTTATGCAAATCAACTAGCAATTTATCTGGTAGATGCAGTACATATATGATGCATAAAATTCCTACAATTATATTATTAAACGATTTCTGTACATAGCGATATTGAGCATTCCAATTATCTTATAAATGCCATGACATGTTCAAAGTTTTGCTTACCTCGTAGTCACCACAAAAACTAAAACACACCCCGTAACAATTAATTACACAGTTAACCCTAATCTGCTCTAATCGTATACTATTATAAACTATAACATGTAACGGACAAACGAATGAAAACGTTGATGATACGCACGTGCGCGTATGCATTCTATGTACCTAATCCATAGACGCATAAACAATACTAAATCATATAACACCGGCACCGTAATGAATAGAGGTGTTGTGTTGACGTTCGCAACTTACAAATATTACAAATAATATAATACAAAACGCAGAATAGAAAAGTTACAGCGCTCAACTTAGATACTAATTAAGTCATATTAGATATATATTATCTAATTTAATCTTTAAACTATCATTTTAAATAGGTACATATCTACTTAATATGTATGCATATTTTCCCATTTTATATTATTCGTCCTACGCACCAAATGTACAAAGGCAAAAATTCAATCTTTTTTTTATATGAAATAAATATTTACAGAAATACAAGGCAAAATATTCTTGCAGAGTTATTAAAAATATATTGAGAAAACATTTGCAATAAAATATTATTAATGCTACATAACATAGATATTTTTTAAATGTTCTCCTAATATATTTTCTATAATATATTTTATGCATATTATATTAATATAACTAATATTCAAGAAAGATTGAATATTTTTTAAATATTTATAAAATATGAAATAAATATAGTTGGTCATTGGGGGTTAGTTAATGAAACACAGTAATTGTGAGGTTTTTTGTCTAATTGTGCGTATGCAACTTAATATACACTAATGTCAACCCGAACAACAGGTGTAGTGCACCAAGATTGCATTTGAGATATGAGTCATTCAACTAACTCCCGCGCAAAAATAATGTAATAAACATTTTTCAAAACATTATATTTCTGATAACAAATACAACCAGGTTTAATTGAAGGTATAGAAAGTTTAAACAATATATATTGTAAAAATATACATTTATGTCATATCTTAACTTATATCAGACATTCTTCATAATTTATACGAGGTACTGAATGGATAATAATGGATGGATGTTTTTCAAAGCCATACGCTCTACAACAAAAATATAATATAAATTAAAAAATTGGGAACATGTTTCTTTAACATACCTGCACTGCCTACATGCTGTGTTCAAAGTGAGAAGCACCATTATTTATGGAAGCATCTACCCTCTTCTTCATGTTTTCAGAAACATTTATTAAATGCTCATTTGTAATATTCTCTATTTCAATATCTTATTGCTTCTTTCAATTAATCCATATCATGTAAGCGGTTCCGATTTATTTTTTAGATAAACCAAAAAAAAGTCAAACAATGTAAGATCGGGTGATCTAGATGGACAAGGTTCGAAGTCAGTAACTCTGTTATCAAGAAATTCCTGCAAATACTCTCTTGTTTCTCTTGCTGTATGAGCAGGAGTATTGTCATTTTGAAAATAGCCTAGCTGTAATTCATAATCAAATAATTGTTCCACAAATTCATGTAATATAAGTCTAAATCTGGCTGCTGTTATTGTATCCTCAAAGAATATCGGTCCTATTATTATACGTCTCCTGGATATTGCAACCCATATCCCTATTTTTACATGATGCAATTCCTTTTCCCGAACAACATGAGGATTTTGTACGGCCAAGACTGTCACACACAGCATCGTCAAAAAATAAATGTTTGGGCAGGTATTGTCGAAAATCAAATTTGTGGACCTTATTTTTTCTGCTAGGTACACAACTTTATAGGTGATTTAATATCAAAGACACTTTGTACATCAAAGAGAAACTGATTGCATTTAGCTGTTGTGTATGCATCTATGAAGTTGTGAATAGTTCTTATTCAAATAAATTTTCTTTTAAGAAGATGCAAATCACTTAAATTGAAATTAAAGAAAAATATTTTGTTGTCATCAACTATGATATTCTTGAATAAAATAAAAATGTACATATACTTGGAATGAAAAGCAAATTTGTTTCATCTATGTAGAATAATAAATAGTATGTTTTATTCTGTTCTCTTCAAATATCTAAAATGAATACTAGGTATATCATAGAAGTGTCATTTATACTTTTCCTATATTAAATAGACGAAAATGCTACTTTATTTTGAAGAAAATTAGTCAATCTTTGAATCTCCTTAACAACTTTCTGTCACCAATTATTGCCAACATTTTGATATTTATACAATTTGACTAACTAATTTGAATTGCTAATACGATCCTCATGTTGAAACTTGTTGAAGACAAACCTCTAAATAATCCTAAAACTAATCATCTCCGTTTAAACACACCACACTAAATTATTTTTAGAAAGCAATTATAACAAGTCAAACCTAAATAGACATTCACTGGCGTCATGAGTTTTTGCATTAGGCCGAACCTAATAGCAGTTCCGCTTCAAACAATTCTTTGTGTACGTAGTATGTCTTTTGGGCGAATTCTTCTTTTATTAGACGTAGGTGTTTATTCTCGATTTACTTTTCTTTTGTACTGCGTGTGTGTTTGAAAGGAGCCCACTTACGCGAAGGATGTTACGTTTGTAAGTTTTTCAAGAGAATAAAAGAAGTTTATGCAAGAGCGGGATACGCAAACCGCAGACTGAATCATTTTTCTTTTTGTGGAAATAGGATAATTCATTTTTATTGTGGATGATAGACGCATAAATTATTTTGTAAAATTCTAATTTATTGCAAAGGACAACAGGTGTAGACAAGTGACTCAGATTCTGGTTTTTATATCCAGCAGAAAGTCCCAACAAATAAACATGTAACAATTTGTCAAAATAAAGTATTTTGGCGCCAAGTGTTGGCGTCAATTTTGATTTTACAATCCAATAAAAAAAAATCGAATTTATCTTTTTCTTATTTACGATGTCTAACCATCAAAATAAACCACTTAACCCACCGACGCCATCCATAGACTAAGCTAACTACTCGATTTATGTAAGTTTATGCAGCGCAAATGTCATCTGTCAACGATCGTGTAATTTTTATCAAGTTGGCTACGCGATCGCGACTGCTGGCGCCACACGTCTTGCATTAACAAGGTAACATGCACGGCCTACTATATGTTTTTTTTTTTTGTTTTTATTTTCTGATTTCGTGGAAATATAAATTTGTGATACTCTAGACTCTAGACGTATGAGTCAACAGTGTGTACTGTATAAGTTATGGGTTGGGTTTGCCTAGATATTAAAGTAGGCCGTGATGGATAACGTTGGGCAAGTGTTTCATGTTTCATATCGCTTAAAATAAGTGAAGAAGTGTCTTTACGTCGGGTGGGGTTAAAATATTGCCTAGAGTGTTTATTTTCTATTAAGTATCAGTAATGATGGTGGTCTTGTTATAGTACGTAAGACATTGTCTGCAGTGTTTAAATTGATATACAGGGTGTTTTCTAACCTACAAGTTAGTACCCCTACCCCAGTGGACCAACAATTATTCATATCTTATAAATATTAAAAAATATTAAATCTTTCTTGAATATTAGTTATATTAATATAATATGCATAAAATATATTATAGAAAATATATTAGGAAACATTTAAAAAATATTATGTTATGTAGCATTAATAATATTTTATTGCAAATGTTTTCTCAATATTTTTCATAACTCTGCAAGAATATTTTGCTTTGTATTTCTGTAAATATTTATTTCATATAAAAAAAAAAGATTGAATTTTTGCTTTTGTGCATTTGGTGCGTAGGACGAATAATATAAAATGGGTAAAATATGCATACATATTAAGTAGATATGTACCTATTTAAAATGATAGTTTAAAGATTAAATTAATAATATATATCTAATATGATTTAATTAGTATCTAAGTTGAGCGCTGTAACTTTTCTATTAATATACCTGCGTTTTGTATTATATTATTTGTAATATTTGTAAGTTGCGAACGTCAACACAACACCTCTATTCATTACGGTGCCGGTGTTATATGATTTAGTATTGTTTATGCGTCTATGGATTAGGTACATAGAATACATACGCGCACGTGCGTATCATCAACGTTTTCATTCGTTTGTCCGTTACATGTTATAGTTTATAATAGTATACGATTAGGCAGATTAGGGTTAACTGTTTAATTATTGTTGCGGGGTGTGTTTTAGTTTTGTGGTGACTACGAGGTAAGCAAAACTTTGAACATGTCATGGCATTTATAAGATAATTGGAATGCTCAATATCGCTACGTACAGAAATCGTTTAATAATATAATTGTAGGAATTTTATGCATCATATATGTACTGCATCTACCAGATAAATTGCTAGTTGATTTGCTTAAGAGATTCATCTCGGTATATAAGCGTCATAACCTCAAATAGAGGTTAGAATACGTTGTGTTGTTTTATTGTTTGTACGTAGAATGTTTTCAAATATTATGAAATAAAGTAAAAGTAAGTATCGTAAGTATTAGAATGTAGCTACACTCCAATTATTGTAAATGCTCCAAATGTATTAGTAGGTGTGATAATGTTGTACGATGTTTATTCATGGTATGATCTAATACAATTGGCACTGTTTAGAGCCACAAGGAAACGCCATGAGAGCGCCACTACCGAAGATATGAAAAAAGCCATAGGGTTGTACCTGGCACCAGCCAAGGCTAGACTTAAAAATGAGTATTTTTCATTTTTATTGGCTTATTCAAATAAAATGATAATAAATACGTTTGTTTTTTATTTAGAACAATTAAAAAATAGTGATTAATTTGATAAACCTTCAGTATGCTTTAAAAGATGCCAGAATTATTGATTATTAACTTGTATGGTGAGTGTGAAAAAACAAGTTCTTGCCTTTTAGACAACTCTATGTATGTTTCAACTTTTCGTTATCGACGTTATACATTCTAAATAACCAAGAACAATTTTAGTTCATTTTGACAAATTAAATAGAGTGCATAAAAAATCTTAATTTCCATATAAATAATATTTTATAAAAAAATATAGCGCTTACATTAATTTTAAAATATGGAATAAATATTTTAATTGAATATTTTATCTATATTTAGAAAAAAGTATGAAAAATATATTCAAAAACCTCTCACGAAAAATATTTATAAAATATATTTTTAAAAGTATCTATGTAATATTTCTGGCTGTTAGGGTAGTATTACTAAGAAAAATAAAACTTAACATTTCTTATAATTTGTAATTTTTTTACAGTTAAAAATAATATCTTTTATTCAAATAAATTACCTTAACGGCAAAAAAAACTATTTTTTAGATATATGATATCAAGTATCCACGATTTTCTTAAAGAAACTATTTATTTTATACAAAGTCGCTACAATTACAGATAAAGTAGTAGCAGATTTACGTCAAAATTGTATTACAAAACTGTAAATTATCACGTCATGATGTTCTAAATATAATAACAAAGTTTTCTGGCCTATAATTGTAAATACGTTAAACATATTCCACAAGTACAGAAATTGTAGTGAAGATGGCGCTTCTCCTATTGCACTAAACTAAGTTTCAATATTCGATATAAGTTTTCTACATGACAGATATAGTTATCAAATATTTATCTATTACTTGCCAGATAAATATTTCTTAGGAACTGTTATCACAACAGTTGCAGTTCTAAAAGTAAAATACCTGAAGGTTTTAGTCGCACAAAATTGTTCCAAAATCGTACAAGAATTTTACCAATTTTTTTTTTAATTTGTAGTTTACTTTAAGTTCAATAATTTTTCTGAAAGCGTTACAGAAAATATCTTCTCCAAGTACATTTATCTAAAGAAACAAGAAATCTTTTTTTAACATGACATCTAAAACGCCAGCAATAAATTATTTTTTTTCATAAACCTAGAGATATTTTAAACAACAATTTGCGAAAAGAATTTCGCTGCCATGAATCCTGATCTCCATACAGTAAACATTTACTTTGCGGAAATTATTCAACCAAGAGTATCAGGTCACAAGAATACCTCACAGACAAAAGATCTCGTTTAATCTTTTGCTTATGAAAAATTGCTAGAATGAAACTTAATATTATTACGCTAAAAAAAAAAGCGCGGTTTAAAATAAGGATCGCCAAAAATACATATATATTTTTGGGAAAAGAATAGTTTTTATTAGGCCTATTTTCATTGATACATCCTCGGCCAGCAAGGTGTTCCGAATTAGAAAACTAATTTAAAAAAGAAGTGCTTAAAAATAGATTATGAGATTTTTATAATTTCAGCGATCAAACGAAAATTGTTTTTTTCATAAAAAAAAAATATATGTCAAGGTTAAGTTTAGAGGCACTTTCTAATGGGTGACACAAATACGACTGTAGATTTTAAATAGATTTGCGTAAATATTAGTGGTGAGTGAGCTGAAGAAGACATCGTTATCCTCAAAGCAGACAAAGGGAATGCAACAGTACTACTAAATAAAGAAGATTACCGGAAAAAGATGAATGAACTACTTGACGAGAACACCTACAAGGAAATAAGAAAAGATCCAACGGAGAAGATCACAAAAACAGTAAGGGAGAGCATAAAGATTTCATCGATACCTAAAGAGATGCAGAACAGATTGCTACCAAGAGCCGCTAGACCACCCAAGCTGTATGGAATACCAAATAACATACAAGAAGTAGTGCCATTAAGACCGATTGTAAGCAACATTGGATCACCGACTACGATTTGTCGAAATATTTAGCTAACTTACTAAAGCCATATACCGGACAAGCTGCAACGGTATGTGAAGAATTCGAAAACATTTCGGATATTTGTCTACGCTTAAAGACTGAGCCTACAAACATTTTAGTAAGTTTCGACATTATATAGCTATTCACTAACATACCAACGGAGGACGCACTGGCCTTACTTCCAGAACTTGGACTACAAGAAGACATCATTGAATTAGTGAAATTGTGCTTATCCACGACATACTTTTTGTATGAAGGAAAATACTACGAGCAGAAGAACGGAACAGCAATGGGAAGCCCTTTACACCAGTAATAGCCAACTTGTTTATGGAAGCATTTGCAGAAGAAGCCCTAAGTTCCAGCGATATGAAACCAAGTGTTGGCTGCGATATGTCGACGATACTTTTTGTAATATGGCAATACGGAGAAGAAAACTACAACAATTCTTGGAACACATAAAATTCACAGCACCCAGCATCAAGTTACCATGGAGAAAGAACAAATGAAAATCTTCCTTTCCTGGATGTTATGGTTAAGAAAACAAAAGAGGGAATGCTACAGCACGCAGTATTTAGAAAGAAGACGCACACCGATAGATATCTGCATGCAAGATCTCACCATCATCCGATGCAGAAGAAGACATTAATACAAATATTGCTATCCAGAGCCGAAACCATTAGTGACGAACAACATCTTACCAGTGAAAAAGATACATTTGGAGAAAGCACTAAAGAAGAATGGTTACACTGACATCGACATAAGGAGAGCCACTAAGAAGAAGACGACACTGGAGACAACTACAGAACACGAAGAGGGATGTCGTGTTTACCTTACATAGCAGGAGTCACCGAAAAAGTAGGCCGAATTTTGAAGAAACGTAAACGTACAAGTACGCTTCGGACTGCAACGTCGATCCAGCAGTATCTACCGACCGCAAGGATAAGATACCAAGGGCGCACAGAAGGTATCTACAAGATAACATGCCAATGCGGTCAGTGCTACGTCGGACAAACAGGAAGAGTCATCGACATAAGAATAAAAGAACACGAGAGGGACGCAAGATTAAGAAGGACCGAGCAATCAGCGGTGGCAGAACACATGCACGACACCGGACACAAAATGGATTTCAAGAATGTAAAAGTAATAACTACCACCAAGAACTACGGGAAAAGACTCATCAGGGAAGCCATAGAAATAGAGAAGAATAAAACCGTTAACAAAGAAGAAGCAACACGTGGAAGAGCCTACTACGAACCGTCACGGTCAATGGAGCGGAAACTACTACGGCCAGGGGCGTATATAAGAAGAATGTCGGACCATGGAGAATCAGTTCAGTTATCCTGAAGAAGCTGTCAGTGTGAACAGCGAAAGTTTTGACACACGGCGAAACCCGCAAGAAGCTGTTAGTTATTAGTGGTGAGTGAATCGGTACCAAGTAGCATCCCAAAACAGGCTTGCTTTGTTGTTTTTTTATGTTTCACGAAACTTAACACTAAATGGGGAAGTAAGAGGTTTAGGAGTCATTCCATTGCTGCTATAACAAAGCTTAAGTCACAGTAACACTCGGTTGATATTAGCATACATATGTCTCACCTTACCAAGGCTCTTCAGTGCTACTGGTCAACCTAATGTATTAAGTTATATATATGCTTAATAAGTGGGAGAATAATTGAATGAGAATTTAAAATGAAATCTCATTATTAACGTGAAAATATTTGCTAAATTGTCACACACCACAAACCATGATCTATTTCTACAGCACAAGTTGATGCAAGGCTGTCTTTGCGATGGGAACAATATATGTAGTTTAATTTTCAAGAGTTTTAGCATAAATGACACCATGCTTTTCGAGATTTTACCCTATCTTCCATCCAATGTACCAGATTTTTAAATAAGCAAGTTACCATAAGTATTTTATTATAAATTGTAATCAAATTAGCAGAGCATTCTTTACTATAGTTCAAAAAAATATCTGTACTACAGTAAAAAAGAAAATTAAATATCTCCAAATAAACTGAATATTTTACACACTACCAATATTACATTTTTTATAACATATGTGTAGGCTTTTAATGATTAAACGTACATACATCTGTTGATACCTCATATTGAAACAAAAAAAAACTTCGTAAAGATTAAAGAATTTTGACAAAGAAAAACGAATATCCGAAAAAAAAACTGTTATAGCAGAGATATATCAAACACTAATTGCTTCTCAAACACTAACATTTCCAAAATAATATACGGATTAGTTACAGGATTTATAAACAGCTCGACATTTGAACGCTAAATCTATTATTTGATATTAACGAGGTATGCCATTTCTACTAGATGTGTACAACATCCATACAGAAAGAATGATTACACAGTGTGAACTATGAATTACTTGACTAATGTTAGTATAATAGTGTGTTGCTTAGATATTAATAAAGTGAAACTGTTAGTTTCAGATTTAGGCCAATAGGAACCCTGAAGATGCTCCATACGATTAAAAACGAAACGTCGGCCAGTATGAAGAACGATAAGCAGAAGCTTATGTGTCAATTTAGCCTATCAAAGGGCTTAGAATTATATACATATATTCCAAACTAGCGGAAAGACCAGCAAAAAAGAGAAAATTACAAATTCAAAGTGGAAAACATAAGCCAGAGCAGTAAAAGTAAAGAAAAGAATATTCACGGAGGAACAAAAACTCTAAGACACCACCTAGAAGAAACTCTGCACCCAGACAATGTCAAGATTGCAGATGATGATGGTAATAGACAAGCATCACCTGGAAGAAACATTAAATCAAGAACAAATGGTTGTGATTCAAGAAATGAAGGTAATTGACGATTACCCCAAATAGGGTCATCAATATCTTGTGATTCACGAAGGAAATTCTTAGCTGGAGAAATATCCTAAATGACTTTGCGCTGGACAGAAGAAACGGAGCATTAACTCGAATAAAACGTCAATAGTACTGTTCACTAGGATGAAGAGGGTGGAACACTTAATATCCACCCACTATTCAAGGTGTAAATTTAGATAATGTAAAATATTTACACTTCTTATATGATAAAACACTATTTGGAAGAGATCAACGACAAGGCAATGCTATCATCCTTATGGACATGTAGAAGATTATGTGGAAAATCTTGATGGCACTCTCCAAAGATAGTCCGTGTGATGGTACTACGTCCAAGTATAATCTATGGAGAAGAAGTTAGAGTTGCAACAAACTTATGTCCATTCAAAAGATTGCAAGGATGGCAATCACGCGTGCAATGTCTTTCTCTCCGTCATTGGCAGTAGAGGCTCTGGACCTACTACCTAACAGCATTCCGCCTATAGCACACCGCGAATCACTTGCCAAATACTAATATCTGTTTGGCCAATAATCTGCTGGAATTGGTTACTTGGAATACCTTCCGCCATGATATATACTTGACGAATGGTCGATACATAACTTCGTACCTCCTTTCCAAATAAGAGAGGAATGCAAATGCAACAAAAAAATACTGACGAATGCAGACACCTACTAGTTTACGGACGGTTTGAGCACAGGAATTCCAGTGAGTCTATGTATGTATGTAAGTAAAAGGGTGGTGTTACACTGTGACTAAAAGATCTATTTGTTCCCTATTCTTGCTGCTTTACAGCTGGCCTTCCAGTCCTATTCCTTTTAGAAAGTGTAGGATGTCAGAGGGCCCCAGTCTAGGTAAGTCTCCGTCTTCGATTTCACATGCTCCCAGGTGAAATGCCTTCGAGTTGCACAGTGCTACGCAGTTTGAGAGGAGATGGATGGGTGTTTCATCTTGTTCCCCACAGAATCTGCATTCAGGATCTCTTTCCAATCCAAGCTTAGTCAGGTGTCCTTTCAGTCTACAATGGCCTGAAAGTATTCCTGTTAATATGCGAATATTGTTCTTACTCAGGTTGACGCATTCTGTAAACCTCTCCTGGTTATAAATTCCCAGGAGAATTTTACTTTGCCTCATTCCCTGGAGATTTTCCCAATAACTGGATTTTCTCTGCTCCATTTCTATTTTTAGTTTCTTCCAGTGAGTCTAAGAATCAGAAGATATTACAACCGTGGACAACAGACAACAATCTTCCAGGCTGAAATTGACATGTGTGCTAGAGAGATTTTGGATAAAAATGGCAACCACAAGTCAATAAAAATTGTCAGTGACAGTGAAAAGCGGTGCTGAAGAACTAGACACGAAAAAATGCAACCAGGAACTGATCTGAAACTGTAGTAAACATACTTTGGATAGAATCTGTCCCTAATTTGGGTAGCTCGGCACTCACTTATTCTTGAAAATGAAAAAGCAGACACCCTTTTTCGTAAGGGCAGGTTAAATTAAGCCAAGGTTAAAAACTTGGCGTGGATTTAATTGGATCTAAGGACCTTCCAAAGAGGCCAAGGCGGTAGGAACGAGTAAGATATCTGGGATATCTATATTAATTAGGTACTAGTAGAACTTCCTAAATAGCCAAAAACACCTAAAAATTCTGTCAGTAACCAAATTTAATCGTAAAGAGATTTAGGCCATGAGACAAGGGTAAAATTATCGAATGGGCAGATTTATCTAATGAAATTAACCAAAAAAACCTAAAACTTGAGCCTAAAACAAACAAAAAAACGAAGAAGCAAAATATAGGAATCCAAAAAGTCGCAGCGAAGAAAAAAAATCTCATGAATTACTTTCTTTGAAGCATACTGTATCTGCGTCTATCTTTTCGGCCAGTTCAATGTAGGTCACCGCACAAAATCCCTCTTTCTCTCTCTGTCTCGTAGGTTAGCCGTGTGTAATGCGCTAAAAATCCGATTTAGAATAATTCCCTGCTGTAAATATTTTCCAAGATGTTTATCCTGCCGTGTTTCGGATGTCAAAATAAATAGGGTTTTCATTGGACCTAAGCGATTTCGAATCACCGGCTCTCGGCACGTGAAGCTATGTATCGGTTTTTAGATGTCAGAGGAAGATTTTTCTTGGTCTTATAAATGGTGCAAAGATTTGGACTGTTTGAAGGTTAGGAAGTAATTTTTTTTTCATTTAAAAATATATATTTTTCCGTGTATTTTGGTCTGGTAGCTACGATGTTGAAAGAATCTTTGGTTATTTTATCAAACATTGAAAATGTTATCAAAATGTATGGTTAAACTTCGTAATGATGGAACTGCAATCCAAAATAGAAGCCATCGTATGAGTACAAATTTTCGGAATAAAATTGAAGAAGGTTGAAAAAATGCTGTAAATGTCGTACCTGGGGGTTGGGAGTACCTACCATCATATCAGGGTTCGCTCAAGACGAGATGGTTAGTGGCGGCTATAAGTTCGTCCTCTCTGCTTAAAACCGGAGCAGAGTGAATGAAGACCGTTTGCTATGAACCACTGCCCCCTTGCCCAAGCTGTCGTGTCATGGCTAAGGGCTTGCATGGGGTTCTACAACAATGCCAGTTGTTGCTTTCGGCTACGCCTTTGACAGGCATTGCTGGGTATCACTGGTGCAACTAACAGTACAGGGACCGCCTCTTTGGAGACCTTTAGACTGAAAGCCAACAACCTGTGGCATCCCAACTTCAGGGTGGGAGGACACACTTATACTACGGGCACGTTGCTGGACGGGCCATTGCTATAAATGCCCACGGACAGCATGGCACCCGAAATTATCTTCACTGAAAAGGTGAAAATCTCCATACCGAACAGAGACCAGGCGCGTAGTGAGATCACTGCTAACGAAAACTGGTACACGGATGGATCCAAATTCAGCCAGGGGACAGGAGCCGGTATTTGCGAGCCCAGTCCTAATCAAAGGATATTCATAAGCCTGGGGAAACATACAACGGTCTTCCAGGCAAAGGTATTCGCCCTTGCAGCCTGTGCAAAATGATTGCAAAAGGGGGCTACATGAGGAGGGAAAATTAATATAATGACTCACAGCCAGGCTGTCATTAAGGCAGTCTCAAACCCTGTAACTAGGTCAAAACTAGTTAGGGACTGCAAACAATCCCTCAATGAACTGGCACGAGACAACACGGTGTCTCTGATTTGGGTGCCGGGACATGAGGATATAAAGGGCAACGTAATCGCGGATGAACTAGCCAAGGAGGGCTCTGAAAGACACATCAGGGGTCCAGAGCCCGTATGTGGGATTACTAAGGATTCCGCAAGAAGGGAGATCTGGACCTGGTTAGATAAAGAAAGTACAAAGAAATGGAGGTCGACTGAAGGTCAACTTCATACAAAACGCTGATAGGGATGGGGATGGTAGTTTCTCTGATAACCTACTCAAGCGCAGTAAGAAGAAGTTAAACCATTACTGTGTTGGTAACTGGACACTGTCCTCTGAAAAAGCATCTATACAACACAGGCCGTGTAAGCGAACCGTGGTGTAGAAGATGCGAACTACAGGAGGAAACGAGTTTACATGTAATCTGCACATGTGAGGAACTAAAGGTATCCAGGCAGAAATATTTCGGGAGAGATCTACTGGAGTCCTCGAAGGTCCTCAAGTTTCCACTGGGCAAGATACTGGGCTTTATAGAGAACACCAAGCTGCTCGAGTGGAAATAAGAGAATCAATAGGGATGGTACAATGAGCACCAAGCTCAAGTGATCACCCTAACTTGAATGAATGAATGAATGAATGAAATGCTTTCGGCTACCGAAAGCCCAACTGTTAAACCAGGTCCCGAAAGGGATGGGGGTATTGGTTTAACTGCACAGACCAGGAGGAGACAACCTCAACAAAAACCTAAATCCTAGGCTGATGGGATGCGCGGCTGGATAGAAGACCAGTCTACTAGTCCAACCTTGGGGCACCTGGCGCACCCAATTGTATTTAGCCTTACCTCTGCATGCGGAGCTCTGTGGAGGTGGACCTTTTCTTCCCTAGCTACTCGCGAGATCAACCATGGAGGAAGGATGTTTATGTTTATGAGCAAGACCTCCATAAGAAGCCTTCCACATCCAAAGTGAGAGTACCTCACAAGGAAGGAATAAAGGGAGGAGCAGATTGGGGAACAGGATGGCATCCATCCCCTCTCAAATTGCGTAGCACTGTGCAACTCGAGGGCGTTGCACCTGGGAGCACGTGAAATCGAAGAGGAAGACTTACCTAACCTGCGGCCTTCTGATATTCTACGCTTTCTGAAAGGAATAGAATTGGAAGGCCAGCTGTAGAACAGCAAGAACAGGGGACACAATAGATCTTTTAGGTTGCAATATATACATACATACAAGTCCTCCTAAAAATATGTCCTCCCCCACTGCATATAATGCTTAAGAATTCTCTCAATTCCTAATAAAAGTTACAAGAAAGCCTTCAATCTTTAAAGACACCATTAAAAAAATGTTAGCTTTTTTTCGTAATGATGCAACTGTAGCATTTCCAGAATCCCAAATAATTTTAACCTAATCTACACTTGGAAAAGCTTTCACGTGAGTACAGATCATCATACATCGAAGACTGGATCTTTGATTAGTGAAAAATATTTTTAGGTTATGCAGCATTGAATTCTGTTAAAGTTTTGTATAGAAGATTTTTTCCAAAAATTGAAAATATATCACGTTTATGCATTTTGACCTGCTGAATACGATGCCTAAAGAATCCTTGCTCTATCTCAACTACAATTTATCACAACAACAAAACCATAACGCGTGAAGCAAAAACGTTCATTTGATGTGTCAAATTAAAGAGTTCCCATCAAAACTGAAGGTGTATTTATTTCCGGCAGCAGTTCAACCATTTCTAACTTTACACAACAAAAAAAAACATTTAGAATTCAACCGAACGAGCTCAAACATATTTCGAATCGATTACCGCAGCACATTGTACAACATTTTTCCATATAGTAGCACAATTTCACAATCTTACGTCTGTCTGTACGCACTCGTTTCAATAAACGAATTCGGCTGGCTGGCACGCTTGGACCTCCTTTTGTTTATTTATCACGAAAGATTATATGTAGATTTCGACGATTTGTTTTCGCTCGTGGTGGTATTTCGACTGCCTATCAACTAATTGAGAATGCCTCAGGAATGCGTGTAGTTAAATTGTAGGGAATGTAGTAGAATGCTTTGTAAACCGTTTTAAATTAGAACTTAAACGAACTGGAAATAGTAAAACGTGTTTAAAACTGCTGTTCCTTAAACTGTTTCGATTTAATCGTTCGCCTACAGGATGTTTTCCGAGGTAAGTGATGTAGTATGTGTTCTAGAGGTGATCTTACCCAAAAAAAATGTCACATATGGACATTACCCTAACAGCCAGAAATATTACATAGATATTTTTAAAAATATATTTTATAAATATTTTTCGTGAGAGGTTTTTGAATATATTTTTTTCTAAATATAGATAAAATATTCAATAAAAATATTTATTCCATATTTTAAAATTAATGTAAGCGCAATATTTTTTCTAAAATATTGTAAATATTATTTATATGAAAATTGAGATTTTCTATGCAATCTATTTAATTTGTCAAAATGAACTAAAATTGTTCTTGGTTATTTAGAATGTATAACGTCGATAACGAAAAGTTGAAACATACATAGAGTTGTCTAAAAGGCAAGAACTTGTTTTTCCATCTTTTAAGGCATACTGAAGGTTTATCAAATTAATCACTATTTTTTAATTGAAGTGTTCTAAATAAAAAAAACAAACGTATTTATTATCATTTTATTTGAATAAGTCAATAAAAATGAAAAAGACTCATTCTTAAGTCTAGCCTTGGCTGGTGCCAGGTACAACCCTATGGCTTTTTTCATATCTTCGGTAGTGGCGCTCTCATGGCGTTTCCTTCTGACATCTAAAACAATGCCAATTGTATTAGATCATACCATGAATAAAACATCGTACAACATTATCAACACTTACTAATACATTTGGAGCATTTACAATAATTGGAGTGGTAGCTACATTCTAATACTTACGATACTTATTTTTACTTTATTTCATAATATTTGAAAACATTCTACGTACAAACAATAAAACAACACAACGTATTCTAACCTCTATTTGAGGTTATGACGCTTATCTACCGAGATGAATCTCTTAAGCAAATCAACTAGCAATTTATCTGGTAGATGCAATACATATATGATGCATAAAATTCCTACAATTATATTATTAAACGATTTCTGTACATAGCGATATTGAGCATTCCAATTATCTTATAAATGCCATGATATGTTCAAAGTTTTGCTTACCTCGTAGTCACCACAAAAACTAAAACACACCCCGCAACAATTAATTACACAGTTAACTCTAATCTGCCCTAATCGTATACTATTATAAACTATAACATGTAACGGACAAACGAACGAAAACGTTGATGATACGCACGTGCGCGTATGCATTCTATGTACCTAATCTATAGACGCATAAACAATACTAAATCATATAACACCGGCACCGTAATGAATAGAGTGTTGTGTTGACGTTCGCAACTTACAAATATTACAATAATATAATACAAAACGCAGATATATTAATAGAAAAGTTACAGCGCTCAACTTAGATACTAATTAAATCATATTAGATATATATTATCTAATTTAATCTTTAAACTATCATTTTAAATAGGTACATACCTACTTAATATGTATGCATATTTACCCATTTTATATTATTCGTCCTACGCACCAAATGTACAAAAGCAAAAATTCAATCTTTTTTTTTATATGAAATAATATTTACAGAAATACAAAGCAAAATATTCTTGCAGAGTTATGAAAAATATATTGAGAAAACATTTGCAATAAAATATTATTAATGCTACATAACATATATATTTTTTAAATGTTTTCCTAATATATTTTCTATAATATATTAATATAACTAATATTCAAGAAAGATTTAATATTTTTTAAATATTTATAAAATATGAAATAAATATAGTTGGGCACTGGGGTTCTTTCTGACAAGTGATTATCAGCGACTTTTTACATGCAGGCAATTGTTTTGTTTAGATTTCAGCTTTGTGACTGACATTCTTCGAAGTGTTGCAATTTTTTTAGCACGTAATATATGCCCTTCTAGAACTAGTATTATAAGGTAAAGTTGTAAACAGTTGCTTTACCAAAAGTCCCTAGCTTAAAATTTTATTTTATATTTTTGACTTCTATTAATTCTTTTTTTTTGTTTTCCTTCTAGGCGCTCCTGTTTTATACACCACGTTGGTTATGGAAATCCTGGGAAGGAGGGAAGATCCACGCTCTGATGATGGATCTGGACATAGGAATCTGCTCCGAGACCGAGAAGAAAATGAAGAAAAGGCTAATGCTAGATTACCTATGCGAGAATTTCCAATACCACAACTGGTGGGCCTACAAATACATCATCTGTGAGGCTTTGGCCCTTGTAAATGTTATAGGTAAACGCATTTCTCCAGAATTTTCCACCCATTAATCTGGTTTCCCTTTATCGATTTTCCAGGGCAAATGTTTTTGATGAATAGATTCTTCGATGGCGCCTTCCTGACATTCGGCATAGAGGTAATCAAATTCATGGATAATGACCAAGAGGATAGGGCCGATCCAATGATCCAGATCTTTCCTCGGATGACCAAATGCACCTTCTACAAATATGGCGTCTCTGGGGAGATTGAGCGGCACGACGCTATCTGCATTTTACCTCTCAACGTCTTCAATGAAAAGATCTACATCTTCCTGTGGTTCTGGTTCATAGGTTTGACCTTCCTGACAGCCGGTATCCTCATATACAGGATGATAATCATACTATCCCCTCGCATGAGGATGTATTGGTTGAGATTCCGTTTTCGATTGATCAGAAAGGAAGACCTGGACTTGATAGTGAAAAAGGGCAAGATGGGAGATTGGTTCCTCTTCTGCATGCTAGGCGAGAATATAGATTCCATCATCTTCAGGGATATCATCCACGAATTAGCGACGAAATTGAGGGTGCAACTCATGGAATACACGCCAGGCTTTAGGAGCGGTATCCAAGAACCGTAGTTCTTCACCTGCGAGTGGGTTTATAGGGAACAATGCCTTATATGTGTTCTTTCTTTACCAAAGTTATTTATAATTTTTTTGTTTCCTGTTTTTATTCGATTGTTTTTACTTGATATATATTTTTCTTATTATTTTTTTTTTGTTTCTTTTGTAAGTCGTTACTGTATATGTGTAAGAGAACTTGTTTAAAAAAATAAAGTTCAATTTTTTATTTGGGGTTTTGTTTTATTTAATTGTTCTAATTTTGAAAATGTATGCGTTTCACACTTTTAATTTCTTTTGTTACTTGATAAATCATTACAAAATATTAAATATATAATATTTCGATAAAATTTAATATATCAATTAATTATTTTATCGAATTATCGAGAAACAAAAGAAATTGAAAGTGGCAACGTTGAATAATACAAAAAAATGACTGTTTTCGTATGCATTTTAATTAATCAAATTTGGCAACATTTCTGACATAGAAAATCTTTTGCCAACCATTTCTGATTAGACCCTCATCTTAAATGTTTTTTTTTTAAATCTATTATTAAGATATTTGACAACAAACAGAAAATTTAAATCTTGCAACACTGTAAAACTCCATAATATTTCAATTTATTTCAGTATTCATAAAATTTACGTTATCAAACTAATTTTCATATCGTAGACAATATCAAAAAGCTTTTGCCAGTTAACATTAATTTGGTTGACAATAAACAGAAAATTTACATGTTGCAACACTGTAAGAGTTCATAATATTCCAATTTATTTCAGCATTCATAAAATTTACGTTATCAAACTAATTTTGATAACGTAGACAATATCGAAAAGCTTTTGCCAGTTAACATTAAGTTGTTTGACAACAAACAGAAAATTTAAATGTTGCAACACTGTAAAACTTCATAATATTCCAATTTATTTCAGCATTCATAAAATTTACGTTATCAAACTAATTTTGATAACGTAGACAATATCGAAAAGCTTTTGCTAGTTAACATTAAGTTGTTTGACAATAAACAGAAAATTTAAATGTTGCAACACTGTAAAAATTCACAATATTCCAATTTATTTTAGCATTCATAAAATTTACGTTATCAAACTAATTTTGATAACGTAGACAATATCGAAAAGCTTTTGCCAGTTAACATTAAGTTGTTTGACAATAAACAGAAAACTTTAATGTTGCAACACTGTAAAAGTTCATAATTTTCCAATTTTTTTTTTCAGTATTCAGAAAATTTGGATGTAAACTATTTTTTTCATTTTAAAGCTTTTGATTAGATTTCTATCGTCATTGTTGCTTTTTCGAATTTATTACATAAATGTGACAACAATGTAAAGGTTAAAAATATTCCGATTTTCTACAGTGTTTGTAAAATTTAAATTTAGATTTAAATTTAGAATCGATTGAAGAAAAAGTTGATCAAAGATTTGGCAACATCGAAAGTGATTGCTAACATGCTGATTTTAAAATGTTTCATCAAACTTTTATATTAAAGAACCTTTTTTTAAAAATTTATTATGAAAATTTCTTGGAAAAATTAAAAAACACAAATATGGTAACACTGTTGAAGTCAAAAGATGTTCCATTTCATTTAAAGCACTGATACAGTTTGCATCTAAAGTAATTATAATAAAAATTGATTACAGATTTGGCAACGTAGCTAATATGGTTCTGCCGATTGGATCTCTATCTTAAATGTGTGTGTTTTTTTTAAATTCATTATCAAAATTTTCCGTAACAAATAAAAAATATAAATATTATAAAGATGAAAAATTTAAAAACATTCTTACTTTTTACAGTATTCACAGAATGTGAATCTAGAATCTCAATACGTAATAAGATTTAGTTTAGTAAAAAGGGTCGATTATAGATTTAGCAACATTGCTGATATCAAACAACTTTTGCTAACTTTGATTTTAACCTTTATTGTTTTGTGCTTGTTAATTTATCAGGAAAATTTGTTATGAAAACAGAAAATATAAATGTGGCAACATGGTAAAGGTTAAAGGATTAAAAAAGGAAACTCAACTTTTGTCAGATTTAGATTTAAAAGAAAATTTATATACATTTCTGCTATGCTCAAGTACAAGAAAATCATTTATTTTAGATTTAATCTGTTTAAACTGGCAATGTTGCAAAATTAAATATGCATATATTAAAATTATATTTTGAATTAAAAAAAAGCGATGGTTAAAAAAATGTTGATGGATCTAAAAAGTACAAATCACAGGTTTGGCAACACTGTGTTTTTAAAGTTTCTGAGGCTGGGCTTTTAGTCTGCAAATATTCATCTCTTAAATACTTAAAATACATAAAAAAATTGCTGGAATATATACCTACTCAAAAACGTGGCAACACTGTAAACACTAAATATATATCTGAAACTGGCAACGTTGCATCGTATTGATATATTAACATCGCTTTTGAATTTATTTTTTACCCATGCAAATCGCTCGAAATGTCATTCCAGATGGGGACCAAAATTGAAAAGAAAATTGATGTGCTTAGAATGAAGTAAATTACAGATTTGATATGATAGAGGTTGTAATTTGACAGTAGTACCTATCTATAAGTATTTATTTGTTAATTCGCTGTTTGTAGTATGATAGCATTTTGCATTTAGAATATTGATTGTTGATCTAGCAGTATAATATATAATATCAGAACTGATTTTGGAAACCTTCACCTTTTGTTGTTGTAGTTAGAAAATTTAAATCTAAAAATGTTTAATTTGATTTTAATTTAATTATATACAGTTTTATCATCGACTGTATGTATTAAAAACATTTCGGAGTTTCCTTCATGTAAGACTGCAACCAATTTAACGTATCGTAGCGAACAAAAGTATATGTTAAAAGATCGCAAGAGTACTTTCATATTATACAATGTAGATGCTCTTTTAATTACATAGTACTACCAACATATTAAATAAATATTTTGTCACCTCACTTCATCGTTTAAGATGTCTCTTTTTCAGTATTTTCAATGAGTGACCACATGAAAGCGTTTTGCATACCCGTTTGACAAGTTAACACTTTATTAGACTGTCCTATAAGTTGAATCACCTTTCGATAATCGTTTTGTAGACAACAGCAATAAAATTTAACAGCTTCAGATATATAAAAATACTCCATCATAGCATCCTGATAACCTAGGATGCCTTTGAGAATAAGAATTAATGATGTAGATCGTTTATATGAAATTTATTATCAAGATTATTAGTTATAAATAAAGAAATCTTCAAAAAATATACCTACATATATACAAAATCGCCATGACATTCTTAGAAAATAGTTAAAACCCAGACTTTTATTTTGAAAGCACCAGTTCTTAATTGGATCTTATGCAATTTAAACTAATTTTAATTCATATATTTATTTTTGATACTATATATAACCTCTAAATAATTCTTATAAATGTTACACTGTTGTATTACCAAGCTAAAAATTTTAATTTGTCGAACTCGACTTGATCTTCAGATAATTTCATTTCTATAAATGACCATATCCGTGTTAATATTTTCGGGCATAAATGTCTAAGAAGTTAAATATATTCAAATTTATGATATGTATACATAAGCTGTCCAGTCAGGAATGGTTGTAAAGCATTAACAGTTATAACTACATGCCTACATGAAGTAACACTGCTTTGGTACTTACTTTGGCACTTAACGTATGCCTGTAATATAAGGATAGTAATATTTGCGGTTTTTATTAACTCTGTGGAAATATGTGAGGCCAATAATAAATGGTAAAAGTTAGAATTGCATATAATAAGGAATAAATATAATTTTATAAAAAAAAAATCATACTTTTTTTCGTTAAGATTTAATAAATTCTGTACCAAAATAAATAATCTCACCTCGATAAGTTTGAAGTCTTCTTAGAAACTTAAATAAATTTTTTTAATTTGAGTTTTAATTATGTACAAAATGTACAGCAATGGACTAATAAAATGTCAAGTCAAATTCGAGTTTCGACTATTCACTGCTATATTTTTTTAATAGACTTAACTGCAAAGAGAATTTAAAACTGAATAGCCAGACCTTACTAGATATAAGGAACGATTCTGAACCGATAGGAAATATTTTATACCTATTTACACATTCAAATATAAACTAGAAAGTTATAGATTAAAATATTTACAAATGAATATTATTTTAGTGCAGTAAGAAACAAACAGAATGTCATGTTGGGATATTTGAAATCAGTCTGTACAAACCTTATTGACGTTGTCATATTGTCTGTTTAAAAGAAAAAAAAAACAGTTAAGTCAATTTCTTAATTAGTAATGACAAGTCACATCACAGGTAATAATCTATATGCCAATTTTCATTTAGAATGTTTTATGTCTGTTGAATTGAATTTATGAATAACCCAGGCAGATTTGCAAATATGTGCTTACGCATTCAAACACGAACCAGTAAGTATCAAATTAAAAAAATTATAAAATATTATTATTTTAGTTCAGCAAGAAACGAACAGGGTTTAATGTTGCCATTTTCTCTACTTGAAAAAGTGTAGGGTTAACTTTTCAATTAGGGGTGACAGATTTTTTTAGAATATTATATTGCGGATAATTTTTTTTTTAAACAAATAATTAGTGATCCAACAAAGAAGATTGAGAAATATTTGCACATTCAAATGTGAATCAGAAAGTACCAAATTAAAAAATTGTGAAATATTATTATTTTAGTGCAGTAAGGAACAAGCAAAATGTCATGTTCCGAATATCCAAAACTTCAGACTTGGATATCTGAAATCTATAGGAATTTTATTGACGATCAGATTTTCAATTTTTGTTTATTTGAAGAAGTACCTACTCAATCAATTTTTTAATTAGTATTTGCAAGTGGCAGGTAATAATCTTTAAATAATTGTTTTTTTTTTCAGAATATTCTATTTCTGCAACATTTTTTAAATCAGTTATATGAATGATCCAACAAAGAAGAATATTTACGTATTAAAATATAAGCCAGAAAATACTAAATTAAGAAAGTGTAAAATATTATTATTTTAGTACAGTAAGAAACAAACAAAATGTCAGGTTGCGAAATTCTAAAAATTCAAACTTGGGTATTGAAATCATTCTATTAGGAATCTTATTAACGATCAGATTTTTGATTTTGATTATTTGAAAAAGCACACGATTAATTTTTAATTAGTATTGCAAGTGGCAATATGTATATAATATTTTTTTTAGAATAGTTTATTTTTGCTGCATTTTTTTTTAAATTAAATATATGAATAATTCAACAAAGGAAAATATCTACACTTTCAGATGTTAGCCGCTAGAAAGTACCAAATTAAGAAATTGTAAAATACTATTTTAGTACAGTAAGGAACAAACAAAATGTCATGTTGCGAAATTCCAAAAATTCAGACTTGAATATTTGAAATTAGTCTATAGGATTCTTACCTATTGACTGATCAGATTTTAGATTTTGTATATTTAAAAAGGTACCTACTTAGTCAATATTTTAATTAGTATTTGCAAGTAATAATTTTTAAATATATTTTTTTTAGAATAATCTACTTCTGCTGCATTTTTTAAATCAATCATATGAATGATCGAATAAAGAAGAATATTTACACATTCAAATATAAACCAGAATGTACCAAATTAAATAATTGTACAATATTATTTTAGTGCAGTTAGGTACAAACAAAATGTCACGTTGCAAAATTCTAAAAATTCAGACTTGGATATTTGAAATCAGTCAATAGGATTCTTACCTATTGACTGATCAGATTTTTGATTTTGTTTATTTGAAAAAGTACCTACTCAGTTAATTTTTTAATTAGTATTTGCAAGTAATAATTTTAAAAATATATTTTTTTTTAGAATAATCTACTTCTGCTGCATTTTTTAAATCAATTATATAAATGATCCAATAAAGAAGAATATTTACACATTCAAATATAAACCAGAAAGTACCGAATTAAATAATTGTTTACAATATTATTTTAGTGCAGTTAGGTACAAATAAAATGTCATGTTGCAAAATTCCAAAAATTCATACTTGAATATTTGTCATCAGTCTATAGGATTCTTACCTATGGACCATCAGATTTTTGATTTTGTTTATTTGAAAAAGTACCTACTCAGTCAATTTTCTAATTAGTATTTGCAAGTAATAATTTTTAAATATATTTTTTTTTAGAATAATCTACTTCTGCTGGCATTTTTTAATCAATTTATGAATGATCAATAGAAGAATATTAACAATGAATGAAATGATGAATTAAATAATTGTTTACAATATTATATTAGTGCAGTTAGGTACAAACAAAATGTCATGTTGCAAAATTCCAAAAATTCATACTTGAATATTTGAAATCACTCTATAGGATTCTTACCTATTGACTGATCAGATTTTTGATTTTGTTTATTTAAAAAAGTACCTACTCAGTCAATTTTTTAATTAGTATTTGCAAGTAATAATCTTTAAATATATTTCTTTTTAGAATAATCTATTTCTGCTGCATTTTTTAAATCAATTATATGAATGATCCAATAAAGAAGAATATTAACACATTCAAATGTAAACCAGAAAGTACCAAATTAAATAATTGTAAAATATTATTTTAGTGCAGTTAGGCACAAACAAAATGTCATATAGCGAAATTCCAAAAATTTGGACTTCGGATATTTGAAATTAGTCTATTAGGAACCTTATTGACGATCAGATTGTTAATTTTTTTGTTTGAAAAAGTAAACAAGCAATTTTTTAATTAGTATTTGAAAGTGGCAGATAATAACCTGTATTTTATTTCTTGTGGAATATTTTAATTTTGCTGCATTTTTTTAAATCAAATATATAAATGATCCAACAAAGAAAAATATTTACACATTTAAATGTAAACCAGAAAACACCAAAATAAATAATTGTAAAATATTATTATTTTAGTGCAGTAAGTAACAAACAAAATGTCATGTTCCGAAATTCCAAAAATTCCGACTTGAATATTTGAAATTAATCTATAGAATTCTTACCTATTGACTAACCGATTTTTGATTTTGTTTATTTGAAAAAGTACCAACTCAGTCAATTTTTTAATTAGTATTTGCAAGTGGCAGATAATAAACTTGTATTTTATTTTTTGTGGAATATTTTATTTTTGCTGCATTTTTTTTAAATCAAATATATAAATTATCCAACAAAGAAAAATATTTACAAATTCAAATGTAAACCAGAAAACACCAAAATAAATAATTGTAAAATATTATTATTTTAGTGCAGCAAGAAGCAAACAAAATGTCATGTTCCGAAATGCCAAAAATTTAGATTTGGATTTTTGAAATCAGTTTGTAGGAATCTTATTGACGATTAGATTTTTTATTTTCTCTATTTGAAAAAGTACTGCATTCAGTCAATTTCTTAATTAGTATTGACAAGTGACAGGTAACAATTTTTATGAAATTTTATTGGAATATTATTTTGTTTTTGCTGCAATTCTTTCTATATAAAATGTAGCATCAACAGCCCCTAACAACCAGAAATATTACATAGATATTTTTAAAAATATATTTTATAAATATTTTTCGTGAGAGGTTTTTGAATATATTCTTCATATTTTTTTCTAAATATAGATAAATATTCAATTAAAATATTTATTCCATTTTTTAAATTAATGTAACGCAATATTTTTCTAAATATTTGTAAAATATTATTTAATGAAATTGAGATTTTTTATGCAATCTATTTAATTTGTCAAAATGAACTAAAATTGTTCTTGGTTATTTAGAATGTATAACGTCGATAACGAAAAGTTGAAACATACATAGAGTTGTCTAAAAGGCAAGAACTTGTTTTTTCACACTCACCATACAAGTTAATAATCAATAATTCTGGAATCTTTTAAGGCATACTGAAGGTTTATCAAATTAATCACTATTTTTTAATTGAAGTGTTCTAAATAAAAAACAAACGTATTTATTATCATTTTATTTGAATAAGCCAATAAAAATGAAAAATACTCATTTTAAGTCTAGCCTTGACTGGTGCCAGGTACAACCCTATGGCTTTTTTCATATCTTCGGTAGTGGCGCTCTCATGGTGTTTCCTTGTAGCCTCTAAAACAATGCCAATTGTATCAGATCATACCATGAATAAAATATCGTACAACATTATCAACACCTACTAATACATTTGGAGCATTTACAATAATTGGAATGGTAGCTACATTCTATACTTACGATACTTATTTTTACTTTATTCATAATATTTGAAAACATTCTACGTACAAACAATAAAACAAACACGTATTCTAACCTCTATTTGAGGGTATGACGCTTATCTACCGAGATGAATCTCTTAAGCAAATCAACTAGCAATTTATCTGGTAGATGCAATACATATATGATACATAAATTCTACAATTATATTATTAAACGATTTCTGTACATAGCGATATGAGCATTCCATTATCTTATAAATGCCATGACATGTTCAAAGTTTTGCTTAGTTGCTGTAGTTGCCACAAACACTAAAACACACCCCGCAACAATTAATTACACAGTTAACCCTAATCTGCCCTAATCGTATACTATTATAAACTATAACATGTAACGGACAAACGAATGAAAATGTTGGTGATACGCACGAGCGCGTATGCATTCTATGTACCTAATCCATAGACGCATAAACAATACTAAATCATATAAACCGGCACCGTATGAATAGAGGTGTTGTGTTGACGTTCGCAACTTACAAATATTACAAATAATATATTACAAACGCAGATATATTAATAGAAAGTTACAGCGCTCAACTTAGATACTAATTAAATCATATTAGATATATATTATCTAATTTAATCTTTATAACTATCATTTTAAATAGGTACATACCTACTTCATATGTATGCATATTTTACCCATTTTATATTATTCGTCCTACGCAGGAAATGTACAAAAGCAAAAATTCAATCTTTTTTTTTTTATATATGAAATAAATATTTACAGAAATACAAAGCAAAATATTCTTGCAGAGTTATGAAAAATATATTGAGGAAACATTTGCAATAAAATATTATTAATGCTACATAACATATATATTTTTTAAATGTTTTCCTAATATATTTTCTATAATATATTTTATGCATATTATATTAATATAACTAATATTCAAGAAAGATTTAATGTTTTTTAAATATTTATAAAATATGAAATAAATATAGTTGGTCACTAGGGGCAATAAATGATCTAATAAAAAGCGCTTTAAAGGCGCCTATTCATTTAAAAACACAGACCAGAAGTGCCACAGTAATCCAACCAAAATCTCAAACACCGCAAATGGTATCGTTAAGCAACATTGCCGCCTCTACTTTTTCTTAACTTCTCATTGACATCAAGCTCGCAGCAGGGTAACCCCCCACGCATCGTTTTGTACAATATCTCCCTGAATCCACATACTTTGCATCTGCGTTTCGTATAATTCTCGTGCACCTTCTATTACAAGACCCAAAACCCCACCTGTGTGTGCACTACGTTATATGTTACATACAGCAACATTTGCGTAGGAATACTCGGCTTATTCCGTTGTTTCGTTGTTGTAGTTGACTCTAGTTGTACTCATCCAGCGGAACGCTAGTTCGTGTGACGTAAGCTGTTGGTCTCACCTGAGAGTGAGAGGCTTTGAACAACGGTAGCCTACTAGTCGCGAACATCATCTAGAAGTTAGGCGTTTGTCTAGGCGTAGAGGACGACAGTAGACGAGTGACGGTCGACAAAACGAGAAACGAAATTAAGTTTCGGTCGAATGTAGTCCTTAAAACTTAGTGAAAATAGTTTCGCAGTAGTTTAGGGGGGTAGTAGTTAAAGGATTGAATGTGTGTAATTCGATTTTTTTTTTTAAATTCACCTCGGCGCTTCACTTTAATTTTTAAAATACCTTTCAATTATTACGGTAAATTTTTTTTTTTTTTTTGGTGCGAGTGTCCAACATTTGAAGCAAGATCTATCGATACAACGTAACGATTTAACAGTTGCATCTTGTCTCTTTGTGGATGTGTTAGAAGAGGTTTCGTCGTACCTTCGAAAGAGAAGTTTCTAAGAGAAGGTAGGTTCTTTACATCTAAACGCTGTTAGCGGGGACAAAAGTTTAGCACACGAGTTTTATCTGGCGCGGTTACGCGCAGATCGGAAATTCAAAATTTCCCGCCAAATTTTAAAATACCATGTGATTCAAAATGATTGTCGTAAGAAAAAAACTGTTTTCCGGAAAAAATTATCTATACTTATTACCAATTTAATGAGCGAAGTTAGCTACAGGCCAGATCATGAATGTTTGTAGCTACGTCATATTTGCTTATGACGTATGCAGCGTCTGAAACAAATTCAGGCACACCAACATTGTTTACAATGAACTGTACAAAATGACAATTGTCAAATTTAATGAGGTTATACGCAGTTTTAATAGATTACTTTTATAACTGAAAGGATTGGTTTCAGTTTTAGTCAACGTTGCGTTTTACAACAACAATCATGAGTAATGCAACTAATAGGATTCTAAATAGTGAACTTTTCTATTGACAATGCTTTCGTGATCAGGCTAAGCTTATTATTAATGTGTTCTCAATGAAATAATGTATTACCACAATAATGTAGTTCTCATTATAAAAACCTATTTGCAAATTAAAATGTAGAAAATATTCAAGCAACATAAAAGTATTTAGTTTAATATACATTACCAATGATTAATTAAACGAAAGATTATGTTTTTTATTTTATGTAGCAAACATAATTTCTATACAACGGTATATACAAAACATAATATTGCAGTAAATTAAATTAAAATATGTCAATATTGAACAAAAAATTGTGCAATTAAAAATATATTTAATTTGTGTCTTCGCTCTCATCTTCTGATCCGCAATTAACTGTCAGAACAAAATCTTCTATGTTTCCTTCACGTTTGTACCGCTCTTTAAGTATTTTCTGTGTGTGATTTATGCAATTTTGCCAGATGTCTGGTGTACAGCTGTCCAAACTTTCTTGCCACATTCCCAATACTTGTTTATCGCCATAACCATCCCGACCAATATGGTTATTATAATATCCTTTCGCATGTGCCCATATAAATTCGATAGCATTGAAATCGCAGTGATACAGAGGCAGTCTTGAAACTTTATGCCATGTGCTCGAAGTAATTCATCAATAACATAAACCTTAATCATAAATTACTTTACGAACATCCATTTTATTTCTCTCTGACACATCACATGTTTTGGGCATCAATCGTGGCTTGTACAGGGCTGTTGAAGCACTCGATGAAGGAACAGCAGATATAGCTCCTTCTTGCGCTTGTTGTTGTAGGTGATACCCATAGAAATGCCCAAGCATTCGCAACTCTCTACAATTTGTATGTAAGTTTTATTTAATAATAACCAACTACAATTTACCTCATGGACCGCATCAACGGATATTAAGAGGACTTCCATTTCGCTTTTCCTCCTCGAAATACACTAGTAAACGACTGACCAACTCTTGCAACAAGACTAAGTCGTTTACCAGGTATCTTGAACTGTAACCTAAAAAAATGTTTTAAGTCTTTGTATAGCTCTGAAAAGAACTTTTTGTAAAAGAAATAATAGAAGTAAGTAAAAATTCAAACCTAAAGAAGGGTCAATAACCAGTAAAAAAAGCAGATGTCAAATGTCAACGGAGCGGTAAATTGGTTAAAATGGCGTGGTTGCATGCCCTGAAGTGAACATTATGAAAGGTATTATTTACGCATTACTCGACCGTATTCTATCTCACTTCAACTAGTTTGTTGATACTTAATAAAATATGGACGTATAGCTTAAGTAGCTACGACTTATGTTTTATACTTCTATCTCGCTTTTTATATGAATGCTTCCAATTTTTTGAAACTACGCTTATCTTTACTTTACGACCTATTAAGAGTATATAGAACATTCAAGACTTCCTCTGTACATACAAATTTCATACATTAAATGAATTTTCTTGACATTTAGCGACATTGGCGTGCGTGTTGTAGTATCTTTCGATTATTTATCTTTATAACTTTTTTCAAATCGTTTATATTTACATCTAATATCACCAACAATAGTATTTCTGAATACTGTAAGAAAATATAAGGGAATTTATCTGTGGTAATAGCTCAACAAACAGGTAAAAAATCAATATTAACATTAGTGAAATAGTTTATTACATTTATAATTTTATGGGCTTATCATACACTTCAGCGCAATGAGCTGTCAAAAGAAAGTTACATTTTCATCCCTACAAAGTTTCTACGGTACAGGAATTATTACCATTATATCACGATAGGCGATTGGAATATTGTCATTGGTTTAATAACAATTTAAGGGACGATGGACTTGCTAAACAAATCATTTTTCTCGGATGAAGCCTGGTTTTATCTAACAGACTATATCAATTTTACAAAACTATTGTATCTGGTCTGCAGAAAATCCACACGAATTTCGAGAAACGCAATTGCATCCCATAAGAGTTGAAGTTTGGTTAGCTATGTCCAGGCAATGAATAATAGGGCCAATTTTCTTGGAGGAAACTGTAACAGCCCAACTTTACCAACAGATGTTGGAATTGTTTATTGTAGAGTTACAAGAAAATGAGCTTGAAGCAGGTTATTTTCAGCACGATAATGCTCCAGCACATACTTCTCGACAAACCTGCCAATATCTTCAACAGTTTTTTGCTGACATGTTCGTTAGAGCACAAAGATGGCCACAAGATCGCCTGATCTAACCCCATTAGTTACTTCATGTTCGGCTATCTAAAAATAGGATCTATAGAAACCCGCATGCATACCATAGAAGAACTGAGAGATGCAGTTTTGTCACTTAATAATTATACTAATTGTATGTTATAATTTAAAGTAATAAATAAATTTAGTTAAACACCAGTTAGTACTGATCATAATTCAGTAAAGTTAAATTAATTACATTTCGTTTTTACAAGCAGAAACACCAATGCATAGTCGTTTATATAATGCGAGTTCAAATATAGGTTACGTTTTCTTATTTATGACAGATCCGTTTACTTTCTTATGTTCCAACACTGACCTTAGTTCAAACCTTCATTACAAACACGCGGCATATACCTACACCCTGCTACTATCTATAGGAGCGGATTTGACAATCATTTTGAATCTCTGTGTATATAGGGAAGGTGAATTTCTGAACGAACCTCGACCAAAACAAATTTACGCACTTTTAAAAAATGACGAAAAAAAACTATAAATTTGCAAAATCAAAATGATTTTCAAGTTAGCGAAATGTAACGATGAATAAAAACTAATGTGGCTGAAATTGAAGTATTTGTTTCTTGGCTATTAGTATAATCCCGGACGCGGCAAATTTTTTGAGGACAGGGCCAGATCGTAACAAACATTAAGTTTAGCGGGCCAAGGGCCAACTGTAACAGGGTAAACTTCTCCTAAACCCCTCACCACAAACTGCACTAAACTGTGTTCACAGTTCAATGTTTGTGCTGATGATGATAGCTTTGCTATCGAAACGTATTGTGGTGAGGGGTCTAGGAGAAGTTTGCAGCATTACCAGTACCACAAATTTGGAGTATTTTTGTCATCTAACAGGGTATATCTTTTTATTATTAACTATTTCCGTTTTTAAATCGAGTTGCTGTATCATACAGGATGTCTAAAAGCTATTGATGTATCAAAGAATCTTAATGTTACAACTCTTAATTTTTTTTTCAAATAGAACGCCCTCTGTTCTGTAGCATTTCCTATATTTTGTCTTCAACAATTTCATTCGTATTATTTTATTAACCTTTCCAAATGCCAGAATAATTTTCACTTGGTGAATTATGACTTTGATATTACAATAAATTGTTATTGCCAGTAAATATTATTGTTAAATTATTGTTTTCTATATATTCAGTACCCAGAAAAGTACATATTATTTTGCAACATTTAAACTAATTAGTGAAAAATATTAAAGTTCATGGAGCATATAAAAAGCTTGTCAGGAATCCAATGGAAGACACTTCTTACTGGCCGCCAGTAGATTTGAACAAATTCACAAAAACTCTTTTGGAATAACTGACATTTTGAAACACATCCTTGTAATTCAATACCTGCTACTTCTGAAGATCTAGGTACCTTGAAAGCATCTGTCCATAAAATTTTGAAGTACAATAAGATTCATTGTCAGGAATTCTAATCTAACTTATTGTTAGATCAAAGGAAATGAATTATGAGATATACTTTTTTTTTGTAAGACTTCAACAAAGGTTAATATTTTTTTATTTAAATTAATCTGAGGAGATGAATCAAAGGTCAAGTAAGACGGCTTAAGAAAAGGAATAATTATTATCGATGTACGAAAAGCTTGTGGAAAATTTTTTTCATTTAAGGAAATATTAATAACTTCTCGGAGTTTGGAAAGATGTCAATGGAAGACACTTCTTACTGGCTGCCAGTAGATTTAAACAAATTCACAAAAACTCTTTTGGAATAACTGACATTTTGAAAGACATCCTTCTAATTCAATACCTGCTGCTTCTGAAGATTTAGGCACCTTGAAAGCATCTGTCCATAAAATTTTGAAGTACAATAAGATCCATTGTCAGGAATTCTAATCTAACTTATTGTTGGATCAAAGGAAATGAATTATGAGATATATTTTTTTTGTAAGACTTCAACAAAGGCTAATTTATATTTTTCATTTAAAATAATCTGAGGAGATGAATCAAAGGTCAAGTGAGACGGCTTAAGAAAAGGAATAATTATTATCGATGTACGAAAAGCTTGTGGAAAATTTTTCTCATTTAAGAAAATATTAATAATTTCTCGGAGTTTGGAAAGATTTGAATAAAACTTTTTCACTATTGTACGAAACGAAGGGTGGCTTTATGTATAGAAATAAATTAAAACATGATATAGGGTGTATCATAATTTTGGATTTATTCGAAATATGATCTTTTCATATGCTTACAACATTACTTTTTTTTTTGAAATCATTTAAGGCGGGTTTCATAATAAATGTCACTTTAGCACTTTTAACAAGTCTGTCTATTATTTATGACAACTTTAAGTTAAAGTAATTTTAAAGCTTTAAAGTGACATTATGAAAATCACCCTTAATTTGTTATTCATACTTAATGAGGAGATATGTAAAATTATGTAAAATATCTTCCGTCAATATTAAAGAATGCGCTAATAGATTGGGTCAACAATGTGTTACAATTTTTATACAATCAAAAAAAGTATATCTCGGAAACAAAAGACTTTAGGGCTATTTTCTTTAAAATTTGCTGATATTTAAAAAAATACAAAATGTAATATTTTGTGGAGTGTTGTATTTAAGAAAATAAAATTGGAGTTCCGAATGCCAATAATTTTACGTTATAGAGCCTGCAATAATTTTCACGAAAAGCCTTTCTCTCCTAGCTGTCACATTTTAGAGGTTATAAAGAATTTCCTGCTATTAAAAAATGTACACAAGTATTAGAAAAATAGAAAAGTTGTACCTTCTGTAAGGATAAACACAAAGAAAAAAATACTTTCTATATAATCACTTTTCAACGTACTCATTTTAAAAAGGGAAACTCAGGTATTTACTTGCAGCGCTTATGTCCTTTAAGATCTGATTAGAAAGCATCAAGCTAAATTGGATTAAGTATTTCTAATTAGTTCGATCTAGCAGTAATTGGATACGATGCTGCAAAGATTGCAGTGATTAACGAAGAAATCTTGTTCTTTTTAGATAGTTGAGAATAATTTCGATTAAAAAAATTACCCTCCATAAAAACGCAATGGATATAATATATTATTCATGCTAAAAAAAAAATGTTACTGCCTCTATTCTGAGTATTTGTTTTCGTGACGATTATAAACAGTTTCATTCGAGCATATAAAATCTGTTAGGAATCACGGTTGTTTTTACCTAATAACTAGTCGAACGTTAAAATGTAACCGGAAAATAAGGACGGAGAATAAAAAGTAATCTTTTTTTTTGAATTAATCTGAACGATACGTAATTCTTCTTTAGAAGCATGAATTAATAATTCTTATACACTGTATCGTGAAAGAAACTGTGGAATGTATAGGAGTGTCGTAATTTTTAGGTTTTGCAGTTTAATACCGGACTGCAAATTAACTTATTGACATGCATGTATATTTGTGAAGGTTGCTATTAGCGTTGGACTGTGTCAGGTTGGATAAAAACACGATTTTATATAATGGGAGGCAAAATCAAGGACGATTTTCTGAAGGAAATTGCTATTTATGCTTTGAACAGTTTTTCCTATTTTAGTTTCGATCATGTGAATGAAGTGTAGTTTCTTGTTTAATATTTTTTTTCTATTTTGCGTTCATAAAAACGCAATTGTAACACGCTTTTGCGTATCGAAAAGTGCTTCATTGTGATACGCCTTTTTTCATTTCTATAGGTTGGCTGTATTGAATACATTATGACAGAAAGCAAAATTGACGTTTAATGCATGTAAATTGTAAATACTTTAATCAAAAATTCTATACAAATTTAGTTTACATTGTTATTGTTATGAAACGTGGAATTACTGTATACATTTACACTGACGGAACAAGTATCTTGAGCATGTATTGTTATGCCAGGCGAATTCTTCGTAACAAAGTTTTGCTGAGTTATGTTATTGGGCTTTAATGGTAGACTCTTGTGATTGAGAATCATTCGATGATATAACTCTAGAATGACCAGATGTATTGGCCTGATAAGTTGTGCGCTACACCACTTTACTTTTCATAGATGTTTCGATGTAACCTTCAGCTACCGCAGATAACTTCCATCCACCATGACGTCTTATAGTCAGCAAATCATGCCTGCGTCTGCTAAGTGTGTAGCACTAGAACGTCTGAAGCAATGTCCAGTATAAAGCTCTGAATTGGGCAATTTTAGAAAATCAGCTATTAATTTAGGCTATTTGCCAATCGTATTAATTCCAATCGGGCACGATATACAATAACCATTGCGATTGTAAGGAAGAATCTTGAATGATTAATCTTTTTTGGTCGCAGGGCGACATAATTTTTTAATTAAAGTAATCCATCTTTCATCCGTAATTGCAAAAACTCTAACGATAATTATTTTTTGTTTTAGGTACTGTCACCAAAATAATATCACTCTTAATTCTAAATCATGTATGGACATATTTGTTAATTCATCTCGTCTACAGGCATTGTGTAACCCATTATTAAACGATCTAAAATTAATCCATTACATAAAAATTACATTTGCAAATTATCGTACCTTTATTGCTAATACAATGCGTCAGAACTCTTCTATAAATTTATTAATATCTTCAATGCATAAAATTTTAGATTTCTTAGCCTCGTATCCCTCAGAGAATCGTTTTAAATAGGCTTGTAATTTAATATATTTTGATATGTCTGTATTTTATAAATGGAAAAGCAAGAACGAAGCATGGAATACATAACCATAAGGTAAAGATTTCTTATTTTACCTTGTAATTCAAAAATATGCCAATAAAATGTTTTCAGATATTGTGTTGACATTATCTGTACAGCCATAGTTCAAATTGATGGTAGCATTTTTCATATACTGCTTTTGATTTTTCGGTAATAAATTTATGACGGCGTTTATCCGCAATTTCACGCAGTTGTGGTGGCGTACAAGATAAATTTGTCTCAGTATCACTCATTTTTTACAGTTTACAGAGACTATATTATGAAATATATTGTTTAAACAATTTAAATAGCCGAATTTGAATTTTGAATTCGTCAAATGTCAATCGTTATGTCAATGTGACCAACTTCATATAAAATAAAAACTCAACATTTTTAATGAGATTTTTATTCAGTATTATTATCAATTTATAATGCAAAATAGAAAAAATAGTATAAAGGACTCGTTCATAAGTTTTTGTCGCACTCGTTCATTAGAAAACTCGCCTGCGGCGTTTTCTAAACTTGAACTCGTGCGACAAAATCATGCCTTATGAAACTCGTACTTTAATATACTATTTTATGTTATTTATATGTTATGAAAAACCACTTTAAAGAATCGTTTAATTTATTTAGTATAGTACTAAAGCATCGAATTAAATTGCTAAAATTGTTGAAGATTTAACGAGGAAGTGTCAGCTATTCACATAGAATAACTGTATACCTTTATATGCGATTAATTAGAAAGGTACTTCGTCCAATCGTGCGCTTACAAAATATACAACTTTAATAGCATGTGGTAAAATACATATTTATTACATTCGTACAGGTATAATCATTTCCTGCTTTCTGATTTTGTTCAAAAATCTCTGCATAAAGATTCGTTTTATCTGTTAAAATATTGTACACACCTGGAAAAACGGTTATTTCAATTTCGAAAAAGATAAATACGTACGCATAAATGAGCAAAATAAACGAGTTTTCGCGGTGATTTGATGCGACCAATGGCCAAGCGAGAGACAGCAGGTAATGGTAAAGGTTACTTGGATTCGATGTCGCCAAGTCTCGTTTTCTCTACTATGTTGGCTATTCCGCGCTCTGATCTATTGCACATAACGGTCTTCCATGGACGAGATGAGATCACGACCGAATATAATGTTACATTATTGCTTAGCTCTATACGGAAAGTAAGAAAGGAATGTGGCATTATGCAGGTATGCAAACTTGGAATTTCTATTCGAGTATTTTGACATACAGGGTGTTTCCTAACTTCTGTGACAAAATTAATGAGGGCACTCCTCGCCAAGTTTTAAGACGAAAATGTGGTATAAATTTTTTTCGAATGTCGCTTCGTTTTCGAGATACAGGGTGTTAAATTTTTTTTTTATTTTTTTTATTAATGAATGTCAAACGATATTCTAATGATATTTGTTCAACATAAAAGAGAATGTGGCATTATGCAGGCATGTACACTTGGAATTTTGATTCGAGTATTTTGACATACAGGGTGTTTCCTAAATTCTGTGACAAAATTAATGAGGACACTCCTCGCCAAGTTTCAAGACGAAAATGTGATATAAAATTTTTTCGAATGTCGCTTCGTTTTCGAGATACAGGGTGTTAAATTTTTTTTTTATTTTTTTTTTTTCATTTTATTTATTAATGAATGTCAAACGATATTCTAATGATATTTGTTCAACATAAAAGGGAATGTGGCATTATGCAGGTATGCAAACTTGGAATTTCTATGCGAGTATTTTGACATACAGGGTGTTTCCTAACTTCTGTGACAAAATTAATGAGGACACTCCTCGCCAAGTTTTAAGACGAAAATGTGATATAAAATTTTTTCGAATGTCGCTTCGTTTTCGAGATACAGGGTGTTAGATTTTTTTTTATTTTTTTTTCATTTTATTTATTAATGAGTGTCAAACGATATTGTAATGATATTTGTTCAACATAAAAGGGAATGTGGCATTATGCAGGTATGCACACTTGGAATTTCGATTCGAGTATTTTGACATACAGGGTGTTTCCTAACTTCTGTGACAAAATAAACGAGGACACTCCTCGCCAAGTTTCAAGACGAAAATGTGGTATAAAATTTTTTCGAATGTCGCTTCGTTTTCGAGATACAGGGTGTTAAATTTCTTTTTTATTTTTTTTTCATTTTATTTATTAATGAATGTCAAACGATATTCTAATGATATTTGTTCAACATAAAAGGGAATGTGGCATTATGCAGGTATGTACCCTTGGAATTTCGATTCGAGTATTTTGACATACAGGGTGTTTCCTAACTTCTGTGACAAAATTAATGAGGACACTCCTCGCCAAGTTTTAAGACGAAAATGTGGTATAAAATTTTTTCGAATGTCGCTTCGTTTTTGAGATACAGGGTGTTAAATTTTTTTTTTATTTTTTTTCATTTTATTTATTAATGAATATCAAACGATATTCTCATGATATTTGTTCAACATAAAAGGGAATGTGGCATTATGCAGGTATGTACGCTTGGAATTTCGATTCGAGTATTTTGACATACAGGGTGTTTCCTAACTTCTGTGACAAAATTAATGAGGACACTCCTCGCCAAGTTTCAAGACGAAAATGTGGTATAAATTTTTTTCGAATGTCGCTTTGTTTTCGAGATACAGGGTGTTAATTTTTTTTTTTTTTTTTTTTTTCATTTTATTTATTAATGAATGTCAAACGATATTCTAATGATATTTGTTCAACATAAAAGGGAATGCGGCATTATGCAGGTATGTACACTTGGAATTTCGATTCGAATATTTTGACATACAGGGTGTGTCCTAACTTCTGTGACAAAATTAATGAGGACACTTCTCGCCGTGTTTTAAGACGAAAATGTGGTATAAATTTTTTTCGAATGTCGCTTCGTTTTCGAGATACAGGGTGTTAAATTTTTTTTTTTATTTTATTTATTAATGAATGTCAAACCATATTCTAATGATATTTGTTTAACATAAAAGGGATTAGAGCATTTCAAACTTTACAAGTAGTTCATCGGCAGAGATCTGAGTAAAGAGTGTCTTAATTTTACAAAAATCGGTAATACGGGCCTGTTAAATATTGAAAAAACTTAACACTTAATTGAAACATCTTCAGGTCTCTTTCATTGTAATATAATTTTCCAACAACTTTCTATTCTTGTCACAGCAACTGTAGCATTATCTAATTAATAAAATAAACAAAACAAGTCAACTATGGACTATGGCAAATTAACTTCATGTATGTAACATTACATAGAAAAACTTCTTACAGCTTATTAAACATACGTTTAACAACCGTTTCATGCAGCAAAATGAAAGCTGAGCTATTAATTACACATTCAAAGCATGATGTAACCTGCCTTTCCTTATTCCAACTTACATAAATAGAAATACTACCTTTGTTCGAACCAAAAAAAAAAGTCTGTAGTTCCTAACTAGACAAGATCAAAACTTGATATAAACTAAGATATAAATTAATGTCATGAATTTTAATTGCTGTATTGTCTTAAGCATAGATACGAGTATCAGATGAAAATCGAGGCAAGCAAATTGGCTTTTCGGACAGGCAAACTACATGAATACATTCTGAGAATGGATTTGTTTTTATACGTATAAAAAAACTGGTCTGGCAGAGATTGTATTGCAAATTAAATTTTAAATTCTTCCCAGGTGACACATTGCTTTATTTGGAAATATTGTAGCGCAAGAGAGAATAATTTTCTGTATAAACACCGAGGTGTTAATACTTGGAATCTCGGATATAATCTGCTCGTCTTCTGCTTTGGGGAATTTTAATAGAATCCCACGTTGGAATTTATATTTTCTAACTAGGATTACCTTTTTTTTCTTGCTGGAAATGTTATAATATGAAATTTGTTTTTTTAAAAACCTAAGGAAGAATCCAACAGGAAGACCTGTATGTTTGACATCCATTTAAAACAAGTGCCAATATTTATTCCGTACCATCCTATTTGGTGATTCAACAACTTGCCTCGACCATATATTTATTGTTTGCATAAATTCATCATTGCGCCATAGAGTGCTGGCTGATTGACATAGGCCACCTATTAGGTAAGCGGAAATGACGTGGACTTCGCCAGAAGACAACTACTTAGCACTTGAGTGAGTACATCTCAAATATACAAGTGAATTATTTTGCTTCGACAGAAATATTTTCGTCTACATGTTGGAGGTAGAAGCGATTTTCACGTCGCATCCGATAAATGTAAAAACAAACTTTGTTAAGGTGTTTTTGAAGAGTTGAAGGTCACAGAATCTCATCACTATGAGTGAGTGATGACATTTTTAGCAATTATTTAGCGTATCGATAAATCGATAATTATTATTTTTCAAGGATAAATAAGGAATGCTTTAAACAATAAAATAATGGAAAATAAGGAAAGTATAAATATAGCTGACATAACCTTACGTTTTAGATAGTAGTTATTTTTATAGAATTTCAAGAGAATTGTAAACAAAATCTTTCTTCTTTATGCAAATACGTCTTTTTTAGTCATGTGTATCTTGAAAATATAGAACTAACGATACAGAAATACAATTAAATCAAACGTTAGGTAGTTTCTAACTCCGTCTTTAAACTTAACCAGTATTGAAAAACTGTATTGGTCAGCCATATTTTTCCTGCCATGTCTCCTAAGTTAAATAAGGATATAGTCGGGTGAACAAGCAAGTAATTCCACTCGAAAGTCACATAAATACTGCTAATAAACGTTAGACAGTTTCCTAGGTACAACTACAGTTAGTAATTATTATTGTCTTGTACTGTTGGCTATTTTCTGTTGGTCTTTGGAATTCGCATGAATGTTAATACGTTAAATACTTTGTGGATGAAAGAATGTCATTGTTGCGATTGCAAAAGATTTCTTTTTCCATCAATGATAAATGAATACATATAAATATTGAATGAATAGCGATAACAAAAGACACTTTGGGGTGATGTGCAAAGTTATAGAAACAATTTATTTGGTTAACGTATACCGTTATTTAAGGAGAACAAAAGGAAATAAAGAAGCCGCTCTCAAAGGTAATAGGCCTAATTAAGGGAGGAAAATAGAGATTGATAGATCAGCCACCCTAATCTTAATCTAATTTAATCAACTTTCAACTGTACCAATTTATTACCTGGAGTCATCCTGCAGCAAATATCATTCTGATCCCTCAATTAGAATTAGTCACTTAGCAGTGAATAGACGTATTTTGCACTTATTGCAATTACCATATGAATCATTTCTCAATTGTTGCCCTCATCACCAGCCATGTCCTCGGTGCCCACGGCTGCTATGCAAACCATTCTTGGGCTACCACCGCTGCATTTGGTGTTGCGATCTGAAGCAACTCTAGGGTCTTACATAGCAAATGTATTGGATGCAAGGGCTTCTCCGGCAAAGTCTAAGATCATACAAGCATCTTCAACTACATCGAACAGACACAGTACCACTGTCCGTAAAGGCGGATAAGATCTCACCCGTTTTCAGCTTCTCTGGGGGATACATTGTAGACTCCGTAAGGCATTCTTTATGAGCAGGGACAGATTAGGGTTACTCACAGGAATCTTGATGGGTTGGACGAACCCAGAGTCGAATAAGATAAGTCTCAACCAGATTGCGAACATTTTGATAGAGTACAACCTAACTGAGAAGGCTAAAATGGACATGGGGCCACAATAGTTCTTTCTGACGCTTCTGGTTAAATCCGGCCATGGAAAAAAAAGCACAACAGAAAATATAGAGCATAGAAGGGGCCGATATCTTCTCTCTGTCTCGCAGAAACTCACATCGTTCGGATACTTTCTTCTTCAAGTGCACCAATACCAATTCCATCGTTATGAAAGCTGCTACACTTGACTAATTATTGTAATGATATTGCAAATAAATTTATTCTAACGTCATGTTGTCGGTACACATTATATAAAAAAAATGCCTTCCTTAACCGCAAGAAATTACCGGTAATAATAGGTATGTTGGGCAGTCTTACGCGATCAACTTTGAAAAATGATGCTCGCAGGCAATACTGAAAGAACGGAAAAATATGGGGGATTTATTACCGCATGGTTGGCTGCTTTGTTACAATGTTTCTCGTTTCTCTTAATTAATTCCTGGCGGTTGCTATGTAATTTGAGGTTATGTATGGACGTTATGGATAGGTATAAGCGGTATGTCTTCTGGGGATGCAATTAAAAAGAATGAGAGAGGATAACAAAAAAAAATATTGCAACTACCCAACAGCATTAATTTACATAATATTAAAAATTATTTTAAAATATATATTTTATATTATTATAAAAAAAAATATGAAAAATATATTCAAAAACCTCTCACGAAAAATATTTATAAAATATATTTTTAAAAATATCTATGTAATATTTCTGGCTGTTAGGGTACCGTATACGCAAATAAGTATGTGCACATATGTAAAATATTGGCACATTTAATGCATCAACCCCTGACAGAATACAAAACACAAGTATATATATATATATATATATTTTTGTTTTTAATTCTCTGTACACGTCACCAGTTTCTGAAATCATCCAAACGCATTAGCATTCGTCCGGTGAACCACTCCGAGCATGTATATATCTTCTACGGTACTGCATGACACCGTGAACAATTACATATTTATATCGTGAACATATAAAATTACGTGAAAACGAAACTGAGAACGCTAACTGTTTTTACAAGCGACAGAGAGTTCCACAAGTGTAAATCATATTATACTTTGTATTCAACTGATGTCGCTTTGAGTTGGTTCCCATTGCGTCTTGCATCTATTGTGGCTACTGATGACTTTATATGGTAAAATACTGCACTGACTTTTTTCTATATTAGTATAGTCGTACGTGGATGTATGTGGACAATTTTCTTAACAAGGCGTTTCCCAAACTTTTTAGAGTGAGTGGAACCCTGCTCAGTGTCCACTTTTATCCGAAAAGTATGTCATTGATGGAAAGCAAACAATCTCTTTGAATCAGTGAACAATTTATGCGTATCGACCAAAATTCTTTTCCTTAGAAGCAAGCATTTTTTTTTTGTGACGTAAAGACATTTACTCGGTTGCCCTGAGCAATTAAATTGAGCTCGTTAATCTTTGTGAAAATTCTGCTTAAATAGTCCATCTTGTGTTCCAAAAAAGTATGCACGTCATTCCTTAAAATTGAAAAATAAGGGTGAAATCAGAAGCATTCTTTAAGATGGACAATCTTTTTTCTAGCAGTTTTCACATATGTAAGGAGCGAGATATATATTAGGAAAGGGTTTTTATAAATGTGTTTTGGAATTGTATTTTTATATACAGAGTGTATCAAATAAAAAAAGTAAATTTTGCTTGGGTGTTAACTACACGACATATAAAGCACAAACCCACCGAAACCGGATTTCATCATTAAAGAATAAAAAAAAGTAAAATTAGACCAAAAATCTTTAGTCCGGGCCTGATGCACGGAAACGTCATGTTAAGCAACCGCTAAACGTGGTATTATGTATAAATACATTGCACTCATTTAGTGTTATTCTTAATGGTATGCCGTAAGTGCATTTAACGTCATTCTGAATAAATAAAGGTCCTTGTAAAAATAGTCAAACTGAGGCATTTTAAATTTCTTCTTTTTATAAAATAAACATTCCTTTTTTGTTAAGAGCATTCTACGTAAGTCTACAAAGTATTATTTTTAATATCCTGATAAGACCTTCGAGTTTCACCGGGTATGCGACTTCAGTAGTTACAAAAAACGTAAATATTTTTCTTTCGCTATGTCGAATCGAGAGTTAGTTGTTAATAATAAACGGTACCACATGATTCTGAGTTATTTCTTTTGGATTTATTTAATCAAATCAAGCAAAATGAATTGAATCGAATTACACAGAAATAAATGTAGATACAGAAAATTTGCAAACACGCCTTTTTACTATGATGTTGCGCGAAAATGAATCTATACATTCCCGCGCTTTTGCCGATGCATCAAGCTTCGATTTTTTTATATGAAATCATGATGGTCCTGAAAAGGATCGTTTTTTCGAGACGGGAAGAATTTAAATAAAATGTTCGAAGTGGCTTGCACTCCAAGCGGCGATCCACACAAAACTAACAGTGGTAATGGCTGAATGATGGTGGTATGTGGGGATATACTCGGGACAGCATTTAGGTTGAGCACAGGTGCGGCTCTAGCCCACGGCATTTACAAAATATTTTTTTTCTCGTTAATGCTTACAGATAGACTCCCTGTGCATTAAGACTTTTTGATTGTATATGATTACAGCTGCTACATATTATTATATTTACCTCTATATCTGATACACCCTGTATATATTATCGTGGCTGTAAATTATTCTAATTTTAATTTAAAAACATTTCAGTAGCTCTAGTATTTATCTTCATTTTTTTGCCTTATTGCTTAATTTTGTATTCTGTTTCACATAGTTTTCCCACTATTTCTTTTTTTAAGAATTTCATTTGCAATTATTTTTCTCTTATCAATATGATTCAATTGCATAAGTTATAATTGGTACAGAAATCTTGTCGCAAAAGTATATTTTTAATTCCTTAACACTGTGGTTATTAATGAAACATGTATTCTTCGGATAACACAAAATATTTTGTATAGGTCTCTACTAACGTAACTATTGATGCGTAGACAACTGACCTACGTACACCATATAATTATTACTACAGGAATAAAAACATCACCGTTATGTGGTATTACGCTTAACTAACAGGTACAAAAATATCACAGTTCCTATCTAGTTGGATGGTTACTATAATAGGAACGAAATAAAACTATAATTTAACTATAATTGCATTCAGCAAAGCTGAAGTCGTTTTTGCTTTGCCGTGCGAACAGTGATATTACCTTATTTGCTCACTGACTAGTGTAATGTTATTATTTATTTAAACAATAGGCAGCTTGTACGTTAAGTATTCATCAATTATGAATATATTGGCGCGAAAGCATGTGTTGATTATTAATTAGAGCCGAAAGAAATGACTAAAACAACGAAAGTGTAACGTGTGATGGATGATTCATTAATTTAAGTTAATACAGTGTGTCTAACAAGAGAACCTCGCGAATAGCAAAACACGGATTCTAATATAAGTTTGCCAGTTTTTAGATCCCAAGGAGTGTTATTCGAAGACAATTTCTGTTGCTGCGGAAATTTAATTTTAGGGGGTGCTATTTGACATTGAAGTTCGCCCCAAATTTCGTTTACGCAAAATAATATTTAAACAGTCAGAGATAGAAAAAAGTTTCAATGGAGGACTGGCAGCGTGTGCGTCTTCTTTCTAAATACTGCGTGCTGTAGCATTCCCTCTTTTGTTTTCTTAACCATAACATCCAGGAAATGGAGATTTCCATTTTGTTTTTTCTCCATGGCAAACTTGATGGCTGGGTGCTGTGAGTTTATGTGTTCCAAGAACTGTTGTAGTGTTTCTTCTCCGTGTTGCCATATTACAAAAGTATCGTCGACATATCGCAGCCAACACTTGGGTTTCATATCGCTGGAACTTAGGGCTTCTTCTTCAAATGCTTCCATAAACAAGTTGGCTATTACTGGTGATAAAGGGCTTCCCATTGCTGTTCCGTTCTTCTGCTCGTAGTATTTTCCTTCATACAAAAAGTATGTCGTGGATAAGCACAGTTTCACTAATTCAGTGATGTCTTCTTGTAGTCCAAGTTCTGGAAGTAAGGCCAGTGCGTCCTCCGTGGGTATGTTAGTGAATAGCGATATAATGTCGAAACTTACTAAAATGTCTTTAGCGTAGGCAGAATATCCACGAAATGTTTCGAATTCTTCACATACGTTGCAGTTATAGTTACACCGGCCGTGAAAGCCTACGCAGTGTTAATCAATACCAATAATTCGATTGAACAACTCATAATTACAACTAAATTAGCTTAGCAATGAATCCAGAAGAGCAATAATGGTGTTGCATTCAAAAATAATAAGATTGGTATCTGCTTTCGCTAAAAACGGAAGTCCGCTATTACTACAAATATTTTTCCAAAAGTACACCAATTCAGTATAAGTCAGCATATCATAATCAACATTCGTAAAGGAGCTATATGGAAGTCTGACACACTATTGCAGGACCTTGTATATTTTCGGACGCCAACAGACAGGTATAAATAACACACGCCCTATACAAAAGATGTTACGCAACCCGTTCTTGCGTAACCTAAATTTCCGACAAGGCCCTACCGAATATAACAGAATCAAACAGGTAGCCGCACCGCCTCTTTACCATTACGTAAGCTGACCCAGTCGTGCATCGCCGAGGGGTTGGATAATCGTTTCTGGGAACCCCAAAAACTCAACGTAGATCCATCTGATTAACCTCCTTCGAAGATACGGTCGATTCGCGTCTCTGTTATTACTTAGTATTTAGCGCCGTCTCATTCTTTTCTTCGCGATATAAATATATCGTTTTGATTCGAGCGATACCTTGAACGTGATATTTTTGTTCTAAATTCCATCGGAAAGGTGTGAAATGGGTCTTTAAACGCATGCTGAACACAATTCGCACGGAAAACAATGGCACATCTGCGAGAGATCTTCGGCTTAGATAAGTCAATGGGATTTTGTGTATGCAGATACTTGGATGAAAGTTACGTTGGAAAAATATGTTAAATACTGAAAAGGTGAAAAAAATTATTTTTACGAAATGCTAGGACATTTTTACCTATATAATTCTTGAATAATTAAGTTTCAATTTTCATAATTTTAACTTACAATTAGGTACCCCAGTGACCAACCATATTTATTTCATATTTTATAAATATTTAAAACATATTAAATCTTTCTTGAATATTAGTTATATTCATATAATATGCATAAAATATATTATAGAAAATATATTAGGAAAACATTTAAAAAATATATATGTTATGTAGCATTAATAATATTTTATTGCAAATGTTTTCTCAATATATTTTTCATAACTCTGCAAGAATATTTTGCTTTGTATTTCAGTAAATATTTATTTCATATAAAAAAAAAAGATTGAATTTTTGCTTTTGTACATTTGGTGCGTAGGACGAATAATATAAAATGGGTAAAATATGCATACATATTAAGTAGGTATGTACCTATTTAAAATGATAGTTTAAAGATTAAATTAGATAATATATATCTAATATGATTTAATTAGTATCTAAGTTGAACGCTGTAACTTTTCTATTAATATATCTGCGTTTTGTATTATATTATTTGTAATATTTGTAAGTTGCGAACGTCAACACAACACCTCTATTCATTACGGTGCCGGTGTTATATGATTTAGTATTGTTTATGCGTCTGTGGATTAGGTACATAGAATGCATACGCGCACGTGCCTATCATCAACGTTTTCATTCGTTTGTTCGTTACATGTTATAGTTTATAATAGTATACGATTAGGGCAGATTAGGGTTAACTGTGTAATTAATTGTTGCGGGGTGTGTTTTAGTTTTTGTGGTGACTACGAGGTAAGCAAAACTTTGAACATGTCATGGCATTTCTAAGATAATTGGAATGCTCAATATCGCTATGTACAGAAACCGTTTAATAATATAATTGTAGGAATTTTATGCATCATATATGTACTGCATCTACAGATAAATTGCTAGTTGATTTGCTAAGAGATTCATCTGCGGTAGATAAACGTCATAATCTCAAATAGAGGTTAGAATACGTTGTGTTGTTTTATTGTTTGTACGTAGAATGTTTTCAAATATTATGAAATAAAGAAAAATAAGTATCGTAAGTATTAGAATGTAGCTACCACTCCAATTATTGTAAATGCTCCAAATGTATTAGTAGGTTTATAATGTTGTACGATGTTTTATTCATGGTATGATCTAATACAATTGGCATTGTTTTAAAAGCCACAAGGAATCGCCATGAGAGCGCCACTACCGAAGAATATGAAAAAGCCATAGGGTTGTACCTGGCACCAGCCAAGGCTAGACTTAAAAACGAGTATTTTTCATTTTTATTGGCTTATTCAAATAAAATGATAATAAATATGTTTGTTTTTTATTTAGAACACTTCAATTAAAAAATAGTGATTAATTGACAAACCTTCAGTATGCCTTAAAAGATGCCAGAATTATTGATTATTAAACTTGTGTGGTGAGTGTGAAAAAACAAGTTCTTGCTTTTTAGACAACTCTATTATGTTTCAACTTTTCGTTGTCGACGTTATACATTCTAAATAACCCAAGAACAATTTAGTTCATTTGACAAATTAAATAGATTGCATAAAAATTCTTAACTTTCATATAAATATTTTAGAAAAAATATAGCGCTTACATTAATTTTAAAATTAATGTAAGCGCAATATTTTAAAATTAATGTAAGCGCAATATTTTTTCTAAAATATTTGTAAATATTAGTTATATGAAAATTGAGATTTCTATGCAATCTATTTATTTGTCAAAATGAACTAAAATTGTTCTTGGTTATTAGAATGTATAACGTATAACGAAAAGTTGAAACATACATAGATTGTCTAAAAGGCAAAACTTGTTTTTTCACACTCACCACAAATTAATAATCAATAATTCTGGCATCTTTTAGGCATACTGAAGGTTTAACAAATTAATCACTATTTTAATTGAAGTGTTCTAAATAAAAAAACAAACGTATTTATTATCATTTTATTTGAATAAGCCAATAAAAACGAAAAATACTCATTTTTAAGTCTAGCCTTGGCTGGTGCCAGGTACAACCCTATGGCTTTTTTCATATCATAGTGGCGCTCTCATGGTGTTTCCTTGTGGCCTCTAAAACTATGCCAATTGTATTAGATCATACCATGAATAAAACATCGTACAACATTATCAACACCTACTAATACACTTGGAGCTTTACAATAATTGGATTGGTAGCTACATTCTAATACTTACGATACTTATTTTTACTTTATTTCATAATATTTGAAAACATTCTACGTACAAACAATAAAACAACACAACGTATTCTAACCTCTATTTGAGGTTGTGACGCTTATCTAGCGACATAAATCTCTTAAGCAAATCAACTAGCAATTTATCTGGTAGATGCAGTACATATATGATGCATAAAATTCCTACAATTATATTATTAAACGATTTCTGTACATAGCGATATTGAGCATTCCAATTATCTTATAAATGCCATGACATGTTCAAAGTTTTGCTTACCTCGTAGCCACCACAAAAACTAAAACACACCCCGCAACAATTAATTACACAGTTAACCCTAATCTGCCCTAATCGTATACTATTATAAACTATAACATGTAACGGACAAACGAATGAAAACGTTGATGATACGCACGTGCGCGTATGCATTCTATGTACCTAATCCATAGACGCATAAATAATACTAAATCATATAACACCGGCAACGTAATGAATAGAGGTGTTGTGTTGACGTTCGCAACTTACAAATATTACAAATAATATAATACAAAACGCAGATATATTAATAGAAAAGTTACAGCGCTCAACTTAGATACTAATTAAATCATATTAGATATATATTATATAATTTAATCTTTAAACTATCATTTTAAATAGGTACATACCTACTTAATATGTATGCATATTTTACCCATTTTATATTATTCGTCCTACGCACCAAATGTACAAAAGCAAAAATGCAATCTTTTTTTTTATATGAAATAAATATTTACAGAAATACAAAGCAAAATATTCTTGCAGAGTTATGAAAAAATATTGAGAAAACATTTGTAATAAATATTATTAATGCTACATAACATATATATTTTTTAATGTTTTCTAATATATTTCTATAATATATTTATGCATATTATATTAATATAACTAATATTCAAGAAAGATTTAATATTTTTTTAAATATTTATAAAATATGAAATAAATATAGTTGGTCACTGGGATTATTACATAAAATTTTGTTTGTGCGAAGTGAATTGCTTTAATTTATAAATAACCCATCTGCATACTTTCACATTTTTCCTTGATATTTCCAAAACACAGCACAACATCCTTCGATAACATTTTCAACGCTAACTTTCGATTATTGTATTACAGCTAGCAGCGATATATCTACCACCCATCCACGCTAGAACCGAGAGGAACATGATTCCTTCTGCGGCAAAGAAGAGTTAATCAACATACCTTTTCTTCTACGCATTTCAACACCTCGAACGAAGCACTCTGCTGTATAAACAAGGTAAGTCCGATCATTAAATGAGAAAGGTGCACGGACAAGGAACATATCAGTAAGCTTGTATCTATACGAACAAATACACAAACGTTAATACGTGACGTATGGCTACGCTTTACACAAACCTCTAAGCCTTACTTATAGGACCTCTGTGTGGACCAGGTAATTTTCTTTGTGGCGTGTTTTCGCGTTCCTCACGATACAATCACGACTTACTGTGATTGTGTACGCACGCATGTAGTTCTTCTTTGAGAGAGAACAGATCGTTGTAGTATAGAGGCAAGAAAAGCTTACGTGATCGTCATGGTGAGAAGTGGCTTGCATATATGCGTGCACATGCTTAGAAGTTGAGCTACCTTTGCCCTAAAATGGAATGCTACATCGATTGTACTGGAATCATTCAATTTGTACATGGATTAAATTATAATTAGTATGTTATGATGAATTCCAAGATCTTTATTATTAAAATTTGACAGAAAAAGACATTAAAGTCAGGTGTGGTCAATGAAAATGAAACAGATATTAGATTGGAATGAAAGGTGGTATCCTGCAAGGATCGGTATTGGGCCCATTATTATTTTTTTTCTATGTAAACTTGTCTAACGCCACACAAAATGCAACCGTATTGTTTATGGAGGAATCAGGAGAAAATGTTGGAGATTTTTAATGATTTTTAAATAAATCCATTCACGCAAGAAATCGTAATAAAACCCACATGTTTTCTATACTATCAGAGTCTATTGAGCATATTAGTCTGTGATTATACATCATTTTGACGTATATTGTAAGAAAACTCGGTAGTCTGATAATTATACAGGGTGATTCTCAATATATGCGACAAACTTTAAGAGCTGATTCCTGAGGTTATTTTGATCATAAAAGTTCATATGAGTATATATCCAAAACTATTTGGTTTTAAAGTTATTGAATGTTTAATAATAAATTATGAAGTATGACTAACACGATATAATATCACAGTTGCTTCTTCAAAAACTATTGTGTTGAGAGGGAATTGTTTATTTGTCATTTCAATATTTGTCAGAGTATTCATTCAGTTTATTGCCAGTTTCTGTTTTCTAAAATGAATTACACGAATGCTGAGATGTGTGATATGCGTTTACGGTCTTGCCAATGGAAATTTGCGTGCTGCTAGACGTCTTTATGAAGAACGATACCCGAACCGTATCATCCCGTGTCATTCGATATTTGCCCGTCTTCACCAACGTCTTGGTGAAATGGGAAATTTAAAAAAAAACGGACGACTGATAACGGGCACCCATCTCACAAGTTGAAAAAATGGTACTAAATGAAATTGAGGAACATCCTACTACAAGCACCAGAAAAATTGCGTTTGCTTTAAGCATTAGTCAGGCCACAACAGCTTGGAGAATATTGAAAGATCAACTGGTTGTATCCATATCACATTCAACGGGTGCAGGCACTTTTGCCGGCAGATTTTCCGCAAAGAGTGGCTTTTTGTTAATGGATGCAACACAAAATCGCACAAATTCCTGAGTATTTGGCTCAAATATTCTTCACCGACGAGGCTACTTTCTTTAGAAACGCGATTATTAATTTTCATAATAATCACATATGGGTCGAAGAAAATCCGCACGAACTAGTGAATGCCCGTCATCAACATCAATTCTCTTGTCAATGTGTGGGCCGGAATTGTTGGAGATCACTTGATAGGTCCACATTTTTTACCGATGCGGTTAAATGGCGAGGTATACCGCAATTTTCTTGAAGAGGAGCTACCACTACTGCTGGAAGAAGTTCCGTTGCAATTAAGATTACAAATGTATTTTATGCATGACGGTGCTCCAGCGCATTTTAGTTTAGTTGCTCGCTAGTTTTTAGATAATACGTATCCAGATCGGTGGATAGGACGGGGAGGTCCACAACCGTGGCCTCCTCGGTCTCTAGACTTTAATTCTTTGGACTTCTTTCTCTGGGGTCACCTTAAATCATTAGTTTATACGACTCCCATTGAAAATGTCGATGAACTGAGAAATCGTATTATCGCAGCTTTTCAAACAATTCGAAATACCCCTGGTATTTTAGAACGGACTCGCCAGTCAATACGACGGAGGATAGAAGCTTGTATTGCAGTTGGGGGTGGTCATTTTCAACAATTAGTATAAGTTAATTTTGTTTTACTAATTATTTTGTTAATTTATAATAAAAACATTAATTATGTTAACTTACTATTAAACATTGTAACTTTAGAACTAAGCGATTTTGAACATATGTTCTTATGAACTTTTATGATCAAAATAACCCCAGAAATCAGCGCTTAAAGTTTGTCGCATATATTGGGAATCACCCTGTATATCGCTAAGAGCTTGTATTGCTAGTTCCACAATCGATTTAGATTCATTAAACTATTTGTTGCGTTTAAAATGAAATTAAAACATTCACAACTTCTGTTTAAAAATTGAGGTAACAAATATTTGCTATAGCTTTAAACGTTTTCATCTTGTCATCTTGGAAAGTGTATTTAAACTTAAAAAAAAGGCCCACATTAAAAATTATATTCCCTATATCGTTATTTACTGTCGTCGCTAACTCCTGTTACATATATTCATACATACAACCGTTTCTGAGAACGGCACAATCCAGTTTTCTCGCCTTCTTATTATTCGTACTTGCATAGGCGTTACATATACATATTTATCTTCGAATTGTGAATGTCCTGTTCTTTTTTTTCTTAATGGCACTCACCCACATATTATTCTGAACCTGTTGTGTTCGCAAACAACCAAAAATCGAGAATGCTGTAGGTGTCAGCTTAACAACGGCAGCTTTTGAGTCATTGGACGCAACACGAGGTCCACCAACGAATACAGCACTAAATTTAGGATCGGTTTTTGTAATACTGTTATGTATATTGTGTATTTTTAACTTTTTAGTGAAGTAAATTTGTATTTTTTGAGATATGATCGACTTTTTGTTAAACAGACTAACTAGACTAAATAAGATCACGTCGTTGTAAGGAACAATAGGAAAATGTAGTCTTTTTTTTAAATTTAAAGAGGTGATAAATTTTCTTTTATAAGTTTTCATATTGATGTCATAATTTTAATAAACCAGAGATAAAATATACATGTATAATAAAAACCAAAAGATAAAACCGTTACCATATTACGTTTTAACAGTATTATTAGAAAAAATGATTAATAGTTCTGCTCAGCGCGGTGGACGATGTTTCAATACAGACCTCGGGAAATCGTACCTGTTATATGTCACCGAGATCTCAACGAGCCTCGATGACGTATACGAAGTGTATCGCAGCCTCAATAAGCTAGCTTGCGTTAAACCCTAATACCCACTACGCTTATATTGCACCTAGCAAAACCACTGCTCATATAAATACCTTTAAACTCTACTACTTTATAGTTAGATTTCCTATAAAGTTGTATATACAGTGTGTTAAAAAAAGGTTTTCGGATATTTTACCCAATTGTAGTACTGGTGGAAATAAACAAAAAAGTCTTAGTCAACATGGGTCCGCAATTCAACTGTTTTTGACATATAGTCGATTGCATATTGTTTTAGTAGGATGAACATTTTCAAAGAAATTCTGATCGCAATGTAAATTAAACAAATGTTTATTTAAAGTAAAACTAAAGAAATTTTCTTACATGTCCACCGTTCATTTCTAAGCACGCTTCACACCTTCTTATGAAAGATCGACGCAATCTTTCGAAAATTCCTGGAGTCCTCCGAATTTCCTCGCAACAATTTACGATTCGTTGCCTGAGTTCTTCCAAATTGTTTACAGATCGTGCGTACACTAATTGTTTAGATGCCCCAAACATAGAAGTCTAGAGGTGTCAGTCAGGGACCTAGGAGGCCATGCAGTTGGTCCACCCCGTCCTATCCATCTCTCGTTGTAATCTTGATTTAAGAAATTTCTAACTACGATGGAAAAATGCGCAGGAGCTCCATCGTACATAAACCGCATATTTAATCTGTTAAAAAGTGGCACGTCTTCCAACAAAACGGGTAATTCATTTCTTAAAAAATCCAAGTATACTTGTCCCGTTAAACGAGTAGGGAGAAATACTGGACCAATTAAACAGTCTCCAAAAATAGCAAGCCAAACATTTAGCGAAAAACGTTTTGGTGATGCAGTTCAACAACAGCATGGGGATTTCATCTGCCCAACGTGATTGTTATGAAAATTGAATATTCCGTCTCTTGTAAACCAGCCTCGTCACTAAATAAAATCTGAGTCGCAAAATTAGGAGTTTCTGTCAGCTTTCGTAAAATCCAATGACAAAAAACCCTACGTGCATCATAATCGTGAGGAGCAAGAACTTGCACGCGTTGAATGTGGTAGGGATAGATCTGCTGTTCCCGCAGAATTCTCCAAATGAGAGGATGACTGACGTTTAGTTCTGCGGCAAGTCTTCGGATGCTAATATTTGGGTTGTCTTCTACCCGTCTCAAAATATCTAATTCTACTGCGGAGAAGAAACTGATCTAGGTCTACCAGAACCACCATTAATTTTAAATGAACCAGTTTCGGACAGCCGGATATGAAGTCTTGAGAAAATCTTATCACTCGGTAACAACCGATTTGAAATTCTTAGGCATACATACGCCGTGCTTCAGTGGCATTACATTCGCACGACCATACATAAAATGCATATCGGCCATTTCTGCATTTGTGTACTTATGCATAATTGAGAACAAAAAAAATTGACGCAATGATAAATAATCTGATGACAGATGTCTGACAGAACTAATTTTAAGTCACAATCAGTTGTTTGACAAAGGGAATTATTCTCAAAACCGAAAAATGTTTTTTTTTTTATTTTAAAATATGCAATCGACTATATGTCAAAAACAGATCAATTGCGGATCCATGTTGACTAAGACTTTTTTGTTTATTTCCACCAGTACTATAATTGGGTAAAATATCCGACAACCTTTTTTTAACACACTGTATATCGAATGGTTATTTTAAGGTGGTAATCAAATGTCCATGCCGGCAGGGTGTTAAATCATGATAAAACAAATAAAAAAGTCTAAATAGACTTCAAATTTATATACAGGATGTTTTTGAAATAGGATATAAAATTTGACAGGGTGTTAAAGCAATGATAAAACGAACAAAAAAGTCTTAATAGAAATCGAAATATCTTGTACACGAATGAATTTATATACAGGGTGTTTTTGAAAGAGGGGACAAAAGATGACAGGCTGTTTTAGCATGGTAAAACAGATAAAAAAATTCTAAACAGGCGTCAAAATATCTGACAAATAAATGAATTTATATACAGGGTGTTTTTGAAATAGGGGACAAAATTTGACAGGATATCAGAGCATATTAAACCAAACGAAAAAGAATTAATAAACTTTTCTGTAACTCTCACTGTTACCAAGAAAAAAAGATAAATTTGCAATTGACGATTATTCCGCTATTAAGACATTTCAGATTCAATTACATATCTTCATTTTATAGCAAGTGTTTAAAATTGTTTGCATTACCACGGTTTGCTCATTTTTAACGATTTTTTATACATTCCAAATAGAAACCATGTAGCGAACAGATAACTGTAAGTTGTAAATTTACTTTTATTTTCTCGGAAACGCATGCGGATGCAAGTTAGAAAGAAAATTATTGAGACTTTTTTTACCCTATTTTCAAAAACAGCCTATATATAAATTTATTTATTTGCGAGATATTTCGATTTCTTGCAGAAAAAAAAGTGCAAGTCCTTAAATAAATATATTAAAATCTCATATGCCCTATCAGTTTTTTTTTACAATTCACCTACGATACTTCAATATTTAAGGTAAATACAACCAGGTGATACACAAGAACAATTGTTACTTATACAATATGTGCATGAAAATATTATTAATTTCGAGAAATGTGGAAAGAAAAACAGATTGCACGTTTTTTACGAGTTTATGTCAAATCAGCCATTGTTGTTTTAAAGATATCCTGCCCAAAATTTGTTTTACAATTTCGCATTCTGGTCTTAAAACCTTTAACAGTATCTGAAATGCCATTGATGTATGTAGAGGTATAAAATAACAGATTTCATAACTATAGCCTCCTACATATATGGAGAGCGTTAAGTGCTTCGAAAGTAAAAGCTTCATTGCATAAATATAAAACTTCGACAAGGAGGTATTAAACCTGTGAATAAAATGTAATCGCGTACGTGTTTACTATATAACCTCGTTTTGAGAACGTGCCGTATGTTCAATTCATTTTAGATTTATGAATATGGAAAAGGTGTACTAATAATAACATAACAATTTTAATATGCAGTGAGTTGTACATAATTATATAACAGTTACTCACTAAAGTTAATGCAAGTCAAGCTTAGCAATGACTGTTGAACAACCTTTTGTGTTCCTATTGAGGTATTCGTACACTATTTCATATTGGAGATTGTGAAATATTTGCTTGGAATATTATTTGTAATTTCTGGTTAATTTCCAATTTAATTATTCCTTCTTTGTTGCCGAAAATTTTTAATTTAATTTACAATCGATTTAGAATGTATTAAACTATTTTATTTTTTTAATGTAATATTAATTTGTAATTTACGTGGTGGGGGGATTAAAAAATTTATTCTTATTTAAACGCCTTACAATCCCCATCTACTAGCACCACTGATCTACTTATTAAACCAAAATGTCCGAATTGTCCAGAACATTATCCTTTTTAGTTCAGATCGATATCCCTTCTAGTTCCAAAGATACATTCTAAAAAATGATGGTAAATTTACCTCACTGGTATGTGAAAAAACATATGAAATATAAGGTAAAATTACACCAAAAAGAGGGTAAACATCAGATTACCACAAATTAGGTGTAATTTTGCCTAGTAAACCGACTTTGATGGAAAAATACTTCAATAAATGAAGTAATTTTCCCACACTTGGGGAAATTTGCTTAGAAGCAAGGAAAAATAACATATTTCGTGAAATATTACCCCTTATGTTGGTATAAAAACAATATAGACAATACAAGGGACATGAAATTCTCATTCTATATATTATATATATACATCTGTTATTTGATTGGAACACAAAATGTTTTTTTTTAACATTGCATTACATTGTGTCGCTTGATCAAAAATTAAACCCGTTACGAGAATGCATTACATAGCCGTCGACTATACAACGCGCAAGCGTTTGAAGTACGCAGTTTGAATACAAGTGCGACATCTACACTGATGGCTTCAACGCATAAATGTAAATGGTGTGTTTTTCATTTTGTCTTGCAAATAAAGATTGAAGTAAGTTCATTTTACATTAATTATGTATTGAGATAATTACCATGTACTTAGCTATGACACCACACATAAATAATAGATATACACCTGCGTATGGATATCTAATATGATATACTGGGCACTTAACCTCAATAGCATTTGGCGGTATTGTTGCTACAAGATATGATACATTTATTTAAAGTTTTCAACGTGCAAGTGACACGCAGGAAACTACCGTATCAAACTTTTCAATTTAAACAACAGAAAGTCTTCGTTTTGAAGGAGTCAATTCTTTTTTTTCTCTTTCATTAAACATTTGGAAATATGAAACGACTGGTGTCTTGCCGTTATTGGAGGCTATGTTTTCGTTGTTAAGTGATGATACAAGTAAAGTAAGGAAGAGACTATTTTGGTTTTACTCTAGGATTTAATGACAAAAGTAAAGTAGGTATTAAGCACTTATACATGCAAATGTGCAAGACCGCAGGACGGCAAATTTGAGTTCAATAGTTAATCACAACATTATTTTTGTGTATATACTAGTATTGCGGGAATCGCCAGATATCAAAAACCGGTTAATCGATTTTTAGTAAAAATCGTTTTTAAAATTCAGTTTTTAAAATCGATTTTCAAAATCAGTTTCAAACTAAAAACAATACGTATTACTTTTTTAAAAGTGCTATGTATTTTAAATTCGAAAAACCTATTTAAGGCGCAATAATCTGCTTTTAAAAACCGGTTTTGATGTTGAAAACCGATTTTACCGGTTACAATTTTTAAAGACGATTAATCACTGCATCCAAACCCCGGTTTCACATAAAGAGGCTTCGATTCGCAGCACTATTATCTAGATACAATATATTTTTAAATGCTAAATTTATTAAAAAATTTTCAGGATAAATCTAAACTTGAAGAAATTGAGGTGAATACACCGTTTATAATATGCTTGGAAGAAGGTATTAATAAAAATATATTTATTTCATATGCTTTTTACATATTATTTCTTTTCTAGGAAAGGTGAAGTCGCATCCTTTAATGATAGAAAGACAGTTATTAGACCCAACAGATTCATTTCGTTCTGCATTACAACAAATGATTTTTTAATTTTCATTTGCAGTACGCAAAAGAGGCTTCTAACACATTAGAAGTTCTGTAGAGGTATTTCTTTTAAAAATATACCCTGAATAGGACAACAAAAATAAAAAAGCTCCAAATCCAAACTCAAATTGATAATATTTTTTAATGTATTTTGTTATCAATTTATTTTATGGTTACATTCAACTAGATCTTTGTATTATGAATACAACCAATTCTTAGTAACTATGGCTTTTCTTATCGACCTTTCTCCCAAAATGTTACTCTTTAAAACATTGCTTATTGAATTTAAAATTTATTGAAATTATTGTAAACTCTCTGTAATCCAACTAATTAATATATCTTTCAGAAATTATTAAAATTAAATCTAATATTATAAATGGTATATTTTGAATATTTAAGTGGAGAATCTGCATTAAGTTCTAAATGACATAAACATGTTATTAGATAACTGAAACTTAATATTTCTGTATGATAAAACAACCTAATAATCAATTATTTCTAATTTCTTTGTTGTTACTCTAATCTATACATTAAAAAAAAATGTGGTAAAATGACCCCAAAAATAGATGGCAACTGGGCTACCGCCTATTTTTGGGGTAAATTTACACCTATAGGGGATTTTTCACACACTGGTGGAATATTCCTTAAGGTGTGGTAAATCTACCTGAATTATTCCATTCCATTAGGGAATATTACTTAGAGGTGTAAATTTACCAGGGAAAATTATCACACTTTCAAGGAATATTCCACAAACATGTAAAAAATCCCTTATAGGTGTAAATTTACCCCAAAAATAGGCGGGTAGTCCAGTTGCCATCTATTTTTGGGGTAATTTTACCACATTTTTTTTTTAGGGTGTATCGTTGAAAATATGTTTTAGGGGTGCAACTTTAGGGTCTGTATCTCCCCTACAAGTGAATATTATCAGCTAAAAAAACATACGGGCCGATTATTTTTCACCGCTTCTACATGCCTGTAGAACTTGATCAAATTCAGAGGTGACCAGTTTGCTTGTCAGTGATCATATTCGACATTCGAGCATGCACGTTCCTATACATACATGAATACAAAGATCTTGTGTATTTAAGAAAGGCATATTTACGTAGGCGATCAAGCGACCTTTACGTTAAAAACCCCACGGGCACACTCGACAGAGCACCTAGCTATTTCTCCACCGTTGTATAGATACCTCTTTGTCTATATGTACGTATCTTTCGCGTGGTAATCTTTTGAATAATTCAGAAACCGCTTACGTCCAACGCTCGACTGTTTAGTGACTGGCACACTCGGGACGATGTGGTTTTATTGTTTCGATTTTCGACAGATAAATGCTAAATACATTTCGTTCGGTCTCTGTGTGACATTATAAATTATAAGTTCTATCGCTAGATAGATACTCCAGTTGTTGGAGAATAGATTTGCGCTAATAACGGGGCGAGGCTATATGTTAGATCTTAAACTGGTTTTCTATATGCTCGAGTAATGTATAGGAAAGCGTATCTGCTTACTATGCATGAAGTCTTTGTTCTGTGTTCACCAAATATATACCATACATAATATAAGAATGCGTGGAATTACTTGCGAAAGATCGATTTATCGATAGAGGTGCAAACATGGGTGTGGCCAAAATTTGGTCAAAGGAGACTTGGTGGGGATGATTAGAGTAATTTTTTTGATTTCTGTAGCACCCTGCTATTTTCCAAAATTTTCCAAAGTTTCCCATAGTTTCATTCGTGGTACTTTATCGAATGCCTTTTCTAAAAAAAAAAGGAGAAAATACTTCCTACTGTATTGTTGTAGGTACCTAACTCAAGCAGCACATTTAGTACTGCTGTAGGCACAACTACTTCATTATAGTCAATGTTACGCAATTTTTACTACAATTAATAATAATATTTTACATCAGTTGTCAAGGATCAGGTACTTTCCCATTTTCAGTCAAATACTGGTGTAGCTTGCACTACATCGCAGTGTACTTATAGCACAATGTTCTGTGGTCCTGTCTCTGGAAGAGATGTCCATGATGTAATAATGAAACTTTCAAATAAAAAATCAGTAGGACTGGATGAAATCAGTATTGAGGTACTGAAAGCGTGCTCGAAAGAGGTATGTTACCATCTTGCGGACATCATCAACTTATCTTGGAGTGATGGTATTTTTCCTTTGCATTTGAAACGCTCAGCAATTATTCCAGTCCACAAAAAGGATGATCCGCAAAATATGGGAAACTACAGACCCATTGCGATCTTAAGTGTTTTTTTCTAAAATAGTAGCTAATAAAATATATAATTTTCTTATAAAGTATAATTTAATATCCAATAGTCAGCACGCTTTTAGACCTGGTCACTCTACAGAGACAGAGACTGCTGAATGTGTACAATACATATGTGACAGTATGGATAGGGGTTTTTATACTGCTGTAATATTATTTGATCTTACGAGAGCCTTTGACTCAGTAGATATACATTTCGTGTCAAAAAAAATTACAACATAGGTATTCGTGGAAGTCTGAACGACTGGATAATATCTTTCTTTACGAATTGTAAAATAGTAGTTAGGATAGGGGAGTTAGAGTCCAGAGAATTTGATTCTGATACAGGGACACCTCAGGGTAGCGTTTTGGGACCCCTCATATTCCTCATGTTCATTAACGACCTTCCTGAATATATAACTGTAGGCAAAGTTTTTCTATACGCGGATGACTCGTGTATCGTAATATCCGATCCGGACAAATCACATTTTACTTACAAAATATCCTTAGCATTGGAAGGGTTTAATAAATGGTGTGTAACTAATAAACTGATGGTTAATCATAGAAAAACTATCCTTACAGAATTTTATAACAAATACAGATCACCAAGCCTAACTTCTTTAAATTATAATGGACAAATACTAATTCCTTCTACAGAATGCAAATTGCTGGGTACCATATTGGATAGTAATTTAACCTGGGAGCCCCAGATCGAACAAATCAGCGTCAGGCTTCAAAAGGTATGCTATATGATTTTTAACTTGAAAAATATTTTTACTATTGACGCTCTTCTAAATGTGTATTATGCGTATGTATATTCAATGCTTTCGTATGGCATACAAGTCTGGGGTCAGGCGAAAGACATAAACAGGATTTTTATACTTCAAAAACGTATAATTAGAATAATATTTAACATATCTTATCGAGAGTCCTGTAGGGGTGTATTTCGCGAACATAACGTCTTCACCTTGACGTCCATTTACCTTTACAAGCTACTCACCTATATATATGGAATTAAAAATTGTTTTCACACACATGCTGACTATCATAATTATAATACAAGAAATAATAAAAAATTAACTTTTGCTAAACCAAACCATTCATTTTATTTGAAATCTCCTTGTGTAGCAGGTGCAAGTATTTTTAACAGGCTTCCGGTGGATGTGGAAGAATCCAAAACTATAGCAGATTTTAAACGAAAACTTAAAACTATTAATTTTAAAGTGTCCATATAATCTTAAAGAATTCGCAGTATGCCTGATGCTCTGAGACACATGGTTTTTTGTGCACATAGTTTTATTGTTAATAGTTTTTGTGTATTTTATGTATTTTTAGTATTGTTATTTTTATATTCTTATTAACGGTTGTATTGCATCACCGTTTTTATGACTTGCCCTATCTATATGTTTTATTGTAGCCTATCCTATTTCAAAAACATCCTGTATATAAATTCATTCGCTTGCGAGATAGTTTGAAGTCTATTTAGGCTTTTTTTGTTTGTTTTATCATGATTTAACACCCTGTAAAATTTTATTCCCTGTTTTAAAAACACCCTGTATATAAATTAATTTTGTTTGAAAATGAAGACTATTCAGGTTTTTCTGTTTATTTTATCATGCTGCGCCACCCATCCTGTCAATTTTTGGCTCCTATTTAAAAACCACCCTATATAGACGTATATAATTTAAACAAGAATTAGAATTTAATTCAAAAATATAAAAAATATATCGTCAATACCCTGTATAATGAGCGTCAGCATTTGCATGATAGACAACCATCGAATTAGTAACCACTATGATTAAAATGTTGTTTATAATTTAAATGAATCTACCCTATTTTAAAAACTGTATTGGTATCTATATTTACAATATTTGTAATACACACGTTTAAAATAAACCAAAAAACAAAATATAAAAGTATATATTTTCTGTAAATAGAGAACAATACAATTTGGAAAGCTAACTTCGTACATTACTGCAAGATACAAGGATATAATACAGTTCTAAACTTTATCTGGTATAATAATATATTTGTCAGCAGAATTTCTCTTGACATTTATACGAAACTTTTTCTCGCAACAATTATTTTAAAAAGGAAAAAAAAAAACATTCATTCCGTGGGTATGTCAAATGCACACGACCAGTGAAATCGAAAACGCTATTTCACCTCAACTGAACTGAATTGAGGTCAGTCATCATGCCTACGACGGTAACAACTTTCATTTTCTTACTTGTACGTGTGTTGTATTGACTAGATGCAATGATAATATTAATATAGATTCGGTTCCAAAAGTTGCGAAATGTCTGGTAGAATAGATCTTCGCCAAGACAATATTCTAAAGGAATTTATAAAGTTATATAAATATGTATAACATAAATGAGATGTTTCCAATGTTAGAGTATGTAAGTCCTTTAAATCTTAATTAAATTCATTTACTGAAAACGTTTTAAAGGAATGCATAGAGGGAGCTATTGTCTCCTCATGCATAGGTATGTATAATATGTGCATTAACAGATCGACTATTCCACACACTATATAGAAAACCAAGGTTAACTGGATGCCTAAACGACCACTAAAACTATTTTATTCTCTTCTGCGTAACCATAAAACATCAAGGCCCTTTTTCGCATTCTATTCTCCGTCTATACACACAGCCATTTCTTTCTTGAAGATCTTAATCTCTCGTTTTTATCAGCTAGTCCTGTAATAATATAGCGGTGTTGGTAAGGCAGAAAAGGATTATAATTAAAGATAGGGTAATATTTTATATAGGATAACTAGGACAATAAAGGATAAAGTTAGAAATCTTTTACGTGTCTTACGGCCGGCTTTACTTTAGAGATAATAAACAAAATTTATTAATTATGGTTATCATAAACATACTTCTTTTGCGTTAAGCTAAATTATATTTCAATACTTTTTTTTTGTTGTTATATTAGACGAAGAAGTTTTATTATGTTGGCACAATATAAATTGGAATACTCTCAAAGTTTCAACCTAATTTTAATTTTAATCGGCTTTCTACGACCGCTGAAATATTATGAAGAAGAGATCATATCTTAAAATTTACTTGGATAACTTCTGTAATTTCGGAAATGAATTAATAATAATGGTTTAGTATTTAAATTTAAATGAGGACCGAAATATGTTAAGGATAAAAAAAGGCTGGAAAGTCTGAAGTGTCTGAAGTGAGGTTAAGGCAAATGATAAACAGGGCTTTTGAATATGCAGTAAATTATCAATTTATTACATCGGAACAATTGTAAAAGCCAACCTCACTTCTTTTTGAAGTGAATTATTTAGAGGGTTTTTAGATCGTAAATTGCGAATATGGAATTGATAATAAACTGGGGCAATATGGCCGAAAAGTGATTGAGAAAAAAAAATTTTAATTTAAGGGTTTTTTTTGGGGTAATAATTATTAAAAAAATATTTGAAATAAAATTATTTTTCAATTTCTAAATTGTGGCAATTTAGATATAATATCGAAAGAAATTGATAATAAAATGTGAAAAATTATTTAAAAAAAATAATAAAAAACTGAAATATTTGAAAAAAGTGACAGAAAAATTGTAAAAAAAATAATCAGATATAAAAGTGTTCAAAATAATTAAAAAATGTTAAAAAGAGTTAGAAAGTTAGAGGAGAAAATTAAAAAAAAAATAAAATTTTAAACGGTAAATAAATACGAAAAAGTTAAAATAATGAAAAAACGATAAAACTGTTACGTTTAAAAAGAAAATAAAACAAAGTTTAAAAAAGGAGATAAAGAAAATTAAAAAGAAAATGAGAAAATATCAAAAAAGAGGTGAAAGCGTAAAATATTTGAAAAATCTTAAACAATGCAAGGTAAAGAAATGAAAATATTAGACTCTTAGTTTAAAGTAGAAAATAAAAAATAAAAAGGTCAAATTCAAATATGTAAAAAATGTAAAAAGGAAAAAGACTGTAAAAGAACAAGAAGGAACATTTAAAAAATGAATGAAAATGAAAAAAAGACAAGATGAAACGTAAAAGAAGAGATGAAAAAGTAAAACATTTGAAAAAATTTTAGAACAAATACAAAGGCGAAAAAAAAATTAAAAAAAATTAAAAAGCTATTAAAGTTTTAAAAATAAAAAAAATGGGGTACAAAATTCAAAAATAATTGTTACAAAACACCATGAAAAAACAAATGTAAAAAAGGTAAAAAATGTAAAAAATGAGAAAAAAAGGAAACTGCAAAACAAAAAAAAAATGAAAAAGTTTTTAAAAAATGAGAAAATGTTAAAAACGAATAAAGAAGAATGTTAAAATCTGTTAAAATTAAAAACTACCAAAAAGAAGTATAAAGTTTAGAAAAATTATTAAAAAAATTCCAAAAACAAGTAAAGTTAAATAAACAAAAAAAAGAGGAAAATATCAAAAATGAAGTGAAAGAACAAAATATTTGGAAAAAATTTGGCAATAAATGCAAAGACGGAACAAGACGGAAAAATGTTAAAACTATATGAAAGTTAAAAAAATTTTAAAAACTGTTAAAATAAAAAAATAAAAAAGGGGTCCTAAATTAATAAAAAAAAACAAAAATAAAAAAAATATGAAAAAACCGGCATTCCCAAGAAAGAAAGAAAGTGTAATCAAACAAAATCAGTTCAATCATTTCAAGAATTTTAGAAAAAGAAAACAATATAAAAAAAGTTAAAACAAACGAAAAAATGTAAAACATGGGAAAAAGGTAAGAATACGTGAAGGTCAAAAAAATAAGAAAATTATTTTTAAAAAATGTTAAAAGATTGAAAAATTAAAATAAAAAAACCAAATTTTAAAAACTAAATAAATAAAAAAAATAAATTGAAATTGATTGAAAAATATTTTGTAGTATTTTTTAAATACTTTTTTTTAAATTTAAATAAAAAAATGTTTGAAAAACAAAACAAAATTATATAAAAAAATTAAAAAACATCAACTTAATTACTCATAATTTGTTCCAGTACCTATTCCACAGATGAAAAACAAAAGAAAGCTACCTGAAGCGTATTGCACATACTAATAGTGTAATATATAATATCGGCTGAAGCAACCAGCTTACAAAACTACACGCGCACAAAACAGCTAAGTTATTAAGTTCCACCTCCTTTCATAGTTAAAAAGAATCTCAATACCTCCATCATTACTTTCTAAACTGTTTAATAAACTATTGAAAAAATTGGGATCTTTATAATCTATCCACGCCACGAAATAAACTCCCTGAGTGATTAATTTTAAACACCCTGTATTATTACCAGTGCTATTTCTAGTTGCAACATCTTTTTATGAATGTTAAACGAATTACACAAGGCTACTCTTGTTTCAATAAATAATAAAAGTTGGAGGGAGATACGTGATTGTACAACGATGGAGTTGGGTTATTAACACTAAATTATATTCGTAAATTAATATAAAAACAGAAATGAGAAAAAAGCATTTTTAATAAATAAACGTGTGGTTCAGAATATATACATATATACCCCGAAGAAAGTAACAGTTGTTATCCTTGAGCGCAGATACAAACTGTGGGAGCTTGGACAATTTTTTTTTTCTGCTTGGGCGTTTATGTGTAGGCAAGACAGTATAAAATAATCTTGATAGAATAAAATTACTTCTCTCTCTCTAACACATATTTAAACGGTTGTGGAATGATTTAAAACTTATCGATTTGAAATCTATTATAATTGCCAATTAATTTCAAAATGTCTTTTATATACAGGATGTTTATTATTATTTGTGATTCTTTACAGATGTTCCTGCATCTACCTTCTTCAATCTACCTATTTTCACTGATAGCGTCGACTATAATCGTCACCGTTTCGTCACAATCGAACTATGCGAATCAAGCGAACAATATCGAATACCCAGTGCAAGGGGGTTTGCCTGAGCAAGCCACCTTGGACGGGAAAGTTACCCAGTTGGACGACCTCAGCCCGGTGATCTTTCTGAATCGTACCAAAGCCGCTCTGAAACTGCGCTTCTGGATCTATGCAGGTGGAATTGAAGTTCACGATAAGTTTTATGGAATCGCCTATGCTGATTTCGATAGGAATTCCGCTTGTAAGGTGGCTGGTAAGGGAGCTTTGAGTTACCAGTTGGAATTGCCTCTGAAGGGATGTGGAACTAAACAAGTAAGTTTGAAGGCGATCTTGATTAATTAATAACACTAAGCGACAATTATTTTTTTAAACAACTTTTGTAAAAATGGGTGTAAAAGTTATTATAGTCCTTAATTGAAGGCATAACCAAAAAAACTACATCTTTCCACCATGTCATGTCTGATCTTAGAGTTATAATCATATTCCGCTAGTAGGTTAATAATCATTATTTTTGCAAATTTCCTTAAATAGAAGTTATAAAAAAAATAGAGAATTACAAAAATTGTGTCATAATAAATACTAGAATGTTCAGTTAGTATCAAGAATACAAAAAAACACTTATTGTACACAGAGGAAAATAACTGATACATGAAAATTTTGCGATTTAATAATAATAATAATAATATAATAATAAAATAATAATAAGTAAGATAAGTCAGGCCAGGGGTAGACACGCCTCTGCTACGGCACACAGATTAAGGCTAGCCGTACTGCCTGTAGCCTAGGGGCGCAAGATAGCGCTCCAAAGACCCAAATCGCATTGGCTTTCCCAATGGAGTATGGCAACGCTGGGAGGGTCTGGAAATAAGCCTGCGTCGGCGCGGAAGGGCTAACACACCCACGACGCTGTAAGCGTGTTCGAGACAATGAGCATAGCAAGACTGCCCACAATCGGACTGTTTCGGATAGGTCCATGGAGAAGGTTGGGCGCAGTCAGAGTCGTGTTTCTCCTACACGAGAGGATTCCATGAGATCCATATGGACCCTGGATGTTTTGTAAAGACCATTATACGAGTTGCTACAACCTAAGTTGAACCGGATAAAAGGGGCTATATGAAGAGGCTCCACACGTTATGGGTGGGGGTGAGGCCTGAATATCGACAGCTAACAACCCAAAACCTTCGTGATCAAGTGGCTGTCCTTAAAAGAAGGGGTTTGGAACTACCAAAACAGAGATCCCGAAAACTTACCTAACCCAGTTTGAGGACACAGTCAAGAGTTGGACGCAGACCTAGAACAAAAATTCCTACAAGCATTTAACGGCGGAGAAGTTTAGCCTAAGAAAAAGATTCTTCACTTTAAGCAATTATTTACAACCTTGAAAAAATAAGAATGTTAAATATTATCATTACCAAACACCTAACCGCCCGAGCCAGATCTTGGGAAAACCATAGATTGCGCAGTGTATGCCGCTGCGTTAACCCTCACTACTAGGCCACCTATAAAGTGTTGAAAATATTTAAGGTTAAAAGACAGAATAGCCAATTAAAGAAAAAAATTCACGAATGGCGAAGAAAAGCATCACAAACGCAAAGCCTTATCGATTATTTAAAAATAGGAAGAAGTTTACTAAGAAACTGAGGCAAATATATCGGAATACCAAACACAAGCATCGTACGGTTCAATTTGCAGAAACTAACTTTGATAAAAGAGCAGGCTGTTAATAAATTAGAGTACTAGTAGCAGCAAGGAGGAAACTCGAGGTATCGCTAAACGCATTGAGGCGAACAGAAAATTCAATCATAAACCATCATCATTGTTTGGAGACCAAATACTGACCAAGATTCTGCCTTGGAACTCATGAGGTTGAGCGCTTTGGGAAAAACTTGTACCAACAAAATCAGGAATTAAATTTAGAGAATACGCATATTAAAAGATTTGAAAGCTATGCCAATAAATTCATACAGAGACCACTCCATTTAACTCATAACGGAGGTCGAAGTGGGAAAGGCGGTTCAGAACAAGCCTAACTACAGCGCACCAGGAGTAGATGCCATTAATAACTTCTGGTGGAAAAAATTCGATGTGACACACCAACATTTGGCGAACGCATTTAACCAAATTATAACCGCAGCTGAGGAAATTCCTCAATGGATGTGTGAAGGCCGAACTGTAATGATCTTCAAGAAAGGCGATCCATCTAAACCTGAAAACTACCGACCAATCACCTGTCTTAATACAGTATATAAAATCTTTACTAGTATCCTGTTAGAAAGGATTTCTGAGGCGATACGCCCGGTATGGGATTCTATCAACGAGCAGAGAGGCTCGAGGAAGGGCAGAGCAGGCATTCAGGAAAATATATTAATTGACAACTGTATATCCAGGGATGCCATCACATATAAAAGAAACCTGTCAATGGGTTGGATAGACTATAGAAAAGCGTTTGATACAACTTCACATGCCCTGATCATCGAAATTCTAAGTATAATGAAAGTTCCTCAAGAAATTTTGGAATCTATAAAAAAGTTATTCCCACACTGGCTAACTAGAGTGTATTTGAGAAGGGGGAGAGAAGAACTGCTTACCGGCCCAATAGGGTACCACCGTGGAGTTTTTCAGGGTGACTCCTTGAGCCCGTTGTTGTTCAGCCTTACTTTATTACCACTGACAGTGGCGCTGCGCAGGAGCGGAGGATATGTTGGCAGGCCCCCTGGACAACGAAAATTCAAGTTCAGCCATCTCCTATACGTCGATGATATGAAGGTATATGCTACCAATGAAAAAGAGCTGACAACATGATGGAATTAATTAGCGAATATTCCACAAGTGTCGGTATGGAGTTGGGACTGTCAAAGTGTGCAGTTTTTTCATATAAAAGAGGACATGCTATGGAAGCCGCCGTGGAGTTGGTGGATGGTCAATTATAAAACACTGAACCCCTACGAATGCTATACGTACCTTGGGGTTCACAAAGGCAAACAAACAATTTGCAGACCTTCAAGATAATCTGAAAAAAATGTATATCGAAAAGATTAACAAAATTTGGAGTTCTTATCTCAATGCGACCAACAAGTGCAGAGCCACAAACGTTTTGGCGGTACCAGTTCTGTCTCACACGTTTGGTTGCATTAAGTGGAATGTTGCGGAATTACAAGAAATTGATCGGAAAACAAGACAAGTTATGACCAAAAATCGAAGCCTACACCCCAATGCTTCCATACAGCGAATTTATCTTCCCAGAAACGAAGGAGGAAGAGGACTGCTTGGCGTAGAGCATCTCCACGATCGACTGACCATCATAACGGCGTGCAAAATAGTAAATACAGTAGACCCATTTTTGACGTTTGTTAAAGCCCATGAGGCGACGGGAAGAGCGGCTCATCTCTTTAGCGGGGGCAGTGAGGGCGAGTAAACAATACGATCTGGTTTTTAATCCTCTATCCAGAAAAGCGAACACAGAAGATCTGCAATACTTACCTCAAAATCAATTAAAAAGAAAAATTAAAGAAAAAATAAACACAATTTTAAAATCAAACCATCTAGCGAAACCTATGCACTCCCAATTCTATAAAAATATAGAGGAACAATCATTATCCCTGCAGCTTACCTTCGGGTTTCTTCGAGCGCCGGGTCTTTATTCCGAGACGGAGGGATATATTATGGCATGCCAGGACGGGGTGTATGGGAGTTTAGTGTATCGCAAGCTCATAATGAATCAGCCAATACCGGACACTAAATGTCGCGCATGTAAAAGGGATCAGGAGACAACTATGCATTTGCTGGCCGCATGTCCGAAATACGCTCCTACCTTCTACATCACTAGACACGATATGGCTCTCCGTGTATTATATTACCACCTACGACATATGTACGGCATAGACCGACAAAAGATACCGCCATACAAAGAGAAAAGCATTCCACCCGTCATCTTCAACGACAATGCGAAAATCTTTTGGAATTTTCCTTTTAGAACAACAACAGAAATACGTGCTAACAAGCCAGACATGGTGGTTTTGGAAAATAAAAGTAAGAAGATGTTCATCCTCGAAATGGCATGTCCTTCGGAGCGTAACATTGCTGAAAAAGAATTAGAAAAAATAAGTAAATATACAGACCTGATGTTTCAATTGAAAAATACTTACCCAGAATACCAAATGTCATTTATCCCGTTGATCATAGGTGTATGTGGAGGAATTAGAGAGAACATAGTGAGAGAAATCAGGAAACTGGACATACGAGCAGCTACGGCCAAGACAATCGTTCACCAAATGCAAAAATACGTTATCTTGGGTTCACTCAGGGTCCTGAGGGCTCATGACTCCAGTCACCCGATAACATAGGACTGGCACACTTTGGAAGCAAATCTTGGCATCGCCCGGACGCATCCGAAGTTACATCGCGGGCCCCTGCATTCGCGAGCTGCAGGGCCACCGCAAATCCTGCACTTCCCGCCGCTGTTCCCATGCCCACAAGTGTTAACGTTTGAGTGTGTTATGTTGAAGTATCCTAAATCGAAATGTAATTATGACTCAAATACTTACCTAACATGTATAATTAAAATGAAATAAGGTCATCCGGGAGTTGACCGCTGTCTCTCATCAATTCTCGCGAATGGTGGGGGGGTGCGGTCAAAACGGACGGGTTGAGCGGAGGTGGAGGTTTAAAAAAAAAAAAAAAAAAAAAAAAAAAAAAATAATAATAATAATAATAATAATAGAATTTATTGACAACTACAATTCGAGTACATTGTCAAAAAGACTATATCACCGATCCCTAACAGCCAGAAATATTACATAGATATTTTTAAAAATATATTTTATAAAAATATTTTCGTGAAGGTTTTTAATATATTTTCATATTTTTTTTCTAAATATAGATAAAATATTCAATTAAAAATTTTATTCCATATTTTAAAATTAATGTAAGCGCTATATTTTTTCTGAAATATTTGTAAAATATTTATATGAAAATTGAATTTTTTTATGCAATCTATTTAATTTGTCAAAATGAACTAAAATTGTTCTTGGTTATTTAGAATGTATAACGTCGATAACGAAAAGTTGAAACATACATAGAGTTGTGTAAAAGGCAAGAACTTGTTTTTTCACACTCACCATTCACAAGATATACTGAAGGTTTATCAAAATTAATCACTATTTTTTTAATTGAAGTGTTCTAAATAAAAAACGTATTTATTATCATTTTATTTGAATAAGCTAATAAAAATGAAAAATACTCATTTTTAAGTCTAGCCTTGGCTGGTGCCAGGTACAACCCTATGGCTTTTTTCATATCTTCGGTAGTGGCGCTCACATGGCGTTTCCTTGTGGCCTCTAAAACAATGCCAATTGTATTAGATCATACCATGAATAAAACATCGTACAACATTATCAACACCTACTAATACATTTGGAGCGTTTACAATAATTGGAGTGGTAGCTACATTCTAATACTTACGCTACTTACTTTTACTTTATTTCATAATATTTGAAAACATTCTACGTACAAACAGTAAAACAACACAACGTATTCTAACCTCTATTTGAGGTTATGACGCTTATCTACCGAGATGAATCTCTTAAGCAAATCAACTAGCAATTTATCTGGTAGATGCAGTACATATATGATGCATGAAATTCCTACAATTATATTATTAAACGATTTCTGTACATAGCGATATTGAGCATTCCAATTATCTTATAAATGCCATGACATGTTCAAAGTTTTACTTTTCTTGTAGTCACCACAAAAACTAAAACTCACCCCGCAACAATTAATTACACAGTTAACCCTAATCTGCCCTAATCGTATACTATTATAAACTATAACATGTAACGGACAAACGAATGAAAACGTTGATGATACGCACGTGCGCGTATGCATTCTATGTACCTAATCCACAGACGCATAAACAATACTAAATCATATAACACCGGCACCGTAATGAATAGAGGTGTTGTGTTGACGTTCGCAACTTACAAATATAACAAATAATATAATACAAAACGCAGATATATTAATAGAAAAATTACAGCGCTCAACTTAGATACTAACTAAATCATATTAGATATATATTATCTAATTTAATCTTTAAACTATCATTTTAAATAGGTACATACCTACTTAATATGTATGCATATTTTACCTATTTTATATTATTCGTCCTACGCACCAAATGTACAAAAGCAAAAATTCAATCTTTATTTTTTATATGAAATAAATATTTACAGAAATACAAAGCAAAATATTCTTGCAGTTATCAAAAATATATTGAGGAAACATTTGCAATAAAATATTATTAATGCTACATAACATATATATTTTTTAAATGTTTTTCTAATATATTTTCTATAATATAATATTTTATGCATATTATATTAATATAACTAATATTCAAGAAAGATTTAATATTTTTTAAATATTTATAAAATATGAAATAAATATAGTTGGTCACTGGGGATTAGTGTACTTCCTATAGCCTGGCCCTTTGGGTGTTCTTCGCCCTTCCACGTGTTAATTACGTTAATTATTTTGCAACATATAGCCTACACAGCTTCTTGCTCTCATAATCACACGCAACACAACTTGTGGAACACCACTTCAAACTTTTTTTAACTAAATGACAGTGGATTATGGACCTGTTTCACCGCGACCTTTTCAGATCTATTGTGATCCCCTTTTTCCTAGAGGACGCTCTCTAATTTTGCCCTCTTAATTAGGCCTATCATCTTTGAGAGCGGGCTTCTTTATGTAGCTACTAGCTGTGGGGTTCTCCTCTCCCATTACTAGAAACCTTGTTCTCGCCAGGCCTTCACATTGGCACAACACATGAACTGGTGTTTCTTCTTCCTCATATTGGCAGTATCTGCAAGTTGCGTCATCTGCCAGGCCTATGTTGTACATATGCCTATTCGGTCTACAATGACCAGTCAGCAGACCTACAATCATTTTGACCGTCTTCCTGTCTTTATTCAGTAGATCAGCATCAACAACTAAACAATAAATGAATCACTGCGCCCGCTATAACCCTGTGTGGTACCCATGTTTTGTCGTGATTTCTAATTTCGAAGCCAAAATATTGTCCATAACATCATTGAATTATTTCACTTAAAAGGCTTCTTTTGCGATTTTGTAACAAATGATCCATAAACATTACAGAAAACTATCTGGAAAATTTTTACAGCTTTTTGCTCTCTCTGTCTAGGTTTCCATTCTTGAAAATCACACGCAATAACTTGTGGAACACTTCTTCAAACCTTCTTAACTAACTGATAGTTTAGTGATATTTCATTTGTCTCTTGCCAGGCCGCATTAACAACTAAATAATAAATGAATCGCACCGCCAGCTGTAACCTTTATATCTGCACGAAAAATTTATCAAAAACTTTTGCTGTAGATCTTTAACACCCGAAAATTTTCTGTAATATACAGGGTGTTCTAACTAACAGCTTCTTGCGGGTTTCGCCGTGTGTCAAAACTTTCGCTCGACGTTTCGCTGTTCATACTGACAGCTTCTTCAGGATAACTGAACTCAGTTATAGTTACACCGGCCGTGAAAGCCTACACAGTGTTATATACAGGGTGTTCCTGAATAACATAACTAATACCGTTAATCCAATACACTTTAACGAAATTATTTTAATTTAAATCAAAGCAAAATTATGAAAAGAACTTTCGGAATAATATTGTAAATACTGTTTACTTCTTGTACGCCCTCGTATACATAGATACCATTACGGAATGTCCTTGTAATCAACCTGTTCGCATTAAAATTACCCTCCTCATCAATTTTATGCTCTATTTTATTAATTTCCAGGATCCTCTGCGTGTTTTCACCAACAATATAGTCGTCAGATTCCACCCCGGCTTGGAAATGGATGGTGATGAAATTATAACCATCGTCTGTCGCTATCCACCCCCTATAGCGCCTCCACCAGACCCCCTACCAGGTTTACCGTAAGTAATAATATAATAACCATGATGTTACAGCTACCTGCTGCTCCAATTAGATATCGATTTTTGACGATAAGATCTTGTAATGCCAAAGAATGTACAAGTTCACCCCAGCTGGTAAATATTTAACGTGAAACTCGATAGTAATTTGATATAAATTCTTAAAGGGGTTTTGTACAAACAGTGTCATTATAATAATAATGGAATTCTCTTTGTGATTTTAATCGTAAAAAAATATACTATATACAGGGTGATTCTCAATATATGCGAGAAACTTTAAGCGCTGATTCTTGGGATTATTTTGATCATAAAAGTTCATAAGAACATATGTCCAAAATCGCTTAGTTCTAAAGTTGTACAATGTTTAATAGTAAGTTAACATAATTAATGTTTTTATTATAAATTAACAAAATAATTAGTAAAACAAAATTAACTTATACTAACTGTTGAAAATGACCGCCCCCAACTACAATACAAGCTTCTATCCTCCGTCGTATTGATTGGTGAGTCCGTTCTAAGATACCTAAGGGGTTTTTTGAATTGTTTGAAAAGCTGCGATAATACGATTTCTCAGTTTATCGACATTTTCAGTGGGAGTCGTATAAACTAATGATTTAAGGTGACCCCAGAGAAAAAAGTGCAAAGAACCTAGAAGGCCATGGTTGTGGACCTCCCCGTCCTATCTACCGATCTGGATACGTATTATCCAAAAACTCGCGGGCAACTAAACTAAAATGCGCTGGAGCACCGTCATGCATAAAATACATTTGTAATCTTAATTGCAACGGAACTTCTTCCAGCAGTATAGTGGTAGCTCTTCTTCAAGAAAATTGCGGTATACCTCGCCATTTAACCGCATCGGTAAAAAATGTGGACCTATCAAGTGATCTCCAACAATTCCGGCCCACACATTGACAGACAATTGATGTTGACGATGGGCATTCACTAGTTCGTGCGGATTTTCTTCGGCCCATATCTGATTATTATGAAAATTAATAATTTCTAGAGAAAGTAGCCTCGTCGGTGAAGAATATTTGAGCCAAATAGTCAGGATTTTGTGCGATTTTGTGTTGCATCCATTGAGAAAAAGCCACTATTTGCGGAAAATCTGCCGGCAAAAGTGCCTGCACCCGTTGAATGTGATATGGATACAACAGTTGATCTTTCAATATTCTCCTAACTGTGGCTTGACTAATGTTTAAAGCAAACGCGATTTTTCTGGTGCTTGTAGTAGGATGTTCCTCAATTTCATTTAGTACTATTTCTTCAATTTGTGGAGTTCTCACTGTAGATGGGTGCCCGTTATCAGTCGTCAGTTTTTTTAAAATTTCCCGTTTCACTAAGACGTTGGTGAAGACGAGCAAATATTGAATGATGCGGGATGATACGGTTCGGGTATCGTTCTTCATAAAGACGTCTAGCAGCACGCGAATTTCCATTGGCAAGACCGTAAACGAAATGCACATCACGCATCTCAGCATTCGTGTAATTCATTTTAGAAAACAGAAACTGGCAATAAACTGAATGGATACTCTGACAAATATTGAAATGACACATAAACAATTCCCTCTCAACACAATAGTTTTTGAAGAACCAACTGTGATATTATATCGTGTTAGTCATACTTCATAATTTATTATTAAACTTTCAATAATTTTAAAACCAAACCGTTTTGCACATATACTCATATGAACTTTTATGATCAAAATAACCTCAGGAATCAGCTCTTAAAGTTTGTCGCACATATTGAGAATCACCCTGTATGAAGAAAGAGCACTTTTACCGTAGTCATTTCAACCCCTATGTTATCCCTGCATGTTCTTTCTACGATTTGTTAAATTTACGTAATGGACCATGAAACCTTTTAATCAATATATTCCCCGCGTCACACAATTGTATGACAACCAGACAAGAGGATTTGGAATGATAAATGCGCGTGAAACGTTCAACAGGACGTACAGACAACCCTTTTTTCAGTTATGCCTGCTTAAAATGACCAGAAGGGATTTCTAGTACCCTTTGTTTTTTTTGTTAACCGACACATTGTTTAAAAACGATATTGGGAGAGATAGACATACAAAAAAAATTCGCAGGCTGATGGTGCAGTAACATATTTTTTTTTTTAGCTGCTGTCTGTTGGATTATCGTTGAGTGAATGTAATTTGATGAAAATGTAATGTTTTTACAAATGTGAAATGAATTTTAATTTTGCGATGAATTTAATTTGAGTGTACCTGAATGTGAGTGATTGTGGTTTGATTTTAATAATTGTTATTAGGTATATACCCCTTTTGTACTATCCGCGCTCCTTCTACATACTTTGTGTGTTCAAAAGACAATTTCTAGTTCATTATCTCTCGACTAGCTTGTCTTCAATAAATTCCTTCATATCTAGCGATTTATACTCAGCAAAATGCAATAAAGCATAGAATGTGTCACTTGCGTGTGGTATCAAAGAGTCATGGCATTTGACTTTGCTTGTGTCAAGTATTTCTCCTAGCTATGCTTATTCATAAAAGTTCTACTGGGAAAGTAGCCACAGCTAATCTAGGGCAGGTGGCTAGCTATTTTGGTAATTGCCATGATCAAAGAATCTTGTTGAAATACTATAACTAACAATTTCTTGCGGGTTTCGCCGTGTGTCAAAACTTTCGCTCGACGTTTCGCTGTTCATACTGACATTCGAAACATTCGTGGATATTCTGTCTTACGCTAAGACTGAACCTACAGACATTTTAGTAAGTTTCGACATTATATCGCTATTCACTAACATACCCACGGAGGACGCACTGGCCTTACTTCCAGAACTTGGACTACAAGAAGACATCATTGAATTTTAGTGAAACTGTGCTTATCCACGACATACATTTTGTATGAAGGAAAATACTACGAGCAGAAGAACGGAACAGCAATGGGAAGCCCTTTATCAACAGTAATAGCCAACTTGTTTATGGAAGCATTTGAAGAAGAAGCCCTAAGTTCCAACGATATGAAACCCAAGTGTTGGCTGCGATATGTCGACGATACTTTTGTAATATGGCAACACGGAGAAGAAAAACTACAATATTTCTTGGAACACATAAACTCACAGCACCTAGCCATCAAGTTTACCATAGAGAAAGGACAAAATGGAAATCTCCCTTTTCTGGATGTTATGGTTAAGAAAACAAAAGAGGGAATGCTACAGCACGCAGTATTTAGAGAGAAGACGCACACCGATAGATATCTGCATGCAAGATCTCACCATCATCCGATGCAGAAGAAGACATTAATACAAACATTGCTATCCAGAGCCGAAACCATCAGTGACGAACAACATCTTACCAGTGAAAAGAAGACATTTGGAGAAAGCACTAAAGAAGAATGGTTCCATTGAGAGCCACTAAGAAGAAGACGACACTGGAGACAACTACAGAACCACGAAGAGGGATGGCGTGTTTACCTTACATAGCAGGAGTCACCGAAAAAGTAGGCCGAATTTTGAAGAAACGTAACGTACAAGTACGCTTCGGGACTGCAACGTCGATCCAGCCAGTATCTACCGACCGCAAAGGATCAGATACCCAAGGGCGCACAGAAGGTATCTACAAGATAACATGCCAATGCGGACAGTGCTACGTCGGACAAACAGGAAGAGCCATCGACATACGAATAAAAGAACACGGAGAGGACGCAAGATTAAGAAGGACCGAGCAATCAGCGGTGGCAGAACACATGCACGACACCGGACACAAAATGGATTTCAAGAATGTAAAAGTAATAACTACCACCAAGAACTACGGGAAAAGACTCATCAGGGAAGCCATAGAAATAGAGAAGAATAAAAACCGTTAACAGAGAAGAAGGGTACCACCTTAGCAACACGTGGAAGAGCCTACTACGAACCGTCACGGTCAATGGAACGGAAACTACACGGTTGGATGCACCAGGGGCGTATATAAGAAGAATGTTGGACCGTGGAGAATCAGTTCAGTTATCCTGAAGAAGCTGTCAGTATGAACAGCGAAACGTCGAGCGAAAGTTTTGACACACGGTGAAACCCGCAAGAAGCTGTTAGTTATAGTTACACCGGCCGTGAAAGCCTACGCAGTGTTGTTGAAATACTGTTTTTTTGGGCTATGTAGTTCTAATTGATTTTAGAACATATACATCATGGCTGGGGTACTTGTTTGCAACAAGAGTGAACTTGTTTGCCTTTTTGATATAATATATAAATATAATTTACCACTACAATTAAAATTTCCAGCCAAATTCTACCAGCAGCTATACCAGCAGGACCTCCACTGGGCGGATTCCAAATCTTGCTCATCATCTGCGGCATCCTCTTCCTATCCCTGCTCCTCTTAGGGCTGGGCTGCTCCCACTACTGTCTGCGCAGACGCAACGTGACCGTCATCCGTCAACATCCGTTCTCCTCCATCGGCACCGAATCCGAGATCACGAAAATCTCCAGCTCTCTGGGTAAGCGTACAGAAACGGATGCATAACCCGTTTAACAGCACCCATCTGGCACTAACCCATCGTATACTAACTTATATTATTAATTAACAGGTAACCTATCAATGTTCGAGGGTGTTAAAATACCTCGGGCACATGCCCCTGTCACAATGACAGGCAGCACTTCCGGCAGTGAGGGCCCATTAATAAGCGATACTATTCCTTCAGATTATCCGTCGGAATCTCCGTCAGAGCCGGAAGATGAGAGGTCCATACCGTCGGCGGGAAGCTATGAAAACGCTGGATATATACCGGACGGTAGTTACTACAGCGAAGGGGCTTATGGGGAGACGCATGAGGAGCAGAGGGAAGCGCCTAGACTAGCGATGTTACCACCCATCTCTGCGGCATTGAAGGAACAACCGAAATTCGATGTGCAGATCAGGGTGAAGAAGCCACCGCCATCACCGCCGAGTTTAACGATGTCTGACACTGAGAGCTCCACCAGCAGGATGGATAGAAACCTATCGACAATCGTCGAGCAAAGGGAGGAGAGTGTCAGATCGATAGAGTCTCCACAACCCATGGAGAGGACCCAATTCACTTATGTGCCAGAGTTGCATCCTCCACCTAAACACGTGCAAGTCCCTCCTACCTTTGGTAAGATACTGCGTCGTCACCAAGAGTATCACGAGGAGATCCCAGTCAGACCAGCTAGATCCATAGCGTCGCTAAATACAGAGATGACTGACACTCACTCGATGACTGAAGTCTTAGACGATTCCCATCATAGATTTGTGGCGCCAACACCACCCCCACCACCACCGATAGTGCCTAAGCAGCAATACGTTATGGATTTAGAGCAACCAGAATCATTAGAGCCACCCTAGCTGTTGTGCATAAACCTGAGATCACCTCACACGTAGTTGATGACGTTTTCTTGAGGACCATCACGGAGAAACGAACGATAGAAGATATCGAAAGACACAAGCGATTAATCACGGAATATCACACTAAGCCCAAACCGGTTGAGGATATCAAATGGGACGTTACGATCAAGCATTACCCTGGAGAGCTTCCACAAGCTCCGGATTGGGAGAACTTCTCTGATATCTCATCGGCTTCCGGAATGACTTTGACGCCCAAAATGGAGCGCGCAACCATAAGCGTCCCTCCACCGAAGAAGATCGATGACAATAAACTGCCATTGAATTCCCCGGAATTAGTGGGCAGCATAGGGCAATACGCTTCCTCCCATCATCACCACCACCACGAGAGTTACCTTTCGACCTACAATATCCCCTTGGAGAATCCGCAAGTTCCAAATGGAATGTCCTGATTCGAGTACTCCAACCTATTGATCAAGATGAGGGTCCCGTGATAGAAACAGCTGAAGCTTTCAACTCCCAATAACGCACGCCGATAAAATGAAGTGGAGGCAAATCATCACGAGTGAATCCACATTGAGGACCATCCTTTCCGAAGCGGTGGTCAAAGAGGATTTCGAACGCATCAGATACGATAGTAGATACGAAAAATTATTTGAACCTCCCAAGTGGGACGTGATCATACGGATCCTAGCGCCGGAAAAGCCTAAGAGGTACCGCAAGAAGAACGATTGGGACACTAGGAGTCGAAGAAGCAGCTTGCCAACTCTTTACGAGTATGATTCCGATGGTGGTAGCTCTGTGAAGACTCTAACAGCAGACCCTAATGCTTTGCATCAAAACGTCCCAATACGCTTGAGAAAGTCCTCAAGATCCAGTTATAGAAGCGAAGCTGATCTTAGATCTATGTCGGAGATGATAGTCGATTTCAGACGAATAGATCACGATAACCAATCTGAAGCTTCCAGTTACTATCCAAGATATTACGAAGAAGACCAAGAGAGCGAATACAAAGGCTCGCATCATCCATCTCTTGCACGCTCACTCAGTCAACCCAGTTTAGCTCGATCAGCTAGTGAGTTCACTGAAAGATGGGTCGCTCCATCGAGGTATGACACAGCCAGTGAATACACCACGCCAGAGGGTACGCCAAAATCTCAGAGGAGCACTAAGATACAGCCATTACATCTGCCTAGAGGTGGGGAACATAGTTCTGTGTGGCAAAGTAGTTCCTCTAGGGTGGCTGAAACACCTAGAGGCACACAGGTGATAACTGAAGAGTACAGGGCCCAAGCTAGTAGTAGCAGCACCGCTTTTAAAAGCGGAAGACCACCTAGGAAAGATAATTGGTTTATTGATAACTAAACGAGGATATTCCTAATGATATACTGCCAAGTTTTACCGCAATAAATACTATAAAATATTTTTAATTTGTCAGGTTATTTTAGTAGTATTAATATAAATACGAATCTATTGGGATGATTTAGATTACTACAATTTTTATTTTACCAAGATTATAAATGACTTTTTAAAAAGCATACAGGGCCAAACGTAGTATTTGCGGCACACCTCTCAATCGCGCTATTATATTCCAATAGATGTCAAAATTACGCCATTTTATACACTATTACTATTAAAATATATCCATTTTAACTATTATTTTGTTAAGAAGATAATTAATTTAGTGATTTTAATTAATCTAACTAGTTATAGAAATAACAATTTTTATTATTAATTTTATAAAGCGAATAAAATTCAAACACAGTTTTTTTTTGTACTTATAATAATGATTTTTTTTATTAGTAACTAGAATGCTGTGATAACAAAAGATAATAAAATATTTTTTTATTCTCAAAATAAGAAGAAAAAAAATTAATGTTAGATATATTGCTAATTTCTAAAAAAAAAAAAAAATTTGGTTTATGGTAACGTAATGTAGTTTTTTGATGTCTTTTTTTTTTTAGCAAAATGGGCTTTGCTTGAGTACCCGATTTTTCACTTAGTCACAGTTTGACACGTGAAAAACTGCAAAATTGGGTGCCCTCATTTCAGTTTTTCATACATGTTTTTTTTTTATATTCCTCAAAGATTACTTTTGTATTGTGTGTACTATTCTGCAGAACGCATTTTTATCCCTTGGTGATGGTGGTTTGGCAACACTGGGCTTCGAACGAATATTCTTATTACATATTTTTTTTTTATTATTTTTAATATTAGTATTAACACGAAAACTTGTACAATGTACTATAGAAGTTTCTCCATAATAACCTATGGGATTGTTCTCAAATGAAGGGACAATCGGTGTGTCTTTAAGTTTCTGCTAAACTTACATAGCAACTTAAAGGAATGTGCGTTGTACTGTTACCTAAAAAGATGTCGGTATAGTTTTCTTTTTTACAGCAAGAATACGAGAAAAAATTCTTTGATAGAACTGTACCAACAATATTTTTGTTTCACATGAGTTGAAATGATTTTCTTAGGTGCTATACTAAAAATATTGTTAGTATATATTTTTTACATACGAAAAAAATATTATATTGCAATAATAAAATGTAATACGATCTTTTTTTTATATTAATAAAAATGCTTACAATACTAAATATCTGTTTTCTTTCATTAAGACTTCATAAAATATCCACAATAACACTGACTTGGGCATACATCATTATAGAAACGTTTTAAATATACTATATAAGACAAAAGTCTTGAATTGTACCAAAACGTTAATAAAAATTAATACTAAAATGAACGAAGAGTGAATTAATTACTATTTCAAACCGTAGAAAAGCACACACAACATAAATAGCAAGGATGGACCAATTAAATTTGATAATTATAATAATAATTCTACACACAAAAAAATAATTGCTCAATTTGAATATAAATGCATCACATTGAATAATAACATAACTTCCTATATAAGCAAAAGATAATGATATTTATATTGAGAATAAAATTGTTCAGTTTTCAAACCCGTAAATTTTGTTAGACGAAACAATTTTTTAGTTTCAAATGTAATCAATATATAAAATCATTATGAACATAAATATTTCAACACACAAAAATAATTATTTTAGATTTGAGTAATAGATTTTCTCAACTCGAAACTATCATATTTATGCCTTAATAATTTATGTACATTTGATAGAAGTAATAAAAGTATTATTTGAAGTATTGCCATTATTTGCTTCCAAATATAAGTATATTGAGCTGATAATATTTACCTGCTTAATCTAAGCATGTCTAGCTATTCACAGGGTAATAATTTACCTACAATTTTGTGTCTGTGTATGCCAAAAAAGCATCGGTGGAGGAAAATTAATAAATAAAGAAATATTATGTAATTAAATAAATTTACTCTCATACTTTATAGTTTTACAATGTTTGGGAGAAGGTAGCGTATCGGGGTACTCCAGAAGTGCGCACGGGATATTAATGCGTAGAGCATAGATGTTATGCGTATCCTCGTTGCGACCGGGGTGTTCTCGGATACTTACCACTCAAATGCCTGGTATTCTAGTCGACCGTTAGTTACTCCATATAATTTCAATGCAGAATATAAATCTTGCTGGTATTACCTACTGAAAACTAATAACTAGTAAATACCTAGATACATATGTTTGTTAATGTACACACCTGAAAGCACAATATACTCTTAAAACAAATGGTATAAATATTTGCATTGAAGTATATTTCTTCCAAATCTATACAATCATAGTGAGAAAGTCTGTAGATTCAAAATAAAATCCCTTATACGTTTGGTATAATGATTTACTATATAAAATTATTAAATGTTTTGTACTGAAAACATGAAATATCAGACTGAAATTACCATAATATTGAAACATTTGAAACAAATTTTACCCCACCATTTATTGCACTAAAACTTATCTGTCATTGGTTCTCTCTTTTTTAGGGGGGTTTAGGGGTTTTTGCATATACATACGCTTTACTTGGCATCACTTTTTGATTGACCAGCGAACAGTGTTGTTGGTTGTGAGTGTAAGTAAATCTAAATGGATACCCCAGCCGTTCACAACTTACTTAGAGAATGGGGTGGAATGGGGGCTGATGCACAGATGCTACCATTAAAATATTCAAAGGTAAGTACGTACGTGTTTATCTAATTTAAAGGATTACTGGTTTAAAAAACTTTGAAATACTTGGAGTCAGCGCCATTGTGTCGATAATGTATGAATGTGGTAGGTGTGTACATTAACAAACATATGTAGGCATTACTAGTTATTAGTTTTTCAGTAGGTTAATAACCAGCAAATTATTATACTGATTGAAATTATATCAGTAACCAACGCCGACTAGATACCGAAGCAGTATCCGAGAACATCTATACTTCTACGCATCAATATCCATGCGCACTCCTGGAGTACCCGATACGACGCACTTCTCCAAACATTGTAAAAACTATAAAGCATGACAGTAAAATTTATTTAATTAATATATAATAAAAGGCTCTCTGACATTCCTTCCGAGCAGGGGGCGCTATTCCATAGGCGTCGCCCTATTCGAGCGTGTAAATTCGGCGTGAAAAAGTCTGTCACATAACCGTGGACGGAGAAACGGATTAAAAGGGAAATAATAATGGGCGAACGCCAAACGGGGACGGCACGGAATAGGCGTATCGAGATTAATAGTTAAAAGTAGGAAAAGAGGAGAAAATTCGCCGCAAAATTAGATCGTAGTAGGCGTCGGGAAACGAACGCCGCTGTAGATAAACTTTTTACAAAACACGGTAAAGAAGAAATCTTTCATATTACAGTTTACTCCATATTACAGGTTTCTGTAATATGAAGTAAATATAACATGACACAATATTTTCATTAGGTGTAAAAAAAAATAGAGATGGCGGTACATATGGCATTCGATAAAGTCACTAGATATACATAGAAAGTACCGCAATTGGCCGCCACAATTGTGTCCAGATTAGGCGCGCAAACTTAAAACGGGCTTTTTTAAAGCCAAGCTGCACTTGAATTACATTATTGGTAGTTGTGATAATTTGGATTTTAATATTTTTTATTTAAATATCGGAAACATTTTAAAATATAAACAATTCTGATTCGATTGCGTTTGTACTCAATTCTTATACAATGGAAAACATGTACAAGCGCGCAAACATAACAAAAATTAAAGATATAAGTAAATCTATAGATGCGATGTCTATTATTACTATATAAAGACGTATACAGAGACTACCATTAACATTCGTTTACTTGCTTCAAGAACGTAAACGCATTGTTTGTGTTATTACATAAAAATAATAATAAGTGGTTCTTTTTATTTCTGAGAAGTTATTAAATTCGTAATGTAAGTAATGTTTACTCATTTCATTTTACTTGATATATTCTAGTTTTGGTTATATTTTACGGTGAAGTTGAGGGTAATGCCGAAAAAGTAGACCGAGGTTAACATCGAAAAAGGGTCGTTGGAGCAGACGGAAGATACACTAAATGCGGACGAGGCAGTCGTACAGGTAATCACTCTTCTTTTATTGAGGTCTCGAATTAGAAATTTTTTCTTTATTATAGTTAAAAACAATAAAATATAAAATCGTCAAATTGGAATTGTAGTTATATTAGAAAAGTGGTCATTTTATTTCAACGCAGAATGGTTAATATAATTAGCCCAAGAAAGATAATCTCATATTCGGGTCTTCAGAATACACAGAATTGTGTGTATAATCAATACGTACAAATAATAACGATCGACTCACAAAAAAGATGGCATAGGGAAAATAAGCATTAGCAAACGCAAGGAAAGACGCATATCTCCTTTAATCTACCAGCGATTGCGCGTGTGGCAAGATTCTAAGAATTTTAATACTACATTATTTGGCGGAAACCAAGTAAAAATTCTGCGAAGTTTAATTCTGACGAAAGGCTTGCGGTACGTTTGGCGCATAAAACAATGGAATAACTGTCGCTACGACTGTCAGATACATATTATAATGCTCTCTTGTAGTTTATAAAAAACTTAAAGTGTATTCGTATATAATTATTGAAGAAATAAATTTACTGAGCATTACTTTGATTGGCAAAGAGTATTAAGGTTTAATTTATAAAAGAAAAAAAATTAATGTAGATTCTAAATTATTTAATCAAACTAAATGCCACTGGCAATTTATATTAGCAAACTGTTAAAAACATACACTTTCAATATTGTTACCTTTAAATTCTTCTTAATGTTTTATTTTCATTGTTTTTTAGACGGCACAAAATCGAATACAGTTTTAGAATTTTTGTGTAAAATATATAGATCAGATTTTTTACTTCAAAATTTCTTAATAATAATATGAAATACGAACAAGAAAAATCTATTAAGTATATGGGAGATTGTTTGGTAAACTATTATCCACAAAAGTATTGTGGTTAATTATTTTGTTCTCCTAGGATTTTCATAAAAAGTTGCCCTTCAATTGAAGTGAGAAATAAATCACCGTTTGTTTTTCATATTCATACTTTGCCGGTATTGATATTTGTAAAGGAAAAAGATGTATCAAGTGGATATTCACTTTATTAACGTAACAAGTTATATACACCCTATTATAACTGAATAAAAATCAATTTAAATATAAAACCACTACAAAATAAATTGTTTAAAAATATTATAACGACGATAACAAAAACAAGAAAAAAAATACGAAACCTTGATTGAAAAATGTGAAAAATAATCGCTACAACACTTGCGGACTTACTACAAAAGAAAAAAAGGAAAGGAAAACCAATTTTTTATGATCTATATTTAAAACAACCTTACATTCTCTAGAATGACTGATGCTTACAATGATTGACAATATGAATACAAAACATCATTTTTAGAACTAGAAAAAAAAGTCAGAGTGCGCAAATCCTCTTTGGCGGTTGCCGACAAAGAGTCGAACACGATGCGCCGCTAATCCATTCCACAAGGTCGTTCACGACCTCCCCTAAACTTCTCGTGTTGCAGACAATCGAAAATATTCTCAGGTTAAATATTAAATGATATAAATATTTTTAAAAACATAAAACTGCCAACTGAAAAAATAAAATGGAGATTCATATTGAAGAGAAATTTTGAATCTAGGAGCATTTTTGCAACAGACGTTCGTATGCAAGCGTTTTTGAGGTCGCCAAATTTGATTCTGAAATTAGTTTTGGAAAATAAAAGGCGGAGCCAATATGGGGCGAGACTTTTGAAATATAAAGAAAACGCAATTTTTTTTGAAGGCTTGAGACTTATGCAATTTTTTGGGCCACTATTTGCGAATATAGAATCAAATACATGATAGCGCGACTAAAATGGAGGAATATTATTGAAAAAATGACATTTTGCAACAGAATTTGTGGGTGTTTGGATGTTGCATTTGATGCTGATAATATTTTGAAAAATAAAATGGCGAATAAAGTGGCAAGAAAATGAAAATATAGGGAAAATCGCCAACCTATTTTTTTAAAGCTGAACTTATGGATGTTATAAAAGGGAAAGGAAATGGGAAAGGGAATGGAAAGGGAATGGGAAAGGGAATGGAAAGGAATGGGAAAGGGAATGGAAGGGAATGGGAAGGGAATGGGAAAGGGAATGGAAAGGGAATGGAAAGGGAATGGAAGGGAATGGGAAAGGGAATGGGAAAGGGAATGGGAAAGGAATGGGAAAGGGAATGGGAAAGGGAATGGGAAAGGGAAGGGAAAGGGAATGGGAAAGGATGGGAAGGGATGGGAAAAGGGGATGGGAAAGGGAATGGGAAAGGGAATGGGAAAGGGAATGGAAAGGGAATGGAAAGGGAATGGGAAAGGGAATGGGGAAAGGGAATGGAAAGGAATGGGAAAGGGAATGGGAAAGGGAATGGATAAAGGGAATGGGAAAGGGAATGGGAAAGGGAATGGGAAAGGGAATGGGAAAGGAAAGGAATGGAAAGGGAATGGGAAAGGGAATGGGAAAGGAATGGGAAAGGGAATGGGAAAGGGAATGGAAAGGGAATGGGAAAGGGAATGGAAAGGCATGGGAAAGGGAATGGAAAGGGATGGGAAAGGAAGGAAAGGAATGGAAAGGGAAATGGAAAGGGAATGGGAGGGAATGGGAAAGGGAATGGGAAGGGAATGGGAAGGGAATGGGAAGGGAATGGGAAAGGGAATGGAAAGGAGAAAGGAATGGGAAAGGGAATGGGAAAGGGAATGGAAAGGAAAGGGGAATGGAAAGGGAATGGAAAAGGAATGGGAAAAGGAATGGGAAAGGGAATGGGAAGGGAGAGGGAATGGGAAAGGGAATGGAAAAGGGAATGGAAAGGGAATGAGAAGGGAAGGAAGGAATGGGAGGGAATGGGAAAGGGAAGGGAAAAGGGAATGGGAAAGAGAATGGAAAGGGAAAGGGAAGAGAAAGGGAAGGAAGGATGGAAAAGGGAATAAGAAAGGAAGGGAAGGGAATGGGAAAGGGAATGGGAAAAGGGAATGGGAAAGGGAATGGGAAAGGGAATGGGAAAGGAATGGAAAGGAAAGGGAAAGGGAATGAGAAGGAATGGGAAAGGGAATGAGAAAGGAACGGGAAAGGGAATGGGAAAGGGAATGGAAAAGGGAATGGGAAATGGGAAAGGAATGGGAAAGGGGGAATGGGAGAAGGGAATGGAAAGGGAAAGGGAATGGAAGGGAATGGGAAAGGGAAGGGAATGGGAAAGGGAATGGGAAAGGGAATGGGAAAGGAAAGGAATAGGGAAGAAATAGGAAAAGGGGAAAGGAAATAGATAATTGGAACAAGGAAGGGAATGGGAAAGAGAATAGGAAAAGGAAGGAGGGAGACAGGGAAAAGGGAATAGGAGGGAATGAGATGAAATAGGGAACGAGAATGGGAAAACGAGAATAGGGAAAAAGAATAGGGAAGGGAATGGGGAAAGAAAATGGAAAAGGGAATGCGAAAAGGGAATAGGGAATAAGTAGAGAAAATAGGGAAAGGGAATGGGAAATTGAATAGGGAAAGGGAATTGGAAAAGGGGAAAGGGATTAAGGAAAGGGAATAGGGAAAGGGAGTAGGGAAAGGACTAGGAAAGGGAAAAGGAATAGGAAAATAAGGAAAGGGAATAAGGAACAGGGAAGAGAGAATAATAGGAAACGGGAATAGATAAAGGGAATAGAGATACGGAAAGGGACAACGAAATGAGAAAACAGGGAATAAGAAAATACTATTTCTATTCTATCTATTACTAAATTGATGTTTACCGTATGTGAAATACCTGCCTACATCGAGTCAGCCAATGAGAAAAAAAAATCTATATAATAATCAGACAATATAGATAGAGGAATAAGCACTGAAATATATATAGCTTATTAAAACAAAATGTATCAGCTGTGTTTTCCTCGCTTTTTTTGTGCTTTATCTAACAAACGTCTAATATAACTTTTTGTCGAGCAACGGTAAATTAATGAGGTTGTCAATATTATGGAATTTACGTTGGCTATAAATATGATCTTCGCGAAGGAATAAATAAAACTAATAAATATAAAAATCGTCAAATTGGAATTGTAGTTATTATTATGAGAGTGGATCATTTTATTTAAACGCAGAATATTTATAATAATTAGCCCTAAGTAAAGATACTCATATTCGGTGTCTTCAAGAATCACGTGTATATAATACGTACAACAAAAACTTTTCTACAAAGTTGTGCAGAATTCAATGCTGCATAACCTAAAAATATTTTTTCAACTATACAGGCTGTTCCAAAAGTAAGAACAAAAGTAAACTACTTAAAACGTACTGCACATTATAAAAGATGATTTTCAAGTAAATGGATCGACTTCAAAAAACCACCTTCCTCAAGTACCACCTTCCTCTACTCCTAGATGCGCAGCATCTAGTTACATAATATTTCTTTATTTATTAATTTTTCCCTACCGAGGTTTTTTTGGTGTTACAGACACAAAATTAGTAGGTATTATTACCCTTAAATAGTAGAAATGCTTAGATTAAGCAGGTAAGTATTATTAGATCAATATACTTATATATTGGAAGCAAATAATGGCAATACTTTAAATAATACTTTTATATATTTCTATCAAATGTACATAAATTATTAAGGCATAAATATGATAGTTTCGAGTTGAGAAAATTTATTTATTCAAATCTAAAATAATAATTTTTGTGGTGAAAATATTATATGTTCATAATGATTTTAGATATTGATTACATTTGAACTAAAAAATTGTTTCGTCTAACAAATTCACGGGTTTGGAAAACTGAACAAATTTTATTCTCAATATAAATACAAATTGAGTAATTATTTTTTTGTGTGTAGTAGTGACATCATGCTACAACTAAGTCCAAAATTGAACTTGTGTCTCTTGTTGGCGATAATTTTCTTAATTCTTCTTCAAAGTCTGACAAAATAGATACAAATTTAAGGTGGCGTCTCACTTTCAAATTGGTCACACTGTATATATGAAAAATACATATCATAGTCTGACACGATTCGATATGTGTCTACAGGAGAGAAAGAATTGTTTATGCAGAGAAAAATAAAGAATTACCACGTGTATATCTTCATCCACTTGTCTTGTAAGCATTTTAGATTATTTACGACGATTTTTTCATCATAATATATCACTCTAGAAATCCCATTTACGTCAGTTACAGCAAAAACGGTATTGAAATATCTACGCAAACTTATACGGCCTTGCGCCCGGCCGATGTTACTTTTTCAATGCGCGTTTTTGGGCACGCGTATTTGAATATTCATTCCCCTCCGATGTTGGGCACAGTAGCGGGCATCTAAGTACACAGGAAACGTGAAATTGAAAAGCCCCAGAGACGCAAAGCTCGATTCAGTCACGATCAACGTTGTATTTTTCCTTTACCCGTGACATAAAGTAGCATGTTCGATTTTTTTTTTTTTTGGCATATCTAGCCCCGATTCAAACAGTTAATCTTGAGAGATTCGATTGATTTGGAATTATTTATTATACGTGTTTTAGCAAAGGTTTGAGTAGAATTGGTTTATTTTTTATTTAACAAATTGCAAATAAAGTGGATAAAGGAAATTCAGAAAAAAAAGCAATATTTTGGTGTTTAGCTGACATTGTTTGACCCAATTCCTTACCTGCTTTGGTACTGTTTTTAGACAGTCAACATGCGGCAAAAATTCAAGGGATTATTCCTTAGTCTATTCTAAGAATATTTTGTCCTATGATGATTTTTGGAAAACCCATTTGCTTCGAAGATACAGGGCGAACAAGATTTGCGACAGTATCAAAGTTACATTATCACAAAATTCATGTAAAGTTGCTCAATCTACAATAAATGTTCGAAATGGCTTCCGCCAGCATGGATACAAGCATTCAATCTTCTAGTCATTGACTGTCGAACTTTTCCAAGTATACCAGGGTCGTTTCTAATTGAGTTAAACCCAGCAATTATCCGATTTCGCAAATCGTCCAAATTCTCCACTGGAGTAGCGTAAACTATTGACTTCAGAGATCCCCAGAAGAAATAATCTAGGGGATTTAGTCTGGGGATCAGCAGGCATGCGTGTGGCAACTCGACCATTCCAGCGACTTCCATAAACTGTTGAAAATTGTTAACACACTTTTTGACTAATTTATAGTCCAAGAGAGGTCCACACTTTTTTCGTGTTATTTTGTCGAGAACTATAGAAGTTTAAATTTTGACGAACAAAGATAGTCCAGTATTGTCTATTGCTAAGGTGTTATTTTGTCCACACTACACGTGGAATTATGGTATACTTCTAGTCACATTTTATTTGACCTAGACTAGACAAATTTACTAGCTGTTTAACTTAAATGAATGCGATCTATTGGATGATTTAACACCGTTTTCTAAACACAACGTGTTTTTAATATGCAACTCCTATTTGTTAAGTGCTATATTTCTCTCTTTAAGACGTTTTCTCAATTATAATATACAGAAACACTCATTCAAAGTTTTGGTTTCAACTAAACGTACTAATTTTAAAATGATTTTTTGAGACCATTATAAAAATTAAGTGAATGTTTATTCTATTTGATTCAAATCTGAACTAATTACGCGTAAATAGTTGTTCCCAATACATCTTATAGATGTTGAAATTTTTTATGCCCACTGGAATTAACGTTTAATAACACAAGGTTACACTTTGCAGGTCAGTCACATTTGGTGTTTGTTTGGATATGTTAATACGCAGAAACAACACGAAAACAGATACACGTGCAATGCAGGTGGTGCGTGTTAATGCAATACTGTATTAGATTAGGTGGGGTTTCTATATTTCTATCCGAGGGAAAAATTCTGATTGGTTGATGCTTCTGAATGTCTAGAGAAAATAGTAATCCCTCATATCTGAACAAAGAATTCACACCAAATCTAAGTAATTTCTGTTCTACTAAACATATGTAGTCAATTTCGTCTGGCAAAGTTTGTAAAAAATCAACACTAAAATATTTGACTAGCGCAAAATTAACGGCACACCGTAATATTTTCACAGTGTACAGTTGCTGTACAGAAATTATCGAGCAACCCAAACTGAAATGTGGTGCCCGCGCATCGTACACAAACCACATTGCAATTCTTGTCGCGTATAGTACATCCTCCAGAAACTCAAGCAGCGTTGCTTCCAAAAAGTTGCGGTACACCACGCCAGTAAGTCTTCCTAAACGTCCAATTAGATAGTCACCCACGATTCCAACCCAAAAATTCAACGAGAACTGATGCTGAAAACGATCTTCAAATACCTCATGCGGATTTTCATCTGCCCACACATGGTTATCATGAAAATTCCTTATTGCATTTCTTGAGCAACTGGCTTCATCGGTAAAAAGAATCTGTTTCAGGAATAGAAGGATGCGAACTAATGTTTACAATAGCCATTGACATAATACAATACGTGGAGGAAAATCAGCAGGTAGTAGTGACTGAACGCGTTGAATGTGGTATGGATACAACAAATTTTCCAAACTGTCCAATGACTTACATTCAAAGTATTTGCAACTTTTCGCGTAGAACTACCAGGATCTTCCTCTATCATCCCCAGCACATTCTGTTCCAATTGTACCGTTTCTTGCAGTCATTGATCTTCCTGGCCCTCCACTTCGTCTCATTGAGCCTGTTTCACGAAGACGTCGATGAATGTTTTCGAAGATTTTTCGATCGGGGACATTACGGGCAGGAAATCGTTCAATGTACAATCGTCTAGCTTCTAATGATTTAGCCATCAGCAAGTCCATACATGAAATGCATGTCAGCCATCTCGGCGTTCGTATACATCATGGTAGAGGATTTCACTAACTATTAAAGACACGTCAAACAGCCAAACGTCACTCAATCTAAACAAGACGTATTGAAATGAAATCCACTATTACATAAAACAGCCGAAAAAATAACAACGTATTGTAAACAATTTCTTCTACTTGATAAACTCATTGACGTACATCGTACTTTCATTTAAATTAATAATTTCAACCAATATCGAATATGGTTGTCGCAAATCTTGTTCACCCTGTATCTTCGAAACAAAGGGGTTTGTCAAAAATCATCACAGGACAAAATATTCTTAGAATAAGCCAAAGAATAACCCCTTGAATTTTCGCCGCATATTTAGGTAACACCCTGTATACCAAGCTGATGAGATTCTAGAGAAGTGGTGAAACCAACTGAATAAATTGGGAAAATATGTTTGCAACCATAAAACTAAACTATCAATTTACCAATTTTACTAAAATTATATTACAATACATTCTCATTTCGAAGCAACAACCAATTAATATCTCAAAATAAAATAAAATCGCTTCAAAAGGTAAAAAAAAAAAACTGCTGAGGACACCTCTTTTAACCCCATCATCCAATCGCTAAAAGGCTTGTAACCTTATCTTCCCTGTTTCAGGTTTACTTCCTTCACTACAGCTATTAACTCATCCATTATCAGACACAAAATTAGCGTGATATAACCAACACCCCCATCATTGTATTATGAAGAGCCCAGATTACTGGCAGAACATCTGCCCTGAATATTGCGCGAACGAAAAAATAAAAGGACATTTTTTCACCGAGTAAACAAGACCAAAGCATACTTGCGCGATAGGACTGGAAAATATGGATCTTCCTTGCTTACCGAGCCGACCAAAATGTCCGCGTCGTTTACAAAAGTATAATTTTGTATTTTACTGCTGTTTATCGCAGAATGGATGAATGTAGTTGAATTTTTGACCTAATTAGATTGTACCTGATAATTATGCTTACCTTACAAGATAGGTATCCTAATGGTGTCTGATTTTAATGAAACTCTACGTAGATGTAAAAATATCTTAAGTTTATAGGTGGGTCATCTTATACGGCGCGGATTTTATATGGAAAGCATACACACTTAAAAAACAAAATTAGGTGATTTTTCTTGGTAAAAATCACTTTTTTTTTATAAATTTCCGCACAGAATTGAGGTAAATGTATAAAAGCTTGGGAAAATGTCGGAATTTCAGTACAAGTAGAGTTCGTTGCAATAGAGAATGGTACATGTCGTCACCATAAGCTGCGCGAAGCCTGACGTCAATGACGCCCTGCTACAGGCTACTGTTTGTCTATTACCTAGCAACGAAACATCGGGTACCAATATTCGTTCATTGCGCACATGACGTCATGTACCATTCTCTATTGCAAAGGACTCTATTTTACGTGGATATTATAAGAAAGTTTCTGTTTCTTAGAGAAAAATCTCTAACATTATAATATTATCAAGAAAAATATTAATACCCCAGTGACCAACTATATTTATTTCATACTTTATAAATATTTAAAAAATATTAAATCTTAGTTATATTAATATAATATGCATAAAATTATTAAGAAAAACATTTAAAAAATATATGCTTATGTAGCATTAATAATATTTTATTGCAAATGTTTCTCAAATATATTTTTCATAACTCTGCAAGAATATTTTGCTTTGTATTTCTGTAATATTTATTTCATATATAAAAAAAAAGAATGAATTTTTGCTTTTGTACATTTGGTGCGTAGGACGAATAATACAAAATGGGTAAAATATGCATACATATTAAGTAGGTATGTACCTATTTAAAATAATAGTTTAAAAGACTAAATTAGATAATATATATCTAATATGATTTAATTAGTATCTAAGTTGAGCGCTGTAACTTTTCTATTGATATATCTGCGTTTTGTATTATATTATTTGTAATATTTGTAAGTTGCGAACGTCAAACAAAACCTCTATTCATTACGGTGCCGGTGTTATATGATTTAGTATTGTTTATGCGTCTATGGATTAGGTCACATAGAATGCATACGCCCACGTGCGTATCATCAACTTTTCATTCGTTTGTCCGTTACATGTTACAGTTTATAATAGTATACGATTAGGGCAGATTAGGGTTAACTGTGTAATTAATTGTTGCGGGGTGTGTTTTAGTTTTTGTGGTGACTACGAGGTAAGCAAAACTTTGAACATGTCATGGCATTTATAAGATAATTGGAATGCTCAATATCACTATGTACAGAAATCGTTTAATAATATAATTGTAGGAATTCTATGCATCATATATGTACTGCATCTACCAGATAAATTGCTAGTTGATTTGCTTAAGAGATTCATCTCGGTAGATAAGCGGCATAACCTAAATAGAGGTTAGAATACGTTGTGTTGTTTTATTGTTGTACGTAGAATGTTTTCAAATATTATGAAATAAAGTAAAAATAAGTATCGTAAGTATTAGAATGTAGCTACCACTCCAATTATTGTAAATGCTCCAAATGTATTAGTAGGTGTTGATAATGTTGTACGATGTTTTATTCATAGTATGATCTAATACAATTGGCATGTTTTAAAGGCCACAAGGAAACGCCATGAGAGCGCCACTATCGAAGATATGAAAAAAGCCATAGGGTTGTACCTGGCACCAGCCAGGCTAGACTTAAAAATAAGTATTTTTCATTTTTATTGGCTTATTCAAAAAAATGATAATAAAATACGTTTGTTTTTTTATTTAGAACACTTCAATTAAAAATAGTGATTAATTTGATAAACCTTCAGTATGCCTTAAAAGATGCCAGAATTATTGATTATTAACTTGTATGGTGAGTGTGAAAAAACAAGTTTTTGCCTTTTAGACAACTCTATGTATGTTTCAACTTTTCGTTATCGACGTTATACATTCTAAATAACCAAGAACAATTTTAGTTCATTTTGACAAATTAAATAGATTGCATAAATAAATCTCAATTTTCACATAAATATTTTAGAAAAAATATAGCGCTTACATTAATTTTAAAATATGGAATAAATATTTTAATTGAATATTTTATCTATATTTAGAAAAAAATATGAAAGATATATTCAAAAACCTCTCACGAAAAATATTTATAAAATATATTTTTTAAAATATCTATGTAATATTTCTGGCTGTTAGGGCACCTTATATTCACTATAAAATAAACGTTACTTCTTCGATGCCTATTCGGAATACATAAAGAAACTCAGAAAGCAAGTCTTACTTGATATTTGGCGACGTTTTGCTTCGAGTTTTTTTTTTTTTTTAGCAAAACGACGCTATCTCTTGTGATGTTCGCATCCATAGCCTTGCGTTCAAGGAAAGAAAATAATCGCTTAATAAACGAATAGATTATTTTTAAATATAATAAAATATAAAACAATTTTTCCTTGTTAAAATTTGTCTATTTACTTAATTAGTTAAAATAGGTGGTAACTTTTTTTGACATATTGTAGATCTAACCTCCAAATCAGCACATATAAGTACTCTATTTTCCGAAGCGAAACTTGATGATTTTTTTCCTTTTTGATGGCACATTATATTTTATTGATACTTTCCTCGTTTCATCTTTGACGCATCGTCCCAGAGCTTCTATCTCGCTTCGAATATTTTTACAATACCTTTCTCCGTGCGGAAGTGCTCCAGATTCCACCGTATCCGATTGTAGTCCTATTCCTCCTCTGCAGAGCGGAAGTCCGGCAACGATTAGGTCCCACCGGACGTGGCCTTGCAAGGCACACTTGTTGTGCCGACTCAAAATCGAAAGATAGACGACTTTGTAACGGAGAGCAACGGAGATTTATTATAACTGAGAGCTTTTTCGATTTCTCGCTGCGGTTATAAGCGACATTCTCCCCGATCCGCGAGGCAGTTATTGAAACGGGCTTCAGGAAATTGTTTGTGAAATATGTAGGTGAAGAAATACGATATCTGTTGCAATGAATCTGAAAAGGATATAGTAGTATATACAGGGTGATTCTCAATATATGCGACAAACTTTAAGCGCTGATTCCTTGGGTTATATTGATCATAAAAGTTCATAAGAACATATGTCCAAAATCGCTTAGTTCTAAAGTTGTACAATGTTTAATAGCAAGTTAACATAATTAATGTTTTATTATAAATTAACAGAATAATTAGTAAAACAAAATTAACTTACTAACTGTTGAAAATGACCCGCCCCTACTGCAATACAAGCTTCTATCCTCCGTCGTATTGACTGGCGAGTCCGTTCTAAAATACCAACGGTATTTCGAATTGTTTGAAAAGCTGCGATAATACGATTTCTCAGTTCATCGTCATTTTCAATGGGAGGCGTATAAACTAATGATTTAAGGTGACCCCAGAGAAAAAAGTCCAAAGAATTTAAGTCTTACGCGAAACCTACGATTGTTTGTGACGTACATGATATCATTGAGCCAATAATAAGTTCGACAAACGAATAGAACTACCTACGCGCACAGATAAATAATCCAATAACCAATCACATTGCGGCGTATGAATTTCGTATTTTCCATGATATCTATAGTTTTACCCGAAAATTCAAATAAAAACAAATAAATATAAAAGATCCTCATATTTTTACAGCAAAATTAATAGTTCACTAGTAAAATTACTTTTTAAAGTGCACTAAATACCCAAAAAAATGTCAATTTTACACTTTTAAGTAAATTTTGAGAGTAAATACAAAATTGTACATGTTTTTTCCTGTATTTTCCTTTTGAATTTTTGTTACATCTTGAACTTACATGAAAAAGCTATAAATTTTACCGAAATTTCTTTTTCCGTGTTAAATATCCTAGAAAAAACATGTAAAACAAAATTTACATGATTTATTGTGGTAAATTCACAACGTTATTACATGTAATATTTCTGATTTACCATGGCAAAATTACTGTAATTTTTTACAGTGTACACGGTTTCATATTTCGAACCTTTTATAAATAAAAATCTCATGTGTTTCGAACTTTACCTCACGGAAGTTAATCAACAACTTTGATACTGGTTATATAAGAGTTACATTACGTATTATTTCACGTAAATTTGAATGTTGGAGTAGAGGAAATTTAAGCAATATGCTCGTACAGCATCTCCTACCGTACTGAATAATTAAAAGGGTTATCCTAATGTTCACCCCGCACGCCTCTGACATTTGAGATGGTATAATTATGATTAAAACGTAATGAATATAGATAACACTGAGATGTTTAAAATTTGATTTTCCTTATTTAATTAAAGTATTGGCTGTGTGGTACCTTGTAGCATTACAATAGCTATATCAGCCGAACGGGCTACATAAACACTGCAAGTCCTCCATTGAAACTTTTTTTCTATGTGTCACCGTTTAAAAGTTATTTTGGAAAAACGAAATTTAGGGCGGATTTCAAAGTCAAATTGCATCCCCTAAATTTGAAGTTGCAACAGAAAGTGTCAACAACAATCGCAAATTAGTAAGCTTGACGTCTTGAGTCTTCTTGTCAATTTAACCTTTACTAATATACTGTTACGCTACACAGTAGCATACAGCCCGGATAAAAAATAAATTAAAAAAAATACATTAATTAAATTAGAAAAAATCAAATTTTATACATCCCAGTGTCCTCTATCTTTATTAATTTTGATTCAGAAGTGTGCTCTCTCACCAGCCAGATGGCATAAAGGGGAGAAATTTCCGATCGAGGGGCGGGGACATAAAAAAAATAATGAATAGCTCGTTAACTCTCTTATATCTTTAGTAAGAGTAGAGATTATGAGTGAGGATGTTGTCAATTGTCCTCTCCTTCAAATTCACTGTCAATGACCAGTTTAAATGGTAGCATAGGCATGATAATGTTGTGCCTCAATGAAAAACAATTTCTCATGTGAATTTAAAACGTTTAAGTGCGAATAAAAGTGATTTTATTTAATAAAAAAAAACTAAATGTGAACTTGTTTAGATCAGACATAAATCTTTGGATATTTATCTCAGGTAAGTACGTGAGTCCGTTTAATTAATAACACTAAAGTTTTATTAGTAATTCCACTTTTTGCAATTTAAATTCATAGTTTCGAACGTAAATACGTTTAAATTAAATTTCAAAATTCCCGCGTTTCCTGACCGTTCAAACGGAGTTATGTTAGGTTTAAAGAGGCGTATGAAACAGAGTAGCCAACCTTGATGGTAAATTACTGGATATTGGTTCGTAACGTAAATAGTAAATACATAACAAATACTTATAAACCTATTTACACAAATTTCCCCAAATAACTGCGAACGGTTTAGCGACGATACAAACAATTTTCTAACCGCAACTCTTTCTGAACGAATAAAAATGAAATTTCTTATAAACATAATTAAATTTAGATTAGAATGGAAATAAAACGTTTATTTTTAGGTAGATTTGACGAGGAATACCTTCTACAAAGACGAATTTTGCAGACATCGGAGTGGTCAGGACTGTTCAGGTGTCGAATCAGGGCCCTGGTACATCATAGGTACTTCAGATCACGGAGTCTGGCTCAATCAGAACAGGAACATATCGGGAGACTCAGGAAAATCGTCGTTGAAGAAAAATTACCCAAAAAGGTTGCAGATAATTTGGATAATATTTGTGTGATGAACTTTGTTTAACAAATAACAATTATTTTTAGGTTGTAATTTGAAATAAAATTGGATTTTATCGAAATAGCCGTTAAATTTTACAAGAACAAATTGAGATAGTCTGCCTTGAACAAAGGCCGGCTATTGAATGGTTCGAATTGAAAATGTTTTAACTGACTTGAAAGCGATTGTCTTCGTCAAGGAGTCCAACTGTCTGTGAAAATCCGTTAATATAACCGAAATGAGGGGACCCTTCATTGTTTTATATATGAGAATGTCCATGTGATCGAATGAACTGTCAAATGTTTAAACGAAATGAAAATAAATAATAATTACAAAATCTGGAATCACCTTACACTTGTAATATAATAAAAGTATGTGTCTCTGAATTGTGAGAAAAATACATTTGAAATTTTTAAACACTTATTACTATGTAAAATTAACAATCTTAAAATTCATTACTGCACCTAAAAGTAGGCAACCATTTATACACATAGAATTGTTATAGAACTCAATTTCCAGCAATTTCCCCATGTCTTTCTATTGACATATCAAAGCAATTGGACTGCCAATGCATATACAAACGTTATTAAACTAAATTTAACTGACATAAATACACAGTAAAAATAATAAGAATGTTCATTTGAATTGAACTTGGATCCAATTTTGATCTGTCAAAATCTATTGTAATAGTACACTATTCAAATTCTAATATTCATTTTCGATGTGTAGGTATATCACTGCTGATCATCCTGCTTCCTGAAGGGAAAATTCTGAAGGAAAATGCCTTGAGTGACTTGCCAAATGCAGAGATTTCCTACATCACCTGGACATCGTCTGGCTGTCTGCTGCTACATATTATATCATTTTTCTTATAATATCTAATTAGTTTTAAAATATAACTAAGTAAAACAGTAACATTCCCTTTTAAATCATAGTAGAATATATGTACCATAACAATACATTTCAATATCTTCTTAGATCATGGTACTTCGAATAGTACATATTTTAACTTATAACGACAGGTACAAATGTTGATCATAATCTAAATGTTTTCATATGTTATAAAGATGTGGGAATTTGGAATAAAACATATTCTACTTTAACCGAAAATTCCTTTTCACCGTTCGATTCCCCGCTTTCATTTAGAGTCGGTCCTGCTTTCACGCATACGATTCAACACGGCGTACTACGCAAATCCGCATCATGCACCCGTGCGTCTGCACAACCCCTTCCCACGTCACGAGCGCCTTAACAGCGGGCATATAGAGGCAGCGTCGGTCGCGCCAGAGCTACAGGTTTTCCTCTAGTTCAGTTAGTGCTCGACGGGCGGCAACATGTGACGTCACGTGACCCAAGAGCGCAAACATTCGGCACCAAGAGTCAAAACAATACATCCTAAGGGGACGAAGAAACGCGATATACGACACAAATCAAAAGCTCTCAAACCGCGGTGTAGTGGGGATGCTCGAATATTCGATTCTATGATGCTCCTGCGATTCTGGCCAGATTTTAGATGAGGTGTGATTTCGATCTGTCTAACGGATTCTGAAGGGAATTGCATCAGGTAAGGTGATAGGTGAAATATTGATAAACATAAAAAAGTTTAATGTAGAAAGCTTTGAGCAGCGAAACTTGAAATCAAAGGCAAAAAATCTATATTGCATTCAATGCCCAATCAGCAGAAGGAAACCAGAAGCTTAGAACCAATTTTCTCAACGAAATTCCATGTCGAAATCTAGATTTCAATAATTTCCAAGCTCCATGAATGATTTGGAAACAAGCTTAAAAGTATTAAAAGCATTTCTCCATTAAACGTCAAAAATAATTCCAAGTTTTTGCCCATGAAAATATATGAAGTGTGCATGCACAAATTGTGGCAAAAGCGACACGCAGCTTCGTTAGGTTTTGAATCAGAAATCTTTATGTTAAAATGTCGTATCTTGCTTCGTATATGCCTTCAAGAAACATTTGGAAGAAACATATATTTGGCAACGCTGTAGCTGCATGCTATTGTAATTGCGAACACTGTAGTAATTTCTGTATTTCGATCTTTGAAAACCTTACTCTATACAGTGTGTTAAAAAAAGGTTGTCAGATATTTTACCCAATTATAGTACTGGTGGAAATAAACAAAAAAGTCTTAGTCAACATGGGTCCGCAATTCAACTGTTTTTGACATATAGTCGATTGCATATTTTAAAATAAAAAAAAAGCATTTTTCGGTTTTGAGAATAGTTCCTTTTGTCAAACAACTGATTGTGACTTAAGATTAGTTCTGTTAGACATCTGTCATCAGATTATTTATCATTTGCGTCAATTATTTTTTTTTTTTTGTTCTCAAATTATGCATAAGTACACAAATGGAGAAATGGCCGATATGCATTTTATGTACGGTCGTGCGAATGGTAATGCCACTGAAGCACGGCGTATGTAAGCCGAAGAATTTCCAAATCGGTTGTTACCGAGTGATAAGATTTTCTCAAGACTTCATATCCGGCTGTCCGAAACTGGTTCATTTAAAATTAATGGTGGTTCTGCTAGACCTAGATCAGTTTCTTCTCCCGCAGTAGAATTAGATATTTTGAGACGGGTAGAAGACAACCCAAATATTAGCACTCGAAGACTTGCCGCAGAACTGAACGTCAGTCATCCTCTCATTTGGAGAATTCTGCGGGAACAGCAGCTCTATCCCTACCACATTCAACGCGTGCAAGTTCTTGCTCCTCTCGATTATGATGCACGTAGGGTTTTTTGTCATTGGGTTTTACGAAAGCTGGCAGAAACTCCTAATTTTGCGACTCAGATTTTATTTAGTGACGAGGCTGGGTTTACAAGAGACGGAATATTCAATTTTCTTAACAATCACGTCTGGGCAGATGAAAATCCCCATGCTGTTGTTGAACTGCATCACCAAAACCGTTTTGCACTAAATGTTTGGCTTGCTATTTTTGGAGACTGTTTAATTGGTCCAGTATTTCTCCCTAATCGTTTAACGGGACAAGTATACTTGGATTTTTTAAGAAATGAGAATAAGACGTGCCACTTTTTAACAGATTAAATATGTGGTTTATGCACGATGGAGCTCCTGCGCATTTTTCCATCGTAGTTAGAAATTTCTTAAATCAAGATTACAACGAGAGATGGATAGAACGGGGTGGACCAACTTCATGGCCTCCTAGGTCCCCTGACCTGACACCTCTAGACTTCTATGTTTGGGGGCATCTAAAACAATTAGTGTACGCACGATCTATAAACAATTTGGAAGAACTCAGGCAACGAATCGTAAATTGTTGCGAGAAAATTCGGAGGACTCCAGGAATTTTCAAAAGATTGCGTCGATCTTTCATAAGAAGGTGTGAAGCGTGCTTAGAAATGAAGGGTGGACATGTTGAACAATTTCTTTAGTTTTACTTTAAATAAACATTTGTTTAATTTACATTGCGATCAGAATTTCTTTGAAATTTTTATCCTACTAAAACAATATGCAATCGACTATATGTCAAAAACAGTTGAATTGCGGACCCATGTTGACTAAGACTTTTTTGTTTATTTCCACCAGTACTACAATTGGGTAAAATATCCGACAAACTTTTTTTAACACACTATATATGATTCGCTCTTCAAGGAAATATAATAATTAATGTATCAAAAAATTATTCCAAGAAAGCTTGGTGCAAAAAATCCTTCTGTTAGTTCGTCATCATGAAGTTCATTGATAAACGGTTATAATAATAATTCCTTTCGATATTTTTTAGTTAAGTTATTGTTTGATAATACGATCAAATATAATCGTTTCTAATTTTTGATTTGTCACTGACAGCTGTCACAAGATGAAGTAAAATTTAAAAGTGGCCAATCTTTTCTAAAGAATTTGCTTGAAAAACTCTGTGTACTCTAATCAGGAAAGTATTTGAAAACACAGTATAATAACTTGCCTCAAAGTATTTAATGATTACTCAGAAGACTTGATAACAAAAATAAAATTTAAAGATAAAAAACTTGTTAAATTGTAATTGGGTTGCTCAAGTCCATGTTGTTTTCAATATCCAATGAATGTTTCTTTAGACCAAAAAAAGACAAAAGTTTAAGGCCAATTTTCCCAACAAAGTTCCTTTTTACTAATTTTATGTCGAGATCTATATTGCGATAATTTTTATACTCTACGAAGGACGAAACTAACTTAAAGATATGGGATTTCTCCCTTAAACTTAAAAAATAATTCCATGTCCTTGCCTATGACAACAAAAACTTAAAAGTTCATATTTTTATCTTTATTCGCTGTATCTAACGATTATTTAGGAAGCTCTACAACAAGACTAAAAATCAAAAGCCAAAAAAAAACAAGATAGATTATAATAGAAGTCACAGAACATTGTTCCAATCCATGCTGCTTTCAATACCCCAATCAATTCCCCTTTCGACCAAAGAAGAAAGAAAGTTTAAAAGCAATTTTCCAAACGAAGCCCCTTTCGACCAAAGGATAAAGAAAGTTTAAAATCAATTTTACAAACGAAGTTCTTTGCAATTTCGCATCGAAATCTAGATTTTGATAATTTCTATGCTCCACAAAAAAAAAAAACAGAAACTATATAACATTTCTTCATTCAGCGTCCTTTACCCATAATAAAATATAGCATTTAAAAGGTAATATTTATACTTTTGTCTCGCTGTAGCTAACGATTAGTTATAAGGCTATACCATATTCAACATCCATTTCGGGGTGAATGTGAACTTATAGCTTATTCTGAATTCACTCACGTGTCCATGGATTATGTAAATGGGTTTCAGCAACGCCTGGATCGAGGTTTATGCTTTAGTAATGGTAATACCTATTACTGCTGCGAGCTAATGAAGGGTTATTTATGAACAGTAGGAGTGTAATCCAAGAGTACAGCATAGTATGATACAAATTTATATTTATAGATTCTGTGGTGGAAACTCGTGAAATATTTTTTGATGTCTTAGTGATGTACCAATGCTTTCAAATACGTTCCTGATTAGAGTAGGCTGTTTTTTTTGAAGAGTGGCAACACTGGGCTACTTTTAAATTTATAATACTCCAAACTGTGACAGCTGTCAGTGATAAACGAAGATTAAAAACTATTGCATTTGACTGCATTATTTTATTACAAAATGTTAGAAATACAACGCGAAACATGTTGAAAAAAAGTTCAAAATTTTGAACTTTAAATCTTATGACTTCATAATTTTAATTTTAATTTATTTTTTTACCTACTTTTTAATTTTTTGTCTCTACTTTAACAAGACTATGAAGATGGCTACACACACAAAAATAATTACTCAATTTGAATATAAATGCATCACATTGAATATAACATAACTTCCTATATAAGCAAAAAGATGATGTATTTATATTGAGAATAAAATTTGTTCAGTTTGCCAAACCCGTGAATTTGTTAGACGAAACATTTTTTTTAGTTCAAATGTGATCAATATACTAAAATCATTATGAATATATAATATTTTCACCACAAAAATAATTATTTTAGATTTGAGTAAATAGATTTTCTCAACTGGAAACTATCATATTTATGCCTTAATAATTTATGTACATTTGATAGAAGTATATAAAAGTATTATTTGAAGTATTGCCATTATTTGCTTCCAACATATAAGTATATGAAACTGATAATACTTACCTGCTTAACCTAAGCATTTCTACTATTCAAGGGTAATAATTACCTACTCATTTTGTGTCTGTAACACCAAAAAACCTCGATAGGGAAAAATTAATAAATAAAGAAATATTATTTAATTAAATAAATTTACTGTCATACTTTATAGTTTTACAATGTTTGGGAGAAGGTAGCGTATCGGGGTACTCCAGGAGTGCGCACGGGATATTGATGCGTAGAGGTATAGATGTTATGCGTATCCGTCGTTGCGACCGGTGTTCTCGGGATACTTCCCACTCAATGCCTGGGCCTGGTATCTAGTCAGCGTTGGTTACTGATATAATTTCAATCAGTATAATAATTTGCTGCTATTACCTACTGAAAACTAATAACTAGTAAATACCTACATATGTTTGTTAATGTACACACCTACCATATTCATATATTATCGACACAATGGCGCTGACTTTAAGTATTATTTTAAAGTTTTTTAAATCAGTAATCCTTTAATATTAAATAACACGTACGTACTTACCTTCGAATATTTTAATGGTAGCATCTGTGCATCAGCCCCATTCCACCCTATTCTCTAAGTAGCTGTGAAACGGCTGGGGTATCCATTTAGATTTACTTACACTCACAATCAACAACACTATTCGCTGGTCAATCAAAAAGTGACGCCAAGTAAAGCGTATGTATATGCAAAACCCCCTAAATCTCCCTAAAAAAGAGGGAACCAATGACAGGTAAGTATTAGTGCAAAAAATGCTGCGGTAAAATTCGTTTCCAATGTTTCAATATTATGGTAATTTCAATTTGATATTTCATGCTTTCAGTACAAAACATTTAATAATTTTATATAGTAATTCATTATACCAAACGTATAAGGGATTTTATTTTGAATCTACAGACTTTCTCACTATGATTGTATAGATTTATTCCTTACAACAATAACAATGTTCATTTGGATGAAGTATACTTCAATGCAAATATTTATACTATTTGTTCTAAGAGTATATTGTGTTTTCAGAGCATTTACTCTTATGTTCTAACCAACAAGATTTAGTTCATTTAAATATATATTAAGTTTCGATTTCTGAATAAATAAAAATATTCAGATTGATAATAGGTTTTTTTTTTGTGTGTAGTCGGCCGAAATGTTAGCCAATCATTACATTTAGACTTGTGATTGAGTTTCTTACCTTTTGGTGTTTTACTATCATAAGAAATATTAAACTGCCTCAAAGAAGAGAGGGGGCAAAATGAAAAATCTTCAGTTTGTGGTGACTCATTTTTCTTAAATAGCAACCCCTAACTGCCACTACGCCAATTACCCGTCAAAAAATACTTATAAATGTCAAAAACCGTTTTTAGCTGAAATGAACACTTTAGCAACTGAGTTCCTGAACCACTACATAACACAAAATTATTAAAAAAAAAAACGCGAATATCTTGTAAAGTATGAACATTGGGTGCATGGTATGTTAGATAAACTTTACATCTAGAATCCAAATTTGAAATAAAAATACGACTTTTTCATTTGCAATAACAAAATTGACAACTACTTCCGGTATAAGGGAACATTACCAGGAAATCGAAAATATTTTAGCTACACCCACAAACTTACCATAAAAATTTTTAAACCTCGCATGGATGTTTCCACATGAAAGCTCGTTGTGACACGCACTGTATACATAGTTTTCTGTCCAAGATTAATTCACGACCGCACTCAATTGTTCTCGGAGAAAAAGCTTCTTTTCGAAGCGGTATTGGGTGGAATTTCCAAACTTTCCTCTCAAAGCAAAAAGATTTAGACGATAAATTAATTAAGCAATGAAAACCTAATTCCTCGGCAACATCTCGCGGAAAGTTTTTATTAAATTTAAAATCGATGACATACGAGAGGTAGGAGAAAGAAGAGAAAGCAAGAACAAGCCTCACGCATTCAGAAAAGCTGAAAGTTTATTTCGATTTTAATTTTTAATTCACCGATACACAGGGCGTATTAGATATAGAGGTAAATCTAATAATATGTAGCAGCTGTAATCATATACAATCAAAAAGTCTTAATGTACAAGGGGTCTATCTGTAAGCATTAATGAGAAAAAATATATTTTGTAAATGCCGTGGGCTAAAGCCGCACCTGTGCCCAATCTAAATGCTGTCCCTAGTATACCCCCACATACCATTCAGCCATTACCGCTGTTAGCTTTGTGTGGATCGCCGCTTGGAGTGCAAGCCACTTCGAACATTTTATTTAAATTCTTCCCGTCTCGAAAAAACGATCCTTTTCAGGACTATCATGATTTCATATAAAGAAAATCGAAGCTTGATGCATCGGCAAAAGCGTGGGAATGTATAGATTCATTTTCGTGCAACATCATAGTAAAAAGGCGTGTTTGCAAATTTTCTGTATCTACATTTATTTCTGTGTAATTCGATTCAATCTATTTTGCGTTATATGATTAAATAAATCCAAAAGAAATAACTCAGATTCATGTGGTACCGTTTACTAACAACTAACTCTCGATTCGACAAAGCAAAAGAAAAATATTAATGTTTTTTGTAACTACTGAAGTCGCATATCCGGTGAAACTCGAACGTCTTATCAGGATATTAAAAATAATACTTTGTAGACTTACGTAGAATGCTCTTAACAAAAAAGGAATGTTTATTTTATAAAAAGAAGAAATATAAAATGCCTCAGTTTTGCTATTTTTACAAGGGCCTTTATTTATTCAGAATGACGTTAAATGAACTTACGGCACCCTATTAAGAATAATACTAAATGAGTGCAATGTATTTATACATAATACCACGTTTAGCGGGTGCTTAACATGACGTTTCCTTGCATCAGGCCCGGATTAAAGAATTTTTAGCTGTAAATTTTACTTTTTTTTATTCTTTAATAATAAAATCCGGTTTCGGTGGGTTTGTGCTTTATATGTCGTGTAGTTAACATCCAAGCAAAATTTACTTCTTTATTTGATACACCCTGTATATGTGCGATTATTGTTTCACACGGTGTTTGATGCATTCAAAAGCGCTCAAATAGGGCGAGGGAATGTTCAGCGGCGAACAGAAACAGCAGTACGGCTTTTTAACGCATGTTTCTGGAAAGCTATTATTTACAAATTTACAACCTGGGGTAAATACTTTCGAAAATGTGCGGATGGGATAGCTTGGCTTATTTAACGCTGACTGCTCTTTTATGGAGTATATCATATATTTCTGTGTATTTAGCAAGCAGGGTTTGGAAGCACAGGTGATACGAACTCCGACATAAAATGGATATCCTCTAAATGTATTTGCAAATGAGTATCGCGAATGAAAACACGTTATTCATGTTTGCTTGTTTCTTTTTGATTTTAATTTAGAAATCTGTTTCAAGATAAGGCTTCGTAATGTGTTTTAGTGTAAAAGGAATTCTCTGGCTTCATTTTTTGAGTGATACAGGTTTTGAAACGGAATTCTTTACAGATTTTGTGAGATACTTATATCACAGAGTGTAATCAAAACAATTTTAAATAAATAAAGTCTTCTCTCGAATTAATTGCACCACTTCAATTATTTTCTACCGTAACTCGTCCAGATTACGCTATAGTCTAGTGTAAACTACAGATTTTAAATGACACTAAAGGAAAAAAATCCCCTATGACCAATGCATCTATTTGGGAATGTTTCGTTTAAGAAACTTCTAACATTGAAGGCATAAAAAGTGGATGCTCCATCTTGTTGGAATCAAGTAATTACAGGTAATTCTCCATCTTCCTCAATACTATGTATGTAAATAGAAGGGTGGTGTTACACTGCAACCTAAAAAGATCTATTGTGTCCCCTATTCTTGCTGCTTTACAGCTGCCCTTCCAATCCTATTCCCTTTAGAAAGTGTAGGATATCAGAGGGTCCCAGTCTACTTAGGTAAGTCTCCCTCTTCGATTTCACATGCTCCCAGGTGCAATGCCCTCGAGTTGCACAGTGCTACGCAGTTTGAGAGGAGGTGGATGGGTGTTTCATCCTGTTCCCCACAAAATCTGCATTCAGGATCTTTTTCCAATCCAAGCTTACTCAGGTGTCCTTTCAGTCTACAATGGCCTGAAAGTATTCCTGTTAATATGCGAACATTGTTCTTACTCAGGTTGATGCATTCTGTAAACCTCTTCTGGTTATAAGTTCCCAGAAGAATTTTACTTTGCCTCATTCCCTGGAGATTTTCCCAGTAACTGCTCCATTTCCATTTTTAGTTTCTTCAGTATTGTACTGCTACTTAACCCGCAAAAGGGTTCAGGCCCCTACAAAAGGCATTCCAGGCCCTTTTTTTGCGAGGTTATCCGTTTATTTCGTTTCCTTCCACTCCTGTGTGACCCGGAACCACAGGAGGGTTACTTTATTTCTTTTTGCTAGCTTATTTAGTTTCCCTAGGCATTCCCAGACCATCTTGGAGCTTGATTCATAAGAGTTCCGCTTGATAGCTGCTTGACTATCAGACACGATGATAATTTCCTGCTTCCGATAGTTCCTATCCATAATGAACTGAACACAGTTCCAATAGCGGTGTATTTCCGCCTAAAATATACTTGGGTATTTCCCAAGCTTTCGAAATATGTAGTTCTAGGCCATATATTCTTATTCCAGTTTCTTCTGCCGGTTTTGGAGCCATCAGTATACATTTGATGGCATTTCTATTCAAGTTCAAGATGGTGTTATGATCCCACTCGCTCCTGTTACTTAGCTTTATGGTGAATTCTTTCACAAAGCTAAATTTTTTTAACATATCATCCCGGGGCATATCCCAGGTTTGATCACCGTCAGGAGATTAAGGCCTATGCCTAATCATTCCTTCCTTGACCATTCTTAGTGCGGTTCTTTTCGCCACGCCCTCTACTACAATGTGGAGGGGGGCAAGATCCAATACTACTTCAATAGCTGCTGTTGGGCAGGTTCTCATAGCCCTCGTTATGCATACACATGCTAATCTTTGCATTTTCGAGGGGGGGTTAATTCTCGCGGTGGCCAGGTTAGTTCTTTTGCTCCATGCTACTGATGATCGGTCTCACTATCGCTGTATACATCCAAAGCAGTATTTTTGGGTTGCATCCCCAATTTTTCCCTCCAAAGTTTCTGCACACCATCAGAGCTCTTTTGGCCTTGTTGATTACTTTAAGTTATTGGACTATTAACTCACCCTGCATATTTGAAAAAAAAAATAACTACACCTAGTCACTGCTATTTTATAGTATTAATTTTCCTTTTGGTATAAATTGAACTCCATCCTTGAAGATTATCTTTACCACAGATACCACAGTCCTGGTATTTCCTCTTCCTATAAATTGTTACAAACTGTTTCAAAATGAATTACATCTCAGTAGGTACTGAGTAACTTGTACTTGCATATTATAATAAACCCCTAATAATATTTTAATATTTTTGTATAATTTCGCCAGCTTTCCAGCCTATTTTTGCAATATACTTCACAATTTATTGAATAACTTTAATACTTTTTATGCTATTATTCTTCTTTAATTGGCAATATTACCATCATACTGCATTTGGCTCATATTTCATTTTATTCATTTCAACCAGTAGGCTTTTCCAAAATTATTTTTCCCCTAATTAACTTCTCCTCAATACGTTTATGCTTTCCACGACTGTAATTACCTAAATCCACTCGGGAATAGCTAATCGTCAGAAGGATCGTCAACTCATCAAAACTAATACCTATATCGATTGGATCCCAAAACAGTTTGCGGGAAAATCGAAGTCACCCAGCTCGATCTCTTTTAATTCCACATGGCGAAATTATTCTCTACTGACACCAGAATACCGCAAAAGGCGAATTGGTGGAACTTTCAAGGTTTCCCAACAAATCCGCATTATGTAATTTTCGAGCTGGGTCAGCATAGCCTAAATATTAATCTTGTCCAGTCCGCAGATCTTCTCGAGGAAGGGCCTACAATATGCGGTCTCCCGATATGAATGATAGATGACCGTTTAAGGGTGTAGTCCGAGGTTTCAATACGGTGTTGTGTGTTGCGGTTGCCATGTAATATGTACAGGGTGTGTCGTATGGCGGATTGGATATTTTATTTTAAAGTAAGGTCTGTTGTTTATTGCAGGAAAAGGTTTTTTTTTGAATTTATATACAACGATGTCTCGGTGATTTACTAGAATTTTTAGGAAGCCGATTTTGAAAGTTTCAGCTCATAACTTTAATAAGATCCGTGCTAACATTTTTAACACCGTGAGTCAATTACAACCCCCCAAGCATTCAATCTTCTCGTCATTGACTGTCGAACTCTTTCAAACACATCTGGGTCGTTTCTAATTGAGTTACACCCAGGCATTGTCCGATTTCGCAAATCGTCCAAATTCTCCACTGGAGTAGCGTAAATTATTGACTTCAGAGATCCCCAGAAGAAATAATCTAGGGGGTTTAAGTCTGGGGATTGAGCAGGCCATACGTGTGGCCCACCTCGACCAATCCATGTTGCTGTTAAAAAATTACGAGCAACCAAACTGAAATGTGGTCGTGCACCATCGTGCATAAACCACATTGCATTTGTTGTCGCGTATGCTACATCTTCCAGAAACTCAGGCAGCGTTGCTACCAAAAAGTTGCGGTACACCACGCCAGTAAGTCTTCCTCTGGTCCAATTAGATAGTCACCCACAATTCCAACCCAAACATTCAACGAGAACTGATGTTGAGAACGATCTACAAATACCTCATGCGGATTTTCATCTGCCCACACATGGTTATTATGAAAAATTCCTTATTGCATTTCTTGAGAACTGGCTTCACGTTAAAAAGAATCTGTATCAGGAAATAGAGGGATGCGACACTAATGTTTGAATCAAACACCATCTCGAACTTGAATAGAATGCCATCAAATGGTATACTGATGGCTCCAAACGGGCAGAAGGCAACTGGAATAGAGAATATATGGGCTCTAGAACTACATATTTCGAAAGCTTGGGAAAATACCCAAGTATATTTCCAGGCGGAAATACACGCTATTGGAAGATGTGTTTCAGTTCATTATGATAGGAACTATCGGAAGCAGGAGATTATCATCGTGTCTGATAGTCAAGCAGCCATCAAGGCGCTGAACTCATATGAAATCAGCTCCAAGATGGTCTGGGAATGCCTAGGGAAACTAAATGAGCTAGGCAAAAGAAATAAAGTACCCCTCCTGTGGGTTCCGGGTTACACAGAAGTGGAAGGAAACGAAATAACGGATAACTTCGCAAAAAAAGGGGCTGGAATGCTTTTTGTAGGGCCTGAACCCTTTTGCGGTTAAGTGCAGTACAATAACTGAAGAAACTAAAAATGGAAATAGAGCAGAGAAACATCCAGTTACTGGGAAAATCTCCAGGGAATGAGGCAAAGTAAAATTCTTCTGGGAACTTATAACCAGAAGAGGTTTACAGAATGCATCAACCTGAGTAAGAACAATGTTCGCATATTAACAGGAATACTTTCAGGCCATTGTAGACTGAAAGGACACCTGAGTAAGCTTGGATTGGAAAAAGATCCTGAATGCAGATTTTGTGGGGAACAGGATGGAACATCCATCCACCTCCTCTCAAACTGCGTTAGCACTGTGCAACTCGAGGGCATTGCACCTGGGAGCATGTGAAATCGAAGAGGGAGACTTACCCTTAGACTGGGGCCCTCTGATATCCTACACTTTCTAAAAGGAATAGGATTGGAAGGCCAGCTGTAAAGCAGCAAGAATAGAGAACACCACCCTTCTATTTACATACATTACAATGTTTACAATATTCTCCAATTATTATTCCACTGACATAATACAATACGTGGAGGAAAATCAGCAGGTAGTAGTGCCTGAACGCGTTGAATATGGTGTGGATACAACAAATTGTCTTTAAGAATTTTCCAAACTGCCCAATGACTTATATTCAAAGCGACTTCTCATTAACAATTGATGAATATATTACACAATCAAGATATGTATTTATTAATACCTCAATATACGCACGCTTATTAATTTTCCTCGCCTCTTAAGAGCCCCATCAGAATACGAACCGATTAAATTATCTGTGAAGAATTCTCGCTTAATTACGGCGAAAGCTTCTTCCCAAATTCCTCGGTTTCCAATTATCGGTATTTTCCTTTCATTAAATGATCCAATATCACTTAGAAGGTTCGAAAAATATTTCACGCGATCTCTTCGACATCTCCCAGGCGACTGCATGAATACAAATAGTTCCTTATTTTTATGTTACGACTTAAGGAAAAAGGTTGTTTTTATCCATATACGGGAGAGTTGCCAACTTTACGTTGATATTTATCGCTACAGTGAATATCTTTTCTTTCCCGACTCGTTAACTTTCGAACGCGTATCAAATTAACTTCTTAGACATGTTACGTCGACATATCTGCAGAGAGATCAAAAGAGCTTAGGTCGCATTTGCTCCACTTTCGACACGAAAGGAAGTATTAGAGATGTCAGTTAAAATATACTGACATTGACTAAATCCCCTTCTTTTCAAAATATCTACCACCTGTTTCTGCACTCCAAACGTGGCTTGTCGAAAGACTTGTCAGCTATGCTGTGCCTTCAACCACGAACGAATTTTGCTTTTAAATCTGCTATATATCATGAAAGAAAGACGACAATTTGACTCATGGAAAAATGAGAGAATTTTTCAACAATATACTTTTGTTTAAAATGTGTTTTATATCTGTTATAAGTCTGACCTCACTCTTGCCTTTTTGTATTTCATTAAGTAATAGTAACATATGATCAAATATTTCCATCCTCAAGTAGGTTATGGAATTAATTTCTTCTTTAAACTTAAGTTGGCAGTATGTAAGTTTAAAAACGTGTAAATTGACTTATTCTGTGGGGGCCTCCAACTTGATATTTACTTTACTACTTTACAAAATCGAGACCAGATTAGCATTTGGCAGGCTTCTCCTTGTAAAGTAACCACTGCAAAATTATTTTCTCAAGTAGTTGATTGTATAGTTAACTATTGACGCAGTTAACTACTGCCCAGCATTATCTGCCCCAGTGACCAACTATATTTATTTCATATTTTATAAATATTTAAAAAATATTAAATCTTTCTTGAATATTAGTTATATTAATATAATATGCATAAAATATATTATAGAAAATATATTAGGAAAACATTTAAAAAATATATATGTTATGTAGCATTAATAATATTTTATTGCAAATGTTTTCTCAATATATTTTTCATAACTCTGCAAGAATATTTTGCTTTGTATTTCTGTAAATATTTATTTCATATAAAAAAAAAGATTGAATTTTTGCTTTTGTACATTTGGTGCGTAGGACGAATAATATAAAATGAGTAAAATATGCATACATATTAAGTAGGTATGTACCTATTTAAAATGATAGTTTAAAAGATTAAATTAGATAATATATATCTAATATGATTTAATTAGTATCTAAGTTGAGCTCTGTAACTTTTCTATTAATATATCTGCGTTTTGTATTATATTATTTGTAATATTTGTAAGTTGCGAACGTCAACACAACACCTCCATTCATTACGGTGACGGTGTTATATGATTTAGTATTGTTTATGCGTCTATGGATTAGGTACATAGAATGCATACGCGCACGTGCGTATCATCAACGTTTTCATTCGTTTGTCCGTTACATGTTATAGTTTATAATAGTATACGATTAGGGCAGATTAGGGTTAACTGTGTAATTAATTGTTGCGGGGTGTGTTTTAGTTTTTGTGGTGACTACGAGGTAAGCAAAACTTTGAACATGTCATGGCATTTATAAGATAATTGGAATGCTCAATATCGCTATGCACAGAAATCGTTTAATAATATAATTGTAGGAATTTTATGCATCATATATGTACTGCATCTACCAGATAAATTGCTAGTTGATTTGCTTAAGAGATTCATCTCGGTAGATAAGCGTCATAACCTCAAATAGAGGTTAGAATACGTTGTGTTGTTTTATTGTTTCTACGTAGAATGTTTTCAAATATTATGAAATAAAGTAAAAATAAGTATGGTAAGTATTAGAATGTAGCTACCACTCCAATTATTGTAAATGCTCCAAATGTATTAGTAGGTGTTGATAATGTTGTACTATGTTTTATTCATGGTATGATCTAATACAATTGGCATTGTTTTAGAGGCTACAAGGAAACGCCCATGAGAGCGCCACTACGCGAAGATATGAAAAGAAGCCATAGGGTTGTACCTGGCACCAGCCAAGGCTAGACTTAAAAATGAGTATTTTTCATTTTTATTGGCTTATTCAAATAAAACGATAATAAATACGTTTGTTTTTTATTTAGAACACTTCAATTAAAAAATAGTGATTAATTTGATAAACCTTCAGTATGCCTTAAAAGATGCCAGAATTATTGATTATTAACTTGTATGGTGAGTGTGAAAAAACAAGTTCTTGCCTTTTAGACAACTCTATGTATGTTTCAACTTTTCGTTATCGACGTTATACATTCTAAATAACCAAGAACAATTTTAGTTCATTTTGACAAATTAAATAGATTGCATAAAAAAATCTCAATTTTCATATAATTATTTTAGAAAAAATATAGCGCTTACACTAATTTTAAAATATGGAACAAATATTTTAATTGAATATTTTATCTATATTTAGAAAAAAATATGAAAATATATTCAAAAACCTCTCACGAAAAATATTTATAAAATATATTTTTAAAAATATCTATGTAATACTTCTGGCTGTTAGGGTACGTTTAATACCGAAGTAATGTAAAAAAAGTGTTTTTCAAGAAACAAAAAATAATAAATAAATAATAAATAAAAAAGGAAATCCGCTTGTGGTAAATAAAGCATTATTTATAGCGTATACATCGAACGATTATCCACTCATATTAGTAATTTCATAAGAGTTTTGTTCTGAAATATTTTTCTTACTCATTAAATATCCTTGTCCCATATCACTGTTTCCGCAAAACAAGGAAATATTTACCAAGGTAAATGAAAGTGTGTTTTCTTATTCATCTTGCTGTATTTATATAAATCATATCAGATATATCCATGAAATAGTAATCGACACTGGACAAACAAGGACTTCGTAAACATCGTGACCCGACTTACTATAATTACCTTATCGAATAGTTGTCCCCATTCACAGATATCAGAAAATTATATATATTACCATAAAATTAAACTGAGAACATTTTGCGTTCCGTCACAATGTTGGCTGTACCGTTATTCCTTATTCTATTCGTGTGGTATTTGATTGTGTGCATAAATTGGAAGAAACATGTGTTCGATATATGGAAAAGATGCCCGGGGCAAACTGGTTCCCGTATATCGGAACTTTTTATTCCTTAAGCATGGCTTCCAGGGAAGATGTTATATACAAATTTAACGAAATATCTCAGAGATACGGACCATTCTTTAGATCTTGGAACGGTAGTGTTCACGAAGTGCATGTGATGAAAGCAGAACACGCGCAGGTAGGGTTTTTATATCTATATTAAGCACGAATTGATTACGTAATGCAACTTAATATACACTAATATCAAGCCGGAAAAGTGTAGTGCACCAAAATTGCATCTAAGATATGAGTCATTCAACTAATTCCCGCGCAAAAATAACGTAATGAACATTTTTCAAAGCAATATATCTCTAATAACAAAAACAATCAGGTTTAATTAAAGGTATAGAAGCTTTAAACAATATACCGGGTGTCCAGCCTAAGATGCAACGGTCCATAGCCGATTTATTATTGTTTTTTTGGAAAAATGTTTCAAATAAATGTTGCCTCAAATCATATTCTACACATTTTAAAATTAGTTTCAGTAATGGCGGACTTCCGGTTGTACCGGAAGTAGATACTAACTTTATTATTTTAAACGGAACACCCTGTATATTATTGTATTTTTGGATTCCTTGTTAAATTTAAATAACAATACGTCAGGCATACATTGGGGCTAAGTTGTACCGTTTCCGAATTACATGACGGTTTTCGAAAAAAATGACATTTGCAATGTCTGCGGTGTTTGGAAATATCTCCGGAAATACGAAAGTTAGAAAGATGCGGTTTTCAGTTTTCGCTTAATCATGAAACAGCACACGTCTTTTATTTTAAAATTGTTGCGTTTACATTACAGAAATATTAAATAGGGCTCTGTAATTTTCGAACTCTAAAATCATGGATAACTTGATTTTTTTAAATGGAATGCTATAGCAATTTTTACATAAATGGATGTAAAATTTAATTTTCTTTCGATTTTATACGAGTGTCATTGTGTCTATCTCCAAAAGTTTTGGAGATATCCACGATTTTTCAGTTTTTTATGATAGATACGTATTGCGAAGCGCCGGCCACCTTCCCCTCGCATTTCACCAGGCTTGGGACTGGCGGCAATAATACTGGCATGTTTAGAAAGTGGCCAACAGAATACTGGAAACAAACAAAACTTAGAATTTACTGAAGCGCGTTGGAAATGAACATAGCAATGGCGTACATACACGTCGAGCGTCTTGCTCGCAACAGGTTACACTTTAAATGTTAGTGCCATCATTATACAAAGAATTTGTACAACAATATTACATTAAATGTTCAAAATGCGATCCATTTCAGGCGCTACATAATTGAAATCGCTTTTGCAAACACTTTTGAACATTTCTGGTGTGACTTCTTGAAACGCTTTTAAAATACGATGGCACATATCATCAGATGTTGTTGGTGGCGTCTCATAAACTTCATTTTTAATGAAACCCCATAAAAAGGAATCGCAGCTTGTAAGATCTGGCGATCTCGTAGGCCATCTGTCATCTGTCCTCCACGCCCAATCCAGCGATCTGAAAAGGACACATCCAAAAACTGTCAAAATTCGATAGTATTGGGAGATGGAGCACCATCGTGTTGGAACCACATCAGCTGACGAGTAGCTAGCGGAATATTTTCTGACAGAACGCCCAAATTATTCTGAAGAAATTCCATATAAACCCTACCCATCAGGCGTTGGTTATTAAAGAACAAGCCTATGATATGTTGTCTAATGATACCTGCCCACACGTTCACTGACTTTCTGTACTGACTATGTGCTGCAATAAATCGATGGGGATTTTGTGTGTCATAAGAATGACAATTATTACGATTCACAAATCCATTTTTGTGGAAGGTAGCTTCATCTGAAAACATCACTTTTTCGAAAAAGTTCACAATGTTGTGTTTCTTTTTTTTTTAATTTCAAGTTTTGTTTGTTCCCAGTCGTCTTATTGTATTCTGTTGATTACTTTCTAAGCATGCCAGTATTACTGCAGCCAGTCCCAAGCCTGGTGAAATGGGAGGGGAAGGTGGCCGGCGCTTCACAATACGTATCTATCATGAAAAACTGAAAAATCGCGAATATCTCAAAAACCTTTGGAGATAGACACAATGACAGTCGTATAAAATCGAAAGAAAATTAAATTTTACATCCATTTATGTAAAAATTGCTATACCATTCAATTTAAAAAAATCAAGTTATCCATGATTTTAGAGTTAGAAAATTACAGAGCCCTATTTAATAATTCTGTAATGTAAATGCAACAATTTTAAAATAAAAGACGTGTGCCGTTTCATGATTAAGCGAACACTGAAAACCGCATCCTTCTAACTTTCGTATTTCCGGAGATATTTCCAAACACCCCAGACATTGCAAATGTCATTTTTTTCGAAAAAACGTCATGTAATTCGGAAACGGTACAACTTAGCCCCAATGTATACCTGACGTATTG